>CM063186.1:46984372-47676872 GCA_031835075.1 Saguinus oedipus | reverse complement strand
ACACCAGAATCTTAGATATCCAGTTATTTAATTTTTTTAATCTTTAGTTTAAAAGAGCACATTTGCATGGAGGAAAAATGAAAATTTTATATTCCCTAAACTAGTATTTTAAAAAACCATGAAAATTATTGCAAATTTGAAACTAAAAGGAAATTCATATTTAGTAACATAATAAATACTTAAGACTAAAAAGTCACTGCAAGGTGACCTTTAGCAAGCTTCAATTTATTCATGGACAATAATATATTGATTCATTCACTCACTGATTCAACAGATACATATAAAGTGCTTATAATTTATGTGAGCACTAATGGCACACAATGGAGAAGCTATAGTGATTTATTTCAAACAGTTTTAGATCAGTTAGTTCTAGAATTACCTAATAACTAAATTATGCACATTTTATAAAATGTACTTCATAAGTCAAATACAATTTCATAAGTTGAAATTCACTTTGCTACCTTATATTAATTAATTATAATAACAACTAAATTAAATTACTAAAATTAAAGAGGAGGAGAAAAAGTTTTTGGTAATCATGGACTTAAACTAAGATGGAAGAGAGACAATAAACACTTTTCAGGTATGAATTCATTAAGATATTTGCTCATGTTTGTAAGTTTTTAATTATTTGCATTAGTTATGGTAGCTTGAATAAATAAAATATTAGTTTCCTTACGTATGTTTTGCTATGATATTGTCAAAGAAAAAATCTGTCTTCTATTTTTATTTTATTCTATTTGTATATATGTTTTTGAGGCGGAGGCTCACTCTGGCACCAGTGTGCCACCATCTTGAAGTGCACCATCACTGCACCATCTTGAAGTACAGTGGTGCAATCTCAACTCACTTCAACCTCTGTGTTCCAGGTGCAAGTAATTCTCCTACCTCAGCATCTGGAGTAGCTCAGATTACATAATTGTGCTACTGCACCCAGCTAAGTTTTGTATTTTTGGTAGAGAAGGGGTTTCACCATGTTGGTCACGCTGTTCTTGAACCCCTGACTTCTGGTGATCTGCCCATCTCGGCCTACCAAAGTGCTGGGATTACAGACATAAGCTACCACACCCAGCTTTCTATTTGTATTGCTTTGAAAATTTCACATTATAATAATTTCAAAATGTTTATAGTTTGCTTATGAAAAATTGATGAAATTTTCTATATGTGAGCTATAAATGTACTGCAAGAAACATTGCTAAATTACAAAGTCCCTCCTGACTGTGCACTCGCTAAGTTCCCTAAGTTCCCTCTTCCACTGCAAAGGAAGTGTACTACCATCCACTTTTGTCACTTATAACAAATCAAGTTCTAAACCAAAGTACAATGATCATCCACTCATATATAAATCATGTATTGTATACTTGAAAATAGATTTTATGTGTTCTCACCATACACACACAGAAAGCTATATATGTGAGGAAATACATATGTTAGCTTGATTTAGCCATTCTACAATATATACTTATTTAAAAATATCATGCTGTACATTATAAACATACAAAATTTTTATTTGTTAAGAAAAATACTCTAAAGCAGTAAAGTAGATTGAAGATGCAAAACTGGAAAGATGCTTCATAATCATGAATTAGAAAAATCAATATCATTAAGATGTCTATACTACCTAAAGTTGTCTACAGATTGAATACAGTACATGTTAAAGTACTAATGACATTGTTCCCAGAAATAGAAAAAAAAATTTTTTTAATGTATGTTGAATCACAAATGACATGGAATACCTAAAATTCTGAACAAAGAGAACAAAGCTGGAAGAAGTACTATCTGATTTCAAATTATACCAAAAAGCTAGAGTGTTAAGATCAACATGCACTGGCATAAAAACAGATACATAGAATATAATAGATAACCCACAAATTAATCCACACACTTACAGTTAATTCATTTTTGATGAAAATGCCAAAAACCTACACTGCAGCAAGGACAGTCTTTTTAACAAATGGTGCTTAAAAAACTAGATAACCATATGCAGAAGAATGAAATTAGTACCCTATCTCTCAGCATATGAATGAACAAATCAAAATGTATTAATGACTTAAATGTAAGATCTGAAACTACTAGAAGAAAACATAGGGAAAATGTTTCAATACATTAGTCTGGGCAAAAATTTCTTGAATAAGACCTCAAAAACACAGGCAATGAAAATCGAAATGGACAAATGGGATTTAAAAAAAAAAAAGACAAAAAGACAGAAAATAAATGGTGGTAAGAGGTGGAGAAGGAGAAATATTCATACATTACTGGTGGGATGTAAGTTAGTATATTCACTATGGAAAACAGTAAGGAAGTTCCTCAAAAAACTAAACACTGGACTGGGAAAATGTGGCACATATACACCATGGAATATTATGCAGCAATCAAAAATGATGAGTTTGTGTCCTTTGTAAGGACATGGATGAATCTGGAGAACATCATTCTCAGCAAACTGACACAAGAACAGAAAAAGAAATACCACATATACTCACTCATAGGTGGGTGAGAAAAATGAGAACACATGGACACAGAGAGGCGATCTACTACATTTTCCCCCAACACTGGGGGCTGTTGGGGGAAATGGGGGAGGGACAGTGGGGGGGGCTGGGGGGGATAGCCTGGGGATGAATACCAAGTGTGGGTGAAGGGGAGGAAGGCAGCAAAACACACTGCCATGTGTGTACCTATGCAACTATCTTGCACGTTCTGCACATGTACCCCAAAACCTATAATGCAATAAAAATTAAAAAAAAAAAAAAACTAAAAACAGAATTACAATATAATCCAGCAATCTAACTACTGGGTATTTTTCCAAAATAAAGGGATACATCTATCAGAGAGAGAGAGATTGGTACACCCATGTTTATTTCAGCACTATTTGCAATAGCCAAGATATGAAATCAAACTTTGTGTCAATTAATGAATGAATAAAGTGTTATACAAACACACGCATGCGTGCACGCACACACACACGTATATATATATGTATACACACAATGAATTATTATTCAGTCACATAAAATAATGAAATCATGATAATTATAACAACATGGGTGGAATGGAGGATATTAATTTCAGTGAAATAAGACAGGCACAGAAAGATAAATGTTTCATGTTCTCACTTATATGTGGGAACTAAAGAAAACTGATGTCATAAAGATAGAGAGTAAAATGCCAATTACCAGAGCCTGGGAAGGGTAGTGGGTTTGGAGTCAAAGGGTATAAAAAGGGGTGGTTTAATAGATACAAAAATACATTAGATAGAAGGAATAAGATCTAGTGTTCAGTAGTACAATAGGGTGACTATAGTTAATAATAACATTTATTATTTAACAGTAAGTTTAACAGTAACTAGAAGAAGAGATTTGGAATGTCCCCAGCACATAGAAATTATAAACAGTTTAAATAATGAATATTCCAATTACCTAGATTTTATTATTACACATTGTATGCTTGAATCAAAATGGCACATCTACAGCATAAATATGTAAAACTTGTTGCCATAAAAATTAAAAGTAAAAAAAAAATGAGAAAGGTTTACAACACTGAAAAATATCTCTGTTTTCTGGATTATATATAAAAACTTAAAAGATCAAGATAAATGTTTCTTCAATTGTATACAAATTTATTATTGAAGTTAACTCACAGAAAAAAAAATATACTATTGATGGGTCCCTGATTTATGAAGAACAAAAAGTCTTAAATTACTTTTTAGAAAAATATAATAAATTTTGTTGAAGAAATATACTTTATTTTGGTAAGTCTGTACCTCTTTAAATTCCAACTTTGACATTTTTCTCAATTTGTTTTTATAAATGTAATTAAGCTTAAATAATATATTTTAAGACCATGACACAGAAGAAGATACTGTGTATTAAAATTTAGTAGGAGTAACTTTTATTATACTATTATCTTTATGGCTATTATACAAATGATAAACCCTGGTGAACACAATCTATATATTTGTATAAAATTTAAATTATCTGCAAAAATTGATTTCAACTTCCCTGAAAACCAGGTGACAGCGGCTGTTGTTGATTTTGCAACTGCTGATATGGAATTCTACTGCTGTGAGAACTACAGGTGATAGCTATTATTATATGACCTTTAATTCAAGGAAAAAAAGGATTACATAAAATTTATATTTATATTATATATAAGAATTATAATTATATATATTTTTATAAAATTATAAAATACATATACCTGTAATGTTTGTGTGTGTGTGTGTGTGTGTGTATATATATATATATATATATATATATATATATATATATGTAATGTATATATAGATATAAACAATTTTAAACCTATGTTTTACCTCCTTTCATAGCACCAAACTGAGAAACAGCACAATCATCAGCATTCCTGGATTGTCTATTGAGAGCCCCCAAATTGAGCATTTTTATCCATTCACCCTTAGGTTTTGAATAAATCTTTTGGATAAATCTTTATCCATTCACCCTTAGGTTTTGAATAAATCTTTCAAATATGATTGAAAAATGTTTTGAATGGCAGTTAATGTTGATAGTTCAGTATTTTCCAAAAAAATAAAAATAAGAGAAATGAGAGAGAGAGAGAGAGAGAGAGAGAGAGAGAGAGAGAGAGAGAGAGAGAGAGAGAGAAGAGATTAAATGTGGTTTTTAAGTCTCCTGGTTTTCACTAATAATTTTTGCCACTGCTTCTGCTTTCAAGCAAGTCAGCTGAGGAAGTAATTCTCAGATCCTTGGTCAGAAGAAAAGAACTGAAAATAATGAAGACAATAGCAAAAGAAGTTACCATTTCCCAGAGGAAAAACACTGCTGTAAAAGAAGCTCATATACTTTAGCTGTGGTGTTAATTTTGAGTCATAACTGAGATCAGCAGAATGGCAGTAATGATATCACAAAGAAGTTTGAAATGAAAAAAATCTTAGTACCTTCTTCTAGAAACTGAACAAAAATTTGCTTTTTTAATGGGATACCATGTGGTTCATGCATACATTAAAATATGAGAAATACTTCCTGAAATATCATTAGAAATGTCATTGAATAAATGTTTTATTCAATTCTAATATGAATCATATGTCTATTTATATCATTGGTGTTATAAAGTATGAAAGTTCAAACTATAATTTGCATCTATAACAGCAAACAAAAATATATCATTGCCATATGATTATGAGTGTGTCCCTTATTAACTACAAGTGACAACTACAGTTATTATTTAACATGTTTTAATGATAATAACTGAACACTTTTTTTATAACCAATTATTATCTTGGTATATGTCCCTGACTTTAATCAGTTTACATATCAATATATATGATAAAATAATATGGAACAGAAAAATAATCGTAGCCAATATATCACTAAAGAATTGATAGTAGAGAAGATTTAAAACTTTTGTTCATACAAAAGATGAAAACTACGTAGTTACTGCTGAAGGTCTTTTCCATTAAGTTATCCTGACTCATTTGTCCTTGGTGTCCATAAGCCATGTTGGCCACAGAAATAAGTGAAACTTCACTCTGGCAAAGCGAATGATTTATAGTTTTCATCCTGAAATTTAATACCTGAAAGTGATTGCATTGTCACAATAAACCATTCCCAGACCATCCCTCTCGTAGAATGCCATATACCAATTGTTTATTTTACAACAAAAGCTATTTAAAGTTTTGACTCAACTAATAATAGTTCTCTGAAACAGTGAATCTAAGAAGAACCATCTTTAGTTTTTATAGTGGAAACTATTAAGTTTTGAGAGAATGCCCTTACTTTAAAACACACTTTCTACTCTAGGTGCCATATAGCTATTATTATTTCAGTGACTGGAATGCAAATGAACACAACACTAAGTTCCACTCTCTCATCCCATACTGTCAATGGAAAAGAGTAAATTCTGACATAAACTCTTAGGTAAGATCAGTAATCCCGTCCCCACAGGAATATAATTTATACAGGTGCATGTTTTCCACCTGAACATTTCTAGGGAAATATGAATCATTTTGACATCGTAAAAAAACAGGAGTGAAGTTCAAAACCACAAATTTTATCATTCTTCTATAATAATTTTTCAGCAAGTATACTTCAGAAAGTACACAGTACATAATTCTTTATTATGCTCAAAGGAGGATGGTTTAAATAATAAAATAATCACTACCATGTATTGTAGCTGCTCTCTCCTCCTTTTTATCAGCTGCAGTCATAATATTAGCAATATACTTAAGTTGAAACTGTTCATTTTTAAAGTCCCCATGTTCTCAAAATCAGTTCTTGAATTAGAAATGTTGGAAAGTGAACCATTATAATAATACCCGACCTATATTAATTTGACAGAGGAAATTGAAAAGTGAAGATAATTTGTGGTTATGAGAAACATCTGAAACTGAAAACCAGCTACATTCCAAAACACATTTTCATCCAGGTGAATTGAAAAGGGGACAGCCACTGAAGCTGTGAGACAGTTTCAATCTGCAGAACATGTCTAGCTACAGAATTCCCCCGCCTCATGGCTCAATCTACCCACAGTCTATTGTTTGTAGAGACATAAACAAGAAAAAAATATTCAAAGGTAAGAGTTCATGATAGCAGAAATCTTATTCTGTGAACCTGGGAAAAGCTGTTCACATCAAGGTTGCTATCCTCCTCTTGGGACAAATTCCCATGGTTAGTTTTACCTTAAGGGTTCCAGTGGGTGCACAGCTTCAATAGCATGGAGGGACCCTTCTGAGTCATGAGATTATGAACCCAAAGTTCAAAGTCCCGAATTTTGTTGTTTCCAGAAGATTCAAACCACAAAAAGCTTTCTTTACCTGGTGAAAATATACTGTAGCATAATAATCTACTGCTATAACATAGGCCCTCTTGTATAGGAAAGCTTTTATACAACCAGAAAACATGCATTAATTTAATTGTCTTCCCAAAAATATGAGACCAAGCATTGGTTACAAATTACTTTAAACAACTTCAGTATCAACTGGTTTAACATGAAAATCTAACAAAGTATTTTCTTGGTATTTAATTAATTTTGTTCTACTTGAATTAGTAGTTTTGTACAAAGATATTTGTTTTTTTTTTTCCTTTCTGTGGTTTACAATGACTTAACATAATAACTGTTCATTGTGATTGGTAGCATACATTTAGACATTAGAATTTTAGAAAACCCACACAATTTTGGAATATACTAGTATTATTCACAAAAATAAAACCTAGAGAAGATGGAACATTATTTTGGCAATACTATATACCTATATACTATATGCTATATAATCCTGTTTACCTCTTTTCTGGATGTTTTCAGGGGCCCTCTGATCCATCCAGAAAGCCAGGCATTAGGAAACACAATTTTAAAACTGAAGGTTGATCTTGGAATTCCAGATTACCGTAATTAGTTATTTTGCCAAACTGATGACTCTGAAATTTTAAAGAAGAAAAAAACCTTTATAATCTTTAAACAAATAAAACTCCACATTCTACTGTTTTTACACACCTTAAATGTAAAACTGTTTCTAGCAGTCTCAATTGCATACTACAATGGTGAGTCTTAGCAATTTTAACTTTAATGTGAAACCTGGTAAGTTATGTTCTGAAAAGGTGTGACTGCTTCCAGTATAGCAAGGGCATGGCCAACTCCACATGTCCCCAGGTCTTACCCAGCTGGAAATCAGGCAAGTTAAACCATTTTCAAAAGCCAAAGAAGCAGTTTGTGATCTTAAAGCATTTAGCAAATCTAATACTTGAACATAACTTAGACCACATGTTTTCATTTTGAAGACACTGTATTTTGCCAATAATCTTTAAAACCATCTTTATTCATTATGAACTAAATAAAAGGTATCATGTTTTTCATTTATCTGACAAAATATTTGATATAAGCTCTTATTATTATTATTATTATTTGAAGGGGAGTTTCGGTCTTATCTCCCTGGCTGGAGTGCAATGGCACAATCTTGGCTCACTGCAACCTCTGCCTCCTGGGTTCCAGAGATTCTCCTGCCTCATTCTCCCGAGTAGCTGGAATTACAGGCATCTGCCACCATGCCTAAGTTTTATATTTTTAGTAGAGATGGGGTTTCTCCATGTTGGTCAGTCTGGTCTCAATCTCCTGACCTCAGGTAATCTATCTGCCTCAGTCTCCCAAAGTGCTAGAATTACAGGCGTGAGCCACCATGCCTGGCAGACAGTTTGATTTTAATATTAGACAGTAAACTCCAGATTACAAACAATGATGTGGCCAAGCAGCATTCCAATTGTGAGAGAAAATTCTAAGGGGAGTTATTACTAGACCTCAGAACCTCTGTCCAAGAGCGTTCTCTTTGGAGTGATTGGGGTCCACAGGACCCATGGAACATCCTCCTGCGGGGTCCTGTCTTAAAGTGCCAGACGTCTCTGACCTTAGTTGGGTGCCACATGCAACTTTTCTCCAGAGCATACTATGAGCTTTATAAGAATGCCCATGAACTGTAATGAGAACCGGATGCTGGGTAGGCCGTTTTGTTCCTTAGCCAGTTTACTGCAGTAAGGGAAGAATTTAAGATAAGAAATGAAGGTTTCAGTCCCTGAAACATGTGCAAGTCTACTTCAAGCTGTGCCCCCTGTAGGGATCAGGGACCATACACAGAAAAGATTAAAAAAAAAAAAAAGTTCTTCCCTCTTTTGGGCAGGGCAATTATTTCCATTTATTCCAATTATTTCCATTTATTCCTTCAAGTAGCACTGGGGAGTGACCCCAGCCAATTGCCCTCAATTTGCAAGGCTCACTAGGAAACAGCTGCAGAAAGACTGAAAAAGAAAGAGAAAAACAACAACAAAACAAGAAAAAAAAGAAGAAAACCCAGGTTTCTTAAGTGAACAGAGCCGTGGTGGTCAGTCTTCTCCACATGGAAACCCCTTAGTTTCACTGGCCACTGCCAGAAACCTGCAGTTGCTTTCAAGTGTAGAAGCTGCCTACCAAAGGGAGGGTCCTGGGTTGGGAAGGAAAAGAGAACGCGATTCCCTTGTATGAAGCAGAAAGGAAAAGGAGAAAAGAGAAGAATACATTACAAATTTTGGCCTTACCTCTTCCTGTGAGCTGGTTCACCAAAATATGTTAAAGGTGGGGACTGTCTAGGTTCTTGGTGTCTTGACAAAGAATTGGACAAAATGTACAAAGCAAGGAAGGGACAAAGGAATTTGTTGAAAGGAAAGTACTCTCCAAAGTGTGGGAGCAGGCCCGAGCGTAGAAGCTGAAAGGCACCATTATAGAATTTTGTGGAGTTTGAATACCCCCTAGAGGATTCCACTGGTTACTTTGAGTATGCCCAATGTAAATAGAGAGGAAGATGTAAGCTTACAAGCCATTAACTTGGTGTATGCCCTGTTGAGAAGTTATTTCCTCTCAAAGCTGATGTGTAAATCAGTGTTATGTTCCCTATCTCCAGACCTATTTTCCTGCCTCAATTCTGTATGTGTAAGTGTGTGTGTGTGTGTGTGTGTGTGTGTGCACGCGTGCCTGTGGGAATGTTCATTGCCACACAGTCCACTAATACCTAATCAGTGTCGTCCTGCTAAGACTTTCCTAAAATGCTGCCTCGTTTGTCCTGTTTGTTTCTACTTGCTTTCATCTATTTACAGTTGATCATTTTAGCTTTATTTTAAATTTTATATTTTCCTTCAGAGGATTAGTGAGATTATTCACACATTCATGACTATACATGCAGGAGGCTCAAAAACAGGTAAACTCAAAAGGAAGTTCAAGTATTTTGAGTTTCTTTCAATATAGACAATACAATAAGCCTCATAATAAATGATTTGTATCTTTTATCAACTTTTACTATATCCACTCTCCCAATCTTTTTGTTGATTTATGTATGTGTCTATAGAATTTTTTAAAAAACTTTATATATGCACACCTAGAAAAATGCCTTACCCTTCTGTATTAAAGGTTAATGATGTTTCCATTAATAATCATATGTAATTACCAATTGTTGTATTTATCATTTAGAATAAATGTTCAAGAAAATTGATTAAAATAAATTACATTATAAACATAAAGTCATTAGAGAAAGTAAAAAAATAGTGTGGTTTAAATTATGTTCAAAGCCAAAACTAATGTAGATATTTTATTTTTTAGTAATTTTATTTTTATCTATTCAAAAAGACATGCATTATTTGTTATCTTAATGGCATCTCTGGAACACGGTGAATCACTGTCTATTCTTATTAAATCTATTTTCACTTAGAGTATTCTCTAACTCTTACAGAAATTGATGGCTAAGATTAACAACTTAATAACAGCATTTGGTGGATATATTAGATTCAGTAAAGAGAGGTCAAGACTGTTTAATAAGCAATAGAAACAAAGAAAATAAATCCACAATCCAAGGTTAAAGGAGTCTGGGAAGAAACAATATTTACTTGATATTAAATGCTGAAATGAGGTAAGTTACTGACAATAATCTAATCTATTTGCATATTAATTCATATCATTTTACTCCTAACAAAAATAGTAAAATTATTTGCTAAAACTACATTTTATTTTAGAACAATTTTGGATCTACAGAATTATTGAGAACATGGTATAGGGAGTTTCTGTGTAAACTACCCAGATTTACCCCTATTAATTTCTTATATTACAATAGTATATTTGTAGCAATTAATGAACCAAGATTGATGTATTTTTGTTACAGAATATATTTTACTGAGGTTTTCCTGTTTTTTCCCAATGTCCTTTTGTTTTTGTTGTTTCAGGATTCCATCCAGGATATGACATTACATTTAGCTATATGAGGTCTTCTTAGGTTCCTCTCAGCTGTGGCCGTTTCTGAGACTTTCCTTGATTTGCATGATATTACAGGTTTCAAGGTGTACTGGTCAAGTATTTTGCAGAATAGCCTTCAATTAACATTTAGTTGACTTTTTTTCTTCTCATGATTAGACTGAAGTAATATCTTTGTTGGGAAAGGCAAAGTGTCATTCTTATCACATCGTATCAAGCATATGCACTGTAATTATTATGTATCCTTTTTCATGTTGGCTTCAATCTCCTGGTTAAGATGGTGTTTGGCAGGTTTCTCCAATGTTAAGTTACTCCGTTCCTCCTTCTCTACAGAGAAGGCATTGTGTGCAGCCCACACTTAAGGAGTGAGAAGTCATGTTCCACCTGGATGAGAGCAGAGTATCTACATTAAGTATTTGGAATTTGTCTATTCAAATGATTTGTCTGCTCTCTTCCATTTATTTACTTACTTCATCTTCACTTATTTTAGTATGGACTCATGGAAATTATTCCATCATTTGGGTTATAATTCAGTACAATTTTACATATTTTCTTGTTATGATTATTCCATATTTTGTCAATGGGAATTGTTTATTTATTCCTGGGGCATACTTTTTTGACATACTCCATCATTGTGAGGGTTTCTTTTTTTAACTTTTTGTCACTTTCCGACACTACAAACACTTGCTATCTTGTCTTATATATTTCAGTCCTAGATTATAGGACTTATATATTCCAGTCCTAGATTCAGCAGTTGTTCCAATCATTCCTGATTCTTTTTATTAGACAATGGTATTAGAAATGAAGATACAGTATGCTCATTTCTATGGGAGAGCTGTATATAAATATCTATAAATATTTTTAGGTAGGGACCATCTGTATTTATATTAAGCTAAAATGGCTTTATGCTGATGTATTCAACTCTATGTCATTAACATATGGTTTATTTTAACCTCTTTAACATGCTGTGACTTCCTATTTCAACAGTGATGAAATTTGTCCCCATCATTCCCCACTAATTTACATAATTTTTCAATTTCGGTATATATGTATCCGAAATCGTTTACAAATACTCCATTGGAAAACAGCACTATTCGACTCTAATAGGTCCCTTTACTATTACATAGTTCATTCATTTCCGAAGTTGGTTACATCATCACTTTATTGTCCTACCCATTTAGTGAGGTTATTTCATTTATTTGTAATACATTTAGATTATTCTGTCACATTCATCATACCATCTTAAAATTCCCAACATTTAAATACATTTTTTAAAATGTGTATTCATTAAAGTTAGTCTTTAAACTGTAAAGTTCTATAGGTTTTGACAAATGCTTGCTGTCATAAATTCATCATTACGATGTCATTTTGAATAGTTTTTCTGCTCTAGAAAATCTCCTATTCCTTGACTATTCATCTTCCCCCTGATTGTGATGCAATCACTGATGGGTTTACTGACTCAACGGTTTTGTCTTTTCCTGAAATTCGTGTAATTAAAATCATGCACTGTGACACTTTTTTAGACTGGCTTCTCTCACTTAGCAATGTGGAATTAAGTTTTGTCATGTCTTTTTATGATTTGATAACATATCTCTTCTTATCACTAAATCAAATTCCATTATATGGATGTACTACAACTTGTTATCCATTCACATATCAATGGATATCTTGGCTGCCTCCATTTTTTGGCAAATATGAATAAGTTGACAAAAACCTGTGTCTAGGTTTCTTGTGAAACTAAGTATTCAATCAGTTCAGTTGAGTAAATATCAAGGAGCCTAATTATCGGGCTGTAAGAAACTGTTGTGTTCTGGTGTGACCGTATCATTTTTCATTTCCTCCAAACAAATTAGAGTTCCTGTGTTATCTATAGTTTTCAGCATTTGGTATTGTCTGTCTTTGGATTTTAGTGATTCTAATAGATATACAGTGGTATTTCACTGTAGCTTTAATTTATAATGTCCTAAGCACCTTCTCATTTAATTATTTTATATCCATATATTTTGACGTGTTTGTTCTGACTTTTGCCCATTTTAAACATTATTTTTTTCTTATTGTTGAGTTTAATCTTTAAAAATATTTTGTGTGTAAGTATTTTTTGAGATCAGCATCTGTCAATATTTTCTATCCGTTTGTTCATTCATTTTCTTTATTCTCATAGAAGACTTTTGCAGTGCACAATTTTTTAATTAGAAAATCAAAAATTGTTCTTTGACAGATCATGCTATTGATGTTGTAAATAAAACTCATTTTCAAACTAAAGATCATATATATTTTATGTTTACCCATAAAATTTTATAATTTGATATTTTACACTTTGGCCTTAGAACCATTTTGAGTTAATTTTTGTAAAAGGCGTAATATTTATATATAGGTTCATTTTTGGCATATAAATGTTCAATTGTTTCAATTTGTTTAAAGACAGTTATTCTTCACTAAATTGCCTTTACTCTTCTGTCAAAGATCTGTTGATTGTAAATCATGCTTTATTGATATTCTCCTTGATCTAGTCCATTAATCTATGTGCCTATTCTTTAGTCAATATGATACTATATTGATTATAATTGCATTAAAATATTGAAATTTGGTACAGTGAGTCCTCCAAGTTTGGTTTCCTTCTTCAGCATGTGTTGTATATCACAAGTCTTTAATATCTCATATTAATTTAGAATCAATTGTTAATATTCACAAAATATCTTACTAGTATTTTGACTGACATTGCATTCAAACACGGATTGGATTGGGAAGAACTGACATCTTGTCAATAGTTAAGTCTCCCAATCTACAAATACAGAATATCTTGTCATTTGTTTAGATGTATTTTTTTTCCCTTTAGTGTTTTACAAATTTCTGCCTATAGGTTTTCTATGTGTTATATGTGTACCTAATTATTTCATTTTTGCTGTGTGTTTTTGAAAATGGTACTGATTTTTCCCTTCAATTTCAAATTCCAATAGTTTATTTCTGATGTATAGGAAAGCAACTGATTTTTACATGCTAATGATGTGTTATGCATCTACTATGCTCATC
Organism: Saguinus oedipus; assembly: GCA_031835075.1. Lineage (NCBI taxonomy): Eukaryota > Metazoa > Chordata > Mammalia > Primates > Cebidae > Saguinus > Saguinus oedipus. The sequence continues at coordinate 47,663,117 of CM063186.1, read as the reverse complement.
TATAATTTCTGTAGTTTTTAACTGATTCCTTGTGATTTTCTACCTAGACAATGATGTTACTGCAAACAGAGACAACGTTTTTTTCATTTTTCTTTCACTTTAATTTTTGGGATACATATGCAGAATGTGCAGGTTTGTTACATATGTATACATGTGCCATGGTGGTTTGCTGGACCCATCAACCAATCATCTAGGTTTTAATCTCCACATGCATTAGGCATTTGTCCTAATGCTCTATCCCCCTCAACCCCCACCCCAAACAGGCCCTGGTGTTTTTTGCTTCCCTCCCTGTGTACACATGTTCTCATTGTTCAACTCCCATTTATGAGTGAGACCATGCAGTGTTTGGTTTTCTGTTTTTATATTAGTTTGCTGAGAATGATGGCTTACAGCTTCATCCATGTTACTGCAAAGGACATAATCTTGCTCTTTTTAATGACTGCATAGTATTCCATAGTGTATATGTGCCACATTTTCTTTATCCAGTCTATCATTGATGGGAATTTGGGTTTGTTCCAAGTCTTTTGCATTGTAAATGGTCCTGCAATAAACATACATGTGCATGTGTCTTTATAGTGGAATGATTCATTGCTTTTTTTAACTATACTTTTTAAATTTACTTTTGATGTGCTAATTTCACTAGCTACAATTTCTCACATGATGTTGAAGTTGTGTGTTTAGAGAGGATGTCCTTGCCTTGTCCCTGATTTTAGGGGGAAAACATCCTGTTCAATACATTTATGGCAATACAAAGCTCTTCCTTAGACAACTGATGTAGTGAAATATTATGTTGGTTAATACTAAAAGTTTAACCAGCCCTACAAACTTGGGGTTCATTTATAATTTTTATACATTGTTGGATTCAATTGGCTAATATTTTGATGAAAGCTTTTACAACTATCTTATCTATTACTTTCCATTTAAAGAAAGAGGAAATTTGTCCCCATCATTCACCATCAATTCACTTAATTTTCCAGGTACTGATCTGGATATTTTCCTACTAGTAATATCTTTATCTAGTTTTGATTTTGGGCTAATGTTGACCTCATAGACAAAGTGTTCCTTCTTCTGGAAGAGACTGTGAAGAATTGTTTTCACTCCTTTCTTCAGTGTTTGAGGAAATTCGCCACTGAAAACATCAGGACCTGATTAATGTTTTGGAAGGATATTGAATAATTTTATTTCTTGGGTAGATGGATGTCTAGTTGGGTTATCTAGTTTTCATTGTTTGAATACTGGCAATCTGTGCCTTTCAAGGAATTAATCCATTTCAGTTAAGATATCAAATTTGTAAGCATAAAATTATCATATTATTTTTTTATTTTTTTATTGACATCAGCAGTGATGCCTCCTCTTTCATTTGTGATATTCCCAATGTTTCATCTTTTTTCTCTGTTAACCTTGCTCAAAATATTTGTATTTTTTAAATAAAAGAACAACCTTTTGATTATGTTTTTCTCTTGTTTTCAATTTTACTGAATTCTGTTTTTTATTTCTGCTTACTTTATATTTAACATTTTTTTTCTAATTTTTTAAGGAGGAAGCTTTGGTTATTTATTTTAGAAATTTCTTCTTTTCAAATATCTGCATTTGGTAACACAAATTTTTCTCCAAGCACCAATTTGCTGCGTTTCATGAATTCAGGTAAGTCGTATTTTCATATTTATTTCATTCAAAATATTTTTTTTAATTTCTGTTGAAACTTTCTTTTTGATCTGTGTGCATTTTTAAAGTGTATTATTCAATTTTAAAATATTTGGAGAGTTTTAAGATACCTTTCTGTTATTGACTGATAACTTAATTTTATTATAATCAGTATATATTTATATAACTTCTATCCTTTCAAATGGTTGACATTTCTTTTTGCCTCAGGGGAGGCCTATCCTGGTGATAGTGCAAGAAATCTTGAAAATATGTATTCTGCTGCTTTTTAATATACTTCTAGACACATGTCAGTTAGATCAACTTGATTGACAATACTATTTAAGTCAATTATACCCTTATTGATTTTCGGCATTCTTGATCTAATAATTAATAGGGAATATTATTATCTCCATCTATACTAGTGGATTTTTTATATTTCTACTTTCAGGTCTATTCAATTTGCCCCATATTTTGGCAGTCTGTTAGCAAAAACAAATTTAGGATTGTTATGGCCTCTTAGAGAATTAATTAACTTCTTCTCATTTTCTTGGGACTTCTTTATATCCAATAAATTTCCTTGTGCAGAAGTTTGGGTGGTTTGAAATTAATAGAGTTAAACCACATTTCATTTTATTAGTGTTAACACAGTATCTCTTTATCTCTTTCCTGTTAACATTTCTGATTCTTTAAATGTAAAGTGGGTTTCTTACAAAAAAAACATACTGTTGGTTCTTATTCACTGTGACAATCTCTTTTATTGGTATATATAGATTGTTCACATTTCAAAAGGTATGTTTATATTTGAATTAATATTGGCCATTGTGTAACCATTTGTTATTGTTGTTGTTGCTGCCAGAGTGTTTTCTTCTCTCTTATCAGGATTGAATTTCATTTTCTATTTTTATTTTACTTAATATGTAGTACAAAAACCTTACAACAGAATCCCAAACTCTCTCTCTCATCACCTATATTGCTTTCATTCATTTAACTATTCTATGCAGTATAATCAGCTAATAATTGTTACTATTACTACTTTAAATAAGATTATTCCTTAGTTAACATGACAAATTAAAGAATTTTGTTAATGTATTTCTTCTCCAAAACTCTTCCTTTTTTCATGTAGATACATGTTTCTGATCAATATTTTTTTCTTCCTCCTAAAGAAACGTAGTTATGTGGGAAATGAATTCTAAAAGAAGATTAAATTAAATTCTTGAAGATTAAATTCTCTGCATATAGAATTCTAGTTGGTGTATTTTTCCTTCAAGATTTTATGTATTCCAATCCACTCTCCTTTATCTTGTATAGTTTCTGACATGAAGTCCATAGCAATTTTTATTCTCATTCCTCTATAGGTAAATTTTTTTCTTCTGGCTTCTATGTGTGCATGCATTTTACACCTTTTCAAATGGTTTCATCTTTCTTTAAAGTTTTGTTTTCTATCTTCTTTCTGAATTGCAGTTTATAAAGTTTCTTTTCTCACTTTCTTTTCTTTCTTTTTCCACTCCCCCACCCTCCCTCTCTTTCCCTCCCTCTTTTCTTTGTTTCTCTTTCTTTTTCTTTCTTTTGTTCTTTCATTCTTTCCTCTCTTTCTTCTTTTCTTTTTTCTTTTTATTTTTTATGACATAGATTCTTCATCTGTCACCCAGGCTGGAGGGCCAAGATGTAGTCCTGGCTTAGTGCAACCTCTGACTTCTGGGCTCAAGTGATCCTCTCACCTCAGGATCCCAAGTAAATGTGGCTACATGGTGAACCACAACCCAGCCTATGAAGTTTCTATTATCAAAATCACTAATTGTTTTCTTGGTTGTGTCCCCATTACTAAATGTATTCTTGACTGTATTAACTGCTGATGAATCCATCAAGGACAGTATTCAGATCTATTACATTGCTTTTTATTTTTAGTACTTTCTTTTATTTCTTTCTTAGGATTGAAATTTCTCTATTTATACTACTCATCTGGTTTTTTTAATTGTCTACTTTATCCGCTACAACCATTAACATTTGATTCTTAATTATTCTAAAATTCCTGCCTGATATTTCACGGATCTGTGTCATGTCTGAGTCTGTTTCTGATTTTTATCTTGTCTCATCAGATTGTGTTGTCCTTTTTACATTTTTGGTGTGACTTGTATTTGTGTTGATGTTACTACTGTTGCTGAAAACCACAAATGACATCTTCAGGATAGGCAAAAGGTAAATAGATCTCTACTGTGAGGATTTTCAACAATTCATCTAGAAGTTGTGCTTATTCATTCTTTGCTTTAGCAATAATTTATTTTGTCTCTGCTTTTTACTTTGAACTTCTCTTTGTAATCTTCCTCAAAAGGAGTTAATTTTTTGCAGCTCTTTCAGTTGTTTTAGTGGTTTCCAGAATAACTGCAACAAATTAACACCATCTTGATGGCTTCAAACAACAGGAGTTTGCTCTCTTGCCATTCTGAAAATGAAAAGGCAACCCCTAGGTTGGAAGAAAATATTTACACAAAAAAACTGACAAATTTTATATATAGTATATTCAATTTATCTTATGTTTTCCTATCTTTTTAAGAAAACAACTTCACCAAAATATGAGAAATTTCTGAAAGATACTTCATCAAAATAGGTATTCAAATGAGAAATAATCATATGAAAGTAGCTTATCATAATAACCCTTTAAGGAAATACAAAATAAAACAAGATATACATTTATAAAAGATTAATTATACACATATTTTAGGAAAGGTGTTGGTAATCATCCTTTACACCTCATATTCGAAGACTTTTTTACAGAGGGCAAAACATGTTTCTGTCTCACTGTATCAACCTCTGTGCCTGCCTCTCTCTCTCTCTCTCTCTCTCTCTCTCTCTCTCTCTCTCTCTCTCTCTCTCTCTTTCTCTGTTTCTCTCTTTCTCTCCCCCTCCCTCTCTCTCTCACTCCTGACCATCTGACCAGTCTTGTTAGCTACTCCTAAGTCAGTTTGGGGGAGAAATTTTATATATAATAAAATACAAATTTTAGTGTATAATTCTATAAATTATAAAGAGAAAAAAAATGCAGTAGTTTGGTTAACAAGAAGAATATAGCACGTTTCCATCACACATCATTTCCACCCATCATAAAAAAAATTATTTCTCTTGTTAAGCAGTCCTCTCTTGCTATCTTAATTTCTGGAGATTATTAATCTTGTTTGGCTGTTCCAGAATGCTATGTATCTTAAATGAAAATATACGTAAGATTTTGAGTCTTGTTTTTAATTAGCACAATGCATGGGATCCATCCTGTGGAGTTTGCATGTCTCAGTGGCTCCTTGTCTTAATTTCACCATACTGTAGTGTGTTTATTCACTAATTGCAGAATAGTAAGTCTAATTGTTTGTATTGATTATTAATAAACTTACTATGAACACTCATATGAAGGTTATTGTATAGAATCAAGTTTTCTTTTCCCTGAGTAATTGCCTAGGAAGGAAGACAATAGGTCATAGGATAAATGTATATTTAATCTTAAGAAACCACTCATGTCTACTTTGACAAATGGCTGTACCATTTTGCACCTGCTCTGACACTGTATAAAATTTGTTACCATTTGCCTACTAACCATCAAAATATATATAGGGCCGGGCGTGGTGGCTCACACCTGTAATCCCAGCACTTTGGGAGGCCGCGGCGGGTGGATCAAGAGGTCAAGAGATCGAGACCATCCTGGCCAACATGGTTAAACCCCGTCTCTACTAAATACAAAAAAAAAAAAATTGGCCAGGCATGGTGGCATATGCCTGTAATCCCAGCTACTTGGGAGGCTGAGACAGGAGAATCGTTTGAACCCAAGAGGCGGAGGTTACAGTGAGCCAAGAATGCCATCGCACTCCAGCCTGGGAACAAGAGCGAAACTCCATCTCAAAAAAAAAAAAAAAATATATATATATATATATATATATATATATATATATATATATATTCATTTATATATATATATATATATATTCATTTATTTATATATATATATATATAGTACTTTAGCCATTCTTTCAGGTATGTTGAGATATCTCAGTTTGGTTTTAATTTTTCCTTAAGGAATGATAAGGAAGAGCTTCTTTCTTATGTATGTATTTACCACTCATACATCTTCTTTTGTTGTGTCTGTCAATTATTTTCTCATTACTTTACTGGTTTGTTTAAATTGATTTGATTAATATTATTGATTATATATGTATATAATAACTTTTCAGGTATATACTATCAAAACATCTTTTTCTAGCATTCGACTTGTTTTTTTTAGTAAAGTTCTTAAGCTTTTTACTTTTATGAAGTCCAAATTGTTGATTTTATCTTTTATGTTTGGTGGATTTTGTGTTCTATATTTTAAAAGGTTGCCAAACTGAATTTGAAAAAGATTTTCTCCCACTTTTTCATTCATATGTTTTATAGTTTTTATTGTGTGTGTAGCTGTATCTATGATATATTTCAGTTAATATTTTATTTGGTTGTAAGGTATATGTTGAGATAATTATTTTACTTATGGCTACAAAATTATTTTATAATAATTTTTTCTAAATCTATTTTTAATTGAATTGTCTTCACCTTTGTTGATAATTAATTCATTATGAGTATGTTACTTTCTTGAATATATTTTATTTCTGTTAGCCATATATCTAAGCTTTAGCCATTATGACACAATTTTAATTACTTCATAAGTACAAAAAATCATATGGGCTTTGTGACTTTTTAAAATCAAAATTATTTTAGCAATGCTACTTTTTTTCTACTGACATTTTTTAAAGCTTCCTGTTTCTAACAAAGACTAATAGATATTTTATTGCCTCGAATTTATATTTTTTCATTTTTGCAGTAATATACACATATTATTTAAAAACAGATTGATGAGGTTTGACACATGTTGATTGGTAGCAAACATATACATTGCAAAGAGAAGGCAAACACTAGTCTGCTTTCTATCACTATAGATTAGATTGTATTTTCCAGAATTTTATATAATGAAAGTACTGGATGTGCTTTCCTTATAGTTTTTTAATAAAAACCAATATAATTATTTTGAGATTTATCTTCATTGTCTTTATTATTGGTCCATTCTGGGTTTTTTTTTTGTTGTTGTTGTTTGTTTGTTTGTTTTGTTTTGTTTTGTTTTGTTTTTGCTGAGTAGTATTACACTGCAATGATAAAATTTAAAAAGTTAAAAAATAAATTGCTTCCAGGTTTTAGCTTTTACAAATAACACAGAAAACACCGAAATGAACCAGAAGTTTTGAATGAACATATGTATTTCTTTCTCTTGAGTAAATACATAGGAATGTAATGGCCAGGTGATTTGGTAAGTGGATGGTTAAATATCTATGTAACTGTAAAATTGTTATCCAAAGTATTTATGCAATCATACACAAAACATATGAATGTTATGATGGTTCCATGTCCTCACCAGCAGTTAGTAAGGACCACCTTTTACCCTTTTACCCTTTTACCATTTTATGGGGTGTGTAGTGATACACTGTTATTTCTTTTTTAGCATTTTAAAGTGCAATTCTATTGAATTAGAAATTGAGTTTTCTTTTTAATTCTAAAAATTAGAGGTTTTTTTAAATGATTACTTGTCCTTTATATATTTCATAGTTTCCATTCAACTGCTAGCTATGGTTTATATTTATATTTCCCTAATTTTGATGAGGTTTTATGACTTCCTATTGATGTGTGAAAATTTAAAATACATTCTAAATACAGGTCTCATATTATGCACACACACACACACACACACACACACACACATATATATATATAAATTGCAAATACTTTCTCCCATTCTCTAAGAATTCTGCTCTTAATTAAGATACTTTAGTTTTTAAATGTAGGAAATAGATAATTTTATTTAAACAAAAAGTGGGAAGATTGCTTACTAGAGGATATGAAATATTCTGGAAGAAGAAATATGAACAAGATCAGCTTGGGCAACATAGTGAGACCCTCTCTCTAAAAACAAAAAATTATAAATAAAATAAATTAAAAATTTAAAAATAGTCAGTTGTGTGGGTGTGTGTCTGTAATTCCAAATAATTAGGAGGCTGACATGATGGGATTACAGGTACAGGCCACCACTTCTGGCTAATTTCTGACCATGCAATACTCATGGTGTATTAGTAGGCTAGAATATTAAGTAGACAAAATATGATTTTATTGCAGCTTCAAAAAACATAAATTTTTATTCCACATCACTCTCAAATCCAGAGTTCCACAGATCTCTAGGGCAGGGGCAAAATGCTGCCAGTTTCTTTTCTAAGAGTAACAAGAGTGATCTTTGCTCCAGTTCCCAAGAAGTTTCTCATCTACATCTGAGACCACCTTCCCCTCAGTTTTCTTGTCCATATCACTATCAGTATTTTGCTCAAAGACATTCAATAAGTCTCTAGGAAGTTCCACACTTTCCCATATTTTCCTGTCTTCTTCTGAGCCCTCCCAAGTGTTTCAACCTCTGTCTGTTACCTAGTTTCAAAGTTGCTTCCACATTTTTGGGTATCCTTATAGCAGTACCCCACTCTACTGGTACCAATATCTGTATTAGTCAGGGTTCTCTAGAGGGACAGGGTTAATATGACATATTTATATATGAAAGGGTTTTTATTAAGGACTATTGACTCTCACGATCACTAGGTGAAGTCCCATAACATGCCATCTGCAAGCTGAGGAGCAAGGAAGTCAGCCTGAGTCCCAAAACCTCAAAAGTAGGGAAGTTAGTGCAGCCTTCAGTCTGAGGCCAAAGGCCTGAAAGCTCCTGGTAAACCGCTGGTCTAACTCTAAGATTCCAAAGGTGAAGAACCTGGAGTCCAATGTTTGAGGGCGGGAAGCATCCAACATAGGGGATAGATGGAGGCTGGAAGACTCTGCCAGTCTAATGCTTCCATGTTCTTCTGCCTGTTTTTATCCTAGCTGTGCTGGCAGCTGATTAGATGGCTCTCCAGCAGACTGAGGTTGGGTCTGCCTCTTCCAGTCCACTGACTCAAATGGTAATCTCCTTTGGCAACACCATCACAGACACACTCTGGAATAGTACTTTGCATACTACAATCAAGTTGACAATATATGAGGCTAAAATATATATTTTATAAAAACTTATATACTGGAGTCAGATAATATTGCAGAATACTGTAGAGAATATTGTAGAAATTATTTCTTATGTTATCTAATAATATTGGTATAATTGTGTTGACATACTAATTGAACTTCAGGTATTAATTTTATTTTTTTTATTTTTTTAGAAAGAAAGAAAGAGAAAGAGAAAAGGGGGAGAGAGAACAGGAGTCTTGCTCTATTGCCCAGGCTGGAATACAATCTTAAAATAAGTATTCAAAACCTCTTTTATGTTGATAATTGTGTTTAACAGCGGAGACAGGAAGGAATAAGGAAAGAAAATAACAAACAAACAGCCAACTAATATTTCATTTAAATCTGTGAAATGCTATGCAAATGCTGAAGAGTGATTTGCTTTCATTTATTTGGTATTAATTCTGCTATTAACTTCTGGTATTAATTCTAATGAAGAATGTTTCACAGCAAATGGTATTCTGAATGTACAATACATTTGATCAAACATTAAAGGTGACACTAAAATATTTTGTTCTGAACTTCAAAAGGGCATGACTTTTTTTAAAAACTGAAGATAAAATTTTTGGATAAATATGTTCCCAAAAACCCAGGTAAATGATACTGCATACATTTACTTCCAAGTGTCCTAAAGCATATCAGCAGGTTTCTTTTTAAACTATTCCCTGTCAAAAATGAATGTTTTTCTAAACAATAATAATAATACAGTTTAACTTAACATACAATTTTTCTGTCCATGGTTTTTTAATATATTTACAGAATGTCAAAATACTTTCAAAAGTAGCTGAAGCTGAACTGAGAATTAATAACCATAATTTCCTGTCTGCACTTTTAATGGTTATACTTTTTGAAACTTTTCAGTATTTTCACAGTTGTGCTCTCAGTAAAATTGAATATGTTGAGTTGATTGAATGTCCAGAGGAACCAATTAAAGGTGAGATATTAATATTAACAGGAATGTTACATAAATGATAAAAATTACTTATTCTTTACTATTTCATGTTGGAAGATAGATGGCCTTTCTTCCAGAGCTAAAAGCTTTAATTTTTTTTATTTATTGAGTTTTCTTTAAAAGTGAGAATAGAATAAATTCTACATGAAGTCATCATATTTGGAAGTTGAAGGAAATGAACCCTCTATAAGATCATATTTAAGCTATCCATCTTTTAGAATCATGCAGAGAAAGGTTGTCAATGAAAATCCAGTGGAGCTGTGCACTGTAGGCAACTATACTTCAGAAAATAACATTTCCAGATCATGCATGAGCGATTTTGTAGAATTGTATAAAGAAGATTATTCTACCTAATTATGCTGTTTAGGTTTTCTATTTGAAATGTCTGATATCATTGGTCTTTCAGAAGGGAAGGCAATGCAGTCCGTGGTGTAAATACAAATGTATGTATTTACAGAGTTTTAAAGAAAAGCTTGGTTTTGACACATAAACATTTGTAATTCAACATAACTATAAAAAAGAAAACAGTGAGACAAGTAATGCTAGAAAGATGTGTAGTAGATAAATATGTTTCCAAAAACTGAACTAAATACTTAATGAATCATTAGTTTTGCAATTGCCACCTTGTATCCTTGACCCCGATACACTTAGGATTTAGTGGAATCAAGAAAATGGGTTGCTGACCATGGTTCACTGTTAGATTATAACAGAAAACCATGTTTTTCTAACTTATTACATTATAAGCCTGAGGTATCATTAGTTCACTTTAAAAAGTTAAAACATTAATCTATTAAAATAAGAAAAAAATTAAAGAAAGTGAAAATCCGTTTAAAACAATGTTGAAATAATATTGATTAATATGAAATGTAACTAACAAACTAGGAAAATTCTGATTATTAGCACTAAAATATAATTAATTTTATAGCTATGATGTATTTCATTTATAATTTAACATTCTTTGTAATAATTTCTATTAAAATTATCAAAGTTTGGAAAATTATTTTTCTCTGAAGTTTCTTTTCCTACTAGATGTGTATGTCTTTAAGTTATGCTTCATGACTCCACTTACTACTCCATGGGCCAGCTGGATTTCTCTTCTATCAATAACCAACATCTGTGGTTATAATTAGTGTAGCTAGATGTCTGATATCATTGGTCTTTCAGAAGCGGAGGCAATGCAGTCTATAGTGTAAATACAAATGTATGTATTTACAGTTTTAAAGAAAAGCATGGTTTTGACACAGAAACCAGCTCTCAGAAAAATCTAACCACACTGATTTGATTATATCATCTCAATTTTACAATGATCTATTCTTGAAAAAATAAAATAAAATTACACACACACACACACACACACACACACACACTCACACACAGAATAATTATTGCTTTTCCTCTATAGAAAGTGGTCTAAACTTTAGTCTGGTCAACATAGTGAAACTCCCTCTCTTCTAAAAATACAGAAAATTACCTGGGTGTGATGGTGTGTGCCTGCAATCCCAGCTACTCAGGAGCCCAAGGCAGGCTTGTTAGCCCAGGAGGCAGAGGTTGCAGTGAGCCAAAATCATGCCATTGCCCTCCAGCCAGGCAACCATGCGAGACTCTGTTACAATAAATAAATAAAAATAAAGCAGCCTAAACTTATTACCTAATAAGATGGTTCTGGGGTTTGAAGTAAACATTTCTTGTTACAAAATCCTGATAATCTTATCAAAAATTTACAACAATTAAATTACGTATTGCTTTTAAGATCTTCTGCCATGCATTAAATTTACAAAACCAGAAATATGAAATTATCATGTTTTATAACACTCTTAGTTTCTCAGTAATTTTTAAAATTGGTCATATAGGCTAGAATAAATAACTAATTGTTCCACTTAGAAGTAGTTATAAGACTGGGCATGATGGCTCACGCCTCTAATCCTAGCACTTTGGGAGGCCGAGGCAGGCAGATCACCTGAGGTCATGAGTTCTAAACCAGACTGACAAACATAGAAAATAATCCCATCTCTACTAAAAATACAAAATTAGCCAGGCATGGTGGCACATGCCTATAATCCCAGCTACTCGGGTGGCTGAATCAGGAGAATCGCTTCAGACTGGAAGGCGGAGGTTGCAGTGAGTCAAGATTGCTCCATTACACTCCAGCCTGGGCAACAAGAGCTAAACTCCATCTCAAAAATAATTAAAAAAAAAAAACAGTAGTTATAAACAATATTAGAGCATCAGAGACCAAAAAAATCTCACTGGGTTTGGGTTTCACTAAAGCCTAAACTAGTGTTCAGGCTCACTAGTGTCCCTGTGAGTTTGCTGTGAACTCCTAGGACACATTTTGGAAACTGTTGAATTAACCAGCAAAATTTCTATAATTATTAGAAAATTATACCCAAATTATCTATTTTTTTAGTAATTCTGAGACTTTCTTTCCTACCACCTATCTGAGAATTGTTACTATATTACATCATAATAAAAGTTAATAGTTTTTTTTTCAAAATAAAATTTACAATTATTTTTCAAAATAAAATTTACAATTAGTGAAAATTTTTTTTCCCATTAGTTATGCCCCAAGTCCAGATGTCCTTAAACAGGAGTGATTTTGCACCCTGAGACTATTCGGCAACATTTTGAAACACTTTTGATTGTCACGTTTTGATTGTACCTGAGAAGGAGGAGTGCTACTCATATGTACTTAGTAGTGGCCAGGGATGTTGTTAAGCATCCTATAATATACAGGAGAGCCTCCTGCAGTGAATAATTTTTTGGACCAAGATATTAACAGGGCTGAGGTTGGGAAAACCTGTCTAGGCAATAAATAATGTATGCTAAGTGTATAGTTAATGTTTAACTTTGGTGGCAACAGTTTCTCCTTAGGCTATGCTCTAGCACTTGTGGTTTTCCAACTCTCTCCTAATCATACTTACTCTATATCCCAATGGGAAGTCTCATTCTTAGGAATATAATGTTAGTGCCAGAGTGTTGTTCTTGTAGGAAAGAAACACATTTATATACCAGTCAAGTCTTCATCTAAAATAAATCATTCATATACTACATATCAATTACCATATCTGGCAAAGACAGAATGCCAATTATTGAGACCTTCTGTATCAAGGGGTTTATGCCAGGGGAAAGAAGAGTAAGACTAGTGATTATCATTTACTTTCCATTTGACTTAGAGGAATAGTATTGCATTTTTGGCATCTGGAACAACAGAATAAATACATACAAATCATGACAGTAGGTTGTACTGAATAGAAACATACTATCTCAAAATGTCTTCAATGGAATATGAATTAATTTTTAAGATGCAAGTTTTGGTGTCAGGCAAATATTAACCCAAATTCTTTCATCTATAATTAACAGCTATAAAATGTGTAACTAAAACTACATATATACCCTTCATGTTTATAATCTTGAAAATAAAGACTAATAGTGTCACTGAAATATTCCTTCTGTGACAATGAAATGCAGAAATACATATACTATACATTTTATAAGGTTGATAATAAAATGTGTTTATAAACAAAACCATCATATTGAAAAATGCCTTGGTCAATTAGGAGAAAATATCCATAGTGAACACATCATCAAACTGATTTATTATTATATTTGTCCAAGAATTTTAGAGTCAGATTCTTCATGGTATTTTTTTAAATGTTTATACTATTTTACTCAGGAAAATACTGGATGATTTCAGCATACATTAATTGATATTAATATTTTTAGATTTTGTTTGTTTTCTTTCTGGGTCTTAAGTTCCCTCATGTCTATGTCAGGGATATCAGTACCCACATCCTCAAATCATATGTCATCCAGTAGGCTTTACGTAATTCTCTCATTTAGACTTTTTGAAATTCTGTGAGGCATAAATCTCCATTGTACGTCTGGAAAAACTAAAATCCAGAAAAGTTAAGTACCTAAAGCGAGTTCTCTTAAGTTATGGGTGGATAATTTGATCCACAGAGGATTATAATTTTTCTCATTTTGACTGCATTCCAGACAACTAATTAGTCACTTTGCTCCATTGGGTTATCCTTCATGAAGCTTCTTATATTTCATCTTCCTCTTATTATTTAGTGGCTATTTTCCACTTTCACCCTCCCCATTTTTTCATTCCACCAGCGATATGGAAATATATCTCCACACCCTCCCAACTCTTGTTATTGTCCTTTTGTTTACAATTTTAATTTTCATAGGTACACCGTAGGTACACACCTATATGTATACGCAGTGTGTGAAAATTTTTGATATAAGCAAAACATTTTTATATGTTTCTACCCATTTGTCATCCCCATTCTCCCATGTCCCACTACCTTTGCCAGCCTCTAGTAACCTCCTTCTACTCTCTATCTGCATGAGTTCAATTGTTTTAATTTTTAGCTCCCCCAAATAGTTGAGTACACATGAAGTTTGTTTTCTGTGCTTGGTTTATTTCACCTCACATAGTGTCCTCCAGTTTCATCCATGTTGCTGTAAGTGACAGGATGTCATTAATTTTTATGGCTAAAGAGTACTCCATTTCTTTGGAGTACCTCGTTTTCTTTATCCATTCATCTGTTAATTGACACTTAGGTTGCTTCCAAATCTTGGCTATTTTAATAATGCTGCAATAAATGTGAAAGTGAAGATATCTCTTCAATATCCTGATGTTCTTTCTTTTGGAAATACTGACAGTGGTATTGCTGGATTATAAGGCAGTTTTCTTTTTAGTTTTTGAGGAGCCTCCATACTATTCTCCACAGAGGCTGCACTGATTTACATTCTCACAAACAGTTTACAAGTGTTCCTTTTTTTCTACATCCGGGCCAGTATTTGTTATTGCCTGTCTTTTGGATAAAAGCCATTTAAACTGGTTTGAGACGATATCTCATTGTGGTTTTTATTTGCATTTATGTGTTAATCAATGATGTTGAACATCTTTTCACATACCTATTTGTCATTTGTACATTTTCTGTTGAGAAATATCTATTCAAATATTCCACCTATTTTTAGTTGGATTATTAGATTTTTTTTCCATTAACTTGTTTGAGTACTTTATTTATTCTGCATACTAATCCTTGTGGGATAAATTTGTCCCATTCTATTGGGTGTCTTTTCACATTGTTGATTGTTTGCTATGCAGTAGTATTTTGACTTCATACAATCCTGTGTGTCTATCTGTATTGTGGTTGTCTGTGCTCTTGGATATTGCTCAAGAAATCTTTGTCCAAAACAATGTCCTCGAGAGATTTTTCAATGTTATCTGTTAGAATTTTTATAATTTGAGATATTAGATATAAGTCACTAATTCACTTGTATTTGATTTTTATAGATAGAAATCTAATTTTACATTTCTGCATAGGAATATTTAGTTTTCCATTTACTGAAAGGTGGTCCTTCCCCAATGTATGTTTTTGGCACCTTTGTTGAAAACGAGTTCACTGTGAAGGTATGGTTTTGTTTCTAGGTTTATCACCCTCTGTTCTTTTAACTTTGTGTTGTTTGTATTTATGTGTGATTATACTCTCTATAATCACATATTTTTGGCATCTGGAACAGCCTTGTTGTTATACTTTCTATAATCACACATAAATAGACATAAATCTCTATGTCTTGAAAAGTTGTTGTAGTAATTATTTTTGTATGTTTATCTTTTAATCTTTCTCTAAAGATATGAGTAACTTACACATCATAATTACAGAGTTATAATATTCTGTATATCTATACTGTCGAATACTATGCAGCCATAAAAAGGAATAAGATCATGTCATTTAGAGGAGTGTAAGTGGAGCTGGAAGCCATTATCCTCAACAAACTAACACAGTAACAGAGAACCAAACACTGCAAGCTCTCAGTAATAAGTGGGAGCTAAACCATGAGAACACATGGACACAGGGAGAGAAACAACTCACAGTGGTGCCTGTCAGTTGGGATGGGGGAAGGGAAAGCATCAGAATAAATAGCTAATGCATTTGGGGCTTAATACCTAGGTGATGGGTTGATAGGCGCAGCAAACCATCATGGCACACATTTACATATGTAACAAAATTGCACATCCTGCACATGTATCCCAGATCTTGAAATTAAATTAAGAAAAAGAGTATAATATTCTCTGTCTGTATACTTTCTATTACCAGTGAGTTTTGTGCCTTCAGATTATTTCTTATTCCTCGTTAATGTCTTTTTCTTCTAGTTTAAGGAATTCCCTGTAGAATTTCTTGCAGGACAGGTCTAATGTGGTTAAAATTCCTCAGCTTTTATTTTTTAGGAAAGTCTTCATTTTTCCTTCATGTATTTAAGAGTATTTTTGCTGGATATAATACTGTAGGATAAAAATCTTTTTTTCTTTTTCTTCAGCACTTTACATACATCGTGTCTCTTTCTCCTGAATTGTAAGATTTCCAGTGAGAAACCTGCTGTCAGATACATTAGACTCCCTTTGTATGTTATTTCTTTTCTCTTGCTCCTTTTGGAATTGTTTCTTTATTCCTGATCTTTGGGAGTTTGATTATTAAATGTCTTGAAGTAGTCTTATTTGAGTTAAATTTGCTTGGTTTTTTATAACCTTCTTGCACTTGAATATAGATATCTTTCTCTAGGTTTGGAAAGTTCTCTGTTATTATTCCTTTGAATAAATTTTCTATCCTGATCTCTTTCTCTCTACTTCTTTTTTAAGACAATTACTTCTAAATTCACTCTTTCAAGGAAATTTTTTAGATCTTTTAGATGTGCTTTGTTCTTTATTATTCATTTTTAATTTTGTTTCCACTGACTATATTTTCAAACAGCCTGTATTCAAACTCATTAAATCTTTCTTCTCCTTATCAGTTCTGCTGTTGAGAGACTGATGCATTCTTTAATGTGTTCTTGGAATTTTTCAGCTCCAGAATTTCTGCTTGATTGTTTTTAATTACCGCTGGTTGATTGAAGAGCCCTTGAGACTTGCATGAATGTTGGCAGTAGCCAGGCAGTGATTGCCAGGGGCCTTGGGCAAGACCCAACGTTGTGTTGGCTTCAGATTTGAGCCAAAAACAGCACTAGCACTTGCCTAGGAATTTCACATTTATCAGATAGGATTCTAAATTTCTTTTCTGATCTTGAATTTCTTTGAGTTTCTTCAGAACAAATATTTTGAATTCTTTGTCTGAAAGGTAACGTGTCAGTCACTCTGGGATGTGGTCACTGGTGCCTTATTTATTTCATTTAGTGAGATCATGTTTTCCTCAATGGTCTTGATGTTTGTGGATGTGCTTTAATGTCTGGCCATTGAAAAGCTATTGCAATCTTCTCAGTGTGGACTTATTTATCACTATCCCCATCCTTCTTGAGAAGGCTTTTCAAGTATCCAAAAGGAATTGATTTTTGTGATCTGAGTCTTTGCTCACTGCAGCCGTTTCTGCTCCAGGGGATCCCCAAAGCCCAGTAGAAACATGATTCTTGCAGACTCATAAAGGAATTGCCTAGGTGTTCTTGTGAAAGATCCCAGAGAATTCCCAGGATTTCCAGGAAGAAATTGTTGTTCTTTTCCCCTACTTTCTCCTTAATAAATGGAGTCTCTCTGCATTCTGTACTGCCTGCCTCTAGGAGGAGTGCCATGAGTCCCTTGTGGTCACTACACTAGGACTGCACTGTAACAAATCTGAAGCCAGCACAACATTGGGTTTCAACCGAGGTCCCTGGCAATCACTTTCTGGCTACTGCCAATGTTCATGCAAGTCTCAAGAGCTCTTGAATCAACCAGTGGCAAATGCAGCCAGGCTTATGTCCCTCCCTTCAGGGTAGAGAGCACATGTGTGCCTACCCTCACCCCCACTCAGACCAAGGGGGATTCAGAAATGTCATCTGGGTCCCACGGCCTGCAGTTGGGAGCCTTTGGAATCAACGTGATATTATAAGCTACTGTGGTTAAGCTGGTATCCAGCTTGCAAGACAAAAGCTGTCCTAGCTGGTGTCTCACTAGGTCATGTACACCTCAAGTCCACTGGCTCTGAGCCTAGAATAGCACTAGCTCTTGCCTAGGAATTGCAGTTCCTGTGTCCTAGACTGCCTTTCAAGTTTATCACAACTGCAGAATGCCTTTGTTTGTGGTGGTGGCGCTATCTGGAATGAATTCAGGTTTCACTAATGAGATGGATGATTTCCCTCTAGCTAGGGCCATTGTAAATGCTCCCTCTCTGGGCACTGGCTGAATTCTGCCCCATGTTCCTTTCTCATGTAACAGGCAGCACTTAGTTCCAATGCAAAGTCACAAAACCCTCAGACACTCAAGAGTCCCTCTCCATGCCACACAGCTGCTGCCAGGAGATGGAGGAAGCATTGTGTGGGCAATGCAAACCGACTTTTCTACCCTCTTCAGCCCGTCTTTCTCTGCTATGATGTTAAAACCGGGGACTGTGATTGTTCTCTTGATTTTTGATTCCTCTGGAGTTTCTTTGTTGTGTGAACAGTTGTCCAATTTTGTGTTCCTGTAGGGGTGACAATTGCTAAAGGGTTCCATTAGTCGTCTTGTTCCACTTCTCTCTCAATATCAAATTTTTGAGTTTAAAAAAGAAAAAACTACAAATAATCAGAAGATTCGAAAATATTGTTTTGGCACCTGTTGTGGAACAAGATCTGGAAAAGGCAGGGGAAAAGTTTAATAAAACACACTTATTTATGTTAGGCTGACAGACTTCATGAAAAAGAGAAATCAATATACTTTCCTTTATCAAAATAAAGTTAGTACTTAGCATTAGGTGTATATTTGTTTATTTTAAAAAGCCATTTAACTACTTGCAATACTAAGTCTAATTTTATACACAATTTACCTTTTTCAATTGTGTAACTTGATATAACATGACATCTAAAAAACAAAAAAAAAGTTGAAAATTAAACATTCATTTGTTTAATAGTAGATGACACTCTACATAGAGCTTCTCAAAATGAAAATGTGTTGTCTCCTTCCACACATTGTCTACTTACATTTTCCACACAGCTTTCCACACATTTTCCCCATGTTTTAAGTCCTCTCTAGATTACTTATAATGTCTAATACAATGTAAATGCCTTGCAAATAGTTATTATGCTTTATTCTCTATTTGTATTGTTTTCATTGTGTATTATTATTTTTATTGTGTTTTTCTGAATATTTTCCATCCACAATTGACTGAATGGAAGTAGAAACCATGTATGTAGAAATAAATTGTATATAAGTTTATACTACAATGTCTCTAGAGTGTGTGTGTGTGAGAGAGAGAGAAGGAGAGGAAAAGGGAGAGAGAGCAAAAGGCAGGCAAACAGATAAAATTTTAAAAGGCATTAATTGCACTACAACTATTGAAAGCACCAGAGCTGCTCCTTGTGGAAGCTGGCACTGTGCTCACTCTGCATTTAGCATTGCCCCTCTGGGTCAATACATTGAAAATATTCTGCTCAAGTAAGTCAGACCTAGCTCTTGACATTTTATGACACATTTAGTTGCAATGGTCATGAAGTAACTTCAAAATTATTTCTGTTTCACAGAGGACCTATTTTATAAACAGAATTTAGTAATTTAAATGCCACCCAACTTTCCCAGGATTGAGCTTTGACTCACAAGGACTTGAGCCAAAAGACAGGACTAAATCATACATTATTGATAACATGTTTCAATAATCATTCCTCCTCTATTTGTCTATCTTTGGACCATGTATATTTCTCATTCTTCTATTCCTTCAACTGTATAATTCCAAGGATTTTCTAAGACAACTTTTGCATTTAGAATTTCACACATTAGCACTCATTTCCCTCCACAAGTCACCCAAAAATGTTTGTTTCTATTTTGATCCAGGGTATTCTCAAGCTTAGCATTCTGGCACATAAATTTAATGACTTATTTATGTATGAATGCATTCATTCATTTCTTCCATAGCAGTTATTTAATAAGGGACAAAGCCTCTACTTTTGCTAAATGCTTCTTTAAGCCCTATGGATAAATTGCTGATATATTGAGTATGGTTTCTATTTTTAAGGAACTTTTCCTAGTAGGATGTACAAATAAATTATAAAGCAATATGAACACTCTGTTACATGTTTTGATAGAACAATTATAAAATGTTAGTTACCCAAGTAGTTTCCTAGAGCAAAAAAATGTAAGTGCTAAGAGGAACACATAGGGACTTCAGATACTCCCAGGCTCTCTTTGTTTACATAGTTTTTACATTTTTCTAAGATTATAGTTTTGTATTACATTTCATACATGAATATTTAACAATAAATATTCAAAGATATCAAAATATCCTTCATAAATAAGCAACAATATACTGAGATGTTAAAAGTAACCATTATGTATAGTGTATAGCCTATTTCATGGGCTCCAGAAAATAATGCACTTTGTTTCTCTAAGTAAAAATTTGTTTCAAATGCCAATATGAAATTTGTGAAACCTGATGTATTCAAGTAAATTAGGCCAGTTATACTTTTATTGAGTGTATTTAGACCATAAAATAATAGTGTATGATCATACATATCTGTGTCAATATAACTAAATTTGTATTTATGTATTTATTAATATTTATCGTCTATCAATATAATAGCTATGATTCATCTACTCTACCTATGAGAGAGTAATAAAATTAATCATATAAACAACTACTGAATAAGAATAGCTTGCAAAAATAATTATTATGCTCCTATTTTACTGTTCGACTAACTTGGGCATTTAAAAAAATGTATCATTCTTTTATGTAATCAAAGCTTTATATGTAAAGTCTATTAAAAAATTTTTAAGAAGACTCATTTATAAGAAATTTTATATTCAAAATTTATTTTAGCATGATTATCAAATTATTCTTCTTAAGCCAAGTGGTTGTGTAGATTGAGCATGTGCATTCAATTTCCACTCCAATTCTACTCACATCCTATAAAAACCAGTAAAGAAAACATTCAGCAAACATACCTCTGCCTTCTCTTTCAATTATGTAGCTGTGGGCAGCAAGTGTTTTTGCTAGTAAAGTGAATGGGGCCTGGAGTATTCTTTGTTTGATGATTTGACATGAAAATTCCTCTAGTAAACATTGGATTGATTATGCCTCATATTTCTTTTGCAAAGAGCTTTTTTTTAGTTTTTAGGTTCAAGGAATTTGTCCATTTTTTCTAAGTTGTAGAACTTCTAAGCATAACTTTCCTGAAAGTATTTCAATAAGGTCTATAGGGATATCTCGTCTTGTATTCATGATATTGGAAATGTGTGTTTTTCTTGTTTTCCTTTATTTTTGCTCCCTCCTCTTTTTCCTACTCTTACTCCTCCTTTATCTTTTTATTTTATGTGTGCATGTGTCTTGCTGGAGGCTTATGAACTAACTGTATTGACTCTTTTGAATTATTTATTTTTGATTTTTATAATTTTATGTTTCATTTTCATTTATTTCTGACCTTATTTCTACCATTTGGCTTTTTTAGATTGCATAGGTCTATATGCAATCTCTTCTTAAAACTGTCTTAAGGTAGAAGTCCACATGATTGATTTAAATTTTTATATTTATACTATATAAAGACAATATCAATAATGATACTAATTGACCAATCTATGAATTTCTCTTGTATCCCAACTTTAGCATCCAAAATATTTCGAAAAGTTGTCTTGCATTTTCATAAAAATTAAAGTGTTTCTCTGTTTTCCTTAATTTCTTGTTGACCCATATCTTACAAGAAAAGGCTATTGTCTAATTTTCAAATATTTAAGAATTTTACAGATACTTATCTTTTATTTCTGATACCCATATTTTACATCTGATTCAATCCCATTGTAATATTAGAACTTCTATTGTATATTCAATAAAATATTAAGATATGTGTATATATGTTAAACATATATATTTAAACTATATTATTATTTTAAAAATTAATTTATTGTTTTCATATAATTGAGCTTTGGATTACTTTCTCTTACAATATTTATTTTTTATTTATGTGGTTAGCCTATTTTTATGTGATATACTTTTGATATGTTGTAGGGTTAAAATCCAGCATTTTCCTATCTGCTTTTTGTTGTTTTCATGTGATCAGTATTTTTTTCCTTATTTTTGCTTAGTTTAATACATTTTATTTCATCTTATCTCCATTTTCTTATTATTAATATTTAAAAAATAGTTTTGCAGTTTCCTCTAGCATTTAAAATACACATTTATAGTTATTCAGTATCTACCTTCTGATATTTTTATTCTCCATTAATTTCAGAATAAGGACCTGAAAACGTTGTCCCATTCATTTTCTTCCACCCATTTTTTTTCTGTAATTGTCAATCATATATTTTAAGCATTATGTGGACCAGGTACGGTGCTCACGCCTGTAATACTAATACTTTGGAATGCCTAACAGTGAAGATAAGTTGAGGTCAGGGGTTTGAGAGCAGCCTGGCCAAAATGATGAAACCGTTTCTCTAGTAAAAATACAAAAATTAGCCAGGCATGGTGGCACATGCCTGTAATTCCAGCTATTCAGGAGGCTAAGGCAGGAGCATCCTCAAACCTGGGAGGCAAAGGTTTCAGGGAGCAGAGATTGCACCACTGCACACCAGTCTGGGTGACAGAGCGAGATTCTGTTTCTAAAAAGAAAGAATAAATTATGATGTAGAGTTGCAGTACCTGTACTATTTTTTTCTTTAGTTGGTTATCTTTTATACCAGTTAAAGAATACAAAAATTGTTTTATTTTATAATCACACTCATTTATACCACATCCATTACTCACCGTTTGTTGTGCAGATGTGTTTTAGTCTGGCATTTTGTTCTCTCTTACAGAAGAACTTCTTAATACTTCTTTATAAGGCAGATTTGATGGATAGAAATACTTTCAGTTTTTGATGGTATGAAAAAGGTCTTCATTTCTCTTTTGTAAGCTGACATCTAGAACTGACTATAGAAGACAAGACCTAGATTGATAATTATTTATTTAAAAAAATGATTGCAGTATAATAGCAGGCACATTATCTGAAAATAAAAAAAGATTTCGAGAGCACCTAACTTAGCTCACCATTAGGAAAAATGATTTTAAAAAAATAATTGACTAAAAACCTTAGACAAAATATAAATGTCGCCAAATATTTACCTGTAATAAAAGGAAAGTGACACAATACTTTCTGCATAGATTCTGCTAAAATGGAAGAAGATAATTATTTATATTTATGCTCATTTCTATACTATAGGAAACAATAAGAAAGACAAGAAACAATGAAAAATTAAAGAGAAAGGAAGGCAGTAAGGAATAAAAAAGGAAAATAAGAAAGAGAGTGAAGGAAGGAAGGAGGGAAGGAAGGAAGGAAGGAAGGAAAGAAGGAAGGAAGGAAGGAAGGAAGGAAGGAAGGAAGGAAGGAAGGAAGGAAGGAAGGAAGAAGGAAGGAAGGAAATTTTATAGACACTAACAAAAATGATTCCATGAGAATAATGTTTATAACATGAAAACAACAAAGGATAACACTAAGAAATAAAACGGTACATCAATTTCACATAAGAATGTGGATATAAATATTAAAGAAAAATGTAGTTAATTAAAGCCATTGTGAATTTAAGAACATATGAATAGCATATTCTTATTCTCCAGCCTAACTAAAAAAAAAAAAAAATTGGAAAAGTTTAATGATAGTTGAGAATATGGAAATATTATTACACCTAAGGGTAAACTATGGTCATTATTCTGTCTACTTAAAAGTCATTTTAATATTTTCTTTGATACCATTTCTCCACTGCCACACTTTCCTTTTGTGTCTTTGTTTTTTTTTTTTTTTAATCTTGTCTATGTTTTTAAACGATGGGTTTACTCAAATGTCTAGTGATTCTTTTGTATTAGTTTGTATATTTTAAAACCAATGAAATGTTGATATCTATCTATTTGTGGAAAGGACCGTTGATCAAGTCTTTGTTGTACGGAATTAGGATTACAAATGAATGACTCTTCTTTTTAATAAAATACTTGTATTTCTATCAAAGTAGAAGTTATAAAGAAAATAATGATTTACATATCTATTTTTAAACTATTACTACAATCAAGCCTGAATTTTATTTGGTAGCACCAAATCTCATGCTCTCTTATATCTGCAAATTTTATTGTTTCCTAACAAATCCCTATAATGTACATCCTTATATCTTTTTAGATTATTCTTCAGGTTCTTCTTCTTCTTTAGATCAATTAGCACTCATATGCATTGCAACTCATATCCCACTCATATATGCATTATCTTTCTTACAGAAATTTTTTACCATATCTAATTAATAAGTGGTCTCTTACTGTTGACAATATAACCTCAGGTTATTTAAGGCAACAGACATAATTCGGATGAAAAAATATTTTTATTGTAAACTATGAAACATTGATTTTAGAAAGGGTTGTGAAGCAGCAAACATAAAAGAACATATACGTTGTAATAATATTCTTACAAGTTTATACAAAGAGGGAATACACACAATTACTGAACTTTACATCTTACAATGTTGACTGTAATTTGAAACAAATACAATCTTTATTGGGAACAACAACAAAATAGAAATTATATCAAAGATAGATCTTTAAGAACACAAATAAGCTAGAACGAATTTGAATTAAGTAAAAGATAAGAAGATTCTCAAGTAAAATATAAAAAGAAGTAAAAATAAAATGTTGACTAAAATTTTAAAAGATAACTCTACCTAACCTTGTTCCAAAATTAATGAAAACAATATTATGGATAATGTGTAAATAAATTTTAAAATATTCATGAAAATTTTAGACATTGTTTTTGTTTCTTTTTCTTTTCTTTTTTTTTTTTTTTTTTTTTTTTTTCTCTCTCTCTCTCTTTTTGAGACAGAGTCACGCTCTGTCACCAGGCATCGGGCTGGAGTGCAGTGGCGCGATCTTGGCTCACTGCGATCTTCGCCTCCCGGGTTCAAGCAATTCTCCTGCCTCGGCCTCCCGAGTAGCTGGGACTACAGACAGGCGCCACCATACCCAGCTAATTTTTGTAATTTTTTATAAGAGACAGGGTTTCACCACGTTGGCCAGGATGGTCTCGATCTCTTGACCTCGTAATCTGCCCGCCTCGGCCTCCCAAAGTGCTGGAATTACTATTTTTGTTTAAATACTGTATCTGTAAAATGTATTATGAGTAAACTTAGAAAAGCATCTAAATTTGGTATATGTAAATTAATCCTTATGCATTTCTAGAATTTTGCTAATTTGCAATGTATTAATTATCTATATATTTGTAACAAATTTCTCAGGCATTTCGCAGCTTAAAAATGTGTATTTATTATCTCACAGAATTTTTGTCCTTTCCCAAGGTTATTATTTAATTTATTCTCAAGTTGAATTAAGACATTTTGGGTATCTGTTCTTCCATTTGCTTATTTATGTGCCTGTGTTATTTCTCACATTTAAGTATTTCTTTTCATCCTTATCTTCTCAAGAAATTAAATCCAAAATGAGTACATACTGAAAGATAAATTTTACAATTGACAAATTATTATAGAAATCTAGCAATTACATTAGAATATTTCACAAAACACTCTATTGAGAACGGTATTTCTGTTGCAGAACTAAAACAGTAGACATACAGAAGAAACTAATTTTAAGTATAGAGGACATGATATTTTATTTGTGCATTCTCTTAATGCATTTGGATAAGCAAATAACTTATATAGGTTAATCTTTGTGATTATTACTTTTATAGTTTAGGAATTCAAAGTGTAATGTGTACTTATATGAAATATTCACTTTTGATTTATTTTAAATGATTTAATTGTGAAAAGTAGAAATGACTTAATCATGTATGGATAATTAGTTTATATCATGTTGGACCTTATAGTATTCTACTTTAAAAGATGCCATATGTATGTGGAAAAAACACTTTAGATAAAAATTTCACGTTAACATTTCTTATCCTATTTTTCAATAGAAATGAAAATGAAAGGTTCAATAAGGAAGTCAGTGACCTAGAGTTAACATTTAATATTTTGAAAGCAGAAAAACTGAGCATAGCATTGAGTAACCTCTTTATATTGCTGTGTTCTGAGTACTAAAATAATACCTCAGGGTAGCACTCAAAATAACTCAAAATAATTCTAATATTGCATTATGCAAGAAACCAAAATTCTTACCTGAGAGCCTGACCTAAAAACCTATTTTTCCAGCTAAACGTGTCATATACTAATGTGTCATTTAAAATTTTGATAAAACAATAAGGCAAACCTGATATGTTCAGAAATGTTAAAATAAATATTTCAAAATTATTTTGTTATACTTATTCTACCAGTTAGACATTTCATTAATTTCCAGATTTGTTTTCTTTCAAAAAATTATAAAAGATTATCCTAGGTCTTCTTTTCCAAGTCTTTCTGTTGAGAATAACAAAACTAATGTTCCTAGAAGTAGAATTACTGAGCAATTGGACAAGCATATGTTTCATTTGTGAATAACTGTCAAACTCACTTCCGAATAATTTGTGATTTTTGACACTCCAATCAAGAATGCAAGAGACTTCTTGCTTCTGTACTTATTATCAAGTATAGATACTTATTTGATATATCATTCCTTTTTATTTTAACAATTTTATTTATTGTGTCATTTGTTATCTGATTTGCTTGTTTCATTTTTTTTATATTTTCCAATTGCTTGAGCTATTCTGCTTTCACTAAATTTTCATATAAATTCAAGATGTAATTTTTCTGTTTGTATATAGAAAAGAAAGATTGACTGGAACTTTTATTAGAATATGTCTTATCAATAGAAAAATTGGGGGGAAAGGGTTATTTTAACAATGATGTTTTTCAATCCAAGAGCATAATTCATCTTTCAATTTGTTATCTTTAGATTGTTTTATACATTTTTGTATTTTAGTTTTTATTATTATTTATATTTGAAAGTACTTCTAAATACTTGACATATGCTTATTTATAGTATATGAAAATGAAATAAATTACACATGTAAGTTATATATGTATATAGAGACACATATCTATACATAATATATATGCATAATATATATGCAGCTCTCATATAATTTTTAAAGTATATTTGTGTGTGTGTATATCTATAGATATAGATATATATCTATATCTATATCTATAGATATAGATATATATCTATATCTATATCTATAGATATAGATATATATCTATATATTTCTTTATATATATATATAAAGAAATGGGGCCAGAGAAACAGAAACAGAAGGAGACACATAGATAGAGTTATATTTTATCCGTAATTGTGTACTATTTTGGAATATTAAGAGGATAATTCAAAGGTGAACTTAAAATGCCATATACTAAAGTTATTCATTTATAGATCACAAATCTTTCTTAGTAAGTCTTTGAATATTCTGTTTAATAAATTCATCATTTGATCGTGGAAAGAGAAACATTCCAAAAGCCCAGATCCCATTCCAGAGGGACAATATTTTATTTTTTTCTCAGGATGCATGTTTGTAAAACCTTATTCTACAGTAATTATTGAAGAAATAAAGGAGATATGCCATGTTTTATGTGCTTTTCAATACCTACATAACATTTATCTTAAAAATATAATAGGGTATGTTTGATCTTCTATTCATTTTCACTTGTACCAATATGTTAAAAATATTGGTTTACATTTATATTTTTATTTATTTATTTTTAACTTTCATTTTTGGCTCAAGGGTATATGTGCAGGTTTGTTATATAGGTGAACTCATGCCATGAATCTTTGTTGTACATTACTTAGTCACCCAGATACCAAGTGAAGTACCCAATAGTTATGTTTTCTGCTTTGTCCCACCTCCCATCCTCCACCCTCAAGTGGGCCCCAGTTTCTGTTATTCTCTTCTTGGAGTCCATGAGTTCTCACCATTTAGCTCCCATTTATAAGCAGAGACATGTGGTATTTGGTTTTCCATTGCTGTGTTAGCTTGCCAAGTATAATGGCCTTTAGTTCTATCCATATTCCCATAAAAGACATGATCTCATTCTTTTTTATGGCTGTGTAGTATTCCATGGTGTATATTTATCACACTTTCTTTATTCAATCTGTCATTGCTGGGCATTTAGGTTGATTCCATGTCTTTACTATCGTGAATAGTCTTGCAGTGAACATTCACATGCATGTCTTTATGATAGAATGATTTATATTTATCTGGGTATATACCCAGTAACATGATAGGTTGGCTAAATGATAGTTCTGTTTTTATCTCTTTGAGGAATTGTCATAATGTCTGTACTCTCTTCTTCTAAAGTGATAGTTGCTCTCATATAATTTTTAAAGTATATTTGTAAGAGCTTCTTGATGAATTTTAATGCCTATAGCTCATTTTTTACATAATGTTCCATTTCTGAGGATGGTCCCATTACTCTATCCTTCTTTTGTTACCAACTGAATATTAGCAGTTGCTCTTCAAGCAGTGATGTATTCTGTGGATCATACAAAACAAAATACCTTTCCTAGAGACAGTTATTGAAACCTCCATTAGAAATGCATTTTCATTCTCCGTTTGAGATTAGAAAAATACAAAGAATTATCAAATTTAATACCATTGTTATTTGGTTTGTCTTTCATCTTAATTTTCAGTGTTATTCTGTTGCAATAGTTTTACTCCTTGTTATAGGCAATACATTGGGAAATTATGAGACAATAGAAAGAAACATGCAATATTTCATAATACCTATGAAAATTATCTTAAAAGTTAGATCTTGGTTTGTAACTTTGTATATATTTCCAGTTGTAGGAGGTTGGGCAACATTTTAAATATCTCTCAAAGTTTCAGTATTCACAATGTAGAGATAAGAAAAGTACTAATTTTATTACTTTGAGAATTATTGGAGGCAATAAATGTAAAATATTTAGCACATTGCTTACCAATAAATATTACTTTCTATTTTTATTAGTAGCTGTTATTCAAAGAGATTATATCAAGGTCTCCAGAACAGATTTAATTTTATTTCAGAAATTAGACGTCTTAGAGATTTACCAGTTATCCTTTCCTTTAAAATAAACTACAACAAATCTCTGTGTCATTAAATAACCAATTTATTTGCTGTTCATAATCCTGTATGTTAGCAATTTGGAATAGACTTAGATATTCAGTTTTGCCTCAAGTTTTGCCTGAGGTGAGACTCTAGTCTTTTTGTGACTACTGTTGCTGAATGGTCTAAAATTGGCTTATGTGTCTCATGTTTGTTGGTAGTTCTGGAGGAACTTAGATTCAATAGCTCTGTTTTATGTGATTTGGAATTCTCCAATAGAATTAATCAAGATTTTAAACAGAGCAAACTCAAAGCAAATTGTGAAGAAAGTGAGAGTGGAAACTTTCTTTCCTCTTCAGGACTAGGATCAGAATTCTGACACTGCACTTCCACTGCGTTCTGTCCATCACCACAAATCACAAGACTAGCCCTGATTCTACAAGGTGAAGATGTACTTTCTACATCTTGGTGTGCAGCGTAGCAGGAAAATAGCATTGCAAAGAGACAAGTTCACCAAGGATGAAGATATTTGTGACCATTTTCCATTTCAATTAAATAAGCAAGCTTTATATTCTAGACTCTATTTCCAGCAATCTATATCTTGAAATCATTATGCTACTAAAGTGTTTACCAGATCGCCAACAAAATTAAAATTCCCTTACATCTTCTGAAAATGACAAAAAAAAATCTGAATATCTTTTTTCTAATCTGCTGGAAGAAGAGGATGATTGGTGCTGGTACAATCTTAATGAAAAATATTAGGTTTTCTCTTTTTTTTTTTTTGACTTTTAAGTTTAATGGTAAATGTGTAGGTTTGTTACATAGGTAAACTTTTGTCATGGAGGTTTGTTTTACATATTATTTATTCACTCAGGTATTAAGCCTAGTGCCCAAAAGTTAATTTTCTTGATCATCTCCCTCCTCCCCTCCTCCACCCATAAGTATATAAGTCAATGCTTATATACTTTTGGTGGGAGTATAGGTTTTACTTTTTCTATTAGAAATAACTTTATTTATGAATACAAGGTTTTTTCTTTTTGGTAGATGTAATTACTTTCACATGCATAGTTGTGAGCAACAAAATCATAAAGAAAATCAATGAAAACTTTAGCTATGTCAACATAAATCAGTATTTAACATTTGACCCAATAAAGTGATTATCAACATGTTTCTTTCTGTCAGAGAGTAGCAATTGTTTTTGTTTATGCAGTGATATTTTTTTATATTTTCCTAATATTATCAAACTAATTGAAGCAGAAAATAAACTGTAGTGATGATTCCAGTAAATATGTGAATAAATGTGATCCCAGGAGGAGAGGACAACAATTAAAATTCATTGTTAACAGTTTGGCTTTTACTTTCAAGTAAAATTCAAGCAGAATGTAGAGAAATGATTTGATAATATTTAAGTTCTGAGCAGGATTACCTGAGATGGATGTTTTAAAATGACTGTGGAGGATGTAAAGGCAAATTTTCAAATGTGCTTTAATTCTCCCTGTTAAAAATAATGGAAGAGACTCTCTCTACCCCTCCCTTTCGGTTAGAGTGTTTGCTCTAAGTAATTATAAAGTAAGTAATTGTAAATTTATTTTCTTATCTTCCTAAAATGTATGTAAACCTGTTTAAAAGCTAGCTAAGACTCTAGCCAGCTTGAAGACCCAGGAATGTCTTTCTCTACGACTTGTCTAGGGAAACTTGTCTTTGAAATGTAATCATGAAGAGCCCCAGTTTCTGCAGGAAGCAGTGTGCCTAACTTCAGCAAATTCTGTGCTCTGAGTTGCAAAACTACCTTCTCCCATAAAAATATTAAATTATTTTCTTCGGATAAATCCAATGAGTCAACACAGACAACCACTGCAATTATCAGGTGTATCTAGGATGATCTGTGTGTAACAAATGATGCTGTCAAGTTCTCTTACTTGATGACTAGCTATTGTTTATCTTAAAGACATGAATGCAATGGGTTGTAACTATTTGGCTATATAAAAGGTTGAGATCTTATGTCTTTGCAATATCTTAACAGGTTGTTCATGAGGCACATGACATTCTAATTCAATACTACATGTAATTTATATTTCTCCAACAGGAAAGATGGTGGAAACGGCCAGAGGGGAATCTCTAGGACTCAGATGCTATCATTTCCCTGGTATCCTTGTGTGGATTGTCATTCTATCTCCTTGAACTCTCGCCAACAAAATGCATTAATAACTTCTTATTCTACTTTAGAACTTAACTAAAAATAGATTAAGATATTTCCCCAACTTCCAATCAGCTTTGCTCCTCCTCCTCCTCCCCTAGTAAGGTAGGGGATATCCAAGTTACCATCAGCAAATCTGTACAGATCTGTAGAAACCTCAAAAATAATTGAGGTTTCTGCTCAGAAAAAAAATTGACTGAGAAGCCTAAGGCAGAAAAAGAGACCAAGGCAGGTTTCAGAGAAGGAGTAGAAGTTTATTACAAAGATTTCAAGCAGGAAAATAAGTAAAGCACATTTGAAAGAGACCCAACGATTGGCTTGAAGGACTAGTACATCATTTAACCCTGATCTAAGACTGTAGGTGCCGACCCATTTCCAGTGCCCTGCACCACTTTCCATGATTCTTCCCTTAGGGTGGGCTGTCCATATGTGCAGTGCCCTCTTTATGCTTGAGAAGTGAGCATGTGTCCTGTGTTTAGAAAGTTGTACACATGTTCATACGGGGCTTCCTTCCCTTCTCCAGTGGAATGTCCCCAGAAGGAAACAGTCTGCCATTTTGTCTCTTAACGCACATGCCCAGCCTCACTCCCCCAATACCTGAGATTTTATTGGAAATCAATTACCAATTTCAAGTGTTTTTATTTGTTTGGGCAGTTGCCTCTCCCTGGCACCTGACATTCAATTAACACATTAGTGTGACAGTTGTGCACCATCTGGAGATGATCTCTCCCTGGGGTCAGCTGCCAAATTATCCTTTTTAGAGAGGCAATTTGATAACGTCTGCACCATCACCTGATGGTGGCCTGACTGTCCTGGTGGGTTGTGGGGAGAGCCCTTTCCTGCCCAACTCATGTCGGTCTAACTACCTGTAACCCTATTCTTAAGAGTTTATCACGATTGTATCTAGGACACAAAAAGAATCATACATAATACATGAAACAGGTTTGTATGAATTGTGTAATTGGAGGGACCTCTGAAATTCTGCCTTTTATAAAGAAGTCATATAGTGCCATTTAAAACATCAGGTCCAGAATTCTGGTTCCAGCTTAAACAGGGTCATGACTACCATCATATGATTAAATGAGTAAATGGCTACAACCCAACATCTTCCACTGAATACAAATTCTTGGGGACTGAAAACTAAACAATAGCAAGTGGAATGAAACTCAAATTTGAAAGATAAATAACAATGCTTAGCAATGAGTTTCTTGTTTGCATCTTCCTGTTTGCCTCCAACGTCAAACAAATCACAGAAGTGAGCATGTAAATTGCAGGAGAAAACCCCCATTTCCATCAGAAGAATGGAAAAGAGGCCTGTATGTGCCACAGAGTGCGAAGGAAAACCCATTTCCTGGTGTCTGTTAGATTTCTCTTTCTTCTCTCCTAATGCTCTCCTGAGGCCAGCCCTAGCCATGGAAAGAACTAAGGAAACAATAGGAGCAACTGTCTTGGCAAAAGTGGACCTGTCTCCTGACCAGAGGAACTAAAAAAGAGAGACCCTGATGAGCAGAAAACTTTAACATCATTAGTCAATAGGATAACACAAATCATTAATAGGATATTAATATATACCTATTGAAACTAACTTAAAAGAAGAAAAGACAATTTTAAGTCCTGGTGAGAATGCAGATCAACTTGAACTCTTATATAAGATAACAGCTATGAAAGCAGTTGGCAGCTTCTTATAAAAACCAACATACTAGAAGATAGTATAGAAGAGTATCTAGATGACTTTCGTTATAGTGATGGCTTTTAAAATACCATACCAAAGGAATAATCCATAACAGAAATTGTTAAGCTAAACTGCATTGAAATTGAAAATATCTGCTCTTCAAAACACAGTGTCAAGAGAATAAGAGGACAAACCATAGACTGACTGTCTTTTCAAAAGACACCTGATAAACAATTGTTACCCAAAATACACTAATAGCTTTTAAAATTCAGTAATAGTACATGAGCAACCTAATTGAAAAATTAGCAAAACACTTGATCAGAAGCCTCACCAAAGATGTAGTAATAGAAAATAAGCATGTGAAAAGAGACTCAGCATCATATGCCATTAGATTATTGCAAATGAAAACAGCAGTGAGATATCAGGAACATATCAATTCAAATGGCCAAATTCCAAAACGCTATACAAAGACAAATGGTGGTTGCAATGTGGAGCACCACTAATTCCCATACAGTTCTAGTGAGAAATTCAAAATATTAGAAGCAGTTTGAATGGCAGTGAAACTGAACATCATCTTATAAGATTTGACAATCTCATTTCTTGGCGTTTATCAAAATGAGTTGAAA
This sequence comes from Saguinus oedipus, assembly GCA_031835075.1. Classification (NCBI taxonomy): domain Eukaryota; kingdom Metazoa; phylum Chordata; class Mammalia; order Primates; family Cebidae; genus Saguinus; species Saguinus oedipus. The sequence goes on along the minus strand of CM063186.1, from coordinate 47,630,039 downwards.
ATTTATATCCACACACAATTCATATATGAACGTTTTAGAGAAACTTCATTGTCAATAGCCAAAACATGCCAGTCACTAAAAGGATCTTCCATAGATTAATGGATAAATAAATTGTGGTACACACAGAAGATGAAGCATTATTCTGCATTAAAAATGTGAGCTATCAACCTATGATAAGACATGAAAGAATCTCAAGTGCATGTTACTAAGTGAAGAATCCTAACCTCAAAAGTCTATGTGTTACATAATTTCACCTATATGTCATCCCGAAAAAGCAGGGGAAAACTAATCAAGACTGTAAAATATATATAAAAATGCACCTTTAGTAAGGAAGCCTCTAAAACAAAGAAAGTTAAGGCATGTCTTGCTTTGTCAGTAAAAGTCATAAAAAAAGTTATAGAAGGGAATTTATGCAAGTAAGTTTTATAATTTTTGTTTTAAAGGTCTAAGTGAGTTTCAAAACGTTAATTATAAAAGAAATTCTGTATGTAAACATATTGGCAAAAGGTTAAATAAGTATCATCTAGTTTTTCTGTAAACTAGACAGTAAAATGAAGCACAACAGGTCTTTTTAAAGTACTAACCTGCTGGTGCCTTGATCTAGGACTTTCCAGCCTCCGGAACTGTGACAAAGAAGTCTCTGTTGTTTATAAGCTGTCTAGTTTATGGAATTTTTGTTAAAGCAACCTGAACAGAATAAAACAAAAGAAAGCATGCACTTACTAAATGCCCTACTGTCCTCACTTTAGATATTTTCCAAAAGAAATGAAGACTTAGATTCATAAAAATTATTTCTATGTGAATGTTTATAAAAAAATTGTTTACAATCTCCAAAGCAGAAAGAAACCCAAATGTATTTCATTACTGAATAATTTTTAAAAGGGTCCTATTCATACAAATGAAATATTACTCAATGAAGATGAGTCAAACTCTTGAACATGCAAGAACATGAATGAAACTCAAATGTATAAAGCGATTTCAAAGACTCCGGAAGCTAAATAAAATATGTTTCCATTTACAGGTAGTTCTGCAACAGAGAAAACTACTGGAAGAGACAATAGATCACTGGCTGCCAACGGTTAAAAGCAGAGGAAGCATTTAACAACAGAAGAAAAGCATAAAGATTTTGTAGGGAGTGATGGCATTTTCTCTATCTTGATTATAGTTGTGGTTATATGACTTGATGCATGTTTATCACAGTTCTTAGAACTGCACACATGTGTATAAAGAGTAAGCTTTATGACACATAAGTTAAACACACACAAAGTATATTCAGTGTACCCAGACTTTCTATTTTTCAAGAAAAAGCCGACAATTATCTTTTACCTACAATTATCTTTTATTGCTAATTAATTTATGACATATTTTAAACACTCTCTAGTCTAAAAAACTAGCATATCTATTCTTTTTTTTTATTTTTTATTTTTATTTTTTTTTTTTTTTGAGACAGAGTTTCACTTTTGTTACCCAGGCTGGAGTGCAATGGCGCAACCTCGGCTCACTGCAACCTCTGCCTCCTGGATTCAGGCAATTCTCCTGCCTCAGCCTCCTGAGTAGCTGGGTTTACAGGCATGCGCCACCATGCCCAGCTAATTTTTTTATATTTTTAGTAGAGACGGGGTTTCACCATGTTGACCAGGATGGTCTCGATCTCTTGACCTCGTGATCCACCAGCCTCGGCCTCCCAAGGTGCTGGGATTACAGGCGTGAGCTACCGCGCCCGGCCAACATATTTATTCTTTAGATACATAGTTCATAGTTCATTAGTTGTAAATTTCTTGTAAGAACACTGTTTACAATTGCTTTTACAACATGATTTCACTTTAAACATTTAAAACTGAGTCTTGAGAAATAAACAGACAATTTTGTCAAAAATACTGAATTAAGATCTGTGTGTATCATAGAATGCTGAATTGCATTTCACTTTTAAAAAGTTTTCATTATAGAAGCATGATTAGTGGAACTGAATATATATATTAGTAAAAGAATGTGAAAGCAGAAGTGAGGTTATGAAAGGGTTGATATGTGTCTTAGTTCATTTGTGCTACTATAGCAAAACACCTGAGACTGAGTGATTTATAAGAAACAACTTTTTTAGCACAGTTCTAGAAGCTGGGAGGTCCAAGATGAAGGCACGAGCAGGTTCAGTGAAGGCTTGTCTCTCAGAGATGAACTTCTCAAGGTGTTCTCCTTTGTCAGAAGACTAGAAGAGCAAAAAAGACCAAATGCTGTGTGAATCCTCTTTATAAAGACCTTATCTCATTTACAAGTGTTCTTCCCTCATTACGTAATTACCTACTAAAAATTGCACTCTTTATAATAATGCATTGGCAATTAAGTTTCAACATATGAAATTTGGGGAGCATTCACACCACAGTAGTATGCCACGCTAAGTTTTTCCTATTTCAACTTGAAAGTAATGGGGAGGCAGTGAAGCATGTACGATGAAAATGCCATGAACGGATTTGCCTTTAATAATGATTCATCCACAGTGAGAGGGATGACTATATTAAGGGAGGCTATGTGAGAGATAGGAAGTCTAATTTAAAAATATTCTAAAAGTCTAGTCAAAACAAGATGAATGCCTAAGTTAAGTTGATAGTGTTACATAAATTTTTTAATGTAATTATCTTAATATTTTTAAACGTGATTATGCGAAACTATAAAAACGTATTGAAAACTTTTTAAAGTAGTGCCAAAATGAAAACTATGGAAACAATTTAACTAAAATGTTAAATGTACTGAGTTATTCATTCAGTCACGAAATTTGATTTTCATTGTTTCCTGAAATTCTAAATATAGAGATATACTACTGAATTAGGCATATGTAAATAAATAGGTGCATCTATAGCCTGGGATATACACAATTTAATAATTTAGTGAGTCTTGTACTACTTCACACTTTTTTTTTAAGTCTTGTGCTACTTCACACTTTCTTTTAAATGTTCACTTTCTGAAAGTTCTTAGAAAATTGTATGGACATGGATGAACCTGGAAACCATCATTCTCAGCAAACTGACAGAACAACAAAAAATCAAACACCACATGTTCTCACTTATAGGCAGGTGTTGAATAATGAGATCACAGGGACACAGGGAGGGAAGCATCACATACTGGGGTCTGTCGGGGGTAACTAGGGGAGGGACAGCAGGATGTGGGGAGTTGGGGAGAGATAACATGGGGAGAAATGCCAGATATAGGTGATGAGGAGAGATGCAGCAAATCACATTGCCATGTACGTACCTATGCAACAATCCTGCATGTTCTTCACATGTACCCCAAAACCTAAAACACAATAAAATACATATTTTTAAAAAAAGAGAGAAAATTGTATGAAATTGAGTTTAAATCTATGGATTCACCTAGTCTTCATTTTCTCATTACCTTACATCTCTCTTACCATTCTTCATTCTGTCATGACTATACGAACTTTATTTGGTGTATAAGTCTAAACAGAGTTGATAAAGGCTAATGCAGCCATTCACTGAGAAGTATTTTAATTAATAACAATCTAAAAAAATAATATTGGCCATTTTTAACATTAGGTAGTTTTGTTTCCTGTCATGTGCGTCAGCACATTTTATGAAGTTTACTAGATGGAGAGAATATAAATTCAATTTTCAGCATAAAGATGCCACATTTTCTATGAGCATGAATCTCTCATTACATAGAAATTTTCTAATACCTTTCATAGCACTGATACTCTAAGCCACCTCAAGGGAGAAAATCTTGGTTTCAAAAAGTTGACCCATGCAGTGTTTCAGATTAAACAAGTTACTAAAGCTCTACACACAATGGAATAATTTTTACCATATGTATGAACCATCCATAACTTTTCTATATGAGAGCACTTATCATTGTTGTACCTGAGTATCTTTTCAGGGGGCCAGAAAATGCAGATAAGATTTTCTGTTGAATAAATCCTGGTAATATCTAGTCTGTAGGATAACACAAATTGTCAGCAGAAAACAAGCTTCAACCTGGAACCTGAACATAAATACACGTTGAGTAAAATGTCTATGAGGCCATATATCTCATATTCTTCATTTTTAAGTATTTTCTCATTAAATCATTAATCAAAGTTAAAGTTGAAAATGAGGAAATCTTGGGGGAGAACACGGGAATATCAAGCCCCTCAAAAAATGAGGAAAAAATACTTCCAAATATGTTGAATGTATTCAGAAATCAGAAAAGAAGATTATGACCCAAGATGAACAGCTATCGCAAGCCATCTTTAAAGGGAAGGGTAAAAGAAAACTTTTTGGCAAAGGGGTTCACATAAGCTCCTCAGGAACAAAGTTTACTGATTTATGGAGAGTGGAAAATGTGGTTAGTCAACGTTCATTGGTGGAGATGTCATTACTAGGTGGGTGTTCTTTTGAGAGCATATTATGTGAATTGCTGCAGTTTTTAGGAAAATAATCCCTTTGTCCTGAAAATAATTTATTGTCGGTTTATTTTAGAAAGTTCTTGAGACAATCTTTTCTTTGTGTTCTTCTAGCTTTAGTAGGTTTGGGTTTGACAAAAAGTGATTTTATGCTCATATCTGCAACTTTCATATTTCCCTTTTATATCAAGGTTTTTCCCCAAATGCTTGTCAATCAGCCTGTGGTCAAGTCTTAAGTGTTTTCAGTGCCAGGATATATCTGTTCAAGATAATTAGTAGTGATTTGGGGAGTTGATCAACAGTTGGAAATTAGTAACAATACACTTGTATGCCATATTTGAGCAATGAGGAGGCCAGAAGGAGGAGCTCTTAGGGATAAGTCTATCTGAATTTCATTACTGTTTGATTTTGTGTGTTCCATAGGTATTGGCTATCATTTTAAGATGCTGTGTCACCATTATTGTCAGGAGTAGCATTTCTGTGGAAATTCGATAGATAGTAGGCACACCTTTTTCTTTTTTTGAGACAGAGTTTTGCTCTTGTTGTCCAGGCTGGAGTGCAATGTCATGATCTTGGCTCGCTGCAACCTTTGCCTCCCAGGTTCAAGTGATTCTCCTGCCTCAGTCTCCCAAGTAACTGAGATTATAGGTGCCCACCAGAGCATCCAGATAATTTTTGTATTTTTTTTTTTTTTTTTTTTAGTAGAGATGGGATTTCACAATGTTGCCAGGCTGGTCTCAAAATCCTGACTTCAGGTGATCCACCTGCTTCAGCTACCCAAAATACTGGGATTACACGCATGGGCCACTGTACCCTGCCAGGAGGCACAAATTTTAAAAAGAAAAATACAAAGTTAAAAGAGAAATAATATGATGATATGACAACTCCAATTTGCCTGATTTTTAATTCATGAGCCTAGGCTTAACGACAATCAACTGAGCAAATCCAATGAGCATGTGGGATCGGCTGAGATTTGTTGTAGCTATGTGTCTTCTTCTCTTATGTTGTGTAACTGCATCTCTTCTCCAGAGGAGTGTATCCAAGTACAGCATGTAGTATTTATTAGCAATAGCACAGACGTCACCTTGTTCAGCTAATAGATAATCAAAAGCCATTCTGTTATCTAAAATTACTCTGGCAAGGGAAACTAATGAGTGCAACTGTGCAGTGATAGCCTCTGCAGTGAAGTCTGCAAGGTTACTAAGGTTGATGGAGAGATTTTGAATCATTAATTCATTAGTCCAAATTTCACTCCAGGGAAAGATTTTTCAGATGAAAGCATGGAAATGATTGTCATCACTAGGGAGTCATGAGGGGGAATTTCACCTGGTTCTGTGATATAACCTGAGTGGAGTATCCCAATGACTACTCAGTGATCAGTTTCAGATCTATTATGTGTTGACAACAGAGAGATCAAATATCCAATCCCATATTGACTTCCTGTTGTCTAGATGTCAAAACATTTGGAGGTCCATGCAGAGGTGCCTCACCCCCAAAATTAAATACAGCCAATAGGAACACAGACATTTTTTCTGTCTGTGATTTTTCTGCATAGTATGCAATCAACCCAAGGGTAAGTTGTGCTACTGCAAGTTGTTAATTAGCCTGCCTCATTAAACCATCCTAATAATTGTTTTTCTGCACATGTTAGGAAATGCTACTGAATGCTTTAAGAGGGATGATTCATTGCATATTTCTGGGACCCAACTGGGAGGTTGCTGATTTAGGAATGTGAGGCAGGAAAAGGAGTTGAAGATACATGAGAAAGCTTAACCCTATAAGAGGGTTCAGTGATACCATTTGTATATGTGGTTGGATTTGGGATGTCAGTGAAATTCATTACAAGTAAAACTAAGAAGTCATTAAAATCAGAGACAGATTAGGGTTTTGATAACAATTGGTAAGATTCTCTACTTGATCCACCTCCCATCAACAGACAGATTAGGGTTTGGATAACAATTAGTAAGATTCTCTACTTGATCCGCCTCCCATAGTGATGAACTTGGAAATGTAGACAAGGGTATTGCCTTTCCAGGAGAAAGAGGAAGAAAATAAAGTAAAAATTATCAGTGAAAGAGTTGTATATAGCCCTGACCTGAGCATCTTTGAAGAAACCAACCACTAAGATGTCATCTGCTTTAAGTCCTAGAAATCCTTATGTTTTATTTGACAACAGGGGTGCAATTTCACTCAGGAGTCAGTATCTTCTTTGATGAGATATATGTATCCAGGAATCAATTTCTTTAAGTTTACTTGCACATGATTGATTAATAAAGCATAATGTCTTTTTCAATAGACAAAATATCCTGGTTACAGGCTATGATGGTTTTCATGTGTTTGTTTGTTTTTTTGAGACGAAGTCTCACTCTGTCGCCTGGGCTGAGTGCAGTGGCACAATTTCTGCTCACTATAACTTCCCCTTCCTGGGTTCAAATGATTCTCCTGCCTCAGCCTCCCAAGTAGCTGGGATTACAGATGTGTACCACCATGCCTGGCTAATTTTTATATTTTTAGTAGAGACTGAGTTCCTCCATGTTAGCCAAGCTGGTCTCCAACTCCGAGCCCTCAAGTGATCCACCTGCCTTTACCTCCCAAATTGCTGGGCTTACAGGCCTGAGCCACACTGTCCAGCTGGTTATAGTGTTTAAAGTCTTCATCTCCCAGAAATGCACAGCAAAAATATTGATCTATCAGAGTATAAATTTTATTCATAGCCTTGATTATACCTTTACAATATTGAAACATTTCATCTTTTATTTGGGGACAAGACAAGGTGAGATCGAATTCCTGGGGCATCCAGTAATTACTGGAAAGGTGAAAAATTATGGAATCCAAAGAGAGTTGCCCTTAAGTTTGAAGCAGTGTAGGTAGAGCATTGGATCATGATAACTATAAGGTTTCTATAAACGTTTCCAATTAAGTCTTAAAAATACTATTAACACATTCAACAAGTCCAAAGTACTGAGTGAAAAGCCTAATCAAAGTGCTATAATGCTGGCCAATTAGCACACACACTTGTTTTATATCTTGTCCAATAAAATAAATTTGTCACTTGCTGTGAAGTTTGAGGTCATGGTAGGGATTAGTTTTTGTTAATAGGACTTTAGCCACTGCTGAGATGTATGTGGCCTGTCTTCAGCGGAATGCTTCAAGTCAATGGAAGAACATCCAGATTATGACTGCATTATACTCGTACTTATGTGAGGTAGATAGCTGGATACAATTTATGTGCCAAATAATGAATGGCTCCTTCAAAAGGTTAAAATGGCCAAGGATGGTTTGCATTTACTTCCCAAGGTTTAATTAGGACAGGTGGGGCAGGCCAGACAGGCCCTTTTGGCAGTTTTGTTAATGTTACACCACCAGTAATATTTATAAAAGTGATCATCTTTTCTACAGCCCAATGATTTAAATCATGTCCAGTATTTAACAGCAAAAATGTCACGGAGTCTGAGAGAACAGGCTTTCTATCTGGCCCAAAGCAAAATTCCTCTGTCATTAAACCAGCAGCCATCATTTTTCCAAATTTGTTTTTTTAGCCTCTGTTGCCCAATTTTGTGCAATTTTAGTAATTATTTTAAGGTCATCTTTGAGAAATTTTTCTGGGCAGATTATGACAGAGATTTGATTCATAAATAGAACCTTAAAAGACACATTCTCTGCTGGGCTATCAGCAAGGTGCTTTCCTCTTGATTCCATAGAGTTTAGTTTTAAATGACCAGAGTTTGATAATAGCTAGAGCAGCAAGTAGCTGTGTTGCATGCATCTAGTAATTCTTTTACATGTGGCCCATTCTTTATTTCGTCCTTTGTGAGTGAGAAAATCTCCTCATTTCCACAACATTCCACAATTATAAGGAACTCCAAAAGCATACCTACTGTCTCTATAAACATGAAAATTTTCCCCTTAGCAACAAGACAGCCTTCGGTGAAGGCAAATCATTCCATCTGCTGGGCTGAAGTGCTAAAGGTAAAAGAGCTGCCTTCACAATTTCTAAGGAGGCTAATTGCAGCCTGCACAATACTTACTCATATTTAAAGAGTGAAACTTAACATAGCATTCTTTAGTGTCATTCTTTAAAATATGGAACATCTTTAAAACAGAGCAACTCAGCATCTTCCAGGAGAGTACTTGCTAAGATTAGAAAGACAAAATTTCTTTGTTCCAGAAAGAACTTGCCAGAAAAGAGGGAAAAAAACCTTTTATAGTTGCAGAAGGTATATAAGAGCCTTTAAGAAGGTGCCTTAACCAAATCAGGTCATCAGTAAAGTTAACAAGGAGCTATTACCAAAGGGAGGAAGCTCAGCCTGAGAGGAGTTACCTGGACAGAAAAGGGCAACCGATAGAACACAGACACCACAAATGACTCGATTGTACATTAGCCAGTTCCAAGAGTTTACAAGCTCTTCTGAAAGTCATCTAGCTCAGGACCACTTCTGACATCAGATTAGTCAACAACAAAAACAACAAAAATCAGAGAAATAAATGTCTTCAAATATGTTGAATTTAAAAGTTAACAGAAATTAGAAAAGAGAATTATAGTCTGTGATGCACAGTTATGGCATTCTACATATCAATTAAAGGGGAGAGAGAGGGTAAAGGGAAATTTTTATTAGCAAAAGGAGAAACGTATGTAAGTTGCTTGCATGCAGACTTTCTTGATTTTGGGGGGTCCCAGAGTCAGAGCATCATTTTATTGGTGGAGATGCCATACTGGACAGGTGTTCTTTCAAGAGTGTCTTATCTAAATTTCTATAGTCCTAAAGAGATAATTTCTTTTGTGATTATTTTATAAAGTTCTTAAGATAGTCTTTCTCTCTGACATGCAAACATAAACCTTCCCCCTTCCTGCTCTAATGGCTCTAGATTTATTGAGTCTGACAGAAAGTGATTTTATCCTAAGATCCACAATACAGGAAGGAGAGAGAGAGGAGAGAGAAAATATTTTTATTTTCTTGGGTGGGGAGGTAATAACTTATATTTCAATATAGAAAAAATTATAATAATTATTTTTAAAATGTATTTAAAAATATATATTCATTAAATTTACCAAAAAATGGCAGACATTTCTAAAACAGAGGTGCAATGAAGTGAATGAAAATACAGTCTAAAAATATATTTATTTTAAAAGTTAAGTAACCTTAGCTTGAATATGTGTCACTTATATTTAGTTTTGTTTCACTCATTACATAAGATAGTCACCATCCTGTTGTTCAAAGATCATAAACAAGTTAGTACATTTTCCCAACACTGGCAACAGTTAACAACAGATAACATTTTATTTGTAAATTGAGAATTGTTTTGACATATTTAATTTTTTTAAATAAAAATGTATGAGCATTTAACTCTCCAATTTAGATTTGAGTACTTTTTTTTTGAGACAAAATTTTCCTATATCACCTAGGCTGAACTAAAACTGTTAGACTCAATTTGCCCTTTCACCTCAGCTTCCTATGTAAGTGGGAGTACCCTGGCATGCTTGACTAGATTTGAGGAGTTTAAAATAAATGTAACTTAGTAAAACACACTCTCACTAGCTCATAAATATAGGAGAGAAAGACTATACATTTTTACATATATATATATAATTCTCATTTATTTTTCTTGACATCTGTATTAGTCTGCTTAGAAATTTCTTACTCGAGATAGACTAAATCACCTGTCTCAAGGTCAAATTTCCATGTATCTCTAGTGAAGGCGCAAAAATGCCACCAGTCTCTTTGCTAATGCACAGCAACAATGACATTTATTCTAGTGCCCAACAAGTTTCTCATCTCCATCTGAGACCACCTCAGCCTGGACCCTTCATTGTTTATATCACTATCTATCGGCATTTCGGTCAAAACCTTTCAATATATCTCTAGGAAGTTCCAAACTTTCCCCTGTCTTTCTGTCTTGTTCTGAGTCTTCCAAACTGTTTCAGTCTCTGCTAGTTATTCAGTTCCAAAATTGCTTCCACATTTTCAGGTATCTTTATAGCATCACCCCACTGTCTGTGGTACCAATTTATTGTCCTAGTCTGTTCTCACATTGCTGTAAGAGAATACCTGAGACTCGGTAACTTACATAAAAAAAAGAGGTTTAATTGACTCACAGTTCTGCATGGCTGTACAAGCCTAAGGAAACTTACAATACTGGCAGAAAGCACCTCTTCACAGGGCAGAAAAAGAGAATAAATGCAAGCAGAGGAAATGCTGGATGCTTAAAAAACCATCAGATCTTGTGAGACTCAGTCATTATCACAAGAACAGCATGGGGAAACTGACCCTGGGTTTCAATTACCTCCAGCTGCTCCTGCCCTTGACAGACAGGAATTGCAGGGATTGTATTTCAAGGTGGGATTTGGGGGACACAAAGCCAAACCATAACAACATCTCACTTTTTTCTTGCTTGACCTTCAAAATTTGTCCCATTGGTTAGAATGACAGCACTACATAGGTTTGTAAAAAGATTAATTTAAAAAAATGACAAAGTTGATTCTTATTTTAAAAGGACAAAAAGAATAGATTGAAAATGCATATTAGAGAAGTCTAAGGTGAGTAGAATATGGAATTTAGGAAATGAAATATAAAACAGAGAACAGGTTAAAGAATGGCAATAAGAAAGTGCATATAAATTTAAAACTTTAAAGAAATTTTTAAATGAAAATGCAGGAAACATATCTTTGAGGAACAGATATTTAACATTTGAAATTTGGGAAGACATATAATGACTACTAGGAAAGTAGTGATTTCATCCATTTTGTAGATAACTTCAATAGAAATTTAAATTATTTTAAATATTTACATTACCTTTTAGAAAATTAAATTAAAATATTATTCTGGATGCCTGACAAGTATCTGTATAATACTAAGAAATTATAACTTCATGTTTACTTAATTACATTTATTTTATGATGTTTCAAGTTCTTAATTGTCTTTCTTTTTAACTTTTGTAGCCTCCAAATGTTTTGTCTTTTTTAAAAAGCTACTCTTTACATTATACATAATTTCAGGTTTTAAAATACAGTCTTTGATCTCACAATTGCTTTCAACAGCTACAAAAAGAGCAGACATAGTATTTGCCTTAATATCAGTTAATTGCTATTTTGCAAGAAGCTTTACAAGGCTTCTCCTTCCCAAAGGCTAAATTGCTGAAATCTTTAAAATGCAAATACAGGCCAGGTGCAAGTGGCTCACTCTTACATGGTAGAATCACTTGAGCCCAGGAGTTCAAGACCAGCCTGGACAACATAAAGAAATTCTGTCTCTACAAAATTAATTAAAAATTAGCTTGGCATGGTGGTATGTGCCTGGAGTCTCAGTGACTCAAGGGGCTGATATGGCAGGATCGGTTGAGTCCCTGAGGACCAGCCTGCGGGCATTTGTAATCATCAGGCCACTGCACTCCACCCTGGGTGACAGTGAGACCCTGTCTCAGAGGAAAAAAAAGCAGAACAAAACAGACAAATATAAATAATTTTAAATTTATGATTACATAAAATATATAGACTACTTACAGAATTACACATATAATTATACATATATATGTGCATTTAGGTATATTTCTGTATCTTCTATCCTAAAACTCTATGTATTCCTTCTGCCTTATTTTTCTACTGTTTCTGTTCACAGTATTCATACAAAATTTCATCAACTAAACATCTCTTTCTACTTAGCAGTGTTTCATAGCAATACATATGATTGACTCAACATTACGTATGTGCAGGTGGTCATATTTGAGAAATTTTTGTTATGAACATTAAAATAGTTGATTAGGCTCATGTCTTCTAATATTAATTATTTTAAGATGTAAATAGCTGATTATCTAAACTTTATATATGCATAAGAAGATATATTCAAGCATTAAGTAATTAACTTTATCATTTTTACTTGATAAAGTCAAGATAAAAGCATCTGTTGAAACTTTTTTCTTCTCAGAAATACATTTAATCAGCATAACTTCACTATGTCAGCAATATTTACTGAATTAATTAGATTTTAAATTAAAACAGGTTATCAAACGTAAATGAATGACATGAAGGCAAGTGCATGCTCTCAAAATAATTGTAAAAATTTAAAAAATAGAAATAGGTAAAACTGATTCAACTGAAACCTTTGATGCCACCTTAATATGGTTCATGTGTAACATATGATACTTTTAATCCTGTTAATTAATTCATAAGAATACAATCTTTGGGGCTTGATTTTACCCTACCTAAGTGAAAAAGTGTAATTCATTTGCCCTTTGTAAGTGAATTACTTCTACATAAAACTCTTACCCTCTGATTTAATAATACTGTATTATAAATTCTTTTAAAAAACATATTCATTGTTTTAGAGCTCTAATATTAATAGTAGTTTTGCATTTATTTAATTGTGTCTCCCTAAACTTCATGAGTTCAAGGGCCAAGTCTAAAATTACCTTATAGTAAGAAATTTATGGAGACAAAATACATGTATAGTTGATTTTAAAACTAAAAGAATAAATTAAAAGATTCCAAAAGAGTCAGTAGTAGAAATTTATTTATGTTGTTTTGCAAAGAATTAAAAATGCAAGTGACTATGGAATGAGAGGACAGAAGCCAGAAGTATTTGATTAAGTGAAATTTATTCTACTTTCTGCAGAAGATATATCATCTTCTATTATACAATAGAGAATTTGATAAATTGGCTCAAGGTATTTAAAACATGCAGATATGTGTTGGCTGTGTTTGATAAAGTATAATTAAAACAAAAACTTACAAAGAAGAAAGATATTTGGGAAAAAAAGGCCAGTCTGCAAGTATGATAGATATGCATGACAGGAGTAAGCGTGGAACATGATTTTAGTGAGTTGTATTAGTGTAAGAGGCACCGACTCTCACCTCCAAACATTAACAAGTCAACTTGACATAAGCTTTGAATGACAAAAATAAATTTATTCTCAGTCTCCTTGTAAAGAACAAAACAATTGTGTGGTTGGCATATTCATTTTTTTTTTTTAAATCTCTGTACTTAAATCAGAGTAAAAGTGCAATTTAAAATAAGGGCCTCAGGAAATTATTTGAATTGGATTGAGTAGTTTAGAGAAAAGACTAATGACATGGCTCTCCCACCTAGGCCTGATAGATTCTAATTTTGTGAATTAATGTGAGATAGAGAAGGACTGCCTGGGCAAAGACAGCAAGAAAATATAGCACAAATAAAAGTACATCCAGAAAATAAGAAGAGATGTGGCTATAAAGCAAATCCACGTAAAATAGATAAAAATGAGTCTAGAGGATTTTTCAAAAAGTATGAACATCTTTTCTTAGTTTTGGAGAGTTGCATAATATCAAAAGACTCTATGTAACTTGACAAGACTGAAATGACTCTTGCTCTTCCTTTGCTTGGCCTGCGCTAACAAAACACCATAAATGGTGTGGCGCATAATCAACAGAAACTTCTCACCTTTCTGGAGGTTGCAAGTCTAAGATCAGGTGTCACTATGGGCAACTTCTTGTGAGGGTCTTCTTCTGGGTTACAGGCTGTTGCTTTCCCATTGTAGTTTCACAGCATGAAGATATCTGGGAAGCTCTTTGTTAAGCTTGGGGACCGATTCTCACACAGACTGCTTTCCTTTAGTTCTTAAACAGCTGCCAAGATAGAAGGCCAAACCTCTCTCACAAATCACTCCCAAGAAAATTCTCTTGAGCCCCAAAATCTTTACACCAAAACGGAGTTCTGTTCAATTTCACCCTGACAATGTAAATTCACTGTTTATCTTCACAGGTACAAGACAAAAACAAGACTAGAAATCATCCCTCCAACCACTCACAGACAAATGTATATTTGACTGCTTTCTCTATGCTTGTTAATTTATTTTCAATTTCTTTTTATTTCCATAGGTTTTTGAGGAACAGGTGGTATCTGGTTACATGGGTAAGTTCTTAATGGTGATTTGTGAGATTTTGGTGCACCCATCACCCGAGCAGTATACACTGAACCCAATTTGTAGCTGTTTAACCCTCACTCCCCTCACACCCTTTCCTCTGAGTTCCCAAAGCCCATTATATCATTTTTATGCCACTGCATCCTCATAGCTTATGACAAAATAATCTCAAAAGTTCAATGAAAGTAGCAACGAACATAGCAAAAATTGAAAAATGAAATCTAACTAAACTAAAGAGCTTAAAGAGCTTCAGCACAGCAAAAGAAACTATCATTAGAGCCAACAGAAAACCTACAGAATGGAAGATTTTTGCAATCCATCCGAGAAAGGTCAAATATTCAAACTTTACAAGGAACTTAAAAAAAATTACAAGAAAAAACAACAAAACCCACTAAAAAATAGACAAAATACATAAACAGACACTTATCCAGGGAGGACATTCAGCCAACACACATATATTGACATATAAATGAGTACATATATATGTACACACATACATGCATAGACACACATGCACATATGTATGCACACACATAAATACATGTATGTACATGTACGTAAACATGCATGTATGTATGTGGACACATACATACATGCACATATGTAAAGATAAATGCATGCGTGCATGTGTATATGCATGTACAAGTGCAAGCATGTACATTTGTATATGAGTGTAAATGTACTTACATGCCCATAGGCATATACATGTACATATGTGCATATGCACACATAAGTATATGTACACATGTACCTATGCACACATACATATATGCACACATACATATGCCTGCATGTTTACATATAAATGCATGCATACATGCATATGTACATGTACGTACTTGTGTGTACATGCAGGTACATGCATGTATATGTACGCACATATGTATATATGTGTGGACACATGCACATGTATGCACATACATGTATGCACGTATAAGCACATGAACACATGTAAATACATGCATGTGCATGTTCATGTGTACATGTATGTGAGTGTTCATGCCTCCATACACATGTGTGCATGCATGCACATGCACATGCATGCCGATATCTGTATGCGCATATATGTGCGTGTATATGCATGTACATATACGTGTATGTACTCGTCAGCATGTACATACATGTGCATGTACCCATATGTGTGTATAAATGTGTGCATGCATGTGTGTGCATGTATATGCCTATATATGTATGTGCATATGTATGCGTACATATGTGTGCATGCATATATGTGCATGTGTGTATATACATGCAGATTATGTGCATATATGTGCATCCATATGTATGTGCATATTTGTGTGTGCATGTAGTTACATACATGCATTGACATATGTATGTGCAAACATGCGCATATATGCATGTGCACATATGATCGTGTACATGCATGTATATGTACATGTTTGTTCATGCATAAACATACCTGTGCATGTATGTACAATGATGTATATGGGTGTGTGCATGTGGCATGTGCATATACTTGCATGCATCTGTGCATATATGTGCATGTGCATGTACATCCACACGAATGTGTGCATGCATATAAACATATGTATATATGTGCAGATACATGCATGTTTGTGTACATGTATGTGTGTGCATATGTACATGTGTACATATATGTATGTGTGCACGTGTGTATTGCGTGCATTCACGTGTGCATGCATGTACATATGTGCATGCATTTGGATGTACATATGCACACATGCATGTATCTGTGCATCTGTACATGTGTGCATACATAAATGTTCATGTATGTGTGTTCAAATGTGTGCATATA
The DNA here is from genome assembly GCA_031835075.1 of Saguinus oedipus. NCBI lineage: Eukaryota > Metazoa > Chordata > Mammalia > Primates > Cebidae > Saguinus > Saguinus oedipus. The sequence continues at coordinate 47,613,984 of CM063186.1, read as the reverse complement.
CACATGTATGTACATATGTGTGCCTGTCCGTGTGTACGTACATATATGTATATATAAATATATATGTAGGTATATATATGTATATATAAAATATATACGTATGTACATATGTATATGTAAAAATATATACGTATGTACGTATATATTTTATATATTCATGCATATATATTTTTGTACATATATATGTATATATAAAAGTCCAACATCACTGATCGTTAGATTTATGTGCATTCCTAAAACCAGCTGGTCTCAAATCTTTTTTATCAAATAGATGCCTGACAGTTGCGCCATATATTCACAGAGATTGCCTTTGCAAACCATTCTGCTAATTATATCCCATTTTATGATAAATGTGCTCTACAGAAGACAGGTCCAGAAAAAAATATATAACACATTAATTTGGAGTATTATTGTATGAGGAAAAATTCATATATAAAATAATTGTCCTGTTTCATGTGGTAGACACAAGGCCTAGACTTTGTGGCCTAGAGTGACAGTGGAGCTCAGTGAAGCAGAAGTTCTCTTTAGTTTTGATTGTGGTGTAAAAACTACTTTTTTTCTAAGTAGTTTACATTCATTATATACTGTCTACTCTGATAATGCTTGCTATAGAAGTATAGGAAATAAATGTAACTAGGAGACATGGAATCATGATTCCATAACTGACTTTTAGTGATATTTATTTTTCTCTAGATACTGTAAATATAGAAGGAGGAGATGGAGAGAGAAAAAACAAATCTCATTATACGCTTTCCTTGGTTTGAGAATCAATGATTTTAATAAAGGAAGGGTTTAACTTTAAAAGTGAAAAGACATGAAAGAATACCTAGTCCTATACTGTTATGCATCTGTTTCTGTTTATTTCTATTTTCTTTTCAGTCAATTGCTACTTCCTATATTATTATAAATGAAGAATTGCTGAGAATATACCTTGGAGCAAATGGAATCAAGACTAAATGAGTATTCTCTGTGGGTAACTGAGAACGGCTAATACAATACAGTCCCTGTTGAGAGAAGTAGAAGGTAAGTTGAAAGAGGACCACATTTCAAAATAACATTGAGAATTCATTTGGTAAAAGTAGAGTCATTGTCCTTTTTTGTCCACCATGTTGTTAAAACTCATTACTTTATATAACTTTGTTTTTTACTGAAAATACATGGTCAAGAAGGAAATGAGATGAAAAATACATTCAAACATCACATCACATCACAGTTTCCTTTCAATTCAAAGTTAAAGTCGATTTATTTTTATACATTATTTTGATTCAATGCTTCTCTCCAAAAATTGCTTTGTGGCTAGAAAGAAAGGAGGATCTTAAGATGCTTAGATGAAGCAAAGGGTCTTGTAATATGCAGAGTACAAGATAGCTTAATCATACATTAGAGAAATAGGAGAAGAGGTAGTAAATCTTACTTTAAGTAACTAAGCTCTTTTTAATTTTTTGAGGGACACCATATTGTTTTTCATCGTGGTTGTACCATTTTGCATTACCACCAATGGTACGAGTGACTTTTAGTTTCTCCATTTCATCACCAAAATTTTTATCTTTTGTCTTTTTGATAATGGTCATTCTTTCCCTTGAGCCATTTTTATCTAACAAAAAAAGTGTCCTAATGTTTTTCTAACCTTTAAGACTTGGCAGTTATTTGTCTTTGTTTTGCATTGTTAAATTTATTTGGTTGTAGATTAAAAAAAATTATCATTGAAACATTTGAAATTTATAGAATACCTTTTTTCTCCTTTATTTTTGCTTGTACAGCAGCCACATCTTTTTGAAAGTTAACTCTCTTTTAGGTTCTTAGTAAACCTAGCCTATAGACACTAAAGCAGGTATGCAGCAGGGCATTCTTAAATTTCATTAATAAACCAGAAGCTCAATTGGTGTAATTTATGACTTTCAATTTATCATCACAGATTACTAGATGCTTGTGCTTATGAACAAAATGATTCTCTATGTCTAATTTCTAGTAACAATTTTCTTGTATCTGTGCCTTTTTCTGAAGCCAATATCACTTACAGTAGATTTTAATTACTTTAACACCCAGTTCTTATACAATTTTGTACTTTTAAACTCTTACTATGCTATTCTGTAGTAACAATCTCAAAATTTCATTGGCTCACAACCAATGATATCTTTCTCACTCACGCTACATTGCTACTGCAGTTCGGTGTTGTCTGCCCTGCTCGTTGTGCTCTATGAGCAAGAATCTAAGCTGAATGAAGAACTCCAATCTATGTCATGCTGTTATTTGTGGCAGAGTGGATAAAGCAATGCCAGGGCTAGAAAAAGAATTTTACCATTTCTTTTGGAGTGCTTACCTTTCTTTGGCCAAAGAAAATCACCAGGGCCAACATGACATCAAAGAGAAGGAGAGAAGTTATGCCATCAGCAGTCCATGCAGGGAATGTGGGATTTAATGGAGAGGTGTGATTTTCTTACAGGGAAGGCAGTCAATAACTGGGAACAATAACATAATTAAGCACAGCAAGTGAGCATTTAATGTGTTAATCCTGGGCATATTTTGGATTTTATGTGACCTCTGATCAAAATAATAATGTCAAATATAGTGAATATTTTCAACTTTGCTTTCATTTAAGAAGCCAATTTGGGGCCGGGCGCGGTGGCTCAGGCCTGTAATCCCAGCACTTTGGGAGGCCAAGGCAGGTGGATCACGAGGTCAAGAGATCGAGACCATTCTGGTCAACATGGTGAAACCCCGTCTCTACTAAAAATACAAAAAATTAGCTGGGCATGGTGGTGCACGCCTGTAATCCCAGCTACTTGGGAAGCTGAGGCAAGAAAATTGCCTGAACCCAGGAGGTGGAAGTTGCGGTGAGCCAAGATCGTGCCATTGCACTCCAGCCTGGGTAACAAAAGCGAAACTCCATCTCCAAAAAAAAAAGAAGCCAATCTGTTCTCCAAAAACAAAATTACATTCCTTTGACCTTCCTTCCCTCATTTCTTTTCACTTTTCCTTTCCCTGTCCTTTCTTCTATACCACTCACATTTTTCCTTTCTGTTTAATTGTTAACTAACTGTAACCACTTCATAGAAAGGATTCGGAGAAAGTAGTACTTAGAATGAAAGCCACATGGCCATAGATACAGACTTTCCAGCGAAGTAAGTCATTAAAAAGAACACTGTAGAGAGTATTGTGAGGATGACATCTCCCTAGATACAGTACCACTATTTAATCGCTGTACTTGAGAGAAGCTCAAACTCAAACAAATGTTCAAAAAAATTTTAAAGATGAAAAGGAAAGATACACTTCAATGCGAAAACACATAATCATAAAAATGAGGATGAAGTAATTAGACACCAAAAGAGGGATTCAAAACAGACCAGACAACAATCCTTGCTTTCAATAAAGGATTTTCACCAATTTAAGAATGTGATAAAAATTATAAAAATTAGTATCAGAAACTCACTGAATAATATAGCTTGTCTGTTTACATAACCGTGTGTTCAATTAAGACTCATAACTATAGCCCATGACCAAGTTTGGCAATCTACATGTTGTTGAAGTAAAGTTTAATTGAAAATCACCATGCTCATTTACCTATTGTCTATGGATTTTTTTATGCTAAAATGGCAGAGCTGAATAGATGCAATAGGGTGTATGTTAACAAAACCTAAAGTATTAGCTACCTGGTTCTTTGTAAAATAAATTTCCTAACTCAGGTTTTAGATAATTATATAATCACATATTCTTATTAAAAATAAATTGTCAACATCAACTTTATACAGCCAAAAATCTTATATTTATAGTCATAAAATCTGAGTGTAAAAAATAACCAAATTTCAATTGCTCTCAAAATAAATTTCTCCAATAAATTTAAGCATTGCTCTCAAGACCTTGATTTTCAAAGTGGACAATGAAAGAATCCAAAGCTGCATGCAGAGTGCTAGGTTACACAGGATTATCTGTCTCTACACGTGATAAAAAATAAGTCATTCGAGAACCAAGGAATTTACATGTAATTAACAACACAAATGACATTTTGAAAATAATTATTCAATACAAAATATGGTGGAAAAAGTGAAAGTGATACAGATTTGAATATCTCAGAAATGATAATGTAGTAAAGAAGCATAATAAATACATGTTTGTACATTAAAAAATATAGATATATGAAGAAAACCTAATAACTGGTAGATTTATTAACACATGTTTTAATATCTGAATATGGTGCAGTCACTTGAAATGAATTCAGAAGTCTGCTTCAAAATGCAGAAGAAATATTATTCTGTTTGAGAGGAATACATGGTACAATAGGAAAATTATAGTATTTTTCCAATTTTTTAATCAGCCAAATTCAAGCCAATGTCATAAGTTTGCAAGCTGTTCTCATACTGATTACTCAATGTTGTGTCATCTAAATTGTACTTATACCCGCTTCTTTCTCAAGGAGTTCTGATGAGAAATTAGCAGGTATTTAATCATTCAGTATTTCAAGGTGTTTTTCAATCATAGACATATCAATGTGATACTAAAATAATGCTCTCATTTTATTTTATAAAACAGTATCTCTGAAGTTGTCAGAAATTTATTTTTGAGAACAATTGAAATTTGGTTATTTTTTACACTCAGATTTTATGACTATAAATATAAAATATATATATAAAATATATCAGAAATATATATTATATATATATATATTTGTAGGCAAATATATACATATATGTACAATATATTTCTGATATATTTTACATATGTGTATACACATATTTATAGTACATATGTGTGTACACACATATGTAAAATATATTAGAAATCTGGCATTTCCCTGTCACTGCAAATGCATCAATGCGTCTTAACTAGAAGCATGCTGCCTTGAAGTGATCCTGTGTTTTGTGACATATCTAAGCTTACTAATGGGTCTAAAACAAATCTACCCTGTGCGTGGGTTTTCTTCAACTGTGAAAGATCCTTTACACTGTGATGATTTGATGGCATTTTAAAATGCCAACCTTAGCAAATGTAGTTAGGCATATTTCGACTCTAAAAAAGTGAAAATGAGGTTAAAAAGAAAAAGAAAAAAGAAAAACTGGCTGCTAACATCTGAGGACATTAAAACTTTAGTGATAGAACGAAATGTACATTTCTAACTTAGATTTGGGTCAGTATGCTTCAAAAGGGACTTAGTATTAATATTGTAGCAATTACTCTTATGACACATGCATACACCACAATCTTTGGTTTGCAGGATTTGTGAAAATTGAGGTGATAACCCAGAGGAAATGGAATAAACAAAGGAAGAGGCTGAAATTGTTGATTCAGAATTTTTCTCTTCTTAATTCCAAGTTTATTTACTAATTTAAAAAAAAGCCATGAATTTTTCTTTCTGATTAAGAATGCACTGCATAATTACTATAAATTAATTAAAAAGAAAAAAGTCTATTTTAAACTTATAAGGTCCTTCCATATTTCTACAATGCAGTAATAAACAGGATTCCTCTTTTCTTTCATAATTCTGTTTTATTCCAGTAAATATGATAATGAATATGAAAGACATTTTCTACTAATTATCATTATTAACAAAAGAAATTGAGTTCCTTTCCCTCCCCATCTCTGACATAGGATTTCGAAATATTTGTGACATGATGTTAGTTTGGAAATGTCCTATTGATGTCTGAGATGAAATAAATAACAGATTCAAAAGGGAGTTGGATGACAGGGCAAAATGTAAATTTCCAAGGAAACCGTTAAGTATTTTTGTTTTTTTTAAAAAAACTTTTGAAAATCCTTACTTGCTTTGGGACATAAAAGGATCAAGAAGGGACTTTAAACTTTGGGCTTCTGAAGATACATCTATGGAAAAAAGTTATTTTTTTACTCTGAAATTTTCTGCGAACCCTGTATCAACTGTCACTCATTAAAGAAGGATGGAGATAAATTCTAATCTCAAGTATAATGAGTGAGATCCCTCGGGGAATTGGAACAAGGTATCATGCAGTCATGTGCTTAACTATGAATGATTTCATTATCCAAAACATCTTTGTCAGGATGGTGGATAAAGAAGAGAGAATAAAAATAGTAGGGCTGGGGATGAGAAGTCTTCTTGCTGACTTGACAAGTAAATGTATTTCCTACTAACAACTGTAAATATTAACAGAATCATAAAACCCACGGGTTAGTTCTGGAACTCAATCTAGCTATTTATGACCAAGGTCATTTTAATAGGAATCTTGCTTTAGACTATCTGTTGGGGTGGCATGGCAACATTATAAAGCAAAGCAGAGTCTATGTGAGTAAGATTTTTTAAGATCAATCACTGATGGAGGATCAGAAAGAAGCAGATGAAGAAGAGGCACTACTTCAAGAGTAGCCTCTGAAGTATCCATGAAAATGCTCACTAGAGAGAGTGGAGGAGAAATCAGAACTCAGCTATATGCTTTTCTCCTTCCACCCTGACCTAGTTTGAATGTTTGTTCCTGCCCAAATCTCATGCTGACTTGTAATCCCCGATATTGGAGTTAGGGCCTGGTGGGAGATGTTTGGATCATGAGCGCAAACCCAACATGAATGTCTTGGGTTATCCCCTTGGTGATAAGTAAGCTTTCTCTCTGAGTTCACACAGGATCTGGTGATTTAAACTGTATGGCACCTCCTCCAACCCCACCACCTCTCTCTCTCTCACTTGCTCTTCCTTTCTTCATGTGACATGCCTGCTTCGCATTTGTCTTCCTCCCTGACTGTAAGCTGCCTGAGGCCCATCTAGAAATCTAGCAGAAGCCAGTACCATGCTTCCTGTAAAGCCTATAGAATCACATGCCAATTAAATCTTTTTCTTTTATAAATTACCCAGTCTCAGGTGTTTCTTTATAGCAATGTAAGAACAGGCTAATACACATCCCTTATAACCATCTTTAAACTCTGGCAAAGCATGGAACAGTGAGTAAGAAAAGTGGTGAGCAAGAAAGGGGAAAGAAATGCCACATTCTCTTCACTCAATGCAAGTGAGAGCGTCATGCTGCTGTGAGTAAAGTGAGTGAAATATCTCACCTTGGATCAAGGACTGAAGTACAATTAGCATATTGAGTAAACATTAGCTTTTTTTTTTTTTTTTTTTTTTTTTTGAGACGAAGTTTCGCTCTTGTTACCCAGGCTGGAGTGCAATGGCGCAATCTCAGCTCACTGCAACCTCCGCCTCCTGGGTTCAGGCAATTCTCCTGCCTCAGCCTCCTGAGTAGCTGGGATTACAGGCACATGCCACCATGCCCAGCTAATTTTCTGTATTTTTAGTAGAGACGGGGTTTCACCATGTTGACCAGAATGGTCTTGATCTCTTGATCTCATGATCCACCCGCCTTGGCCTCCCAAAGTGCTGGGATTACAGGCTTGAGCCACCGCGCCCGGCCACAACATTAGCATTTTTTGGAGACTGTTTTAAAAATTAAATTGACCATATGTATATATATATATATATTTTTGTCCCTATGTATATTCTACCACCCGGAATTAGTGAAAAAGAAAACCTTTTAGTATCCTGGGACTTTCATCTGGTAGAAATGAAGGTACAAGGGAGGAAATAGGTTTGATTGACATTTTTTGGACATCACATATAGCCTATACATTGCCATATGTGTATGTGTATATAAATTTGAATAATTTAGCTTTTCTTTTAAAAATACTGTATTTAACAACGTGAGGAGAATCTCAACACATACTGAAAGCCAGTTTTAATGAGCAAATATTTTCCTTGTAGGTAAGCTCTTTGTTAGGTAAGTAAACTCTTGCCTTGATAAGACAACATATGCCCAAATGAGAAAACTATTTACTCAGAAAAATTGGTTCCAAGGATTTTCTAAAGCAACGTGAAATTATTTATTCTTCTGTCTTGACTTCCTAGACAAAAATACACTAGTGCAAATAGCAAAGTTATGCAGATTTAGGTGGTCTCTCTCCTCAGTCCTCTCCCTGTGTAATAAGCAGGGCCATTGCGGGTAGTGAGTTGAGCTGCTGAAGCTGTGTATTAATGTGCCATTGATGGTGTTACATTCTCTCTTCTAGTGTCTTGTTTTCTCATTCTTTCTATTGCATAATTTTTTATGAATCACTTGAAAGGACAAAGATTGTGAAATAACATTTAAGAGTCTGGAAATCACATATTTGAACTCTTTGACACAGACTAATATTTACAGAATAACTGTGATGAGAATTTTTAATCCAGTACTCAGGCCAAAGTGATCACATTAAACTAAGAAAAGATTCTCCATCCTTAATCCCAGAAGATCACAAAACCTCAGTTGCAGGCATTTGCCAAACTTCCTAAATTTTCTGATGTCCTTGTTTATTTCTTAGATCATTTTTGTAATACTAAACATACCATAAATGCCTCTAATGATGTAAGTAAAAGAATTTTCTCCCTAGGTGAAACACATCTGATCTAGTGAGGACAACTTTGTATATAGGGCTTTGTGGTTTTAAACTCCCCGTCGACTTCCATGAACTTCTCAGTCAATGACTTTTATGAATTTGGGGATACTGGTATCTTTCCTGTCATTTCCTGAACCATAGCTTGCCATATTTGTCTAACTTTCTGAGCTTCTTGTATATTGTAGAGTAAAGAAACTTTAAGGACAAAATAAATAAACAATGTAGAAATTCTCTACAGTTGTTAAAGCACTGTATTTTCATCACTGGTCATTAGAGAAAGGCAAATAAAACCACATTGAGATACCATCTCACACCACTTAGAATGATGATCATTAAAAAATCAGGAGACAACAGATACTGGAGAGGATGTGGAGAAATAGGAATGCCTCTACACTGTTGGTGAGAATGCAAATTAGTTCAACGACTGTGGAAGACAGTGTGGTGATTCCTCAAGGATCTAGAACTAGAAATACCATTTGACTCAGCAATCCCAGTAATGGGTATATACCCAAAGGATTATAAATCATTCAATTATAAAGACACATGCACATGTATATTTACTGCGGCACTGTTCACAATAGTGAAGACTTGGAACCAACCCAAATGCCTACCAAATATAGACTGGATAAAAAAGATGTGGCACATATACACATGAAATACTATGCAGCCATAAAAATGGGTGAATTCATGTCCTTTGTATGGACATGGATAAAGCTGGAAACCATCATTCTCAGCAAACTGACACAAGAATAGAAAACCAATCACTGCATGTTCTCACTCATAAGTAGGTGTTGAACACCAAGAACACATGGGCACAGGGAGAAGAACATCATACACCAGGGCCTGTCAAGGGGTGGGGGTGGTAGGGGAGGGATAACATTATGAGAAATATCTAATGTAGATAACCAGGTGAAGGATGTAGTAAACCACCATGGCACGTGTATACCTATGTAACAAACCTGCACGTTCTACACATGTACCCCAGAACTTAAAGTATATATATATATATATATTATTTTATTTTTTTAATTTTTTATTTCTGCAGGTTAGGTTTGGTTACATGAGTAAGTTCTTTGGTGGTGATCTGTGAGATTTTGGTGCACCCATCCTGAGCAGTATACACTGCACCCAATTTGTGGTCTTTTATCCCTCACCTCTTCCCACCCTTCCCCCTGAGTCTCCAAAGTCTGTTGTGTCATTCTTATGCCTTCACATCCTCATAGCTTAGCTCCCACTTACGAGTGAGAACATACGATGTTTGGTTTTCCATTCCTGAGTTATAGTTACTTCAGTTAGAATAATAGTCTCCAGTCTCATCCAGATGGCTGCAAATGCCATTAATTCATGACTGAGTAGTATTCTGTCATGTATATATACACCACAGTTTCTTTATCCACTCGTTGATTGATGGGCATTTGGGCTGGTTCCACATTTTTGCAATTGCAAATTCTGCTGCTATAAACACGTGTGTATCAGTATCATTTTTGAATAATGACTTCTTTTTTTTTTTCTTTTTTTTTAATTTTTATTGCATTATAGGTTTTGGAGTACATGTGCAGAATGTGCAAGATAGTTGCATAGGTACACACATGGCAGTGTGTTTTGCTGCCTTCCTCCCCTTCACCCACACTTGGCATTCATCCCCAGGCTATCCCTCCCCAGCCCACCCCCACCCCCCATAAAGTATATATTTTTTAAAAAGACAAAACTTATACAAAGGGAATATATTGTATATGCATTTTTGCCTGAATTTCTTGACTCAGAGTAAGGATTTTGATATCTATCTGTATTGATTCATGTATCAAAATTCTATTTTATTGTTGAGTGATTATTCATTGTATGACTATACCACAATTTACCCATTCATCTGTTGTATTTCATTTGTCTCTGTTTGGGAGCTATTGTATGAAGCTACTATGAGCCTTTGTATACAGGCTTTGTGTGAATATATATGTTTTAAATTTTTTGGAGGATGAGTAATAGAAGTGGAGTGACAGGTCCATACAGGTGAATGATTATTATTTTTAAATGTGTCAAGTTTTTTCTTAGAAGTAGGTATACATTTCATATTCCTACCAGAAGTTCATGAGAATTTAAGTGGCTGCCCAAACTGGACAGCACTTGGAATGTTTATTTTTTTAATACAATCCATTCTAACAGATGTTTTACGCTGGCACATTGATTTTATTTGCATTTTTCTAAAGACTCATGATGTTAAGTGTATTTGAATGTGGCTATTTGCTTTTTAAGTGTCTATTTTGGTGAAATATTTGCAAATCACTTGTCTTTTTTTATATCATGTTGTATTTAGTTTTTGTTGTTTTTATTCATCTGTCAGTAAATTGTATTTCTAAAATAGTCTAAATACAGAAGACCTATCTGTTATGAAAATCCCCACTATATTTTTTTGTCAGTCTATGTCTTGCCTCTTTTTAAAAAAATGAGGAGTCAGCTGATGAATATACTGAAAGTCTAAACTTCACAACTATGAAATATTATATATCCGTGTAACAAAATTACAAGTTAAGCCTCTAAATTTACACAAATGACAAAAAGAAAAGGAAAAAAGCAAATCCTTAATTTTGATGAAGTTTATTTTATCATTTGTTTTGTATTCACAGTTTGTGTATTTTTATCTTCTAAAAAAATCTTAAACTGCCCCAAGATAGAAAATATTTTCTCCAACTTCATCTAAATCTTTTATAGTTTCGGTTTTTATTTAGGTCAATGATCCATTTTTCATCAATGTTTCTCCATCGTATGATGTAAAATCCGATGTTAGAATTGTTCTTATGGATAGCCAGCTGATGCAGTATCCTTTGCTGACTTCATTTTTCCCTGTTAGGTTGCTTTGGAATAGTTGTTTTAAATCAATTGACCCTGTATGTGATCAGAGGTGTGGTATTCTTGTTCTGTTTTGCTGATCTAAATGTTTATATTTAGTCAATGTCAAACCAACTTGATTAGTTGTAGATTTACAGTAAATCTTGATAATAGTTAGAAGTTCTCCAAACTTGAAAAAAAAATTGGTGAAGAAGATTGCAATTGAATTCCACTGGAGCTAAGTTTACTTATGACAATGCTGTGCCACTGAGCGATGTAGATTGTACAATGTAAGGAACCATCACATTTGAGATACTGTAAAACCAAGCTGGCACTATTGCACTAATTTAATTGCATCTGCTCTTAAGACAAGGTCAGTAGACTTTTGCCACAGGGTTAAGAGAAAAGGTGTGACAAATATGGTCTCTGATGATTTTCATGAAGTTAGATCACCAACAACAACAAAACTAAGATTCGTGATAATTATGCAAGCCAAGGGTGGAAGACTGTTTAGAGCTAATTTTAAATGGCACATCATGTTTCTGATGTTCAGACAGCAAATGTTCATATCTATCTGTCTTCTAAGAGTTGGAGAATTAATATCCTAATGCATACATTATTGTGTGCTTTGAGTTTTACTAAAAACACAAAAGCAGATTTATTGATTCCTCCAATATCTATTCACGTTGTGTAGCAATAACACAGTTTGAGAACCTGAAATTCACTAAAGAAATGGGACTGATTGGTCTGCCCTTGCCAATATTGGTTCAGGATGATGCGCTACATCTGGCTTGAATTTTATTCATTAATTTCACATATCATTAAGTGCAATTCATTAATTTTTGCATTTCATTAAATGCAAGAAAGTTTTCCTTAATTATTTTGTGCATTTTCTCTTCTTGGAGATATTTTAATTGAGAGATTAGGTAGATGAGTTAATGCATATGTTAAATAACTTTATTTAGCCATTACTCAATGCATACAAATAAGAAAACATCATTGTTTTTAATATAAATATGCACAATTTTTATTTGCCAATTAAAAACAAATAAGAGAAAGATTAGAAAAGTTAAACTAGATATTGCTGGAGATAAGGATAATCTGTTATTTAGTTCTACCTAAGAGAGGCTACAAAACCAAATCAGCAAAATTGGTTTTTGTATTTTTCTCTAATATCTGAAGACAAAAGTCAATAAAATTTTAAGAGTACTAGAGTCAAATTTCCTGTTATATGAAGACTTCCTTTGCCTTTGGAAATGTGTCTATGATGGGAGGAAATAGAAATACATATTCAAGACCAAAGAATTTGCAATTCTACTTGACACTTGATTCTAATATGTCTGTGTTTCCTTAGTTTTCATAGCAGAGAAAAGTAGAGATACTTTATTTCCTGAAGATCAGCATTGCCAAAATTCACTTTTTTTATCTAAAGAGAAAGATGGAGAAAATGCTTAATTTTGCTATTAAAGCTGTAAGATCTATTAAGATCTATTCTGTTTTTAAGATGTAAAGAGTTGAATTAACCTTCATAACGTTTTTCTTTATGCAGTCACTTACTGTACCTTTTATCTGTTGAAATGTAAAGCAAATAATCTCTTTTAAAAAAGAGTTATTGTATAAAGCTGAGGCTCTGTAAGAATAACAACTGCTTCTGTGATATTGAAAATATTTGCCAGGTGTGGTGGCTCATGCCTGTTGTCCCAGCACTTTGGTAGGGCTGAGGACAAAGAATTGCTTGAAGCCAAGAGTTTGGGACCAGCCTGGGCAACATAGTGAAACTACATCTCTACAAAAATAAAAATCAAATATTAGTTGGGCATGGTGGTGAGCACCTGCAGTCCTAGAGCTTGGTGAGAGAATTTTTTGAGACCAGGAGTTTAAGGCTGCAGTGGACTATTATCTCACCACTACAACTCAGCATACATGACAAAGCAAAACCCTCTCCCTAAACAAATACAGACAGACAGACAGACAGACAGACACACACACACACACACACACACACACACACATAATGCTGAAATGCAAGGCACTTCCATTAAATTATGATTGATTCTGAGAATATTTTTGGTTGGTGTTATGTGTGTATGTGTTCAGGTATATATAGACAGATGTTGATCATACCATCATACAACCTATTATTTCTTTTTACCAGTGGGGTATTACTGTGTACATTAACAATTCCTTAAAAATATGGAGGAGTTAAGTGTCACTAAGTTATGAACAAATTAATGAAGATTCAAGTTAAAGAGAAGAGATTTAGCAAATTCTAAACATAATTGAGAAATGTATCAATAGTTAAAGAATGGGAATATTTATAAATGACACCTGTAATGTGAACATTGGCTATTATTCTACTTTAGCATGTGGTTTTGCAGGCATTGAAACTTCAAGAAGCTTGAAGCAGAAAGAAAATACACAGTGATGTAACAGAGCTGAGTGATAACATATATAAAAACAAGAGAGCACATCTGTAGTATTTCCTAGAAATAACCAACTTTGTGGACAAACGAGCTTTTAAGAGGAAATAGAAATAGAGAAAATTGAGCATATCAATGTGAGCATTATTGATATTCAAGAGTGAAGAAGTCTTGAAATATTTGCAATGAGTGGAAGTATAGACTAACTTGTAGAAGAAAAGATTTTGTAATTCTGAACCTGTTTCTTATTTCATATCAAGGTAAGAATGAAGAAGATTATAAGGCCCCCGTATGTTATGTTTTTTCAGTTTCATGATTTGCTAGGTCTATCACTAACTAAGATGTAATCAAAGTGAAATCTGCTTAGTGTTCACAATCTCACAGTCTCAGTTTCTCAGCCTGTGACATGGGGTCACAGTAGCTACCTCATCAATATGTCATAAAGAAGAAATATGGCAGTGTGTATAAAGAGCTTAGCAGAATGCTTTTTTGTTCCTTTTGTTACTCTGTGTCATATTATTTAAAATGGGCTTGTATATATGACTGTGAAAATCACTGTAAGGTAAGAACAAACCATGAATGATATAGGATTTATATAGAAGAAAATTTTAAGAAGTAGCATGTTCCTGCGGGTCTAAATAATTATAAGATGTGAACACTGATAGACTATAAAGAGATAGAATTGGACAGGAGTAAGGCAGAGTGAGGCTTTTGGAAAGGTGCTTCCTCATTGTCAAAGACTTCACAAAAAGACAAGCTTCATTCTATTTATTAATTTATTTATAATGCAGTCTTGCTCTGTCACCAGGCTTGAGTGCAGGGATGCGATTTCAGCTCACTGCAAGTTCCACCTCCTGGGTTCAAGACATTCTCCTGCCTCAGCCTCCCAAGTAGCTGGGATTACAGGTGTGCATCACCAATCCCAGCTAATTTTTGTATTTTTAGTAGAGACATGTTTTACCATGTTGATCAGGGTGGTCTCCATCTCTTGACCTTGTGATCTGCCCACCTCAACCTTGCAAAGTGCTGGGATTACAGGTGTGAGCCACCTCATCTGGCTGACAAGATGCATTTTAAGTCTATTCTGGAAGCTTTGTCTAACACACACACACACACAGACACACACACACACACACACACACACACAAACAGCTTTCTTGCAACTACCTTGCCACTAAATCAAAGGTTGCATGGAATTTTCTTCTGTAGAGTTCTATTTTGCTCCTACCCATAACAACACATTATGTTAATGTCTTTGCAGATCTATCGAAGTCTTGAAGGCCCTTTCTGTACTACACATGGTCTAATCCTGTAACATTTAATGAGTGGCAAACAGGTCTTAAAATTGAGAATCAATAATGTGAATAAACAGCTTTTCTCTTGCTGACAGTGATATTCACACTTTAAAGAGTTTCAGTTTTCCTGTTTATAATTTTAAGATCAGCCAACTAACACCTCAGACCATAGGGTTTAGGAAATACTAAATTGCGGACTAAGAACCCATGTAATTATTAACAACATTTCTGGTCACAGTTGTTGTCTGATATCTGTCTGCCAAATATAGCAAGAAGAAAATAGAAGTGATTTGGTTTCAAGATGGAGTATTCTATATATGAAAAGCAATTACAATCACAGCAAGTTGTGATTGCTAAATAAAGGCATGTTTGCCTACACAGTATTAAAGCAGTAAGTTTTATGTTACAGAGTCCTAGTAATGCTGTGGGCCACATGAACACTTTTCCAAAATGGAAATTTTATAACACAAATGAAACTTTATACATGCAAAGGGATATCTAGAGTATTTACATCTTAGCTGCATATTTAAAGAGTTCCCAAGAATATAAGATAAACAGAACATTATTTTATAATCATTTTCAGCATGCTTTCACCTAAACAAGCCAAAGAAGGTTGCTGCCAAATAAACATGCTATTGACATACAGGATATGATGGACAAATTCTGCAAAGAGGAATGTAATATTTATTTTATTAAAGTTTTTACATATATTTAAATGAAAACGGATAGTAGCAGTGAAATACATTGACAGAAAACAGCAACATACTTTACAGGAGAATTTTAAAGAACTTTTTCTAAAATGTCAAAATGAGGCCCTTAACGCAAACTCTAGACCATCAAATAAAACTTCATTTAAGATTTAGCTTATGAAATGTGAATTAATGTCAATCTGGCATTTCCTAATGTGGACCTAAGGCAAATTACTTAAATAACTTTGAGTCATATTTGCTGGATAGTTAAGCAGATGTATTGATATAGAAGTCTTTTTTTTTTTTTTTTTTTTTTTTTTGAGGCGGTGTTTCGCTCTTGTTACCCAGGCTGGAATGCAATGGCACGATCTCGGCTCACAGCAACCTCCGCCTCCTGGGTTCAGGCAATTCTCCTGCCTCAGCCTCCTGAGTAGCTGGGATTAAAGGCACGCGCCACCATGCCCAGCTAATTTTTTGTGTTTTTAGTAGAGACGGGGTTTCACCATGTTGACCAGGATGGTCTCGATCTCTTGACCTCGTGATCCACCCGCCTCGGCCTCCCAAAGTGCTGGGATTACAGGCTTGAGCCACCGCGCCCGGCCCTGATATAGAAGTCTTTAAGGGGATAAAGACCTAGGAGAATGCTTGAGGTTTAATTGTAATAATTTTCATGTAAGTAACTATTGTAGTGCCTTATACATTTTCAATAAGAAAGGTTTATATATTAACCTTTCCCTCTATATATACTTATATATATGATAAAATATATTTATAAACTATATTTATATTTACTTGTTACTACCAAGCTGTTTTAGTCAAGTAAATCTCTTCAGTTCTCTGGTTCTTCATTTTGCCAGATGTGAAGTGAGAAAGTTGTTCTATATAATCTGTAAGGTCTTTCTCATTTTTACTATAAAGTCTCAATTTATATTGTGTATCTATAATGTAGTATTTTATTAGTATCCTCAGTTCACTTACTGGTAAAACTTGTGGTGTGTATGTGTGTGTATCTATATGTGTGTGGCCCAATGCATTTTAATATAGTAACTCAAAGCAAAGTTTGAACTCATATTATTGATGTCATGTTACAAACCCTCAAGATAGGTTCATGAAGAAAAATAAATTCAATTGTGTAATATCACAAAAGTAGAATTTTCAGGAGAATATTTTCTTTTTATTGAATTTGCATCAAAATTTTATATCTCTTTAGAAACAAAAAAGTAATTCTGAGTCCGGCATGATGGCTCATGCTTGTAATCCCAGCACTTTGGGAGGCCAAGGCGGGCGGATCACGAGGTCAAGAGACAGAAACTCTCCTGGTCAACATGGTGAAACCCTGTCTCAACTAAAAGTACAAAAATTAGCTACTCAGGAGGGTGAGGCGGGAGAATCACCTCAAACCGAGAGGCGGAGGTTGCAGTGAACCGAGATCGCTCCACTGCACTCCAGCCTGGAGACAGAGCAAAAACTCCGTCTTAAAAATAAATAAATAAAATAAAATAAATAATAATTCTGCACTATTAGGCTACATCCTCAGAGAAGTAGATGCCAGGAAAGGAGTAAATGTTCAAGGAATTTATGAGAGGAAACACTGCTATTAGAGGAAATAGAAAGGAGACCTTAGATCTCACAATGAGACTGTGACCCAACGAATGTGAGAAAAACAAAGTGTGTTAGACTGTTTTTCATTTTAAGGAAGTGTCTTCAAATTTAGAGATTCCTTGAGCCAAAGCCCATTTTCAAAGTAGTCTAGTGTCCTAGGAAATGGTCTGTTTCAAGATCTCCAATGAACTCATTCATGGGAGGCTGGCCCTAGTGCAAGCCTGGCAATGTATTTTCAAGGGATGAGCCAGGGCCTTTGGTCAATTGTCTGCCTTGTAGGAAAAGAAGCGCTAGTGTACTCACATGGCCTGCACACCTGTTACTGACTTCCAGGACTCTCTTAGTGGTGGCAAAATATCTTAGGGTCTTAGAATTAGTAATGCAGACAGAGACTGGCTTGTGTCCCTCTTGAGAATGAAAACATATTAGATTTTTGTGAAAAATTCTATTGTCCACTGGTATCAGGAGAGTAGGATACATGCCACTTCACATCTAATTCAAAGGGCAAAGTGTCTACAGATTGTTAAAATTAAGATATCCCATAGAGTATCCCCAATTACTTAGCCTATCCTCTCATAGCAACCCACATTTCAAAAATGAATAAATAGATCCAAACTAGCTTTCCCTTCTCCCACCTTTGAATAGTTCCCTATTCCACCACTATGATTAAAAATATTTTATATGACTATGAGTATTGTGCTTCTGTTATTTTCATGTTATGCTAATTCACTTACAAATGTAGCCTTTAGCCATGGTCCAGCAACCAGAAAATCCTATATTGAATAATATTAGCAGCTATCATGTGTCAAACTTTGTACTGTCTTGAACAGTTTCTGAAAGGATTTATGAAGCGCAGTGACATCCCGGATGTTTCCCTCTATGTTGACTACACCTACTAAACCCATTAAAATCTGATTATTTTTTGCTTTCTTGCTAAATCTTAATATTTTTTAAATAACACATTTTACCATCAAGTTTTTATTTTTTTACTGATTGGTCATATCTAAAGATGGCAAATAATTAATATAATTGAATTTAAAATATTTAGAATTTTTAGATAATTAATTAGTTACAGCCATGACTCATAATTTCATAATTATTTCATACAGAATATTTACAGGTACAGTAGCTTGCATTTCTAATGAAATATTTTTTCAATTGTGAATTTACCTTAATAGAATCTATTTTAGGCAATATTTATAAGAGTGATTCCATCCGTAATTTATTCAAGGTGCTGAAGAGAATATAATATTCAATAGTGCAATACAATGGAACCAGTCAATATGTCTTTTTCAAATGAGAGCAGATTTCCTCTATGTAATTTCTTCTTTCTCTGCTCCTTGGACTTTATGAGTTTTACCATGATTAAATGAATAGACCTGACATCCATGAAAATGTCATGTAAATTTGAGACCTTGATGATTGACTATTTGTAAAACAAGGTATATATACAGTGAATTTGCAAAATTATTGTGTCCTAAGTATTGCTATAAGAGAACAAAGTTAGCTATTTCATTTTAACAGTCTATATGAGCGATCATCTTTCAACTGTTAATTTCCTAGTAATCTTACATCAGAGAAAAATCCCACAATATGCTGAAAATATTTACTATTCATCAAAAAAAAGTAGTTTTTACCTAGTATGAAATATGAAATATAAATTCTGGAAAAATGCAATATAAGAATGATTAGAATACTCAGACTAACCATATAAACTATTAATGCTCTTCTTGAAACTAAGTCAAAAATAGAGCACAAAAAAACAATGAACTTCTTAAATATAGACTACCATAAAAAATTAAATATAAACTTTATGGACAGCAAAGACTCAGCTGGTTCAATGTATTTTAGCCTTCACTTTGATTTGTATTAACTTCCCGGTTTCTCTTTCCTCCTCACCGGTACTTGTTTTCATGGGTGATTTATGATTCATCATTAAATTTAATAAAGCATATGGTTCCTTCTACATTCACAAAATAAACTGTACGTTTTGTATTCATGGCTACATGGGTGCATGCCATTGATAAAATAACTGGCCTGTACAAAAGTGCATTGTATGATATATCACTTAAACTTCAATATATAATAAAAATGTAGAAATATACCCAATATTAAATACTACTATGGTAAATGAATATGACTTAAAGTTTATTTTCCATGTGATAAACAAAATATTGGGCTTGATGATAATCTTTCTTATTGGATAGAAAATTATTCTGTGAGGCAATTTATGAATACATACCCTTTGTTTGCTCTTCTAGTAAACATTACCTGACCCCAAAACTTTTTAAGGTATTCCTGAAAGTTTATCAAAATTTTCTTAAATATTTTAGAAATTGGTTCATGGTATTTTCTGCTCTTTGCTCTTCTCTGTTGATTATGGTTATAAGACAACCATATTTTGAGACACGATAATCTTTTGATGATTGATAGTAGTAATCTGTCTTCCTGTGAGGGGAGAGTACTGATTTCCATATCTCTATGACTAACTCCACTTCAATCATAAATCAAAACATTTTTTTATACCTCCAAGGAGTGTAGAAAACAGGTTACAACTCTACTGAGAAGGCTAAGTAATCATGGCAATGAAGTACAACATTGAGTTTCATCCATGTGTTTAGAGTTCCCTGGGGTCATTTCAACACAAATCATCCATGTTTTCTCCTCAAAGCCTGAAGAGGCTGAGATTTGAAATAAGGAGTCCATATTAAGGTGAAAACATTACCTCCGTTATGGTGGAACTAGGTGGGAAGACATACGTTAGCAAAATCAAACTGGCGCCTCTACTTTACAAGTAAAAAACTCAGCCAAGCTGTCATAGGTAGTACTGGCATAAGTCAACAAGGCTTGGAGACCAGCATAGCAAATAGAAATCACATAGTCTCTGTGGTCAGGCTGGATCCCCAGAGAAAAAAAGCAGCACCAGTTATTTATCTCAAATTTCCAAATCATGTGTTTAGAATATAGAGTAAATTAAAAAAAAAAAGAAGAAAAGGCTGGGCATGGTTGCTCATGCCTGTAATCCTAGCACTTTGGGAGGCTGAGGTGGGTAGATCACCTGAGGTCAGAAGTTCAAGATCAGCCTGGTCAACATGGTGAAACCCCGTCTCTACTAAAAATACAAAAATAAGCCAGGTGTGGTGGCAGGCAGCTGTAATCCCGTCTACTGGGGAGGCCGAGGCAGGAGAATTGCTTGAACCCTGGAGCTGGAGGTTGCAGTGAGCCAAGATTGTGCAACTGTACTCCAACCTGGGCCACAAGACCCATGGGGACTATGTTTATTTTCTCTACAAGATGTAGTCTCCATGCCTCACTATTCTGATTATATCCCAGGAGGTTGAATTAATGAACGAAATCAACAGGGATTTTTTTCCTCTTTACTTCACCAGGTATAGCTGATGGGAGTTTAGGGGAGGCAAATTTTACCCTTATACTCTTGGAATCTCTGGTGGGCAACTGAGAATTAAATTGACATAAGATATATTAGCAAAACGAAAGCACACATTTTTTTAATGTACATGGGATCTCACATAGGAAAATGAAGACACAAAGAAATGTTAGAGCCAAACGCTTATACACTAAGCTAGACAGGGTAGTAAATTATGAAAATGCTACAAGACAGAGGGGCTTGGACCAGGACAGTTAGATGTGGAGAAGTGACTACAAAAATAAAAGTTGGGTTAATAAGACTTATTTGCACAGATTTCCCTGTACCTCAACTCCATTTCTGTTAAGATGGTTCATGCATGCAAGTGTGCGTGTGTGCGTGTGTGTGTGTGTGTGTGTGTGTGTGTGTGTGTGTGTTTCCTACTGGACACAGGAAGGTACCTTTCACTTGACAGTTTCATCTCCTGCTTCATGAATAAAATAACACATCAGCTTTCTCACATTTGTTATTTTTCAAGTGTCTTTAACACAAACTAATTTTTATGCCAAAATGACATATTTCGGGGTGGCATATTCTGCCACTGGCCAGTTGGTACTCATAGGAGATGGGATAACAGAGATAGAGCGATGAGGGTGGCCAGTGGTTCAATTATCTACCAAAGCCTAAAGCTATTGTTGGGTAATTTTCCAAAACCCAGGCTCCTGGCTTCTCTCTGGATTAAACCGTAGTTTACCCTTTGACTTTTCTGTCCTATGGATGGTAACATCTCTCTTAGTTTGCTGTATCCCTGGCCACTCAGGTCAATTATTCCTTCTTTAAACTTTTCATAATTGCCTGTTAGAGAGTCCCATCTGTGTTTTTCCCAGCTGATATATTAAAAGAGCAATTTGTTCCTGTTTCTCCTTATTATAACACAATCAAATTCATACATTCAGGGACTTTTAAGATTCCCTAATTCTACTGGTAGAGGAAAAAGAATAGACACCACCAACCCTAGCAAATACATAGAAATTTAAATAATTGACAGAACATAAATGTATACCAATGGAGACCAGGTTATAAATGTAAATGGTTTATTATTTGGTATCAACTAAGAAAAATGTGAAATTCTTTTTAAAAATCAGCTTAGTCTTCTTACAGACGGTCTATAGTCATGATACGTTGATAATTGATAATTGCTATAGGCGACACCAGTGTTTTCTGGATATTTTAATCTAGGTAGTTCTAGGAAGAGAAAACAATGCAACTTTGGAAGACATTTTATTATACATGATTTTCTGATACAAGAAGTCTGAGCATCAGTAATTGAAAACCACAAATTCATTAAGATCCATTTTTGAACCCATTTATAGATAAGTTCATAGAAAAGAAAAGATTATTGAATTTTATACTTTCCAGTTCTTTAGTTATGATATCTTATTATTTTAAAATATATATTTTTCTTATCAGACATTTTCCTACAGAAAAAAATTATTTAATACACACAGAAGGCCAATAAAACAATACCTCTTGTTTTTGCCACACCAATTACAATATAGTTAGAATGATAAAAACTTCATTCCAAACACAGATAAAAGTAAAGAACACTTTTATTGACAAAAAGACATTTTAAGTACTTTGTAAATTTTAAACAATGCTAGATATGTGTCAATTTCCATTTCCTTAAGGCAGTTTCCATGTGAACATTATCAAATCATGCAGGTTGTGTCTCCCTTCTAGTCTACAGTTAAATAAAACTGTTTCATTACCATATCCACTGCTAAATTGCATGAAACATTAGCATCTGTTCAGAAGTGAAATTCTCCCTGGGGCCATGTGCTAGAGAACTCTGCGTGTCCCTATGAATCTGAGAAAAGACTTCAGATCCCCAAAATGTCTCCAAAGTAATTTACTTTTTAGCAGTGGGAAGCCTTAGTCTAAGGGACTGAACTGTTTGAAAAGATTTCAGTTTAATTATAAAGATTAGTTATTTCCATCCTAGTCAACATTTAAAGCAGCATTTTCTGTTCTGTAATTATACCCCAAAATGATTTACTTATTAGGTGAGATAGACCGATGTGTACATTTATTGGAGGAGTCATCAGGAGTCATCAGAAGTCAAAGAAAGTGTATTGTATCTTTACTTGTCAAACTCTTCTTTGACAGTAAACTAGAGAAATGACAGGAAAGATAAATATGTAACACAAAGAAGTAAAAGAAGAAGAGGTTTTGTGCAGCAGGTAGTCAGATTGTTTAAGAAATCACCAAAATTGATATCAGAAAAGGACAGTTTCTTACAAGTCTAATATTAGCTAACAACACGATCTTTAGTAAGTAAATTTTTGTATTCTTTGAGGTTTATTTCTCATCTACATGAAGAAAACCTGTTGTAGATTATTTCTCAGATTGTTCTCAGCTGTTCCATTCTGTAATGCTACTGGGAATTAAGTTATTAAAAGGCAACATGCTCCAATATGAGGAAGAAAGGAAGCTTATCTAAGGAATAGGAGCCTTTAAATGATCAGATCCAGACAGGCACTGGAATCAGAAAACAGCCATGTTTCACTCCCTTGCCTTGAGCTAAGTAATCATCTCTTGAAGCTGGTTGCTCTGTGGGCTCTAAAGTGATGCCACAAGTTGCTATAAATTTATCTAACAATGCTGTATGCTGGTCACCATAATTCGTAGCTGACGGTTCAACAATTTATAGCCAATCACTAATTAGTATTATTTCTGTAAACCAATGAGGATTACTGACAAGCAACCTTATTTCAGTCCACTTCTTTTCCCCCTTTTTTTCTTTAAAAATCTGCTTGTAACAAAAGCTGAACAATTTGGTTCACAAGTTGATATGGTTTGGCTGTGACCTCACCCAAATCTCAAGGGTGGGGCCAGGTGGAGGTAATTGAATCATGGGAACAATTCTCCCATACTGTTCTCATGGTAGTGAATTAGTCTTATGAGATCTCATGGTTTTATAAATGAGTGTTCTTCTACATATGATCTCTTGCCTGCCACCTTGTAAGATATGTCTTTGTTTCTCCTTTGCCTTCCACCATGAGTGTGAAGCCCCCGTAGCCTTGTGGAACTGTGAATCCATTACATGGCTTTCCTTTGTAAATTACCCAGTCATGGGAAGGTCTTTATCAGCAATGTGAGACCAGACTAATAGACGAGGTAACCTGGAAGTGTTTCATAGAGAGCTGTCCTCACCTTGGCTCAAGTAAACTCTAAAATTTTATTTTGTCCCTCAATTTCATTATTAGGTCAATATTTCTAACACTGCAAGCAGGGTTCAATGCAATCCATCCTACGATGTGACAGGCTTCCTGAACTTGAAGCCTGGTCAGCTAGAAATCCTTGTGTTCTGGCTCTGATAGCATTGTTCAGTATAAGGAAAGAGTCCTGGATTCTGACCTCCCTACTCTTTGGTGATGGTCTAGACTTTATCTGTCTATTCCAACCCGTGCTTTCTGGAATGGAGGTTTCCATCTCTATTTATTTGGGTCTCAGGAACAAAAGAAAACAAAACAAAAAACTATCTTTGCCTTTGGCCAGAAGTTTGGATTATTGGTTGAACAATGAACACTGATGGATTTTCTCTGACTGAACATTTGTTTTGAAGTCATGCTTATCTGGACCTGCTTTATTTCTTATTGTAACCAATACCTATTAGATCTGCCCCTGTATTTTATGAGGCTCATTTTATATTTAAAATAAAAGAGGCAATTCCTTGTTTTGACCCATTTGGGTGCTCTAGGAGACTAGAGACTTTGCAGAAATGCCTGAGCATTTGTCTGTAATATGTAGCAACTTCATAGGGCTTCCCCCAGAAAGGAAAACGTGGAGGGACTTTCAGCTCAGACAGAAAGTGCACATAACGGTTGGTCACCTGGCACTCTGAGCACTCTGCCACCATAGCCACTGCAAAGTAGCCAGAAATTCTCAGGCACCCAAGAAAATAATTCATGATGCTTAGATGACACTTTGAGGAGTGATACTCATAAGCAGCATACTTTGACCCAAAGCAAGTTTTCAGCCTTGGATGCTTTCCAAAAGTTCTTAAATTGTAGAAAATCAAGCTTCAAAATATGAGCATTTTTTAAAGGGCTGGTCTCCTTTAAAAACACTATTTGGTTTTATGTATAACAATTAGAGTGTCCTTTTGTAAATATCTAGTAAAATGGACCCCCATGGCCCAGATTGGTGATAAGCTGCAACGGCTGACATGCAGGTCTTTTGAAATGCTTAAAAAATTATTTGCATGTACAACTGAAAAAACTCATTTTAGAACCAGAAAAATTGAATGAGAGACTCACTGCTAATGGCAGGTAGAAGCTTCTAAAAAGGTTGAAAAAAATGCCTCCATGCAGGAGGTAAGAAAAAAGTTATCTGAAACTCTTTTTGAATTAAAAAGGACTTTGGAGGGCTTCTCCCTTCCACCTTCACCGGTTCTTCTCCTCCCATGCCTGAACTTTAATATCTTCATTTATCTAAACTTCTCTGTCTTTACTTGCCTTCCCTTCTACCCCGCTGACCACCGTAGGAAATTTCCTACATCTCTGACATCCTTTCTGAAACTCCTATTTTTGCAGCCCCTTTCAAGGTAAAACCTGCAGAAGGATGTGAGCCTCCTTCTATTACGCATACCCCTTGGACAACGACTGAACTTAAAAATAGTACAAAACACTTCCGAGACCTGCTCCAAGATCCCACAGTGTTTACAAATATATATATTTAATTGTCAGGATCTAGGAACCCAGATATTCTGACTTTTATCAATTAGTTCACATGCTGATATCAAAAGACAGGGCCACTGAATGGTTGAAAATGGCAAGCTTAGAACAATACCTCACACACAACCTAGACCCCTCACATGCACAGTTTACAATAGGGTTTGTGCTCCTATGAGAATCTAATGTGAACACTAATTCAATAGGAGGTGAGCTCAGGTAGATACTTACTTATCTACCACTCAGCTCCTGCTATGTGGCACAGTTGCTAACAGGCCATGGACCATTATCAGTTTGTGACTGAGGGATTAGGGACCCCTGTATTAGAGAGAATCTACGCTCATCTAATGTGCAGATGATGTCCTTTTTTATTCCCTGAATATGCAATCCTCTAAGAATGATAGCATGCATATATTAAAACAATTGTCATTTAAGGGACATAAAATTTCTAAAGATAAAATCCAGTTTCACAAGATGCAATTAAAATACCTGAGACACTTGATTTCTAACAACGAGTTGCTAAAGGATTCAAGGAATTCAACCCTTCCTTAAGACTTGAAAAAAGAAGCAAGGATTTCTGGGATTGGCTGGATACTGTTGGGACTGGATACCTAATTTTTTTAATAGCTGAGCCTTTACATATTCTCTTGAAAGTGAATCAGCCTGGTCCTCTTGTTTGGACTCCAGAGGGACTGAAAGCCATACAATTTATCAAGGAAAGTCTTGCAACTTTCTCTGCTTTAGGGCATCTCTACTGTAACCTTCAGTTTTCTGTGTTCATTTATGAAGACGAGGGAAATACTTTAGGAGTCCTGACTCAGAAACGGGGAACAAAATAGACCTGTTAGATATTACAGCCAGCAACTTGATGCTGTGGTTATGGGGATGCTACTGTGCTTAAGAGCAAGTTTGCCTTTGCCTATCACTTTGCCTTTTTTTTTTTTTTTTTAATTTTTATTGCATTATAGGTTTGGGGGTACATGTGCAGAACGAGCAAGATAGTTGCATAGGTACACACATGGCAGTGTGCTTTGCTGCTTTCCTTTTAAAGCTATTGAAGAAATAGTTAGGGAATCCCCTTTTACCATTTGTTCCCCCTCTTTGGAAACTCTTCTGAACTCATATCATGCCCAACATTACTCTGTTAATAGACTTGCTTCCTATGAAGCTCTTCTTTGGTCCTCACCTAATGTTAATATTTTGCTGTGACAATCTTAACCCAGCAAATCTCTTGCCCTTGCCTAATGATGAGATGTCACATGATCGCATCACTCTTTCTGAAAGATAGTCAGGACCTATAAGAGAAGCCCATGGATAATGCCAATATAATTTGACTCACTCATGATTGTAATTTAAAAGGTGAAATCTGAAAAATGTCAGACTAGTTATGCCATAGTATCACTAACTGCGGTTATAGAGGATAATCCTCTTCCAGATATAAAATTGACTCAGTTGGCAGAATTGATTACTGTAACTTTATATTGTCAATTGGCAAAGAACGACATGGCTAACTTTTATACTGACAGCAGATATGCATTCAGAGTAGTTCATGGTTTGAAGGATACTCTGGAAGCAACACAGGTTTGTGACCTCTGTAGGTCAATTCATCAAAAATTGTAAACAAATTTTCAATCTCTTGGAAGCAATTCAAAACTATAAAATATCTAGCCATCATTAAAATTCCGGGTCATTCCAATAGATATTCCAGAAAGCAAAGGTAACAATTTCACTGATGCTCTAGGTAAGAATGCAGCCTTGAGGGTTATGTTAGACAATAAATGCTTTGAAATGTCCTTACAGACTTATTACCTCTTTAAGTTTTATTTAAGAAAGTGCAACCAACAACACCCAGAAGCAAATAGACAACTGGAAACACTAAAAAGGCAAATTTTTCCCAGAATTAAGCTTATGGTGTGGAAAGACAAATCCTTTCTTTAGGGGTTCAATTACCCTTTTTTTGCAGTTGAATTCAGACACAGTAATAGCAGAGGGAAAGTCATATTATTGAAAACTATCCACTACCGCCCCAGATTAGAGCTAAAAAGGATTTTGACATGTATTTGAAATTGACACATTATTTGATGCTGAAGGAAATCAAAATAGTTCTGTCTGGAATACCAGGGAGTGTTGAGCTAAAGAAGGCTGCACTCTAGTCCTTGCTCCGAATTCCTGATGGTAGGACTGCAATTTACAAAGACAAAGGTCTTTTTGCACTTCTCTCTGCCTTTTCCCTCTTTATAATGCTTGCTTATCAGCTCAGAGACAGCAGCACCAGCAGGTCTAGAAAAAGGCCACTTTTCCCAGAAATTTACCTTCCAACATTTTCTCACATTTTGGAAACCTGAAGATGCACTTCACTTTGTCTTGTCTCTACACAAAATTTATGGCTCAAAAATACTACTTAAATCAGGTCCCCTAGCCACTGCCTTGAGAGAGAGAAATATTTTTGAACGGAGGCCTCTCCTGCATGATGAGCACAGCACCTGTTCATGAACCTCTGCTGTTTTTTCTCTTGTTAGTCTTACTTTATTTTTCAGGAGAATATCTCAACTAAGAAAATCTGTGAGGAAAAAAGAAATTGTATTTTCTTTCTTACAGTGCAAAATAGCTTAGAAAAACGTAGATACTGAACAAGTTCAAAGCCCATGTCTCTGGGAAGAGAGAAATGAGTAAAGTGAAAAAAGGAAGCGACTTTTTTTTGTAACAAAACTTGTTGAGGCATTTGTCTTTTAGAAATATGCTTATGTATATTTGGAAATATATATATACCAAATAAAAGAACAGAAGAAGATAGCACAAATCCTTAAGATAAGAAAGCAACAATGTGGTCTATTTTAAAATGAATGTTTTATAATTGCAGAGAAAGTATATTCATGTTTCAAAACAAAATATTGAAGTATTTAAGCAAACGGTAGAGTTAAGTGAAATGTCGGTATGATATTTCATCTAAAAGTTAAATACAAAATTACAGAAAGCCTGGTGTTACTCTCAATTCCGGGTATTGAATGGAACCTCCTTAATATTGCATGTAGGAAATTTGAGATTATTGTGGCAAAATATTAATGATTTCATGGTCTTTATGTCAAGTTAACATAGATGCTGCACTTAATAGTCTCCTCAGGCTTATTAAAGTATGATCAATAAAAACTATGAGAGTAAATATGGTATAATTTTAGTAGTAATTATTACATATTTAAGTAAAATATGCAGACTCATTTTCCTTTGATTTTGGAAGAATAAAATATTGGAAGATTTATAATCAGAAGAGTTTGTTGCAGTCACAGTGCACTTTGTTAAGTTGTCCAAAATTCTTTGTGTGCATAATACTTCCTCTACGTAATCGAGGTGAAAAGATTCTTCTAAAATAATTCTATTAGTGGATTCTGTCCAAGATTTAGTAAACATTTAAAATATTTTTCTCATACTAAATGTTATTTTTTGGGGTATAAGTTGTATCTCTCCTTGAGACTTAAAAAATATACTCAAAAAATATTTAGAACTTGGAATGACTATGAAATTTTTATTTCATACCAAATTTTATTTGAAGCCATGATGCTGGATTAACCAACAATAATTTGGATTTTATTGTATTTGCACTTCTTTTGCTCAATCTGGCTTCCACCCACTTCCTTTAATAAGTGTTGATCCCTAATAAAGTGTTTGTATCTCAAAGTCTTTTTTAACATCTGGTTTTGGAAAATCTAACTTGTGAAACAATTCTATAAAAAATAGCATCTTCTTGCACATGCTGTTGTTACAAATATTTATTTCCATTTTTAATTTTTCTTTTTATTCATATTTATTTATTTTTTTCTTCTTTGGGACATTCTTTCTCTGTCACCCAGGCTGTTGTGTAGTGTAGCATTTTTTTGCTCACTGAAGCCTCAACCTCCTGGACTTAAGCAGTTCTCTCATCTCAGCCTCCCAAGTTGCTGAAACCACAGGCATGTGTCAACACATCTGGCTATTTTTTCTTTTTTTAATTTTATTTTTTGCAGAGATGGAGTCAAACTCATCAAACCAGCCCAGGATGGTCTCAGACTCCGGGACTCAAGCCTCCCGAAGTGCTGGGAATATAGGCATGAGGACAACATCCAGCCTATTTCCATTTTTAATGTGTGACACAAGTAAAACTGTCATCTGGTGAAGTATCAATGTGTGTAGTTACCGTTTGTGATTCTGTTTTTACATATTATAGACGCTAAGAAAAAACATGTTTGACCAAAAAGAATATGCTAGCTCTTCTGTACTTTACCTTTAATAAATTAGTACGTTTAAAATATTTTTGCTTATATAAAATAAACTATTTCTCTTTTGAATATCTTTGGTGTGTTAAAGCATGCTCAAAAAGAGATTTTTGAGGAACTTCTTGAATTTTTGGGTTCACACAAAATTTCTTTGACACCATGAGACAAACCAATTTGTTGAGACGGGGATGTGGAATGAACTTATGCATAATTATTCCATGTTATGCTTTTCTTCTTTTGATTTTCTTTTTGAATTAGAAATGGGGTCTCGTTGTGTTGCTCAGGCTTGTATCGAACTCTTGGGTTCAAGTCATCCACTCAGCTGGGCCTCCCAGGATGCTGGGATTACAGACGTATCACAGGGCCACCGTGCCTGGCCTATACCGTGCCTGGCCTACACCGTGCCTGGCCTATACCGTGCTTTTCGTTCCAGGAAAGTAACTCTCAAACTTCATGGTTTTGTTTGGTTTTGGTCTCTGTGTGTGTGTGTGTGTGTGTGTGTGTGTGTGTGTGTGTGTGTGTGTGTGTGTGTTGGGGGGGTGTATTCTGGGTTTGTTAAATTGTACTACTCGTATGCATTTTATGTTGAAATTACAATGAATTTTCTGAATGTTTCTCAATTTAATTTGCTACCAATGTCAAAAAACTGTCTGTCTCTATAATGGAGAACATGTTTCCTACCTGACACACTTTTAATTTTTATAATCAGGTTACTCTCTGGCATCATCTAAACCTTTTGTCTGTAGAAAATCTGTTTCTCAGATTCCTCTGGATGAGAGGTTAGCAGATTTTTTCCTTAAAGGGTCAGATGGTAAATATTTTAGGCTTGCTAATCAGATAAAATAGTGAAAGTATTATTTCAGTATTTATGTAACAATTTATAACATAACAATTTTAAATTATTATTATTTAACTTTTACATCAGGTTCAGGCCTATATGCATAGGCTTGTTAAACAGGTATACTGTGAGCCATGCATGGGGGTTTGTGGTACAGATTATTTTATAACCCAGGTAATAAGCATAGTAACTGATAGACTTTTATTTTCCTCCATTGAGATTTTTTTTTTTTCTTTACGTTTTGAGGTACATGTGCAGATCTTGCATGATTGTTACATAGGTATGCACATGGCCATGGCGGTTTGTTGTCTCCATGCCCTGTCACATACATTAGGTATTTCTCCTAATGATATTCCTCCCCAGTCTCTCCATACCCTGCTATTTGTCCCCTAGCCCCCAACTCTTAACAGACTCCAGTGTGTCCTCTCCCTGTGTCCATGTGTTCTCATTGTTCAACAATCACTTATGAGTGAGAACATACAGTGTTTGGTTTTCTGTTCTTGTGTCGGTTTGCTGAGAATGATGGTTTCCAGGTTCATCCATGTCCCTGAAAAGGACATGAACTTATTCTTTTTTTATCACTGCATAGTATTCCATGGTGTATATGTGCCACATTTTCTTTTTCTAGTCTGATGGATTTTTCTTAACCTCCCCCCTCCTCCCACACTACACCAGCAAGTGGGCTCCGGTGTCCATTGTTCCCCTCTTTGTGGTCTCATTCCTTAGCTCCCTCTTGTAAGTAAGAACATGTAATATTTGGTTATCTGTTCCTGCAATAATTTGTTAAAGATAGTAACCTCCAGTTTCATCTGTGCTGCTGCAAAAAACATGATCTCATTCTTTTTATGGCTGCATAGTATTCCATGGTGTATATATACACCACATTTTCTTTATTCAGTAAAATTACTTTTTTAAAGCATTTTTTAATTTTTGCAGACTTCCCAAAAAAGGGGTTTGTCCAGATATGGCTCCTAGGTTGTCGTTTGCTGACCTTCACTCACAGTAAGCCATTTATAAGTATGTGCTATGTATTATATTCAAAATTCATTTTGGAGAGCAATGAAAAGTAGTTTTTTTTTATTAGAAAATGTGAACTATTGTGCCAGCTGTGACTCAGAATAATCTTTGTCCCCTTGTTCTTTGTTCTGTCAGTAGAGTTAGTTGTTATTCAGTTATTGAACATCTTGGGCTGGTTCTTATTTACCCCCATCATCCATGTCTGTTGTGCTTTTCCTGGAAACCATACTTTATTACCAGTTGAAATAATTGTATTTTTAAAAATTTAGTCTACCATATTTATAACATTTTATTTTGAAATACTCATCAATTCATTGAAAATTTCAAAAATATATATATAAAGGGGTTTCATATACCCTTCCCTTGGCTTCTCCCAGTGGTAACATCTTGCATAAGTGTAGTGCACCGGCAAAACCAATAAACTAATATATGCATAATCCACAGAGTTCATTCTAATTCACTGGTTTTATAAGCAGTGCGTATGTATACGTTCATGCAACTTTATCACATGTGTAGGATTGTGTAACCACCATCACCATCAAGATACCAAATTGTTCATCACCACACAGTTTCTTTGTGCTATCACTTAATAATCACATCCAGCTCCTCCCCTTCAATCCTTAATCCCCACCATCCACTAATCTGTCTCCATCTCTATGTTATTTCAAGAATGTGATACAAATTGAGTCATATGATATATAATATTTTGTGATGCATTTTTGGTCAGCATAATTCTCTTGAGTTTATCCAAGCTGTTATATGCATTAATAGATTGCTCCTTTTTTGTTGATGAGTTTTATTTCAAGGCAAGGATGTGCCACAGTTTGTTTCACCACTTACCCATGAAAGACATTTGGGTTGTTCCAGTGTTTGGCTATTACAGATGGAACTGCTATGAACATTGGTATAAATATTTTTGCCTGAATATAAATTTGAATTTATGTGTGATTAGTGGCTAAAAAGTGGCAGGCTCCCATAATTATAATGTAAAGAATCTTTTTATTCTTTCAGTCTTTCCAAGCTTTAGTGCCTTGTTACTGTTTTTGTTTTATTTTCAATTGATTATGATTTTTCTTCTGTTTCTTTGATATGAATAATTCACCTATGAAAGTCTCTTAGTCTTAATAGAATCTCCTTCACTTCAAGTTGTTTTTTTTTTTTCTACTTGTTTATTTTAGTCACCATCTTTCATGGTAGTAGGTTTCCAAAGATGTGGGCTGATGTTTATATTTGGTTTATATTAAAATGTAGTCTCTAAGTTGTTAACAGAACACTCTACACTCATTATTTTGGCTTGCTAGCAGTAAGCTTCATTATAATGCATTGAGCAGTTGCATTTCACTGGAGGATTCTTATTTTCTTTAATAATTTCTGTTGAACTTGATAGAGTCCTAACAGTATTTTATTCCAAGTTTTTGCCTACAGACTATATAGAACTGGCTATTAGCAACTATGAAAACTAAGTATGGAGAGAGGGCTGGATGCATAGACACTAAGTACTCACTAAGTGAGTACACATTACATCCAAACTCTTCAGTATTTTTAAACCAAGACATTTAGGAATTTTTCAGTTCAGGAAATCTTAATATTTTATGGAATGGTATTGCCAGAGGTACGTTCATTAATCAGTTTTCCCAAAGCTTCAGTTTTAGCTTTCATGTGTTAATACTCATTATTGTAATTTGATTTCCTATTTTATTTTTAAGATCAAATATATAATATTCACTGCCCTATGATGGAGCCATTTTGTGGTATTTCCGTCTGACTGTCCACAGAGAATGGCAGAAAACTAAAGGATTAGTTTTCAGATTTTAGCAATTACTATCAGAGAAAAAGGTGTGTACTATATAACAGTATACACATTTTATTTCTATGTAAACTATAATTGTGCTATTGATTTGGCCCAGGGCTTCATAGTATTTATTCAGATAAGACACATACAAATAAAGAAATGTAATTTGATTGATGCATGAAAATAATTGACGGTATTCACTGTGTTCTTTAAAAACGTTATATCATGCAGGTGTTAACTGACGTTAAGAAATTAGTTGTATTAGTGCTAATGATTGTATTATTTAAATATTTTTCTATGAATCACAGCTTCTAAAGGTAAATAATTTCTTATTAAGCTTACAGATCTAAACTTAAGGATATCTGGCTAATAATATAATATTCTGCACTCATTAAGAGGCAAAAAAAAAAACCAGTCAAATAGCATGTTTATGGTTATATCCATCTGTGATTTAACACGTTTATAAATCTTGTTGAATATAAATAGTGATTTATGCCTAATAAGTTGAATCTATAGGAATGAAGCCCAAAGAATAGAATTATTATTAAGAAAGTAAATTATTTACCTACCAGATATTAACATATGACATAATTGAATTGAATATATACCCCCAAATAAAACTTATGTCTTTCTTATTCACTAGTCAAAATATAAAGAATAGAGTTTTTAGATTTTGCAGCATTTTGAAGTTATTAAAATATATTGAAGAATACAGTCATATGGCAAGCCATGTTCTAAGCTTTCATAATTAAAACATATTAACAACTATAATATTTGATGACTAAAAGAACAATAGCTCCTTTCATATCACAAGTTTTGTCAAAAAGCAGCTAACCAGTTTTAAATTCAATTTTGTTTATTTACAATTTTATCCCCAGACCTAAAAGTCATTCAGTATGATCAGATTTAGTATGGCTTTGTCTGAAGAATGTTAATTAGTTTCTTACAGTATTTTATTGCAGCTTGCTATATACAATCAAACCGTCTAGAGACTGAATAATAAAGAACTTTCTTTAAATTATTAATTTAAACAATTGGATCTTTTATAGGTTTGTTAGGTGATATTTGTCATATAATAAGCCTTTAGCATTAATATTTGGATATGCTTTAAAATACTTGTTGACTTGAATTTTAAGTGATTAAAATGTATACCTAATTTATTTTTAGGACAAAATTATGTATTGTACAATAATCATACTTTCATTCTTTATTAGAATTAAACGTAAAAGTTTATTTTGAAAATAATTTATGTTTTAGTTATATATTTCTTTGGTAAGAGACAATACATCTTATATTTACATATAAATTATGTAAGCATAATACGTTACAAAATCTTGCTAGAATTTGCTAATATATAGAATAAAAACCATTTCTGGTGCAAAATTAGACTTTCACTGCTTTCATTCCTATCTTCATGCTGCTGATAAAGACATACTTGAGACTGGGTAATTTATAAAAAAGAGGTTTAATGGACTCTCAGTTCCATGTGGCTGAGGAGACCTCACAATCAGGGTGGAAGGCAAAAGGCATGGCTTACATGCCACAGACCAGAGAGAAAATAAAAACCAAGCAAAACTAGTTTCCCCTTATAAAACCATCAGATAGCATGAGACCTATTCATTACAACTAGAACAGTATGGGAGAACAGCCCACATGATTCAATTATCTCCCACCAAGGTCCCTCCTGCAACATATGGGAATAATAGGAGCTACAGTTCAAGATGAGATTTGGGTGGAGACACAGTCACACCATATAATCATTCACCCTTAAGAACCAAGATGGCAAAGATCTTTTATATTTTACTAGTTTTTGAATCTGTGGGAGCTTACACCAGACCTGAATGGCAAGCACTGAAAAAAATTTTTAAATGAATAAATAATCCCAAATGCACACATTCTCTCTTCTTCAAATAAGAAATAAAATATTCTCGGCCGGGCGCGGTGGCTCAAGCCTGTAATCCCAGCACTTTGGGAGGTCGAGGCGGGTGGATCACGAGGTCAAGAGATCGAAACCATCCTGGTCAACATGGTGAAACCCCGTCTCTACTAAAAAAAAAAAAAAATACAAAAATTAGCTGGGCATGGTGGCGCGTGCCTGTAATCCCGGCTACTCGGGAGGCTGAGGCAGGAGAATTGCCTGAACCCAGGAGGCGGAGGTTGCGGTGAGCCGAGATCGCGCCATTGCACACCAGCCTGGGTAACAGCAGCGAAACTCTGTCTCAAAAAAAAAAAAAAAAGAAAGAAAAAAGAAAAAAGAAATAAAATATTCTCATGTGTAAGGTTAAGTTTTCTCAAAAAATAACCTATGCAATGTAACCTTTAAAAATTTATATACAGAAATAGATAATGGATCTACCTTCATGATTCCGTTACTTCTGCAATTAAACAATTTTATTTTCTGTTTAATTATTTATTTAATTAGGAGAGAATAACAAGTCATAGTACCTGCTGTACTATGTAAAAGTATGTACTGACATACTTGTTCCCAAGAATTGCACAGCTGAGTTGATTAGATTAAAATATGCCATGGAAAGGGCAGTTAAAGCATTTCACTGGTAAGAAAGATAAAGCTCTTTTTTTTTTTTTTTTTTTTTTTTTTTTTTTGAGACGGTGTTTCGCCCTTGTTACCCAGACTGGAGTGCAATGGCGCGATCTCGGCTCACCGAAACCTCCGCCTCCTGGGTTCAGGCAATTCTCCTGCCTCAGCCTCCTGAGTAGCTGGGATTACAGGAATGCGCCACCATGCCCAGCTGATTTTTCTGTATTTTTAGTAGAGACGGGGTTTCACCATGTTGACCAGGATGGTCTCGATCTCTTGACCTCGTGATCCACCAGCCTCGGCCTCCCAAAGTGCTGGGATTACAGGCTTGAGCCACCGCGCCCGGCCCTGTTAAAGCTCTTTCAAAAGAAACTTCAGATACACCTCTATACTTTTGCATAGTCTGTTATTTTAAACTCTACACTACCTTGTCAATTGTCCTCTGCATTTTAGATTGCACTAATTGATTACATTAAAGAAAGCCAGCTGGATCTTGTGGCTCATGCCTGTAATCCCAGCACTTTGGGAGGCCAAGGCAGGTGGATTACCTGAGGTCAGGATTCAAGACCAGCCTGACCAACATTGTGAAACACAGGCTCTACTAAAAATACAAAAATTAGCCGGGCATGGTGGCACACACCTGTAATCCCAGCTACTCGAGAGTCTGAGGCAGAAGAATTTCTTGAACCTGGGAGGCGGAAGTTGCAGTGAGCCGAAATTGTGTCATTGCACTCCAGCCTGGGTGACAGAGCAAGACTCTGTCTCAAAAAGTAAAAACAAAATAAAACAAAACAAAAACCAACAAAAAAAGAAAGCCTATTTATAATGGGCTAATAATAATTTAATTATATTCATGATAATAATCCTATTATTGCAGGCACTATGAGGTAATGAAGAACAAATGTTCAATAGCATTTATTGAGCAATTTTTATTTGCTGAAAACTCTAGCAAGAATTGTATTTTTTAAATGGCTGACAGGACAGAGATCATTTCTTACTGTACTTTGATTCTTTTTTATTTTATACATATCCTTATATATATATATATATATATATATATATATATATATATATATACCCTTTGCATTTTATCTTTTTGTATATAATTCTTGTTAAAGTTTTTAAACCATATATATATGATTTAAATATCTATCTATCTGTCTATCATTTACCATGAATTCAATGATTTAATCCACTACAAAATTCTTTTGAATATTAGAGGTAATATGGAACACCCTGGGTCTGAACTCTACTTCCAAAATTGTGGTGTGGTTTCTGAATAAAAAAGAGGGCATTTATGGTAACAATAAGCATAAAAATAACAGCTATGGTTGATATATCTTTCAGTATAACATGCATATTAACTGGGACCTGATTGAACCTAAAACTAATGAGAGTCAAGAATATATTTCTAAAGTTTGTCTAATTATCAACATTACCTACAGAGGCTTATTTTTACCTCCTTCGTACTGTATGAGAATGTACTGTTTCTGTTCCTTTTCATTGAATTAAATTTTATATTTGACTCTTTCATTGATTCCCATACAGCGTCTCCTTTCATAAATAATAGTGTGAACTTAGTGTGATGTTAACATTTATTTCACAAGTACGGATGACTTCTCTTTTCACTCAAAGATGCTCAAACTATTAAAATTAACTGTGAATATGATTATGTTGCCTGTGTAATGTAGTGTTTCCTATGTCACTCCTTTTAGGGTCAGATGGGTTCCATATTATTTTTATGATAAAGTTTAAATGCCTAAAATTTATCCTAGCCAGAAATTTTACAAGATGTACTATAACTATATAAACATGTCAAACAAAGCAATTAAATTAAATTATTAAATAGAATATATTAATATTTTAGTCATTCTAAACTTCAAAGTCAAAATATGTCAATTATACTGAAAAAAATAGTATTTTTTTCAAAATGCTATATTGACTTAGTAATGACAATAAAAGCAAAATCCTAACATACGAGATAGACACACATAAGGAAGGAATATCACAGAATTGGGAAAGAAACATGACAGAAAAAAAAATGGCTGACAAACTAAGTAGATTCAAGAAGCAGCAGCAGCAACAGCAGCTGCCACTGCTAGGAATCAAAGATCTACTACATGCTTCTTTTGACCACTTAAATGTGCATGGGAGTCTCTGAGACCATAAGCCAAAGCAGCAGCATTTGGGCAGTGAGTATTTACAGCATATTTTCTGAAACAATCAGTGAGTTCAGTCAAACACTGAATCAATTGAATAAATAAACTACTTTTTAAAAAAATGACTATATCAGTTACAAAGATCAAAATGAGGAAACCAAGTAAATGTAAAAATATATATGGAAGGTGCATGAAGGTCATGATGATGATAATGATTGACTAAATGTCTGTAACGATGTATACTTTGTGTTAAGTGTCCTAAGTATTTTTTCTTATTCTTGCATGGATTTGTGAAGTTGCAAAGATAATCTCCTCTTGTGCTTTTGTGTTGTTTTTATTAGACATTTGAAGGTCTCTAATGGCCCACTTCATATTACAGATGTAAGAGAATTATGTTGCTTTAAAATCCATTCCATCAGAGGTGAGAATTGCAAATTCTTCTTTTTATTTATTTATTTATTTAAATAAATAAATGGATTTTAAAGCAACAAAGATCAAAAGAGGACATAATGGTAAAAGGATCAATGCAACAAGAAGAGCTGACGATCGTGGATGTGTACCCACTCAATACAGGATACATAAGACTTGTAAAGAGACTTGGACTCCCACACAGTAGTAGTGGGAGATTTCAATATCAATATTAGATAGATCAATGAGCCAGAACATTAATAAGGATATCATGGACTTGAACTCAGATCCGGAACAAGTAAACTTAATAAACATTTATAGAACGCTCCACTCTAAACACACAAGATATGCACTCTTATCAGTAGTACCACATCACACCTACTCACAGGTTTAAATGAAATATTGGTTGGTCATTATTAAGCACGATTGATGGTTTAAGGGAGGTTTTCAATACCCATTTTTAGACTTCATTCTAGCCTGGGCAATTAAGCAACACTCCTATTCTCTCTCCCTCCTCCTCTTCCTCTTTTTCCCTCTTCTTCATTCCTTTTTCTTTCTTTCTCTCTTTCTTAAAAAAAAAAGAGAGAATTCTGTACATTAGTTTATTCTGTGAATAGAAAAATTCTTATATTTGCTTTCATCCATTTATGTTTTGAAGCAGAGAATCTCAATAGTTAAAGAAATGAATAAGGCATTTTTTTGGTAACAACTTCTTTCTCCTTTTCCTTCTTACTTCTCAACACTTACATAAGATGCCAGCTCCTTTTACAGGCAATTTATTTTAATGGATTATGGTATTATTTCCAAGAACTAAGTGGATAGTATTCCACTGCCATCAAAGATGCTCAAACTATTAAAATTAACTATGTTCCCTGCGTAATTTAAGAGATCTCAGAAATTTGATCAGTTGACATCTCTTCCAGTTGTTACAATTTTTAAAATGATTGACAGGAGAGTTATATCATGTCCTCCTAACATGATATAAAGCATAAAGCTGAAATTTATGCTTTGTTTTCTTTTTATTTGTTATCTGTATGTGTACTTTTCAGTTGCTTGCAAGTTCAAAGCATGCCTTCTGGAAAGTTGATCTAGCCATGAGAAAGAATAAAAAAGAAACGTAACTATCTCAATGATCCAGATACAGTATTATTTTATTCATTTAAGTTAATCACCCTCTTAATATAAAAGTAATTTATTTTTAATTAACACTATAATTTTATCTAATCCTTCAGAAAAAATATATTTGCCGGTGAAGAAATGTATACTTCTGGAATAAATTTGAATAAGTGAATTATTGTAAAACACGTAAACTTATAGACTTTTATCTTCTGATTTATTGTTCCCATCCATGGAGTAGAAGATTTTTAAGCAGACATTTAAAGAATTTTCAAGTTTCCCTTCAAATTGTTATGAGGATTTTAGGATAGATTTATTCCTATGAGTAATACTCAAATATTGGGCTATTTGAGAAAGTATAGAGATATCATTTCATAGATTGCAAAAGTCAAAGAAACTCTTTCCATTATAGTAGTAACTCTCTGTTTAATTTCTGAGCCTATATCCACTATAAAAATTATAAGTAAACAAAAAGTCACATCCACAAAATTGTGTTGTTATCCTCCTTATCAGAGTTTCTTTTTTTTTTTTTAACTAATCCTATCCATTTTAAAATAAAACACGTATTAACTATTCCCACAAATGGGCCACACACAGAATAAAATCCTCAGTCCTAAAGCAATAATAAACTTCATTTCCATCAAATTGTCATCAGATTTACTTCTCCCCAAAATTATGCATGCTCTTATTGAAATAATTAGCAAACACTTGGTGAATATTGATTAGGTTTTAAATCAGTAGGCAGAGTTTATTAAGCTATGAACATTAAGGAAGAAAATCGCTGCAAAATTAATAGAACATTCATTAAGATATATGAGCAAAAGTGTAAGGAAACAAGAACTGAATATAGAAAGCTCAATTTACTCTAACTTTGTGGCTGTGGCTTTTGAATAAGTCTTTGGTATTAGCTGCATGGTCCCATATTTGAAGTAATGTAACTGTCAGTGGTGACATTCCTGGACCTAAAGAAAATGGAATGGGCTGTATCCTAGAGCCATAGAAACCAGTGTGACTACTGACATTTTGTTATCAACTTTCCTATCATTAATTATTTTTCAAATGATAAAATACAGTATCTGAGGTTAAATAGAGGAGATAATGGTTATTTGTGGAAATTCTCATCTCTACCACAAGTTTTGTTTTTGTTTTTGTTTTTTTGTGAGATAAAAAGAATGATTATCAAATGGGAGTCCGTTTGATATCCGTTGCAGTAATGTGCTGTAGTTCATTAATACGTCTATGGATTCACATTGTTGGCTGGTCACACACACACTGATAAGGCTTGCAATATACTGGCTTGGTCCAGTGGTGAAATAGCCCTCATAGCAAAACCCAAGGCTGGAGAAAAAGGTTTAGGTCTTTGGGGTTCCATCTTCCTCTTGCTGTTTTTAGGATGACTGACATTGCTTCCATGAGAAGAATCCTGTAAAATTGTTATGGAAGTGTAGTGTGCTTGCTTCTAATTAGCAGCTAAAAATCACCAGAATCATACCCAACTAGCTAACTGCCTCTGGCCACAGAATGCATACACATAAATGAACCTCCTCAAGAGAAGATCAAACCAGTCATATCCACCCAAAATTGCCACACAGAAAGGACTATGAGCCAAACAAAAGGTGATTGTTTCAAGCCACTACATTTGTTGTACATCCTTCCAAGACTTACAATCTTCTCTTGTAACCTATACTGGATTGGTTCTAAGACTCTTCCACAAATACCAAAATTTGTAGATGCTCAAGCCCCTTATGCACAGTCCTGAAATTGGCACTAAAAAGATTCAAAGACAAATTGCAACTTAATGGAGTATGTTAGGTCAATGGCTTAACTGTGAGATCCTTTAAGACTTCTGAAAGAAAAAAATTAGTACTTCTTAGTTACTCTCAATTAGACAAAATTCTCTCGGCATTTTAAAGATTTGTCCCTCTGCTAACTAAATTCCGAATATATCCATTAAACTGAGAGACAATTATCGAAAAATAATTTTTGGTGTGTCTTTTGAATTAAAATTGTTAGAAATTAGACTCATAGATAACTCAGCAAGTGTTTATTGAAGTCATGCCCAGAAACAGGTTGGCAGTCTTTATTAAAAGGCACTGAGACTCTTCAAACTTCAGAAATTCTCTGATTTCACTCCTTTAAAAGAAGAAAGTAGGTTAAGAGAATTTCTGTAAGAAAATATTTTCCATTGACCTCTCCAGAAATAGCTAAGAAGGATGAAAAAAATAAAGGATATCTCAGTGGGTAGAGCCAGGGAACATGAAGGAAATGTGGGAAGTCACTCACTGGAAAAAGAATATCGGTTCATCAAGACACATGATTTTTTCTGAAATAGGAAAATATGATCTATTTGCCCAATTTGTTTCAGGATTACTATGGATCAGGAAATGCATGTGGTTATCATTTTCCTCCTTTTAAAATGGCAGCATTTTCTGTGGTTCTTCTATCCTGTGTCACCATCAGAATTTGTATTTGGATAGTGAAGATAACATGTTTTTCAATATAGTGTCTCATCAATATCCAGTATCACAGAGCATCACAAAAATCAGGACTTTAAGCCTGATGTTTAGATTATATGAGGATTTTTGTGTTTTATGAGAGAGTGTATGCAATTTACTTGCGGGAAGAAGGTAAATTATTAGTGCTAGAGCCATGGTGTACTAGATTGTTTCAGTAATGACCTTACATTTATTCATGCCTTCCTGTCTCTGCTATGTGGGTTTTGCTCTTACATGTTGCATATGGGGTTGTGCCTCTCATAGTATTTGAGCAATGGGAAATAGTCAACATGGCATAAGTAGATACTTTGGAAATGCTTTTGTTTTGGGACCTGTTCTATTTCTTGGTGTTCTTAAAACATTCCTGGTCACCACCATATGAAGAAATCTAGAATGATTTTTGGTGGGAAGAGATCGTTGTTTCAGTAATCCTTGTCATTTCATCCAAAAGCCAGAAGGTGAGTTTTTTGGCTGACCAGCAGCTTCCCACTAGTATACATGAGTCTAGCTAAGACCAGCAACCAACACGGTCAAACCATAGGATTGTAAATTTGACCAATGTTGTGTCAAGGCACTAAATTTTGGTGCAGTACAATGTGAATGGGAAAGAAGAAGTGATGGAGTTTAGAGGAGACATAATTTGAAGTTTCCTTTTATTAAATAACTTTAATAAAATATATTATTTTTAATTGGGGAAAGTAAAAACTTACATGGGAGAATAGTTTTAATCTGAGAAAAAAATTGGGGAAAGTGAAACTCTATTTTCATTATATAATCTGAATATTATTAAATATTAAATTTAAAATATTGTAAGTATATCTTTCTAGATTATTATTTTCTTAAAAACATTTATTTGTACAATATCCAATTTACAATAATGACAAATTTTTTAAAGGAGATTTAGAATGTTATATATTATGTTTGAGAGACTTTCTTGGAATAAATTAGAAAAGAACACAGAAGACATATCCTTCACTCAGAGCTGTTTCTTAAAATGTTCTGTATTTATTTGTGCATATGTAAAATGGGAATGTTGGAATATATATTCAATATCTATTATAGAATCTATTATTTCAGGATTTATAATATTTTGAGAGTAATTGCTTTCCGTGACACAATAAAATGTGCCATCTAAAATTAGGCGAAATAAGGAGTTTCACAACAAAGTCAACCAACCAAAAGAAAATATTATTCTTTAAAATTCTTATCAGGTTTTTTCCACTCAGATATGAAAGAATGTTTATTGTTGATAATGTATTGCTTTTTTATATCTACTCCATTCTCATATAACAGAAAATATCTGTATTTCAGTGTTGAAATCAATTCCTCTTTTTTTATCATTGTATTTTCTGCATTTAAAAATTAAAACAATCAAATTATGTGTATTTTAGGCATATAGGAACATTAAAAAAGCTTAAGTCAATATTCAGCATTCCTTAGGGAAGATAAGACATTCTAATAATCACCAAGTATTTTATTCATGGTTGGTAGATAACTTTGTAAAACAAGTTAACAGAAAAATTGGATGGAAGAAGAGCTAATCATTTCTACTTGTCTCAGTTTTTAATTAACCAAAATAACAATAATAGAGCTATTCATTATTTTCATTGTAGTTTCCATCCACCCACACACTCACACACATGCCGACGCAGATACACACAAGCAACGCTGAACTGAGCAATAAAAATAATTAACATAGTTCTAGGATAAGTTTGATCAATGTGCAGTGTCTCAGCACCACCTCTGCAAGTTAATCAATAGATGGATCCACGGTGTTACTTGTTACTTGGTGCTATCTTTAGCGTGACAAAACTAGAATCTTCATGAAGCTCTTCCTATCTTTTGTTCTACTCTATATCTTGATTGGGTGGCCTAACAGCTACA
Organism: Saguinus oedipus; assembly: GCA_031835075.1. Lineage (NCBI taxonomy): Eukaryota > Metazoa > Chordata > Mammalia > Primates > Cebidae > Saguinus > Saguinus oedipus. The sequence continues at coordinate 47,570,178 of CM063186.1, read as the reverse complement.
TCCCCATACTCTACACATACATATGCTATTACAGTACATGTGTTTATTTTGCCTGAATGAACATCTGTAATATTCCTGTCCACTTATAAAGAGAAAGGCTCAATTAAAGTAAATTCTAAACACAATAGTTCAGTTCAAAAACAATTATCTGAATATGTTCAAACAGTATACACGTTTTTAGTATGCATATCCACATATAATACATCTATGCTCTCCTTTAGTTTATTTACATTTTATAGATTAAGAGTCTATAGAAAGTGATCCTTCCATAGATAAGATCCCAGCTCATAATTAGCAGCTTTGGTATGTGATCATGGTTTGTTTCTCTGTCGGATTTTATTTGATGGAAATAAATAACAGAAGAAATATGTATGTCATTTTCTTATTAAATTAAACAAGCAGAATTGTCAAGCTAGAAAGATGTACATGCTAACAGTACGTGTATTTGCAGTATTTTTTTATTTTTTTGTTTATAATGAGTTTATCTAGAAACTCATTTCTATTTCACAGCACTTGATTTGTAGGAATTTTAAGTTGTAAAAAAAAAATTGCAACTTAAAGCACGATTAACTGAGGGTAACAATCACAGTCAGCCAAGTTATAGATTTTTCTAACCATGGATCTTATGAAGCCCTTCAAATTGTACCAGTGTTCTATTTATTCAGCCTATATGTGAAAATTACAGTTCACTCATTCCCAGTTAAAATCTTTGTAAACAATCATAAGGAGAAGAGATGTAAATTTTCCAGCATTGATTTTAAATATGATATAAATCCCCTTTATAAAAGTGATTCAGGCACTAGAGCTCTTTCAACTAGTTGTAAAACCAGTATTCATTCAACTAGATTGTAATAACTAGTATCCATTTAGGCATTACTATATACCTTAAGTACTAATAGCAGTAAGTACTACCATTGTGACACCGCCATACTGAATGCGTTCCATATGTTCATTCTCTTTTTCCCTCTGTTCTAATTTTATTTTAGAAGAACAATAGACTCAGATAAAACTACTTATCTGCTTGACTCCATCACAGATAATGGTTGGCTATGTGCATAGTTCTGGTCAAGAAAGACTATCAATGATTTCCAGAGACAGCATTACCCCTCCTGTTTCAGGCTCTCTTTGTCTTATATTCTTCCTTTCCTCTTTTCCAAAACATGTAGAGCTATAGTCATTTTACAATTATGAGGTAACTCTCATGAGTATGAAATTGAACATAGAAAGAGAACAGAGCCCAATAGCATAAGCCTGTGTTTGTTTTTAAGACTTCTTGTTATTTGTAGCTAGTTAATAGTGCTATACATACTTTATTTAATGTATTTAGCTTCAAAATAACATCAGGGTTTAGACATTTTATTACTGTTCATATGCATAATATGCCAAAGAAATGTTAATTAATGGTTTAAGTCCACTTAAAAAAGTAAAACAATAGTGAAGATGTTTTCCACATATGCATCAGATTATTATGTTTGTCAAATTTATCTCTCCAAGGAACCCTTTTGAAAAAAAGATACAGTACTTCTCTACAATGCTCCAAAAAATACTTAAAAATGAATCTTTTCTGACATGTAGAAAATAAAATATATGGTAATTGTGCAGGTAATGTTTGACTTATGTTCATGTGAAGTTTTTATTTTTTAATTAGCTGTCAAAACATATATTAATTGGTTGTTTATCAATCCATGTATGTTGTTTAAATAAAGAGAGTTTTAATAGCAGTCAAGTTCTGAGTAAGAAAATTGTTTTAATCATTTTATCAAGTCAAGGTCTTAGATAAGGAGCCAATTACGTATGTAAACATAGCATTTCATTTGATATACAAACTTATAAATGTAATTTGTAAGAAACATATAATTGTTATAACAAAGCACAAGGTTTTTATAAAATAAGTTGAGTGGTGACTTCTAATTTTAAATATCAGAATCTATGTTAAATATTTCTAGAGCAAAAAAGTCTCCTTAAAATGTCAAAGAATTATAGAATTTTTAAAAGTTCATTTATTTTTTATGTGGTATAATTTTCTATTCGGTCTATTTAAATAATATTAAATAATAAAAAGATGTATTTTCCTTCAAATTATGTATTACAAGGTATTATTAACTTGTTACTTATAGCTCTGGTTGTCATAATGAATCATTAGATAAATTTCCACCAAATTAACTTTGTAATTACATACATTCTCATTGATTTTAGCGTCACTTGCATGTCTTCAAATTAGTGCAGATTCATATTACAACCATTTGGTAAATGAGTGATACAGTCATAATATCATGGTTAACAAAAATTTTTATAACAGATTTACATAAGTTAATAAAATAGAGAGTTTCTGTAATCTTGATTGCAAGATGGGTTTCCAGAACCTTAAAGACCTGTAATGTTAAAACTGCTCCGGCCACTATAAACATGTTCATATTAAAATAATCCAATGTACATATTTACCAAACAAGACTACTTATCAGTTTGCGATAATTGGTCAAATTAAAAATTGGTCAGATTTAAAATTTTAGCCAAAAGGCAAACTTGCACCTTCAAGGCACACATATACACTATATATCCCAATTCACTAGGGAAAAGTGAAGTTAATCTACTCTTAAATGCAAAAATATAACTTGTGACTATGTGGTATCTTAAGAAAGAATGGCTATTTTTTATTGTTCATCACTACTGTGCAGTTTTATGATCACAGGAATAATTAAATTTTTGAAATTGCTTTTTCAGAAAATTTTATTTTCCCCCTAAATGACAGGTTTTATATGAGCAATTTCTGAAAACTTAAACTGCAAATGGTTATTAAAAAAAATACTTGTGCTATTTTTTTGTGAGTCAGAATTTTCCAGCAATAAAATAATTATTTGTCAGTGCTATGACAATGGAAATGGTTTACCTTAAGGGAAGAACAAAAAAGGATAATCTTTTTGAAAAGCCTTAGGACTAATTACAAATATACCCTTGTTCCCTCAAAGCATATCATTGTATAAAATTTATGCATAAAGTGAAAGTTAAATTTAACCAGTGTGGCTTCCTTTTCAATAAAAATGTAACTAGTAAATGTTGGTTTATATATCAATGTTATTTCTGTTGATTGCTGAGATAAGCCTTAAAATTTAGTTGATTTCTCCACATCCTCTCCAGCCTCTGCTGTCTCCAGATTTTTTAGTGATCGCCATTCTAACTGGCGTGAGATGGTATCTCAATGTGGTTTTGATTTGCATCTCTCTAATTACCAGTGATGATGAGCATTTTTTCATATGTTTGTTGGCCTCATGTATGTTTTCTTTTGTAAAGTGTCTGTTCATATCCTTTGCCCATTTTTGAATGGGCTTGTTTGTTTTTTTCCTGTAACTCTGTTTGAGTTCTTTGTAAATTCTGGATATATATCCAAAGGACTATAAATCGTTCTACTATAAGGACACATGTACACGAATGTTCATTGCAGCACTGTTTACAATAGCAAAGAACTGGAACCAACCCAAATGCCCAACGATGATAGACTGGACTGGGAAAATGTGGCACATATACACCATGGCATATTATGCAGCAATCAAAAATGATGAGTTTGTGTCCTTTGTAAGGACATGGATGAATCTGGAGAACATCATTCTCAGCAAACTGACACAAGAACAGATAAAGAAATACTGCATATACTCACTCATAGGTGGGTGAGAAAAATGAGAACACATGGACACAGAGAGGGGGTCTACTACACACTGGGGTCTATTGGGGGGAATGGGGGAGAGACAGTGGTGGGGGCTGGGGAGGGATAGCCTGGGGATGAATGCCAAGTGTGGGTGAAGGGGAGGAAGGCAGCAAAACACACTGCCATGTGTGTACCTATGCAACTATCTTGCACGTTCTGCACATGTACCCCAAAACCTATAATGCAATAAAAATTAAAAAAAAGAAAAAATTTAGTTGATTAACATAAAAAGCCAAAGACCACCAGAAACACTCCTATACTTACGCTTACCTATTATACATGAAATTCTAGAACTTATTCTATCCAACTTTGTACCCATTAACTAACAAAATATATTTTAATGGCTTCTTTCATGTTCTTGAACAATGACATTTCATACTTCAGGAAACATAATTTTTTCATTATTTTTCTTTTTTATTTGTATAAATTTAAGGGGTATGTGTACAGTTTGCACATGGATATATTGTGTAGTGATAAAGTCTAGGCTTTTTGGGTAACTATGACCCAAATCGTGTACATTGTATGCTTGTAAAAAAGCAATAAATAAGAAATATTAATTATTAGATACTAAAATGTTTATTTAATGCATAAATAAAAACACATAGATTAATATACCCTAGAGTTACTTATACATCCATATTCTGTAGTAAAATGTATTAAATGAGACTGGAAGTATATATAAAATTCTTGTCATGTTATCAAAAAGTAAATATCAATTAACTCAATATTATATTACTTTAAGGTTTTAACTTAACTATCTGGAAATTACTAATTAAGTTCTACTTGGTCATAGTATTGTAAGACTTTAAAGACATTCTTGCTATTTTAAGTCATTCGCAATTCAGCTAAAAATTTCATAATCATCTTGTCAAGTCTCAAATCTTTTGCTGGAATTTTTATTGAGATTATATTAAATCTTTGTATATATTTGGGAAAATAGAACATCTTAACAAATTTGGGTCTTCCAGGCTTCGGGCATGAGATATCCTTCCATATTAATATGTCTTCATGTTGTTAATAAAGACATACCTGGGACTGGGTAATTTATAAAGGAAAAAGGTTTAATTCTCTCAGTTCTGCAGGACTTGAGAGGCCTTGGGAAACTTGCAATCATAGCAGAAGGGGAAGCAAACATCCTCTTAACATGGAGGCAGCAAGGAAAATACTGAATTAAGGGGTGAAAAAGCCCCTTTAAAAGATCTCCTGAAAACTCACTATCATGAGAACAACATAAGAGTAACTGCCCCCGTGATTCAACTGCCTCTTACTAGATGTAGAGGTCCGTTGGCTGCACTGACTGGTAAGCCTGTGTCAGCGTACGTTTTTCATCCGTCCCTCCGTTGAGTCTGCCAGTCGGACCCAACAGTTACCCACATATTTGCTACTCATTTGCTCTTCATTTTTTCATTTCTGTAGATTCAAGAGGTCATAGATTCATTTTGCTTCAGCCTAAAGAAGTATCACTTCTTGCAGGCTAGATGTGCCCAATACAATATATCTCAGCTTATCTGAACATTTCTATATTTTCTTTTTATGGACAGTTTCATTGGATACAGAATTATTAGTTACAGCTTGCTTTTTCTCCCAGTATTTTGGCTTTTTTCTTCTAATGGCATCCTACCTCTGTTGTTACTGTTGAAAAGTCATTTAATTATCTTTGTTTTTTATTTTTCCTCTGCAGGGCCATATATCCTTTCCCTTGTCTACACCAAAAATATCATTTTTATGCGGGACTGGGAATAGTCTCTTTCGTGTTTATTCCACTTGGAAATTTTTAACTACCAAAATCTAAAAGACAATGTTTTACAAAAATAAATAATAAAAAGATAATATTTTCAACAAATTTAAGATAATATTTCTTCAAATATTTGTTTGGTTTTTATCTGCCCTTTGCAAACCTCTTAAGATTTTAATTAATTTTTGTTTCTGTTTTCTTTTCCTATATTATCACAAAGGTCTCTCAAGACCATGTTCACTTTTTATCAGTTGCTTTTTTTCTATCTTTTGGATGGAGGAATCTTCATTAATCTAACCTACAGTTTCCAGATTCTTTTGTCTGCCATCTCTAAACCACAACTGAGATGGCACAATACATCTTTCAGTTTTAACAGTGTCCCTTTCAACTAAAGTGTTTCTAATTTTTACAGTTTATTTTTCTCTATTCATATAAAATATCTGTAACCCCGAAGACTGCTTTGCCTTTATTTCCTTGAAAATATATATTTTTAGTTTTTCAAGATGTTTATAATAATTACTTTGTAGTATTTTCTTCTGTAATATGCGACATCTGGCTCTATTCGGACATAATTTCCATTGACCACATTGTTTTCCTGAATATGGGTCATATATTCCAGCTCTATGCTTGTCTAATGCTTTTTGGTTGAAAACTAGCCATGGTAAATAATATTTCACTGTAAGTCTGTCTTTCATTCTGTTCTGAACACTTTCTGTTGTTATTGCTCTTACAGCTTATAGAGGCAAATATATTTTTTCAAGTCTAAATCCTTGGCAGTACCCTCTGTTTATGTGTAATTTGAATGTTTGTTAAGGATTTGGATGAAGTTCATGCTCAGATATTACAGAGCACTCTGTAATTTTCTTGCTTCTGGAGACTACACCTTAAATTTCCATCTGCTCTTCTTGTATCAGGTTTTGTCCTCTGATATGTCAATTGAGCAAGGACTCTGCTTTCAATCCCGTGAGTCAAGCACTCACTGAAGAATACATTCTGTTTAAACAACAACAAAGAATTACAAATATTACCTGGCATCCCCCTGTCTGACAGTGGCAATTTTGTGTTTGTTTCCTGCCTGATATGTTTTTTGCCATGAGTCCCTGTAATTTCCAGTGTATGTACTTCAGTGGTCAGTTATGCATCTCAGCAGAGTTTATATTTGGATTTTATAAATTATGTCTAATGAAGATCTACTATATTCAGAACTTTTCCCTTACATTTTGTGTTGTTTTTTTTTTTTTTTAATTCAGGAATAATATTCTCTGTAAGACTGTGATTTTTAGCTACTCCAATTAGAATTTTCAGAAAATATGAGGTAAGAAAGCCAAAAACAGGCTACTTGATTGCAATTTTTCTTTTTTTAATCTACTGGGGGTGGGATGGGGAGCCAGTTTCATAAAGGTAAAGGCATTTGGGCTTGGAAGAGAAGGATTGGAAAAGTGCAGTGATTTGGGGAGTGGAGGAGGGAAAGCGATGGAAGGGGCTGGAGGGCTGGGGTGTAAGTTGGGGACAGATTATGAGATGACCACAAACTTTTTTTTTTTTTTGAAAAAAAGGAGAGAAGGAGAGGAAGAAAGAGGAAGAAAAAGAGGAAGAGAGAACAGGAATATTGTTTTATTCTATGAATGGGTATTAATAATGGCCAATCAATATTTTGTGTATTTAAAGTGGAGAATGTATTTTTGTGTATTTAAAGTGGAGAGCTCTATAAATACTTATTAAGTTTACTTGTTCCGGATCTGAGTTCAAGTTCTGGATAGCCTTATTAATTTTCTGTCTCGTTGAGTCTAAATCTCTTTATGGGTCTTACGTATTTGGGTGTTAGGATCCTTAGCTCTTATTATTGCATTGATCCTTTTACCACTGTATCTTCGTTGCTTTGAAATCTGTTTTATCAAATGCGAGAATTGCAACTCCTGCTTTTTGTTTATTTATTTATTTTTGTTCTCCATTTGGTTGGTAAATCTTCCTCCAACCCTTTGTTTTGAGTCTTTGTGTATCTTTGGATATAAAATGGGTCTGGATGTAGTATACCGTTAGGTTTTGGCTGTATCTTTTGATTGGGGGATTTAGTCTATTTAAATTTAGGGTTACAACCATTTGATGTTAACTGGCTATTTTATCCATTTGTTGATGTAAATTCTTCTTTATGTTGATGCTCTTTACTTTTTGGTATATTTTTAGAAAGGCTAATACTGGTTGTTCCTTTCTGTGTGTAATGCTTCTTTCAGAAGTTTTTGTAAAGCAGGCTTGGTGGTAAGAAAATATCTGAGTACTTGCTTGTTCATAAAGATTTTCTTTTTCCTTCAATTGTGAAGCTTAGTTTGGCAGGATATGAAATTCTGGGCTGAAAGTTCTGTTCTTTAAGGATGTTAAATATCGACCCCCACTCTCTTCTGGCTTGTAGGGTTTCTGCTGAGAGATCTGCTGTAAGTCTAATAGGCTTCCCTTTGTGGGTAACCTGACCTTTCTCTCTGGCTGCCCTTAGTATTTTCTCCTTTGTTTCAATCCTGGTGAATCTAACGATTATGTGCCTTGGGGTTGCTCTTCTTAAGGAATATCTTTGTGGTGTTCTCTGTATTACCTGGGGTTTAATGGTGTCCTGCTCTGCTAGATTGGAAAAATTCTCCTGGATAATATCCTGAAGAGTATTTTCCAGCTTGGATTCATTCTCTCCATCACATTCAGGTACACCTATCAAACGTAGATTAGGTATTTTCTCATAGTCCCATATTTCTTGGAGACTTTGCTCATTCCTTTTTATCCTTTTTTCTCTATTCTTGTCTTCTTGCTTCATTTCATTAAATTGGTCTTCGACCTCTGATATTCTTTCTTCTGCTTGATCAATTCGGCTATTCAAACTTGTGCATATTTCACTAAGTTCTCATGTTGTATTTTTCAACTCCGTTACTTCATTTATATTCCTCGCTACATTGTCCATTCTTTTTAGCATTTCATCAAACCTTTTTTCAAAGTTCTTAGTTTCTTTAAATTGTGTTAGAACAAGTTCTTTCAACTTGTTGCAATTTTTCAAAAGATATTCTCCTTCATCTTTTGTCTAATTTGAAGACATTTAATAATACTTGTAAATATTAGTTTTATTTTATTTGTGTTTCATAATGATTATCTGCAGGAGGGTTCAGGCAACCACTTAACTCTACTTTATTATATTTCACTACCACTGACATTGACTCCAGTTAACATTTGAAGACTCTCTATGTACTCATAGGCTAAATAAAATGAGTAAAATGTATTTATTTACATTCTACATAAACCCATTTACATTTTTTACTGAGCTAAGTCTCTTAATTCTCTATTACCTTTATCTCAATACTTTTAATTTCCAAAGAATATTCTTGTTTTCTGAACTATGTCTAATTCCATAATTTTTAAGCTCCTGCTTCAAATACTGCTTTACCTATTTTGATTTCATACTTTTTCTGGATTTCCATTCGTTTCATGTATTTTTATGTTATATGTTTTTGTTAACTTATTCATGCATATTGTTCATAGTACTTTATCATTTCACAAGGTAAGATAACTTTACTCATTTATCTTCCTTACACTATACAAACATAAGGAGTAATAAGGATGATCTTTGTCCTTGGACACTAGCCAGATAGAACCGTCATTGATAGGAGGTCGATGAAATTTAATTCATGAACATTGGAAGGAAGAAGTCATTTACGTTGGTCTTGATTTTCTCCCATGGATTCTTTGGTTTATACCATGCCAGATTTCTTATTCCCTGTTTTTTTTTTTTTTTTTTTTTTTTTTTTGGTGATAAATATTTAGTCTTAGAATAGAAAGAAAGAAAAGATGTTTCCAGTACTTTCTATGGACTTACATTTTTTCCCACCTTGTAATTTTTTAGAAGATCATTATTCACATCATCTTTCTAAACACAAGTCATAAACATAGATTTTAGATTAAGTGGTCAGCTATATGCAATGACTGCCTGAAATTTTTAGATTAAAACACAAAAACAAGCAACAATAACAACAAAGTAATTATTGATTCATGCAGGAGCATCTTTATCCAGTGCTCCAGTATTTGAATAGCAGAAACTATGAACTAGCATTATAAGGAGGTGAAATTACTTCTTCTCTACCACAAGATTATAAGATTTATTTAGTAAAAGAGTCTAACTTCCAGATGTCTGCATATCAAGTTGTTGGATTATATTTTCCTAACTCTACATTGTATTGTGTTCTAGACTATTTCTAATAATTTTATATATACAACAAAAAAATGACAACATGGATGGTATTTATAACCAGTAAAATACTCTACATTCATAACTGACTTTTGAAATGTATACTGCAAGTATTTGAGTTTTATGTACATAACCATTCTCCTTTCCCCATAAAAATCTTATTTTAAGTGAGCAGATGAAAAAATCCAGAAGTAAAACATAATCTAACAGTTAATGGCATAATCTTGCTTGAAATTTAGTCATTTATATATGCTACCAATCTATACAAATAATCATATTTAAAATACAAAATTTCACTAATCAAAATAAAATAATGTATTCTGTGATAAGCCACAAGATAAAACTCATTGATTTCAATGCTAAAAAATAATGGATACTTTTTAATTAATATTTGGCCTCTGTTTTTCCCTATCACTAGCTGATAGCAACATGTACTTAAAGCATTTTATAATTTTAAGTAATTTTTATAGATTTTTTTATTTAATAAAGTGTATCTTCATTAAAAATTAATACTAAGGCCTGGTGCAGTGGCTCATGCCTATAATTGCAGCACTTTGGGAGGCCGAGGTGGGCAGATCGTGAGGTCAAGAGATCGAGACCATCCTGGCCAACATGGTGAAACCCCATCTCTTCTAAAAATACAAAAAAATTAGCCAGATGTGGTGGCATGTGCCTGTAATCCCAGCTACTCAGGAGGCTGAGGCAGAAGAATTGCTTGAAACCAGGAGGCAGAGGTTGCAGTGAGCCGAGGTCGTGCCACTGCACTCCAGCCTGAAGCCTGGTGATGGAGTGAGACTCTGTCTCAAAAAAAAATAATAATAATAATACTAAATTCAAAATCTAAATACAGTCTAAATATTTATCTTTAAAATTAGGTCTTAATTTGGCCTTAAATGACTGTATAAAATACATATTGGCAAGTTATAAAAACATATTATTTCATGATAATGCAGGAGTGACATACTACTTTCTATGCTGTTCATTTTTTAGGATAATTTACTTCTAATGTATAACTGCAGGTATTATTTTTTATGGAATTACAGAGGGACTCTCAATATGCATTAACCTAAAGTGAACTAATCAAGCTTTACCATCTCTAATTTATATGAAGCAATTCATCTTCTTGAATATTTTACAGTTGATGCTGTTCAGTATACATTATCTAATTGCACACACCAGATGCAGAAAAAGTTAAAATGTGTGCTGAAGATAGAAACAAGGCATAAAACTAATCATAATCTATTTTTTTTAACTATAGAAAAAACAGATATATCCACATGGGAATGTCTGATTTAAATTTGCTCATGCAGTAAATTTTAAAAACAATAGATGTAACCGATTTGGATAATATAATTTCAAGGTCACTATTAAAAGAAACCATATCATTTAGAGTAATTTTCAGCTTGAAAACACATTTGTGAAAAAAATTTAAAGGAAATATATTAGATTTAAATTACTCTGAAATTGCAAAACTGTAATTTTGTTTGCTCATACCTTTTATTCTTCTCCAGCTCTGACAGAGTACTATCCTGACGATATTTTAATAGATAGATTTCTAAGCCAGTTCTGAGCAGATAGTCAAAGTCCATTTTGTGATTAGGATGTATTATAGTTTAAACCCCTGGAGGCTTTAATTATCGTTCTCTTTTTGCTCAAAATCTGCATTTTCCTTTTTGTTTCCATTTTATTATGATATTGAAAGAGCAACTCTGGAGAAGCCACTATTTTTATGAATATTGACAATTGGAAGATATCTTCACAGTTAAATGAAATTCAGGAGGCCCTTTTGAAACAACAGTAATATCTGTTTTATTGGGCATGCATTGAATTCAGTGCTTGGTAATTATAGATATATTCCATAATTTTTATTCTGCAACACTCTAAAATTCACTAATACATAATATCAAGTTTTTATCAGAAAATATGTTGAAATTTAATTCTATAAACATGTATGATGTTATTTATGCTTACTTTGTTTTGAATGGTAGTACATATTCTTATCATTTTTTTCTCAAATAACAAATTCAACAACACACAATGGAATGTGAAGCATGCTGTAAAAGGTAGATTCTTACCTTCTGTGATAAAAGATTTTTGTACTTTCTTGCTCTCCTTTAATTTGCAAGTAACTTCACCAAATGGTTCGTGACAGGAACCTGAGGATTATCATTTGTTCTTTCTTCTTACTTATGTTCATCATTAAATTGGTCACAAAATTTCTTTGATCCCATTTCTTTAATAACTAAAAAAAAAAAAAACTCAATGCCTAAAAAAAATTCCTACCTTTGTCACCTTAGTGCTAGCCCTGGGGTACTTTGGCCCTGGACAACAACAGGAGAGACGTATCTCTTTTGGACATTAGTCTGTTTCCATCTATTAAATCTTTCACATTGCTTCCAAAAATTTCTAAATGTAATTATATCACTTTATTTATATCATCTGCAACTAGTACCTTCCTATATTCAGGCCCAAACTCCAAAATCCTTTGTCTATTATCAAGGGCTTACTAACATGTACCTAATTTGTGTACATTTACCTTTTGCAAGATTCTCAGATTTACGTAGGACTCCAGCAACATCAATAGTTTTGGGTTACGATTCCTATTTCCTGGAAGAAATTGTAACTTCTCTTGTATATTTACATAGAGAAATGTATAAAAAATAAAATCACTTTTCTTATGAAAATATTAATCTGGAATTAAATTTTGAAATTAATGTGTTTAGTATTTTTTCCCTGATTGCAAACTAATGTCTCATGTATGTTTTCTTTACTTTTCTGTAAAAAAGTGTTGTTTAGACTTTCACAGTTCTTTCACTAGAACTAAAAAGTTCTAATCTACTTCATAGTTGATGTTGCAAGAGCCATGAATTTGAATTGATAATGTATTAGTAATGTGTACAAGTTTTCTCTCATGCTGCTAAAAAAGACACACTCAAGATGGGATAATTTATATAGCAGAGAGGTTTAATTGACTCAAAGTTCTGCATGGCTGGGGAGGCTTCAGAAACTTACAATCATGGTAAAAGGGGAAGCAAACACATCCTACATCACATGGCAGTAGGAAGAAGATAAATGAGTGCCCAGCATAGGTAGGAGGAAGCCCCTGACAGAACCAATAGATCTAGCGACAACTAACTTGCTATCAAAAGAACAAGATGGGGGATACATTTTAGTGATTTAATTATCTCCACTTGTTCTCTCCTGGGACACACGGGGACTATGGAACTATAATTCAAGATGAGATTTGAGTGTGGATACAGCCAAACCATATCATTTTGTCCGTGGCCTCTCTAAAATCTCATGTCCTCACATTTCAGAATACAATCATGCCATTCCAGCAGTCCCCCAAACTCTTAATTAATTGCAGCATTAACTCAAAAGTCCAAGTCCAGAGTCTCATCTGAGACAAATGCCTTGTGTCTCTGAGAGAGAGAGAGAGAGAGAGAGAGAGAGAGAGAGAGAGAGAGAGAGAGAGAGAGAGAGAGAAGAAATATAACAATTTCAATTTTCCTGTAACTGGTCATGTGTCATAGCTGTTATTTTATAACTACTTTCTTCCACTATTTATTCTATACTCTCCTCTTTCTTCACTAAGCAGGTCAGCTGGTAATGATTCATTACCTGGCTGGATGACACAAATCTTCACTTTTGAAGAGTCTGGGCCATTTTTAGTCCTGTATGGATTGGGTTGTTACAGTTTATCACTGACCTTAAAACAGAGCATGGTCTTACTAAGAGACACCTGTTAATAAGATAGCTCCTGTTTTCCTTGTATTTCCTCTTCCTTTCCTTCACTGTGGAGTAGTAGTCCAATTTTCCTTTGGTAGTTTAAATCAATTATTCCACCCAATGCTGAAACACCCTCCATATCCTGTTGACTCTAAGCAAGAAGAGCCCAAAGTAACCTGTTGCCATTTAACTTCCAGTTCAATGGAATCATTCATTGTTGTATCTCTCGGTGGAGGCATTTTTTTCCTCTAGAATGAAGAACCATAGGCTAGCAGAGCATAAAGTCACAACTAGAAAAATGCTAAGAGTTTGCTAGTGGGTCAATAGGAGTAATAGGGAGTAGGGTCACTATCGTTTCCACCTCTTGATTCCTAAACTGTTAAATCCTGGCTATCAGTGAAATAGCACCATCTTTCCTGTTTCACCAGATGCTGATTCAGAGCATATATGGTCCTCTGGAGAATCTTTTGTTTTTTTGAGATGGAGTATCGCTCTTGTTACCCAGGCTGGAATGCAATGGTGCAATCTCGGCTCACTGCAACCTCCACCTCCTGGGCTCAAGCAATTCTCCTGCCTCAGCCTCCCGAGTAGCTGGGACTACAGGTGCATGCCACTATGCCCAGCTAGTTTTTTTTATTTTTAGTAGAGATGAGGTTTCACCATGTTGACCAGGATGGCCTCGATCTCTTGACCTTGTGGTCCACCCGCCTCGACCTCCCAAAGTGCTGGGATGCAGAATATTATCTCATCCTTGCAAGTGTCCCAGTTAGCACATAATGAACACTGTAACTTAGTCTTCAAAAAGACATGTCACAATCTAATGAAGCCAACTGCTTAAGGATGGTCAGTCACATGGTAAAGCCAGTGAATTTCATGAGCACAAGCCCATTTCTACACTTATTTGGCTGTGTAGTGAGTTCCTTAATTGGAAGCAATGATGTGTAGAACACCATGATGGTGGATAAAGTATTCTGTAAGTCCATGAAAGGTAATTTTGGCAGAAGCATAGTTTGTAGAGAGGGTGAATCCATATCAAGAATCTACTCCATTAAAAACAAAACACTGTCTCTTCCATGTTGAGAGTTCTTCTGTATATTTGACCTGCCATCAAGCAGCTGGCTGACCAGCTGCTTTTCCCATGGAAAGATGCCATATTAGGAGTTCAGTATTGGTTTTTGCTACTGATAGACTGGGCACTGAGAGGTGTCAATAGTTGCCATTGGTGAGTGGAAGTCTTAAGGTGTCTCTTAGAATTGCCGAGGAGGAGGCAAGATGGTGTCGTAGAGGCGACTCAGGATTGCAGCTCTCAGTGAAGGCATAGAGGGTGAGTCCTAGCCACATTCTTGGATGTTCCTTTTATTCCCACAGAGCGTTGAAAGTCCCAGCTGTGGGAGAGACACGGCGCAGCTGGCTAAAGCAGCCGGCTCCCGCCGCCTCTTCGGCTGGCACAGCAGCAGGACCCAGCGCAGAACTCACTGGTCTGGGTGCCCTGTTAAATCCACAGTCTGAGATTTGGAAGGGCAGATTGGCATGTTCATCTGATTGAACGGGACTTAGACAATGAGCCAGACCAGGAGTTTCCTTGGAAGCGTGATCTGAGCCGGGGTAGTGGGCAGCGGCACGGGAGATCGCACGGATCTCAGTGCCCTATCGGCAGGCTACTGGGGCGCCAGTGAGAGAGTCAACCTTTCAGCTTGGGGAGAGGAAGAGAGAGAGAGAGGAAGGACTCTGAGGCAGGGAGCTGGGTGATCGGGCTCAGCGGGTCCCACGCTCACGGGGACAAGCAGGGTGGCGACTGGAGATGCTTGGGGCTGAGAGTTTTGCTGCCGGCATCTAGGACAGTGCAGCCCAGTGAGGGAGGGGCGTCCACCATTGCTGACACAGTCCACCCCCACTGAAGTACCGCCAGGACTGACGCAGCCTGCCGTTGCCGAGGCAACCTGCCATAACAGAGAGACTCGGCGCTCCACAGCAGAAGGGAGCCCAGCAGCAACAGGGTGGACCCGTGCTAGCAGGTCAGAGCCCTAGCAGGCAAATAGTGAATAGACTGCCGCCTAGTGGGGCAGGACAGTACAACACATATTCATAAAGAAAGCCCCAACTCCCTGAGACAGAGCATCTAAGGCGGGGGGAAAAAAGGGTGGTGTTTTATGAGTTCTATAGCAGCAGACATAAACAACCTCCCAACAACGCTGAATGAACAACGGAGCTCACAGCTCAGCACTGGAGCTCCTATAAAGCACAGACTGTCTCCTCAAGCAGCTCCCTGACCCCTGTATATCCAAGGAGTCACCCCAGAAAAGGACTAATCAGACTGACATTTGGCTGGCATTATTCTGGAACAAGGACAGCAGAAGAAGAAACTGGTATCATCCCTCACTGTTTCGCAGCTGCTGCAGGTATACCCCAGACAAGCAGGGCCTGGAGTGGACCTCAGCACTCATACAGCAGAGGAGATAGACCATTAGAGGGAAAACTAAGTAACAGAAATACTTCATCATCAACAATCTCAGCATCCACACAGAGACCCAATTGAAAAATCAGCAACTACTAAGACGACAGGCGGATAAATCCATAAAAATGGGAAGAAACCAGCGCAAAAAGGAGGAAAGCACCCGAAACCAAAACACCTCACCTCCAAAAAAGGACCAAAACTCCTCACCAGCAAGGGAACAAAGCTGGACAGAGAATGAATGTGACGAAATGACAGAATCAGACTTCAGAAAGTGGATAATGAGAAACTTCAGTGAGCTAAAAGAACATGTACTAAACCAGTGCAAAGAAACTAAGAACCTTGAAAAAAAATTTGAAAAAAGATTCGAGGAATTGATAACAAGAATGGACAACTTAGAGAGGAATATGAATGAATTGAAGGAGCTGAAAAACACAACACGAGAACTTCACAAAGCATGCACAAGTTTCAACAGCCAAATTGACCAAGCAGAAGAAAGAATATCAGAAGTTGAAGATCAACTCAATGAAATAAAACGAGAAACCAAGATTAAAGCAAAAAGTACAAAAAGGAATGAACAAAATCTCCAAGAAATGTGGGACTATGTGAAGAGACCCAACCTACGTTTGATAGGTGTACCAGAATGTGACGAAGAAAATGAATCCAAGCTGGAAAACACTCTTCAGGATATTATCCAGGAAAATTTCCCCAACCTAGCAAGACAGGTCAATACTCAACTCCAGGAAATACAGAGAACACCACAAAGATACTCTGCAAGAAGAGCAACCCCAAGGCACATAATCGTCAGATTCACCAGGGTTGAAATGAAGGAGAAAATACTAAGGGCAGCCAGAGAGAAAGGTCAGGTCACCCACAAAGGGAAACCCATCAGACTCACAGCAGATCTCTCGGCAGAGACTCTACAAGCCAGAAGAGAGTGGGGGCCAATATTCAACATCATTAAAGAAAAGAGCTTTCAACCCAGAATTTCATATCCAGCCAAACTGAGCTTCATAAGTGAAGGAAAAATAAAATCCTTCATGAACAAGCAAGTACTCAGAGATTTTGTCACCACCAGGCCTGCTTTACAAGAGCTCCTGAAAGAGGCACTACACATAGAAAGAAACAACCAGTTCCAGCCATCCTAAAAGCATACCAAATGCTAAAGACCATCAACAAAATGAAGAATGTACATGAACCAACGGGCAAAACAGCCAGCTAGCATCAAAATGGCAGTATCAAATTCACACATAACAATATTAACCCTGAATGTAAATGGGCTAAATGCACCAATCAAAAGACACAGACTGGTAAATTGGATAAAAAACCAAAACCCATCAGTGTGCTATATCCAGGAAACCCACCTCACATGCAAAGATACACAAAGGCTCAAAATAAAAGGATGGAGGAAGATTTATCAAGCAAATGGAGAGCAAAAAAAAAGCAGGAGTTGCAATTCTCATCTCTGATAAAATAGACTTTAAAGCAACAAAGATCAAAAGGGACAAAGAAGGTCATTACATAATGGTAAAAGGATCGATACAACAAGAAGAGCTAACGATTCTAAATATATATGGACCCAATGTAGGAGCACCCAGTTATATAAGGCAAGTTCTTAATGACTTACAAAGAGACTTAGACTCCCACACAATAATAGTGGGAGACTTTAACACTCCACTGTCAATAGCAGACGGATCAACCAGACAGAAAATTAACAAGGATATCCAGGACTTGAACTCAGACCTGGAACAAGCAAACCTGATAGACATTTACAGAACTCTCCACCCCAAATCCACAGAATATACATTCTTCTCAGCACCACATCACACCTACTCCAAAATTGACCACATAATTGGAAGTAAAGCACTCCTCAGCAAATGCAGAACAACGGAAATCATAACAAACAGTCTCTCAGACCATAGTGCAATCAAGTTGGAACTCAGAATTCAGAAAACAACTCAGAACCGCACAGCTTCATGGAAACTGAACAACTGGCTCTTGAATGTTGATTGGATAAACAATGAAATGAAGGCAGAAATAAAGAAGTTATTTGAAACCAACAAGAATGAAGACACAACGTACCAGAATCTCTGGGACACATTTAAAGCAGTCTGTAGAGGAAAATATATAGCAATAAGTGCCCACATGAGAAGAGTGGAGAGATCCAAAATTGACAGCCTATCGTCAAAATTGAAAGAGCTAGAGGAGCAAGATCAAAAAAGCTCAAAACCTAGCCGAAGACAAGAAATAACTAAGATCAGAGCAGAACTGAAGGAGATAGAGACAAGAAAAGCCCTTCAAAAAATCAATAAATCTAAGAGCTGGTTTTTTGAAAAGATCAACAAAATAAACAGACCACTAGCCAGACTGATAAAAAAGAAAAGAGAGAACAACCAAATAGATGCAATAAAAAACGATAAAGGGGAAATCACCACAGATTCCACAGAAATTGAAACCATCATCAGAGAATACTACAAACAACTCTATGCACACAAACTAGTAAATCAGGAAGAAATGGATAAATTCCTGGACGCCTGTGTCCTCCCAAGCCTAAACCAGCAGGAAGCCGAAACTATGAATAGACCAATAACAAGGTCAGCAGTTGAGGCAGCAATTAAGAGCCTACCACACAAAAAAAGCCCAGGTCCAGATGGGTTCACAGCTGAATTCTACCAGACACACAAAGAGGATCTGGTACCATTCCTTCTGAAACTATTCCAAATAATCCAAAAAGAGGGAACCCTTCCCAAATCATTTTATGAGACCAACATCATCCTGATACCAAAACCTGGCAGAGACTCAACAAGAAAAGAAAACTTCAGGTCAATATCCATGATGAACATAGATGCAAAAATCTTAAATAAAATACTGGCAAATCGATTGCAACAGCACATTAAAAAACTTATCCATCATGATCAAGTAGGATTCATCCCGGGGATGCAAGGCTGGTTCAACATACACAAGTCTACAAATGTAATTCACCACATAAACAGAAGCCAAAACAAAAACCACATGAATATCTCAATTGATGCAGAGAAGGCATTTGACAAAATTCAACAGCCCTTTATGCTAAAAACCTTCAATAAACTTGGTATTGATGGAACATATCTCAAAGTAATAAAAGCTATTTATGACAAACCAACAGCCAATATCATACTGAATGGGCGAAAACTGGAAGCATTCCCTTTGAAATCCAGCACTAGACAAGGATGCCCTCTCTCACCACTTCTATTCAACATAGTACTGAAAGTTCTAGCCAGAGCAATCAGGCAAGAAAAAGAAATAAAGGGTATTCAAATAGGAAAGGTGGAAGCCAAATTGTCTCTATTTGCAGACGACATGATAGTATACCTAGAAGACCCCATCACCTCAGCCCAAAAGCTCCTGTAACTGATAAGCAACTTCAGCAAAGTCTCAGGATATAAAATCAATGTGCAAAAATCACAAGCATTCCTATACACCAATAACAAACTTAAAGAAAACCAAATTAAGAACGAACTGCCATTCACATTTGCTACAAAGAAAATAAAATACCTAGGAATACAACTCACTAGGAATGTAAGGGACCTCTTTAAGGAAAACTACAAACAACTGCTCAACGAAATAAGAGAGGACACAAACAGATGGAGAAACATTCCATGTTCGTGGTTAGGAAGAATCAATATTGTGAAAATGGCTATACTGCCCAAAGTAATTTACACATTCAATGTTATCCCCATCAAACTACCATTGAATTTCTTCACAGAACTGGAAAAAACCACCATGAATTTCATATGGAACCAAAAAAGAGCCCGCATAGCCAAGTCAATTCTAAGCAAAAAGAACATAGCGGGAGGCATCACGCTACCAGACTTCAAACTATTCTACAAGGCTACAGTAATCAAAACAGCATGGTACTGGCACCAAAACAGAGATATAGACCAATGGAACAGAACAGAAGCATCGGAGGCAACACAACATATCTACAACCATATTATTTTTGATAAACCAGACAAACAGGCAATGGGGAAAGGATTCCCTATTTAATAAATGGTGTTGGGAAAACTGGCTAGCCATGTGCAGAAAGCAGAAACTGGACCCCTTTCTGACACCTTACACTAAAATTAACTCCAGATGGATTAAAGACTTAAACATAAGACCTGACACCATAAAAACCCTAGAAGAAAATCTAGGCAAAGCCGTTCAGGACATAGAAGTAGGCAAGGACTTCATGAACAAAACACCAAAAGCATTGGCAACAAAAGCCAAAATAGTCAAATGGGACCTAATCAAACTCCACAGCTTCTGCACGGCAAAAGAAACAGTCACTAGAGTGAATCGGCAACCATCAGAATGGGAAAAAAATCTGTGCAGTTTACACATCTGACAAAAGGCTGATATCCAGAATTTACAAAGAACTCAAACAGATTTACAGAAAAAAAAAACAAACAAGCCCATTCAAAAATGGGCAAAGGATATGAACAGAAACTTTACAAAAGAAGACATACATGAGACCAACAAACATATGAAAAAGTGCTCGTCATCATTGGTCATTAAAGAGATGCAAATCAAAACCACATTGAGATATCATCTCACACCAGTTAGAATGGTGATCATTAAAAAATCTGGGATACAGCATATGCTGGAGAGGATGTGGAGAAATAGGAACACTCTTACACTGTTGGTGGGAGTGTAAATTAGTTCAACCATTGTGGAAGACAGTGTGGCGATTCCTCAGGGACCTAGAAATAGAAATTCCATTTGACCCAGCAATCCCATTACTGGGTATCTATCCAAAAGACTATAAATCGTTCTACTATAAGGACACATGCACACGAATGTTCATTGCAGCACTGTTTACAATAGCAAAGACCTGGAACCAACCCAAATGCCCAACGATGATAGACTGGACTGGGAAAATGTGGCACATATACACCATGGAATGTTATGCAGCAATCAAAAATGATGAGTTTGTGTCCTTTGTAAGGACATGGATGAATCTGGAAAACATCATTCTCAGCAAACTGACACAAGAACAGAAAAAGAAATACTGCATATACTCACTCATAGGTGGGTGAGAAAAATGAGAACACATGGACACAGAGAGGCGGTCTACTATACACTGGGGACTGTTGGGGGAATGGGGGAGGGACAGCGGGGGGGAGGCTGGGGGGGATACCCTGGGGATGAATACCAAGTGTGGGTGATGGGGAGGAAGGCAGCAAAACACACTGCCATGTGTGTACCTATGCAACTATCTTGCACGTTCTGCACATGTACCCCAAAACCTATAATGCAATAAAAATTAAAAAAAAAAAAAAAGAAGAATTGCCATGCGTTCCGTGAGGGAACGTGCGTGATACTGAGTAAGCGTATACATAACTTACACCCTTGCCACTCTGGCCACTTTTTTCATGGGCCCATAGTGTGATGACAGGGTGGTAGAAAAGAGGTTGAGTGGAATCTCCAGAATATATCATTCTTGCTACTTGATTATTAAAATGTTCCTCTTGAGTTAACTGGTGAAAATTCATGTGGGACATAAATATCCCCCCCATTCAGAAAAGTCTGTCCATATACCTCATTCCCATATTTTTTTGTCCCAAGATTTCTGATCCTTTTCGTGCCAAGTCCTTGACTATCCAGGCCAACAATTGGTATAGACCATAAATTGGTATATAATTGTACATCTGGTCATTTCTTCTTCAAAGCAACCTGCACAACCAGGTGCACAACTTAATGTACTACTTACTACACCAAGAGGATTTCTCTTCATCAATGTTCTATAAAGTTTTCCCAGAAAGGGACTGTGGCTGCTGCAGCTGTACACCTTCAGATAGTGCTTACATATCATGCAGCACAATCCATAAACCAGGCCTGAGTATTGGCTTTGTCTGTTAACTAATTTTAGAGTCCCCCATGAGTCCATATATACAGGTGAGAAAGAGAAGGCAGTTTAGCAGGAATGGGGACAATGGGCAATTGGGAACCTTTTTCATCTGACTTGTATCTTCAGGGTCTGTTTGGGCCCTCTGGAGCTGATTCACTGTCCACTGGCTTAATTGTTAAACTCCAGTGAGACAGAAAAATGTATTGTGTATAGATTGGTAGCAAGGGTCAAAAGAAATCTAGGGTCCATTGTGAGTAAGAAAGCTGCCTGGGGCAGATGGAGTCTTTGCTGCACATGAGCCCCTTGTATTACAGCTAAAGGACCCTGACAGGCTGTCACCCTGGGTTATAAACTCCAGGGACCATGTGGATCACTGGGAAAAGCTTAGAAGGTCATTCTACTTTCCAGCCAAGACAGGAACATAGACTGTGCCCTAACTCAACATGTTTCATTTCCAGAAGGGACAAAAACAAGGCCCAGGATGTTTTTGGCGGTTCCTTCCTATCTCAGGACACTGCATTCTCAGTGCATTCTATATATTTTCTTAAGAACTAAAAGCAAGAATATAGGAAGAACTAGATTGGCCCAAGACCATCTGACTAATTTTCCACAGACCCAATCACATATATATCATTAAATTTTACAATGGAGTACTGCTGTGTATGTCTACTTTATCATTTGGTGAATGAGATATCTAGTTCATGATGGACAGTTCAGGTCACATGGTAATTTGGGGCCCTATTGTAAAGCATTCAGGCTCTACTGAAACCTGATAACAAACCAAGAGCTGTTTCCAGAAAGAACGTAGTTACCTGTGGATTATGGTAGAGCCCTGTTCCACAATCCAACAGACCTATATTACATGATATACTAAAATCATCTGAGTACAGATTCAGTATCAAAAGACACAGAACAGAATTTACACAAAGATGGTTTCCTGAGAGAAGCATGGTGTCAGGTCAGATGAATACCAGAGTGATGAAATAGACAAAGCCAAGAAATAAGTCATATCCAGTAAATAAACAAATATATCCTTAGATATGCAATAATAAAATATCACAGATAGGATGTTTTAAAACAAACAAACAAAAATAACTTCTGAAAGTTTTGGGGACTCTAAATCCAAGATTCAGATGTAATTTGGTTTCTCCTGAGGCCTCGCTCCCCAGCTTGCTGATGACTCTTTTCTCACTTTGTCCTCACATAACATTTTTTTCTGTGCTCAAAATCCCTGATGTCTCTATCCCTTCTTATAAAGACATCAGTCACATTTAATTAGGGCCCATGCTTTAAATCTCATTTAACTTTATCTCTTAAAGATTCTCAAAATACAGCCATATTAAGGGTTCTGATTTCAACTTATACGTTTTGGAAGAAGACAATTTGGTTTGTATCTGTAGGTTACAGTGGAGAGTACAGTACTGAAGTTAGTTCTAAAACATTTTTTACTATCTCGCTGAATGATCTTAGATACTTTCCATACCTCATATCAATGTCCTCAATTGCAAAATTAGAGGCTTGAACCAGATAATTTGTCAACTATCTTCACTTGCCAGGTTCCTTAGTCTGTTTCTGCCATAACAGAATATTAAATACTGGGTAATTTATTAAGATTTATTCTCTCATAGTTCTGGAGGCTGGCAAGATCAAGACACCAGCATCTGTTGTGGGCCTTCTTACTGTGTCCTCACGTGGCAGAAGGCGAAGGACAAAAGAGGACAAGTACTGAGTCCCCACATGACAGAAAAGCAGAAGAGGGAGAATGCACTCTCACCAACTCTGTTCATAGCATCATGAAACCATGCTGAAAATTAGAACCCTCATCACCTAAGCGCATTTCATTACCCGCTATTCTCTAACACTGATGCTCTGATGATTAAGTCACCAGCACGTGAACCTAGGGGGATGAATTTAGATCATATCAGTATGATTAATTGAAGTCAGTATAAGCTGAAGAATTAGAGTTTGAAATTTTCCCTCCCTCGCCTGCCTCCCTCCCTCCCTCCCTCCCTCCCGCCATTCCTTCCTTCCTTCCTTCCTTCCTTCCTTCCTTCCTTCCTTCCTTCCTTCCTTCCTTCCTTCCTTCCTTCCTTCCTTCCTTCCTTCCTTCCTTCCTTCCCTTCCTCCTTCCTTTTCTCTGTGGTAAATACTCGAACTTTTACAAGACCAATAACATTTCTCTTTAATTGTGGACTATTACTGAGATTTCTACCTCAATGGAGAGAGTCAGCATGGATCTAATGTCAATGGGCTCATGTTGACATAGTAACTATGTAGTAAAATTATGTAGTAAGCATCACCATTGAAATTAGCTGGTCATGATATTTTGTCATTGTTTAAACATCCCAGAAAAGAATTTTAGATTTCAAGACATCATTACAATAAATTGTTAGAACATAAACATCTGCTAGTGCAATTGGCAATACACACAAATTTATGTGTTTCAGATCAGGGAATCATGTTAATAAGGCAACAATCTTTCAAAGAAGTATGCCCAGGGTATTGAGAAATCTGAAATAATAAAATACAAATTAATAAATGTGGTACATATTTTGATATTCATGATGAAATAATTCTTCACTTTGGAAAATAATTCTGACTCATTTATAGTATAAATTCCATAATGTGATGTAATGTTTTCAGGAGGTTTAAATAATTTATTATGAACATGAGTGTTTCATAAAATGAAATACATTTCTACTATTACACATTTCCCTTTGAGGACTTGAAATAATTTTTTTTCTCTAAGTCACTTTTTAATGTAAGTAACCACTAAATAATTTAACTGATTTGGGGAATTTAAAAATCAGAGGATATTCAATGCACTTACTTTGGTAATAAAAAAGTTGCTGAAATAAGCTATTATAACGTTAATGACTATAGTGTTTTCACAAGAGGCATAAATTGATTTTGTCTTCTGTGAAAATACTATAGTATTTAGATAAATTAATTTTACATCTCTTATTTTATTAGTGTAGTTATGAATTTAGATCCTTAAAATGTTAATATGGCATCTGATATAGGTCATAATTTTTCATATAAATATTTCCATGCATTTTATTTTTTAAAATTGCCTTTTAGTATGTCTTCTTACTTACCTGACTGTTTGTGGTTATAGTTGGAAAGTATGTGATTTACTTCAAAAACTACAAATATCATTGCACAGATGGATGTTTTACGTCCATAAGTTTTATAATTAAACAAATCTTTTCCAATTACATCGTTGAGAGATTAGCATAAATATTGTTAAATTCTTTTCTAAATCTTAATCACTATTCTTCTGGCTAACATACATATGGCATACCAGGAAATTTGCCTCACAAACATAGTGAATAGCTGATGAAGAATAATTGTAAAAGTTAGTAACTATAAATCTCAAGACAATTTTGGTTTTGGTTCACTTTTTTCAAATTTTATTTTTTATATATTTTGTTAGCTGTTACCACTATTCCGAAATATTAAAATGCTTCAAGTTGATGCCACTGTTCTGAAATTATAAAATGCTTCTGTCTTATTTTAGGATTTGTGATATTAATTATGTCATATGCTCATGTTACAGACAGTTTTTATAGTTATTTTTCTTCCTGTTATTGCTAAACATAATTGTGAATAGTTATGGTTTGGAACATCAACAAAAGCTGGCTTTTAATTCTGGCTTCATACTAATAACTTATGCTGTATCTTTGGGCAACTTATACATCTGTTTGCCTTTTGTTCATTCTCTGAAGCATTTCTTAACTAGCACAATTCCTAAATAGACTTGAAACCACACACACGTGACATAACTATCATTTAGGGTTTATCCTTCTGAAATTTTTCTTAAGGACAGGCAGGTAATATACAAGGATATTTGGTTCAGATGCCACATGGAGCCACAAATACACACATAACAGAATTTTTTATCGTAATAGGGTTACATATAGCATTGTAATAGTGTTGCCATTTTGTAATTTTGTAATCTGTTTTTTATCTATGTAATAGACTGTCAATGAAAAATAATATTTTTGTAATTACTAAATTTAATAATTTAAAAATTATGACATTTTTAGACATTTTCAGATATTGAAAGTTTGGCATTTTTAAATGATTTTTTTGTGTGTTGTCTAATTTTATTAGATTTTTTTTTTTGAGATGGAGTCTTACTCTGTGTGTGAATTCACTCAGAGTGGTGGCAAAAATATTAAGGGGAAAATTGTAGAAAAAGTTATAGAATATAGTCTTAAACCTTTTGGAAGTCCTAAGCGTTCTTTCTATAGTTCTTGGCTAAAGGCAGCCAGAGTCTCTTTGCAGGAGTCAGAGAGTTTAGGGTGCAAATACAAAGGAATGTAAGTAGTTTACCTACCTAGCTTGTTACCTGTCCTCCTACAGAAAAGTTCATGAGGGTTGAGTTATAGAGAGGGGTGACAATAGAGAGGGATGAGCTGTAGAAAGGGGTGGCAAAAGTTCATGAGGGGTGAGCTCTATAGAGTGGTGGCAATAGAATAGCCTTTTAATGCAAGCTTTTGCCCTCAGATTTCAGTTCATGAGTTCAAAGCTAGCTGGGACAGTAATTAACACAACTAAGGATACATTTTAGAAACTCTTTTGGTATAATTTACTTATTGGTAACTGGGAAAATAACATTTAGTCCCTCACTGGGTTTGTGTGAAGTGAAAGCACTATACCTATCTATTGACAGAGATACATAGATATCCATAAGTAATATATGTAGAATCATTTTTGTACTCATTAATTTTTAAAATGGTAAGTCATCTTTCTTTTCTCTCTTTTTATGCCAGCCCCCCAAAATTTAATTATGATGTTTCTTAGAGCAAATTTTATTTAATTTATTATTTTTAAACTTCATTGAGAATCTTTGAAAACACAGGATTTACCTTTTTCTCCCGTCTCTTTTCTTCCTTCAGTATTAAATCTTCACTATTTCTCCTGTTTTCTATTTTCTGACTGTCAATTTGGTGTATGTTATGCAAACAATTTCATTGTGTCCTCTATGCCTCTTACTTTGTCCTGTTTTTCGTCAGTCTATTTTCTCTCATTTTCCATGCTAGATTTTGTGTAGTACATTGAAATCTACTACAAATAGAAACTATTATATCTTAATTTCTGTAGTTATTAACTATTTATTTTTCCTTCTGTATTAATTTTTTCTTGGCTACACTGTAGTTTAAGCTATTATTTGAGGTTTTAATTTCTCTCTCTCATATCACTATGTCTATCATATATCCTTCTATATCTATCATTCTATCACAATTATCTATCTATCTATCTATCTATCTATCTATCTATCTATCTATCTATCTTATGTTTTTGAAGTATCATAATAGGCAGCCAGGCAGATTTCTTTTTTTCTAACAATGTTTTACAGTATAATATTTATGGCTATATTTTCAATTCTGTATTTTGACATTCATAGCCATTAATAATAGTTATTTTGTATTATGTTTGATAAATCCCAAATCTGAATTTCTGAGAGGTCTAATTTCTTTATGAAATTACTCATTTATCTTTGTTTATTTCTTATATTTAACAATTTTTAAATGTTGAACTTTCATTTGTTTGGCCTTAATTTGTAATTTGCTTCCAGGTACTTCCAGGATACTTCCTACTGGAAATCACTTTAAGTAATTGGTTTGAGATTGTCGCCAGTCAATAGGCAGTGTGAGTCCTAAGCAAGTGTCCATAAATGTACAGTTAACATTACAAATTCTTATAGGAGACAGTTTTCAGCTTTGAGATAAGACTAAGACAGGCATATTTCCTATCATTTTACTGTGAGTGTATCACTTTAAGCCACCTACACTGCCTTCTACATAATTTGTCTTTAGTTTCTCGTAACATATGAAAACACAATTTTGTTTCTTATACTTTAGGCTGCTGTAAACTCTAGTATTGTCAATTTCCTTCTGGTAATGACCAGTTTTAGCTCATACATATGACCTTCATTTTGTTCACTGCTTGTTTTAGTCTTTGAAAATTTATTTTGATAAGCTTAGACTAGCAATATATTTAATAGATTATGTGTTGCATTTTGTTTCGGTGTGCTAAATATTTTTAAGAAAAATGTTCTTTTAGAATTTATGAATTACCATGACACCAAAACAGAACTTCATTTTCCTTTAACTACTTTCTCCAATCTGTGATTTTAAAAATAATAATCAATTTAGAATAATGGATGGATGCATGGATCATATATTCCTCATCAGATAAATTTATATAAATAAAATAATTGTATATAATGTTAATTGTATGTGCATTATGTTAAATATATATATACTATGAGTTTAATGTATATTATATACAAATTTACATATGGTATATATGTGTATTTTACATTATGACATGGGATATTAGACTTATCCATTCATAATCACAATTATGGTGTCAAAATAATGCTACCTAATGGTATTAAAGTATATTAATTTATCATTACAACATAATAAGACTATTGCTATATCATTGCAAGAAAGAAAATAAATTTGAAACAAAATTCTCAATTTGACCTATTATGTTATTTTGTATTATTTAAGTTTTATTGTAAAATCTGACCAAGAAACAGAGTGCCCTGACCACTGTGTACCTGGACAGCTGCATATTTCCCCTGCAGACTTGAACCCAAACTGGGGTCTTGAATATTCCCAGACACTAATAAAGTTTTTGAGGTTCTTGCTTGAAGCACTGAGAAACTGACCATGTTGCTGAACACATAGAAACTATCCCAGAACCTGAGCCAAATTCCTTACACCCTCATATAACCCAGCTAGCCCATTAGGGACACACATGGGTGGAACATCTTTTCTCACTCTTTGTCAGAAGGAGGCTAAGGCCTCCTCTCTATGTAAGTACCCCTAATAAATGCTTTGGACTGAATAAAAGCAAAAACCAAAAACAGAAACAACATAAAACTCAGTAATCCCAGGTGACAACAGTTTTTTAATCCAGGGATTCAATACATTTAAAAAATTGTAATAAATTGGTTTTTATCAGTATAGTTATTACACATGAAGGCAACTGAAGAGTTGCTATTCCTAAACTTAGAGGAAGAAACTGAAAGTATGTAAATCATAATTACTAAACAAGCAAATTAGGACTCAACCTATATCTTCTTACTTCCTTCCAATATTATTTCAGTTCTACTTTCTCTATTTAATGTGACTGAAGTATACATAAAGGGCCCTATTTCTAATAGAGCTACACTGATGTTTTTGCATTATGCATAGCGGTAAAGTAGCCATTAAACTGGAGAGTTTTGGTGTTTTCAATAGAAAGCACTCCTTCCACTTTAACAATACAACCTTATTCAAGGAGCTGTGACTTTTCTGATAGGGAATATTTCATCAAAACAATAATGCTCTCTGTTTCAGTATACTTTGTGAAGGTTTTGTCTGTAGTTTATCTATTCTATAGACATGTAGCTTTTATAAAAATAAATTATTTCAACATTAAGGTTTTTGAGTGCTTAATATTTCTTTTGTCCTCTGTAACTATGTCAGGTATCTCAATAACTAAGTGTAAAAGACTTATTGGAAATTTGGTTTCAGTTTTATTTCAAGCTTTGTAAAATTCCTGTAAGAGGATTGCAGGCAGCTGGTCATAGTTTAACAGTCTCTGACAGTAATGCAGCAAGAAAATCTTGTAGGAAAAAAAATCACAAAAGAATATTCATCCTATTTTAGACAGAAACCAATGGAAATGAGCCAAATTCTAAAATTTAACCCTCCAATGGCCACAGGCATCAGCCCTCACCCTAACTATCCCCATGACTACTAGCCTGCCACATGGAGGTATTTTTAAAAAATACTACAAACGTGTAATATTGAACACATTCTGATTACTACAATTGGAAAATTTAAGAAGCAACTTGGTATCAGTCCTAGTAGCAGTTTATTTTGTTTTTGTTTTTCAGTTCCTTATTACAGTTTCATATTCTCACTGTCCTGCTCTGATTAGATCATCAGTTACCAGATTGAATAGAAGGGAGGAGGGAAGGCTTCATTTTCTTTTTAAAAAATCTCAAGTGAAGTTTTCCATGTTCCACCAATTGTTTACTCTAGATTTTTTGTGAACATTCTTTACACAAGAAATTAAAACATGAACCTTTGACTTACTAAAGTTTGTTTTTCTTATCTTAACCTTCCTTTTCAAAAGTGCAAGTAATTTAAAAGATTTTAAATCAATTTATACTCTTCCAATTTACACTTGTTATGTCAGATGCTTTAATTCTATGTTTGTATTTTAAATTCCCTAGAATGTTACTGTTTGACACAATGAATATTCATTTATATTAACCTACATATTTACTTGATTTTCAAACCT
Organism: Saguinus oedipus; assembly: GCA_031835075.1. Taxonomy (NCBI): domain Eukaryota; kingdom Metazoa; phylum Chordata; class Mammalia; order Primates; family Cebidae; genus Saguinus; species Saguinus oedipus. The sequence goes on along the minus strand of CM063186.1, from coordinate 47,540,164 downwards.
GCTCATGTATTTATCTAATCTTCATACATAACTTGTAATTCAAGCCCCTAGCTGGTATTACTTTACTTTTATTAGTGTAACAGTTTTGACTATTTATCTTTTGGTAGTGATTGTAATTTGTTTGTTCCTCTAAAAATATCTTTATAAGTTCTAATTCTTGAAAGAATTTTTTTATTACTAGATATCGATGTTTAAGGAAAAACTTCAGCCGAATTAAATTTAAAGGAGTTTAGTTAACCAATAAATGATTTGAGAATGGCGCAGCCCCTAGAATCACAGCAGATTCAGAGAGACTCCAGCAAGGCCATGTGGTGGAAAATTTCTACACAAAGGAAGAGAATTGAGTACAGAATTTGGAAGTGAGTTATAGAAGCAACTGGATTGGTTACAGCTCAGTGCGTGCCTTATTTGAGCACAGTTCAAACACTTGGGTACATTTGATTAGCCCAAACTCAGTGATTGGCACAGGTGTGGGCTAAGGTTAGTTTACACTTCCACTTGTTATATTTCGCAATATATAGAAAAACCTTTAGGCCGAACTTAAATATGTAAAGAGGCAGCTTTACGGTAAACTGGTAAACTTTTGAGTACAAGTTACTGTCTTTCCATTCTTGGAACTAAATGACTTAAGGTTTTTTGTTTTTTTTTTCTGCTTCTAAGGAAACATCAGTCATCAGAATATTACCTCATTGGATCTGATCTAGCTTTCCTGCGACCCTAACACTGACTTTCAAATAATGTATCTGTCTTTTGATTTTCTACAGTGTTATTATAAATTGTTTTAATATCATTTATTTTTATTCATAAATTTTGAGCTTTGGTGGGCTTCTTCTATTGGTTGATTATCCCAACCCTTGGTAGGGGAAAATAAAATTATCTCCAAAACAAATGTGAAGATTCAAAAAAAGAGAAAAGTTCAGGTTTTCCAAGCAATGGCTGAAAAACTGTAAGAATATATTTTACAGAGAGCATCTGATAATTTCTTAACTACATTTTTGATGGTATATTTCTGTCTTCAACTTCTTCTGCTCATTATGAGTTACATTATCTTTTTATTTGCCTGTTTGTCTTAGATTATTCTCAGCATGTTGTACTAGAATAATTACTTTCGTAAGTAATCTGTTACCTAAGATATCATTATCTTACTCCACAGATTTTCCTTTTCTCCAACTAGATGCTGTGGATGTTAACAGTCTAGAATCAAGGGGTCATTGTTTCCAGGTGTTCTAGAGGACATGCTGAGAAAAAGTCAACACTATTATTTCTAGTGCTGTTCACATCTGGAGCTGGTGGTTTTCATCAGAAACTGAATGGCTGGAGATCACTGGAATCCAACTTCAATTCATTCAGCTCCTCAGCTTCCCTGCATGTGGAGCTCTGTACTTACATTTATAAGAACAAAATCATTTAAAGAGGTTTAGCTCATGTGGGTCTAGCACGATGATTAGCCAGGTTTTCCAAGTATGGCTGGCACTAATTTCAGTTCCTGTTTTAGTATCTCTGAATTAGTTCATTACATCTAAGTTCAGTCTCTCAGGTCTCTACACCAGATCATCAAATACATCACGGAGGAAACAATTCAGAGTCACCTGCTTTCTGTTGTTTTCTGATTTTTTCTAGATTATTCTTCACTTTGATTTTTTTAAATATTGCTTAAAATATTGTTCAATCTTTCTGTTTTTTCTTCAGCAGATTCATCCAAATCAATTATACTACCATTAACATAGCTTAAAACTTTCATGTTTATTATTATTTCCATGTCAATTGAGATGATCAAATTTTTCTCTTTGCAGAAATAATGTGGTAAATTAGTCCATATTTCTAATATTAAATCAACCTCACATTCTTGTAATAAATCTAACTTTTTGTTTGTATTTTCACAAACATGCACTCTTATATTGACTTGAGTTGCTAAAATATTTTTATTTGTGGACATCAGGGAAATCTGTCTCAAGTTTTCAATTACTATTGTGCCTCTATTAGGTTTTATTATAACAGTTATAAAGGCATCATTTTAATTTGTAGGGTTATTTCCTCTTTATTTAACTTATCAGTAAAAATTTGGCTCAAACAATTCCTTTTAAGTTTAACATAAATCTTTGGTATATGTGTCATCAATTAGCTCTGCTTGATAGCCTCAGCCATGAGAAACTATAAATCATGCTGAGAAGCAAGGTACATTAGCTTTAAGAAAGAATATAGTGAGGCTTTTGTGGCTTCCAGGCATAAATAGTGATATCTTTAATCACACTGCATAAGATTGTGCTTTTTTACAGTAATCAGTGCTGGATGGGAACCACCTCAACTTAGAAATAAACTTTCATTTCTGCATTCCTTTACTTTCACACTTTGCTAGGCATGTAACACTCTTTGAAGTGTCAGACTAGCTTCATTTCTTCTGCTGGATTTTTATAGGTAAGATTCCATTTTGACATCACAGACAAGATGTTTGACAGCTACATCCTTTGAACAGCATTTAGTAAATAATCTCATCAACAACATTAGTCTATAACTAGTACAATCTTATGTGGTCCACACTGAAGGATAATTAGAGATTACATTTCAGTTGTTAACATTTTCCTTTCTTGATGAAGTCATCTGGGACTAGGCTTTTCTTTGTGGGAAGAATTTTGAGAACTAATTCTGTAACTTTGTTTTTCATTATGGGTCAAATATTTTATTTTTCCTTATTCTACTTTAATTTTATTCACTTTAATTATTAATATTACTGCTACTGTTTCTATCTTTAGTAGATTACTTGTACTAAATGCTCTGAAAAATATGTAAAGAATGAAAATTTATATGAAATTGAAAATATGTCTGATTTATAAACATCTAATATCAATTACCTCCTTATTATCACTTAAAATATAATAATTACCAGCAACAAAGGTGTGGAAGTTAAAACAAAAACATAATGATATTTATATTAGCACCCCCCAAAAATGAAATATTAGGTATACATCTAACCAAATTTGTACAGGATCTATATGGAGAAAACTACAAGATTCAGATTAAAAAAATCAATTAACTAAATTATCCATGTTTATGGATAGAAAGATAATAGTGTCAAGATATCACTTCTTCCCAAATTGATCTATGGACTAAATAAAATTCCATTTAAAATTTCAGCAAGTTATTTCGTGGACAGTATTAAACAGATTCTAAAGTTTATATGGAGAGGCAAAATATCTAAAGTAGCAAAATGTTGAAGGAGAATAACAAAGTCAGAGGACTGACACTACTCCATCTCAAGTCTTGCTATGAAGCTATGTAATATAGGGTGCCATTGGCAAAGAATAAAAAAAAGTAGATCAATGGATCCGAACAGAGAGCTCAGAAGTATATCCATATAAATATAGTCCACTTGAGTTTGTGAAAAGAGCAAAGGCAATACAATGAAGCAATGATAATCTTTTCAACAAGTGGTGCTGGAACAATTGGACATCTACATACAAAAATATAAATCTAGATAGAGATCTTACACCGCTCAGAAAAGTTACATAAAACTGGACTACACATCTAACAAAAATGCAAAGTTACAAAAGTTCTAGAAGATAACGCAGAAAAAACACTAAATGATCTTGGGTATAATGATGAGTTTTTAGAAACAACACTAAAGACATGATACATAATGAAAATAGTTTGTAACCTGGACTTTATTAAAATTAACATTTAAAAACAGTAATTCAAACTTGAACAATCATGAGTTAATTTTTATTAAATAATTGATATTATTTTTATATAATTTATAGAATGTAAAATGTTCTTATATTAGTATTGAGTCTATTCATTTTATTTAGGTTGAATTTGATCTTGGATATCCTCTTGCTCTTGTGCTGCTTGACCTTTTGCATGCTTATTCTCTCTCTCTCTCTTTTCTTTCTTTCTTTTTTTCTACTAGGCTACATGAATTCTTTCAGCTATAAAAGGCAGTAATTGCTCATGTACTAATATCCACCCTATTTTCCCCCCTTTCCTTTACTAACAGCAAAATCAGAGCTACTTTTATCATGCACATTGGTCCATGTAAAAATAAGGTATCTTCATAAAATGATAATTTCATCTATTTAATTTATCTGTTTAATTGGGAACACAAGGTGGTGGACACAAGAACTCTCATACTCTCATACTGTCAACTCTCATAATCTTATAGTGTTTCTTCAGTATTTTATCTATTTGAGATTGGTTCTGAGCAGTAAACAAAACTATGTATGTTTCATTGGCAAAAAAAAATTTCAAACTCACATGGAATATAAAACAATAAGAAGAATTATATGACAACCAAAATATATTATAGTAAGTGTTCCAAAAAAGAAATGTAGGACTTCAGAAGAGTGTATTTTGGATGGTAAAAATCACAAGAATTAGCTGTATAAGACTGAAAGATGTGATATTATTTCAGTGGAAGTGTACGTAGTTGATGAATGTTCCATGCACAATAGCAAAAGTGAGAAAAGGGTGAATAATGCAACAGTATAAGTGATGTGCAGGAAATGATATGACATTTGAAAGTGTAGTTGGGGAAAAAGAGAGGATGATAGAGATTTACCTGTTTAGATTTGATTTAGTAGACTGCAGAGTGGCTACTTGTGATCAAGAAAGTAAAGGATTCATTTATTTCATCTAAGAAGAGTATATCTGGGCAAGAAAGATGGAAAGAGAGAAATAAGACAATGAGAGGCAACTTGTTAGGAGGCTGTGCAGTAGCTCAAGGATGAGCTAGTATAGATTTCAGCCACATTTATATTAGCTTGAAAAATCGTGTGTGTAACACTGACAAAACAAATATTGTGAAAGCTAGTAGACTAAATTTAGAACACAATCACCCTGAGTTATTTTCTGTTTTACAGTAGAGGGCAGACCCAGTAGCACATAAACAGGACCCGGCCTGCAGTGGTTCTGTTTGGTTTGCATACCACCAGAAAATTGAATATTCCAAAATAAAGATGCTATTTCTAGATCATTAACCCCACCAACTTTCTATTGCTCTATTTGTGTACAGCTTATAGTGTTTATTTGCTCAGTGAGGTTTACTCTGATTAATTAAAAGTGGAACCATGATCAACCATGTCCAGTGAACCCCTTATGACTTGTTCTATATTTTAAATTATTGTAATATATCATTATAACTTTTTATGTGTTTTAATAACTATTGTATCAGAAGAAAGGAAAAATATTTTCTTGAGATCTAGATATATCCTGTTCAATTTTAATTTGTTTTTCTTTGCATTTATCAAATCATAAATATGATAGTACAGTTATAAAATATTGTATTGCCCATATTCCCTTTCCCCAACATATCCTAAGAGAAGACTTTCACAATGGGAAGACTGCTTTGGTCACTGGCATGTGCTTAAAACTTTGCCAGCCACTGAAGAACTCTAATAAATGTTCATTGATTATGACTTATATAGTAATAAGAGCTAATGTTAATATGGTGTTTATTATTTTCCATGCATAATTTAACAATATTGTATATAGTCTTATAACATACAAACCAAAAGCCTGTGATGTCAGTACTAACAATGTCCTTACTGTTATTATTTGTAGGGCTGGGATCAAAGTCTGTTAAATTTCTTACCTCTAAATAAAATGTTCATCATATTTGCTGTTTCAAATTTGAGAAAAAAAAAATTAGAAAATTGAATGACATGTTTTATACTACATAAGACCTTTCAGGTTTTAGTAGACTTGCTGTCTTCTTGCAAAGAAACTTATTGCCAAATATTATGTGTAATGAATGAGTAAAGTTGTACATTGTATTTTCTCTCATCTTATTTTGACAAGAGATAATATTTCCACTGTTATTTCACATTAACTATTTTTAACTACTGATAAATTATACTAAATATGGTTAGATAGTAAGAGGAATGAGACCATTTTCCTATTTCTTAGCTGCATATTATATATGTTACAAACAGAAGAAATATTAAGCACACATTTTCAATTTTCAGTTTGTATGTTTTGTTTCCATTAAATTTCAATTTAAAGAGTATATAGAGATTCAGTAGGATTGTTTAGCATTCATTTTCTGTTTGAGGGACTTTTGGCTGTATATTTGTTCAGGAGGAAATTATATCAATACACATATCCTAGGTTATAATTTTGGCAGCATATTAATCAGAGTAGCAAAGCTGCAAATTTTCTTTAATTTTGTATTTTGGAGAAGTCTTCATGAAACTGTCTGAGATCTTTACAGTCTACTGGTACGGCAAATGGCTCTAGAGAAATCCAAAGCCAATCTGACTTTTTTTCAATTACGTGGATGAACATTTGGCTTATTATCAAAATGAGGGCCTGTGGAAGTTAAAAAACATAATTGGTGAAGGGGAGGAAGGCAGCAAAGCACACTGCCATATGTGTACCTATGCAACTATCTTGCACGTTCTGCACATGTACCCCCAAACCTATAATGCAATAAAAATTTAAAAAAAAAAACATAATGGATATCAATTCTAGATATTTATGTACTAAAACTTTTCCAGGAACTTCTGACGTTTTGTTTTATGCTACTTAGAAATTACATAGATTTGTTTTCCATAAGAGGTTCAAATACTTTTTTATAATTTTTAACATTCCATAAAAAGTAATAAGATTTGTTTCTGTTTTTATAATTATGGATCAATTATTTTTGATATAAGATGCTGTCTTTCAATTTGTAAACTTATATTTTATTTTCATCTTTCTTGTGCCCTATCTACTCTGTTTTCTTGTATGTCTACTTGATAACTTTCCTTTATTAAAGTGATTTATTCTTCCTTTTAAAATTCTTCTATAATACTTAGTTACAATTATCTATTGCCAGAACACCATTTTTCTAAAGAGTATTTTTTTAAGTAAGTTATCTTTCTTTTAATCTCTTTTCATCTTATGGTGTATGTTTCTCAGGTGGTCTAATTCTTATTAATAATAACTTATTATTTTATGATGATTCTTCAAGAATGTAAACACAGGATTGTTTTATAATCCAGCAATTCCTCTTCTGGGTATATACTCAAAAGGATTGAAAGCAGGAAATCATAGAGACATTTGTACAGAAATATTCTAGCAGCATTACTCACACTAGCCACAAGGTAGAAACAAGCATAATGTTGGTTGAAAGATAAACAGAAACAAAATCTGGTACAAACATAAAATGAAATATTATTCTGCCTTTAAAACAAAGAAAATTCTATGTCACAACATGAATGAACCTTGAAGAAATTGTGTTAACTAATAAGTCAGACACAAAATGACAAATATTATTATTTCATTTATATAAGCAACCTAGAGCAGTCAAATTTATAAAGAACTTCCAGGGATGGGGAAATGAGATGTTTTTGTTTAATGAGAATAGAATTTCAATTGGAAAGATAAACATGTTCTGGAGATGGATATTGATGATCACTGCACAACAATGTGAGTGTAAGTAATGCTACAAAACTCTACTCTTGAACATAATTAAAATGATAAACTATGTTTCATATATTTTACCACAACAAAATAATTATTTATTATTAAGTAACTGAATTTCCTGGACAAGATATTTCTCAGTGTAAAAGTTATGACAAAGAGGTCTATCAAGTTTTCCAGGGTAACTGATTTACCTTAATTCATTTGTGTTCTAGAATAGTTTTACATATACAGAAACTCTTGCAAAGCTAGCTCAGTGAGGTCTTCTATACACCATTCCAGTTTCTCCTCTTATTAACATTTTAGGTTAGCATGACACATTCACTATGTTGATACATTGTAATGAAGCAAAGTACACGGTTTTCTTAAATTTCCTCAGTTTTTACCTAATGGTCTTTTTCTGCCTGGTATTCTTTCAAGGATATCAAATTACATTTAGTCATTATGTTTCCTTAGACATTTCTAGACTGGCAATTTCTCATTCTTTCCTTGTTTTATGTGACTTTGACAAATACTGGTTAAATATTTTGTAGACTTCATTAATTAGGGTGTCTCTGATATTTTTCTCACTACTAAATTGGGATGACGAGTTCTTGGGTGGAAAACCATACAGGTAAAATGCCATTCTGATTACACCATAATAAGGCTGCATGTTAATAGGATGACATCACTGATGATATTAACCTTGATCATCTGGCCAAGATAGTGTTGGTCAGATTTATTCACCGTGTGTTTATTTTCATGAAGCTCCACTTTCCTACAACACTCTTTGAAAGAAATCAGGACACACTTAAGGGGTTGAGTATTATGGTCCACGTATTTAAAGGTGGTGTGTATAGGTAAGTTTCTTGAAATTCATCTTTCATAAATGTATTTTTTTACCCTTTGACCAACATCTTCTCATTTCCTCTTTCCCTCCACTGGTAGTAACACTTTTTAATACTTTTAAATTTTTATATCATTGTCTATATTCCATCCAGAATCCTTCAAACTCCTAAATTATTTTAATGCATTGTTTGTGCTGCAAAGTTCTGTATTAATATAGTTATAGTGCCATGTATCCATCGTTTTGGTTTAATATAGAATAGTTTCACTGCCCTAATCAATCCCCTATGCTTCACCATTCAAGGCCTCTGTCTTCTTCTCCAAACCCATGGCAACCACTAATTTCTTTTCTATCTCTATATTCTTCCAGATTCCAACATAAACATAATTATGAGCTCTAATGTACAACGTGACTATAGTTAACAACACCGCATTTTATATTTGAAATGTATGTATAATCATGTGTTTTGTAATTATAACTTAATATATGTCTTAGAATTGAAAGCAAATAAAACCCACTGACTTAGTTTGTAAAAATCAGGATATTTTGAGTCAACATTTTAAAATATTTCTTACAGTTAATTTTTTTTCTGTATTTTACCAATTATCAACCCTATCTTTTTTAAAATTCATCCTTTTAGCAGTATTGGTAAACTTGCTTAATTTGTTATTTTTAAGTTCCTCTTCAAATTCCAAAATGTGTTCAACTATTAGCTCGAACTATTTTTTTCTTCTTTGCTGCTGTTGTTAAAGTACCTAGAAAGTCATGATGTTGACCTCTCCAACAACTTACTTTGCACTTAATGACATTACTTTCTGAATAATTTGATCTGTTATATAGCTTTAAGAACAAGGTTGTTTAAATGGGATTGGGGGACAGCATCCTAACACTGAGATTATGGTTGTAATTCTGTTTTACTTCTTGGCCATTTAAAACTTGTGTCTTATTCTAAGTTTAGAAGCAGTATAGTAGGCTGAAAAATGCCTCCCAAAGGTTGATCTTAAACCATGCAGTATGAGACTGCATCACCTTACTTAGTAAGAGGAATTCTGTGCCTGTCATTATATTAAGGACCTTGAATAAGGAGTTTACTCTGTATTATCCCAATAGGCCCAATATAAGCACAAGGGTTCTTGATAAAGGTAGATAAAACTATCAGAGCAAACTGACACAAGAACAGAAAATGAAATACCGCATATTCTCACTCATAGGCGGGTGATGAAAAATGAGAACACATGGACATAGGGAAGAGAGTACTACACACAGGGGTCTACTGGGGGGAATAAGGGAGGGACAGCATGGGGGGGGAGCTGGGGAGGGATAGTCTGGGGAGAAATGCCAAATGTGGGTGAAGGGGAGGAAGGCAGCAAAACACACTGCCAAGTGTGTACCTATGCAACTATCTTGCATGTTCTGCACAGGTACCCCAAAACCTAAAATGCAATAAAAAAAATTTAAAAAAAAATCAAACTCTCAGAGTGTCAAAGAGGAGAGATGATACAAAGAAAAAGAGTGACTTTATGAATGATGTGCTTTGAAGATGAAGAAAGATGTCACAGAACAAAGAATGCAGGTAGCTTTTAGAAGCTGAAAAATGCAAGGAAATTGAATCGTCCCTGGAGTCTCCAGAGAAAATGCAGTTCTGAAAATACCTTAATTTGAACACATAGATACATTTCAGATTTCTGTCTTCTAGAACCGTAATAATTTTTTTTGTTTTAAGCCATTGAGTTTGTAGTCATTTGTTAACAACAGTAATAGGAAAGCAATATAGATGCCATCATTTAATTTTCCATGTTTTTGGATGTAGTATAATAAAAATTAGATCTAATATTTTCTTTCTTTTTTAAGATGCAATGTTATATTAAAGAAGACAGTGCATAGCTATTTAAATGTTATTCCTTGTACTGAAATGTACAAACACACACACACACACACACACACACATATATATATATATATACACACACACACAGACACACACACACACAAATTTCTTTTAGTAACTCACTGTGATACAATTTTCAGTTGCTTTCTAACAAAAATGTGTCACAAAATTAGTAAATGCCTGGAAAAGACTTGGAATAGGAGTTTCAAAATGTCCACTTTTATAATGACATTAGCTCTTAAAATAATTAGAGGGGAGATAAACATGGGAAGATTCAAAAAACATAATATTTTTTTAAAAAGATCTGCCTTCTAAATTTCAAAAAATAATATATATGGATGAGGAATTGGAGAGAGCAATGGTGCCATACATTCAAAATATGATTTCCTACTTGCAATTCTTTCAAATTGTAGATAAATATTTTACTGTATAAATTAACATTTCAACAGAAAATATGTTCCAATGTATTTTGTTAAATTCAACTACAAATCTTATAATTTGAATGTGTTTAGAAGAGATATGCTACCTAGCAAAGAGTCATCTAGCATAAGCAAGTTGATAGTAGTAGAAGACTTTGTAAATCTTTGTCAATTTATCCAAATGTTCATATTACAGCAAATGTCTCCACTGGATAAATTCCTTTTCCATTTCCACTTTGCCACATGGCCATATTCTCATTCTTATAATAAAGTAAGACAATTATTTTAATGAATCCATAGTGTGTGTGTGTGTGTGTGTGTGTGTGTGTGTGTGTGTGTGTGTGTGATCAGTTGAATGCACTTAACTGTCATCTCATGTTTGAACTTAACCTATGATATTGTAGTATCTATATGGTAATATATTTCCCACAGAACATTACTCACAAGAACTTCATGAAAGATTTAACATTCTTAAATTTGTCCTTCTGCATTTCTGGCACCATTTATATTATATCCTTTATTGATAAGGTTATCTGACTTTGGAAAGTAGAACCAGCTTTTACGAAGACCTAGTAAAAGAGTGAGCAGTTATTAGAAGAAAATAATAGTTTTTCATGGGTCCAAATTAAGAAATTAATAACCATTAAAAAGAATATATGTACAGTCATGTGTCACTTAAGAATTAAATACACTGCAAAGCGTGTCATTAGATTATTTTTATCATTGTGCAAATACACAAACTTAGATGGTAGAGCCTACAACAATTCAAGCTATATGCTACAGTTCTTTTTATTCTAGTTTACAAATCTGTATGGCATGTGATTCTATTGAATACTATAGGCAGTTGTACCACCATGATAAGTGTTTGTATATCTAAACATATATAAACATGGAGAATGCACAGTAAAAATAGAGTATTATGGGGGCCCAAAGTGACTCCGGCCGGATGTCGTGGCGCTTGCGAAGGCGAGGCCAAGAGTTCAAGGCCAACTAACCTCAGCAACCTTACAAGCTCTCATTGATTGGAAAAAAAAAAAAAAATAGAGTATTATAATCTTATAAAGCCACTACTGTATACAAGGATGATTGTTGACTGAAATGTTTTTATGTGGCAGATGACTGTATATATATTGCAAATATAAAAGTAATAACGTATAAAGTATAAGAGCTCATCAAAACCTGTTTGGAAACACATTCATTGATCATGTCACTTACAAAAAGCCATCTAAAATTCCACATATCTTTTCTAAAAATGTTCATTCTCAAGCAAAAACCTCCTATTGGTCCATTATGGTCATTATGGAAAACATGGCAAATATGCTTCTCCTGTTACTGTATGTGTATTGGGGTTGGGTCAAGGGTGTGGTGTCCTCACTGACTGTCTCAAACAAATAACATGGAATTGGAAAGAAAAAAAATTCATAAAAGAATTGTTCTGAATGAAAAAAGAACAGCATCATGATGTATCTACTAGAGATATATTCAAGACTTGCTTGATTCTTAAAACTGAGTTCCCTGGTCACTCATCTAACTAGGTGTTGAATTTCATTCAAACTTGACAATGTTCTTTTTTAAATTTCCCATTTTTTACCCTTTGGTAATCTTGCTTTTTGCTTTCTAATATCTTCAGCTGTCTCACGGAAAAAGCCAATGAAAGTGAACTATTCCCCTTAAATCTCATTTCACGTAATCTCATCATTTCTGCTTGTCTGTAGAATTTCCCTGTAGGTATTTCTTCATTCTCAGCCACTAGACTGATGTTATTTTTTCCCACATAATTCTGTTACCTAATTTATTTTACATATAGGTAAAACTATCTTATAGATGATTGAATAAAAAATTACTCTAATCCAATTCTTTAGCATCTCTTCATACTAGATCTATTTAGCCACTTCATCATATTATCTTCCTTTAAGTACAGGGAGATAGGAGAAAATTACTACAGAAAGTGATCACATGTAATTTTCTTCTTGGCATTCTTTGCTAAATTGAAATTTAGGTGTATATGTTACAAATTTCGTATTCATGGTTCTACTGCACCCACTCTATTTTTACCTAAGGAAATTAGTTTCCCTTAGTTTTACTGGTTCCAGAATGCACCAGTGCTCCAATTCATGCATACTCAAACATACTCAAAACAAGTCTTATGGGTCCATTAATTGAGAGTTCTTATTCTTCTTTTCACTGTTTCTTGTCTCTGGCCCTTGTGAGACAGATAGTTTTCAATGCCTAAAGACTGCTAGGGTGAATACTGCACTCTTATATACATTTATACTTCACCCCAAGTATAGGCAAAAAAAATCACTAATTGCTTTCACAAATATTGAAATTACTTCATTTAATAAGGCAGTATTCAAGACTTTTTTTAGCTGAAAGAAATTACAGTGAAAAATAACTTTCTAGTACTGCATAGTCTAAAACATCAGAAGTCCCTTTTTAGGTCACCTCTTGGCAGGCTTTTAGTATTTTTCCACTTGGCAGAGGAGTACTCACCAACCCCTCATGCCACATCATTGAGAATCTCAGATCTTTGAGACCATCCTGGTCAACATGGTGAAACCTCGTCTCTACTAAAGATACAAAAAATTAGCTGGGCATGGTGGCGCGTGCCTGTAATCCCAGCTGCTCGGGAGGCTGAGGCAGGAGAATTGCCTGAACCCAGGAGGCGGAGGTTGCGGTGAGCTGAGATCGCGCCATTGCACTCCAGCCTGGGTAGCAAGAGCAAAACTCTGTCTCAAAAAAAAAAAAAAAAAAAGAGTATCTCAGATCTTTCTGGATTTCCCTTAGAACGTGGCCCAAACTAACTGCACACCAGAAGGAGGAAGAAGGTTTTGGGTTTTTTTTCCTCTCTCCAGCTTGTGATCTCCCTCCCACAGTAGGATTTTAGGTAATAAATTTTCATATTCCACAAAAGACTGTCTTTTAGGGGGTCCACACCTTCAGGGAAACAACCCACATTTACTAAAATAAATGAAGTCAATTCTCATAACCCCAAAAAGGACAATCATCACCAAGGCATTTCTCAAAATCTGAGGTATTTACAATACCTCAGGTGAGATTTAAGATCTAGTCTTACTTATCAAAAGTAAATATATATTTTATATAATCTTTCCTCCAGACTTAAATAAAAATCAATTTGCTCTATTTTCAATACTTTTTATCCAAGCTCAGCACATGCAAAGAGTTGTACAAATGCAGTCGTACCACAGAAACACCGTAGAGTTTATAAGAATATGATAATATACAATAACCTTGAGAAATAATACATGGTTTCTAAAAGTATATTATTCGCAGAAGCAGAGTTCTGCTACAAGGTTACCAAACAGAAAAATTAGTATATTAGTTTAAACTATTTGCATTTTCATTATTTTATTTTACTCAAACTTTTCAAAACAGCAATGTGTAGTTTATCTTTCACTTTTTTTTTTTTTTTTTTTTTTTTGAGACAGAGTTTCACTCTTGCTACCCAGGCTGGAGTGCAATGGCGCGATCTCGGCTCACCACAACCTCCGCCTCCTGGGTTCAGGCATTTCTCCTGCCTCAGCCTCCTGAGTAGCTGGGATTACAGGCACGCGCCACCATGCCCAGCTAATTTTTTGTATTTTTAGTAAAGACAGGGTTTCACCATGTTGACCAGGATGGTCTCGATCTCTTGACCTTGTGATCCACCCGCCTCGGCCTCCCAAAGTGCTGGGATGACAGGCTTGAGCCACCGCGCCCTGCCCTATCTTTCACAATTGTATCTGAAAAGCTAAAGCATGTACCTAAGTTTCAGAATGATAGTAACAAACATTTTTAATTCCTCTTTAGATTCTCATCAAATATTGGACATTGAGAATTAGACAACATATTTTCCTATGACCTAAGAAACTAAAAATGAAGATAATAAACCAATAAGTCAAAATTTACCAACAAGTAGCAATTTATACACAATGTAGCATAAATACTATGTTAAATATTGCAATATAAAATTTCTTAGGCGTATACTTTAGGAATTCTTGTGGAACATTCTTAGACGTATTTTAAGTTAATTTTGGGATTCAGGGATATCTGGGGATGATTGTTCTTTAGTCTATTTTCAGGGAGAACTCAGGAGTTTTCTAGGAAAAAGGAATATATAGTGAAGATATTTTGAAGAGAACATGATGGCTGTGACCTGCCAGTTTAGATTATTTTATTATGCCTAAGTTTTAAGGACAAACACTGCAAATAAAAGTCAAACCAAAGGAGATGTTTTATTAATGGCATATAACAAAGGTTATTAGATTAAGAAGGTGTTAAGGTTTTAATCTATTGAAATTTGCATGATTGAGGTGAGCTGTTCCTCAGAGGAGAGCAGCTAATGTGAAGTGTCAGTAGAGGCAATGGTGGCTTCATCAAATTTCTAGGCATACCTGCACACAGTGATGGGGAGACTAGGCAAATATAACACCTGTGAAATTTGCACAGTACACAGGCTCTGGCTACATGCAAATTGGACCCATATTCTGAATCTAACATTTATAATCACTATGATCTTGAATAAGCCCCATTTTTTAAATCAATACAGTAAAGGTAAATTATTGATAAAACCTGTATCTCAGAGCTGTTGTTAGGAGATTCTGGCAAAGTATTGATCACAATGACTGATACACAGTAAATATAGTAAGTTCTCTGCAAATGTTATGTCATTAATTTTTCTCCATTTCTAGCAGTGCTCTTGGACAAGGCTGTGTCACTGTGACAGTGACTAGTGTTGGCAACATTGATGCCGTGTCAAATGTGAAACATCTGCTCAAAACTTAATGACTTTATGCCTTCATCAACTTGCCTTCACAGAAATCTGGGTTGCGGATATAATTGCGGCAACTGAGAATACAATAAGAAGGGCAGAGAAAGAAACAAGTAAAAGTAAAGGGAGTAATTCTTCAATTCCAACATACTACCTCCTTTAGAGGTCTAATCCAATGTCTGTTAAATGTGTGTTTTTATTTATTTTCAAAACTAATATTTTGCTCTGAAACACATAAGCCATTTTTGTCTATTTCTTAATTTATCATTTTAATCTATTTGAGATTAAGAAGTCTTTTAAAAAAATTATAGGTACATAAGATTTGTATATATTTATAAAGTTCATATGATATTTTGGTAGAAGCATAAAATGTGTAATGATCAAATCAGGGTAACTGGGATATCTATCATTTTAAACATTTATCTTTTCTGGGGGAAACATCCCAAATCCTCCCTTAGAAGTTATGAAATATACAATAAATTATTGTTAGCTGTGATTGCTCGATGGTGCTAACATAGACGGTTATCCCAATTTCCATATAAATTTAAAATGTCTAATAAAAGATGCTAATTAGTCATCTTATTTGAGGACTAGTTACTGCTTATCTTGAGAAAATGTATGTAACGGGTTCTATCCACTTGGGTTTATAAAATGTAAGATTTCTCTGTCTTTACAATCTCTCAGTGGATTGTCTGTGTTGCTTATTACATTCTGGCATAATGTTTACTTAATGACAAAGCTGGTTTTTTGTTCCTACTACCTTGGTTAAGAGGTTTTCAGGTTGAGAAAACATTTTGTTTTCAATTTTATTTTTTCAACAGAAGGCTGTCTGTGTTTTATGGTAAAATATAGGATGACAAGAATGATGTCTAAAGAAGTGAGAGCTCGAAAGAACAAAATGCAGTTGTAAAACCGTTCTAAACATCAAAAATAATAGTGCAAAAATAAAGCTTTCTAAACAAATGCCATTCTTCTTTCACTCTTGAATTCTTGGAGTAAATAAGCAAAAATTCATATATCTAGCTAAAGAAATGAAATATAAGTATATGACTGATTACAGATCATAATATTTTTAAAGATGAGTAACACTGAGTGATGTCTTTCATTAAAATTTTCCAAATACAATGATGCCAAAAATTAGAATGTAGTGATGTTCTGAATAATGCGTTATTCCGTAAAAGTAACAATATCCACCGCTGTCGTACGTAATTTTCTACAAGTGTATTTTAGCCAATTACATCACATCCATGTGACTGAGGATAGCTAGATAGGAGACAATTGCAATTAGCCAGAATAGTCTTCAAATGCCTATTTTCAATGTCATAAATTGGCCACTTGTACTCAGAAATTGTTTGATATCCTTAAAAATAATGAGTATTGAGAAAGCAGCAACATTCACACTACACATAGGTAAAAATTAACTCTATTTTTAAGATAGTAAACTAATAAAATGAATGACTCCCAGAGCTTTATAGTTTAGTGGAGGTAGAATTAATAATTTCATTTCATTTTTTAAAATAGCTAGTGACAGCTTCTTTCACCATGATGCTAAGGTGAGCTGTTGAGAAAGCTATTATATAATTTACTGGCTCCAATGCTTCCAAGGCGTTATCAGGAAATTTCTTAAGATCCAGGTCAGCAGGCAATTTCAAATAAGACTCAATTAAATGGAAATAGATGAATGGAAAAAATAAAGTTTTAAAGTTTTCAAGCCCTGCTTTTTGATTCACCCATAACTAAAATTTTATGAAACCTAAAAATCATATTTTATTGCATCACAAACATATGTATCTGAGAAAGAACTGTTATGCAAAATATACAAATAACACTTAGTCACAACAAAATGAACTACCCAATTCAAAAATGGCCAAGAGATCTGAACAGAAATCTCTCCAAAGAAAGTTGATAGAGATGGCAAATTGGCATTTTTTAAATCTTCATCCTATATCACTAGGGAATTGCAAATTAAAACAACAATAAGATACCCCTACACATATATCAGAATAATAAAATCTGAAGCACTTAAAGCAACAAGAGTTGATAAGTATGTGATACAATGTGAACTCTGATGTGTGGCTGGCGGGAATGTAGAATGGTACAAACATTTTGAAAGACAATTTGAAAATGGTAATCTATAAAGAAAAACCTATCAGATTAACAGCAGATTTCTCAGCAGAAATGCTACAAGCTAGAATGAATTGGGGCCCCATCTTCTGCATCCTTAAACAAAATGATTAGCACCCAAGAATTTTGTGTCTAGTGAAACTAAGCTTCACAAAAGGAGGAGGGATACAGTCTTTTTCAGACAAATAAATACTGAGAAAATTCACCACTACCAAGCCAGAACTACAAGAACTACTAAAAGGACCTCTAAATCTTAAAACAAATCCTCAAAATATACCAAAATAGAAGATCTTTAAAGCGTAAATCTCACAGGTTCTATAAAACAAAACCACAATATAAAAAAAGGTACTCAAGCAACAAATAGCATGATGAATAGAACAGTACCTCATATCTCAATACTAATGTTGAATGTATATGGCATAAAAGACACAGAATAGCAGCATGGATAAGAATTCACCAACCATGTATCTGCTATCTCCAAGAGACTCACCTAACATAAGCACTCAAATAAACTTAAGGCAAATAAGTGGAAAGAGATATTTCATGCAAATGAACAACAAAAGAGAGCAGGATTAACTATTCCTAGATCAGAAAAAAACAAAGTTTAAAGAAACGGCAGTTAAAAAAGATAAAGAGGAATATTCTATAATTACAAAAGGACTTATCCAATAGGAAAATATTACAGTCCTAAATATATATACGCCTAACACTGGAGCTGCAAAATTTATAAAACAATTACTACTAGACCTAAGAAATGAGATAGACACAACACATTAATAATGGGGGACCTCAATACTCTACTGTCAGGTTATCCAGATGGAAAGCCAACAAAGAAACAATAAATTTGAACTATAATTTAGAACAAATGAACTTAACATATATTTACAGAGTATTCTACCCAACAACTGCAGAATATACATTATATTTATCAGCACATGGAACATTCTACAAGACAGACCATATGATAGGTCACAAAACAAGCTACAATAAATTTAAGAAAATTGAAATGATATCACATACTCTCTTGAACCACAGTGGAATAAAATGTGAAATCAACTCCAAAATAAATCCTCAAAATCATGCAAATATTGTACATGGAAATTAACTAACCTGTTTTTTAATGATCATTGTGTCAATAATGAAGTCAACATAAAAATTAAAAAATTATTTGAACTGAACAATAATAGGGACACAACCTATCAAACCCTATGGGTTACAGCACAGGCGATGTTACGAGGAAAGTTCATAGCCTTAAATGCCTTCATCAAAAGCTCTGAAAGAGCACAAATAGACTATTGACTATTAGAATAAATATAGGGGAAGTTAAGTAAGTTGTAGAATGACTTAGTCTATTTTCTAACTTCGAGTAAAATTTTCAAGGTGGAAGAAATAACTGATCAATAATGACTAGCATTCATATTTACTTAGTTAAATCGGTGCTTATTTTGAGATTTTAAAACATGTATTTCAAAAAAACTAGATGAATTAGACAACTTTTAAAATCTTTCTTAAATATTTTAAAATATGATAGAGCTGTACTTTCCATAACCTCATTATGTTTTATGGGGAAGATACTTAAATATAAATAAAGTCTGAAATAAATTTATGCTCACATCCATTTAATCAGACTACCTTACCCCTTTTTTTTTCCTTTGAGACAGAGTCTTTCTCTGTTGCCTGGGCTGGAGTTTAGTGGTGTAATCTCAGCTCACTGCAGCCTCTGCCTCCCAGGTCCAATCAGTTCTCCTGTCTCAGCCCCCCAAGTAGCTGGGACTACAGGTGGGTGCCTCCATACCTGGCTAATTTTTTTGTATTTTTAGTAGAGACGGGTTTTCACTGTGTTAGTCATTGTCTTATGGGGCAGTAAATATGATAGAAAAAAACTGCAAAAGAATTAGACTTGTAAGAGTCTTAGACTTGTAAGGGTCTGAAGACTTGTAATTTGACTTTTAAGGGTCTTAGTTCTGCGTATTGCACCATTGTTAATTACGCAGCTGGGCAAGCTAAATGGAGGAGGGTTGTAAAATTAAGGGACTGTACATTCAAAACAAAGTTAGATATAAAGCCCTTTAGATGGAGCTAAGTTTTTTGTTTTTGTTTCTTTAAACAAAAAATGGCTCATTCTCTGCAGAGACTGTAAAAAATTGCCAATGTCGACCATATTTCAAGTCGTCAATGTGGGGTATTGGAAAAAGTTTTGAATTTGCAACACTTGTGCTTCAGATAAAGCTTATCAGCTGTAATACTTCCACTGTGCAAAGGTGGAGATTTTTACACAGTATGATCACTTAATAGTCAAGTGAAAGAGGATACAAAAAATTTTTAAATCTATAATCAGGGGTCTTTGGTTTGTATCTCTAAGGAAAAATTGGGAATAAGAGAACTAGGACAAAACAACACTAATTGAGATTTTTCCCAGATGTTCTCTTTATTCCAGGATCTGGTATGAACTGCTTGAGAGTTGAAAATAAGTTTTTCTCAAAGCTTAAAATAGGAAATAATGGTAAGATAGCTAAGGACCACATTTGAATGTAGTCTATACTACTTCCATAATGGATTCATGAGAACAGAAGAAAACTGATTAAGATTCTAGAACCTAAAACAGCAGCTCACAAATCTCATGGTGTCAGGACTCCATTATATCCTTAAATATATAATGAATCCGTGTAATTTTTGTGTATAGATGTCAAAATTTGTGGTATTAGGAATTCAAACTTAGAAATATTTAAACTTGGTTATTTTATTCTAGTTATTAATTTTAACTATAATTACATAGGATAGCAAAAATAACTTATTTAAAAGATTACACTTTCCCAAACAAAAATGTTTATTGAGAAATATGTATATTTTGTACATCTCTTTAATGTCTGACTTATTAGAAAGCAGCTAGATTCTCACATCTGTTTTTATATACAATCTTCTGTGATATAATATATCACATAGCTTCTGGAAGACTTCACTGGAAGACTTTATACTCTCTAGATATGGAAAGTGAAAACAGTAGATATCATTATAATATTATTATAATTTTTAAAAATTCTTTGGGACCCCTATATTGTAACATGTTTCACACTTTGAGAATTACTTGTCTGAAGAAAATGCCCCAGCAGAGAGTGGATGTTAAAGTAATGCTTCTGAGTGAATGAATATAAATCTCGGTTGCAACTTGCCTAAAATGTTTGGCCTCAAATTGCATTTACTGTCATCTTGAGAAATAATCAATTAGACAAGTTCCTGAGTTCAGATTGACACATTAATTAAGTCCTCAGAAGTCTTGAGAGCATTGACTAGCCTCTGCTGTAATAATCTGGATCTTAAGGCAAGAGAATGTGGCTAAGGAGAAACATAAGTGAGATCAAATTTCAACACAAATATTCAGGAAGGACTTTCACTGCTAAAAAGCTCTTTGAACTCTTAATAATAAACCCGTCAGGATTCTATCATATAGAATGTAACCCCAAAAATATTAAAAATCTTATTTTAATATGAAGAATATTATATTGGCAATATATTATATGTATATTACAGTGAGTCTAGATAGACATATTAAAGTGTGAGATAAATATATATATATATATATATATATATTTAACTTATAAACATTTATACCTACATAAATTCTAGCTGTGCTTAAAGAAATTAAGTTTTAATTATTATAAAAATATTATTTAAGATTTTAGACCAAAAGAAGGATTATCATAAAGAGTCCTCATGAACTTTCTGTTTAAAAATAATGACTTTCTGTTGTACCGTTTACCTTTTTCAATGTCATCTCTTCACTAACATAGAATATCAAAATCTTAGTATTTCATATATCCTGGGAAAGGTGCTTTCCTACTTTAACCTTTTCAATAATTTGTAATATGATTGTTTTATCTTTCTACTTCACTTAAAGTTTACAGCCTGGGTGAATTGTGGGGAAGAAATTAGATTGTCAAGGAGAAAAATTACAAATGCTAAAGATTAAAGGCATCGGCCCTAAATATTAAATTGTCTTATTTTATTCATCTTTTAAAAGATTAATAATTGTGGAGTCATATTTTAGGACAGATTTTGTGCTAAACAAAGATAACCCTAATATGATATAATTTGATGGAATACATGCATGTATAAGAGTGAGTGTATGTGTTTAGACATGTGAAAGAAAATAGCACTTTATAGAAGAAGGACTATTTTTATTTGATTTTCAGGCTTGTGGAATAATCTCAAAGCGTGGATTCAAATTTAAATGTACAGAAGAGCTTGAAAAGTTGCTAGGTTGAAGAAACTGAATTTAAGCCTATCCGTTCTGGGTCAGGGGGATGGATGTTTATAGTCTGTAAAGACCAAAAGCTATATTTGGTTAAATAAAAAAGAGAAAGTGAATGTGGGTGGTAAATATTACACTTTAGAAAACAAGGCAATTTCAAAGAATGTAACATTTATATTCACTGCTGAGAAAACCTGATATAGTTAGATCAGATAATCTGTAAAAAAGGGCTTGGTTTGAAAGCTTAACACCAGGCTGGAAAGAAGAGAAATGGAGTGTAGGAAAAGCTGCTCTGTAAGACTAGTGCTGCCTCACTTACATCTAAATTCATGGATAACAGCAATATCAGACAAAAGAAAGTCTGCATGTCCTGCTGGCTCATAAATGCATTTACTTGCACTCTGTGTTCTCTCTTTCTCTGTATACAAATTTGCAGATGTATATATCTATCTTCATTAAAACTCAATCAAGGAGAACACTTGTATTTCTAGCTGAAAAGCAGTTTTCATGTCTTGGTAAGTAAACTAATTTGTTGTGTGCGTATTACTGTAATGTAACTCAGAGAATGGCATTAGATAAGACATTACATTCTGTTTTGTTAACCCAAGAAACTTTAACAAAAAGATGAACTAAAATGGATAAGCATAAGGACTTAACCATAGAAAAATTATTTCACCTTAGAAAGTCTGATAACTAAAGCATGAGAAGCCAGTGCTTTCTGATACCTAATTTTGTGCATTCCAGAACATTTTTTAAAAAATTCTCAGATAAATAATAAACATTTCTAAAAAATAAGCATTTTCTAAAAACTATAAATAAATAGACCACACTTATTTGTACCTATACTAAAATATAGTAATATAAAGAAAGTTTACATTTGTACTTCCTGGTTAATCCACAAAATCCTTAAGTGAATTATAATCGCTTGAATACTTTAATCACTTTCAAATATAAATACAGATTTTTTTTTACAAATTTTTTCATATGAATATTCAGTTACATATTTTTGGTAAACATATTTATATTAAGTATACATTTTATCATATATGAGGTATGAATTACCATTAAAATAATGTGAACCTTAAAGATACTATCTGGTCCAGATACTAAAGCACAGATAGAGGTGATGGGGAGGAAGGCAGAAAAACACATTGCCATGTATGTACCTTTGCAACAATCTTGCATGTTATTCACATGTACCCCAAAACCTAAAATGCAATTATATATATTTACATATATGTAATATATTATTTATGTATTTACATATATGTAAATATATATTATTGCATTTTAGGTGTACATATATACATATATGTGTAAATATATATATATACATATATGTAATGAAAAAACTGAACTAGCTGGATTTTATGGGAATAAGAAAAATAAACAAAGAAAATGTGTGTTACCAAAACCACTGCACTCAAGGCACTTCATCTCAATTCTACCCTCACTGGTACCTCTTCCTACCATCTTCACTCTCTTTTTAGTCCTTTTCTATTACATTTGAACTAATCATCCATTTCTTAGTCCTCTCAGCTAATATTTGAAGATAAATCTGAGTAAGATAACACATTATAATAATCCCAGAATAATTATTTTTATCATAATCATTTTTTAGTTACTTTTATCCTTTTTATTAAAAAGAGATGTCATAAAATGCATCACTTGTAAATTAAAATATGTCAAAAATTACCAAAATTTTGTGAAGAGCAAACAGGCCTTAAAGATATGTTTGCAGAAGCCTGTCTGCAAGAAGGCAAAATATAAAGTCATACTTTCCCAGATCACACATCAGTTCAACAACACAAGGAAAAACTATTCACTATGAGAAATTCAAGAACCAGTTGAGAAGCTACTGCACTGCAGTGCACAAAACCAGTCTCACAGGAGCTGGTAGGAAAATGTGAAGCACCTTCAAACCATTATCTTTCCCCATCTCACAACATCACCATGTGGAGTAAAACCCTATATCAAAGTTTCTCCCTGGGAATTAAAAAAAAAAGACTGGAGCATATGTCCAATGTTCTGACTTTCTGGAGGCTGACCCAGTGATACTGACAGCAGATGATCTCAGGTAGTTGGGGGCTGCTGAGAACAAAGATGGTGATTTTTAACAGCACATATTCATTTATCATTGGCCCCCATCTCTGGCTCTGTGCAGATCTAGCTTGCAGAAAACTCCATATTCCAGTTTCTTCTTGGAGAGGGAAAGAGTCTGGATGATGTAACTAACATTCCAAAATTTGCAGGGTTGACCAAGGAATTTGTTTCTCTTTTGCCTGCCTCCAAGTGCTAATGAGATCAAGTATGCTCTGCATGACTGGGGAACACGGAAAAGAGCAACAACTTGAAGTATGCACTTCTCTCCTATAGGCTGTCCCTCAGCACAGTGCCACATAATTGGGAAGAAACCTCACTTCCCAGCTTATCATTGGGGAGGAAAAGCACTAGACTTTGCATACAACATTCCAACTTTTAAGGCGGCTGCACCAAGGACTGGCTTCTGTCTCAACTATCTCAGAACACTGGTAGGACCTAGCATACTCTAGATATCTGAACACTGCTAAGAATAGGGCAAAAGTTTAGGCTAGTACACACTCACCAACCAGAAGCCTACTCCCAACTCAGCATAACATAATCACGAAGACTCCCAGTGCCTGGCTTATCTCTAAGGAGAGAAAGATATGATTAACACATTTGTCAAACTTAAAACTTTTTAGGTGGTTTCCTGAGGGAATAAATTCAGTCTCACTTGTCTCACAGCATAGATGGATTCTGACATAGTGTAGATGCTTGGGGGGCACTGATAACAGAAAAATGAGTTTATTCATGCTGCTACTCCAGAAGGCCCATGGAACAGTTGATGGATGTCAGAGAGAGCAAGAAATATACATCTCTAAAAAAATAAAAGCAGAAAGTCACTTGGAAATGTACATGCACAAGGCCAGAGAGGATGCATACACAGAGAGGTCTTAAAGACCCCAGCAATCTCTGGCTAGGCTAATGATGAATGCCTTCTCCTATGTGAGGCCACACTCTGAGGACTAGGAAAGAAGGCCGTTTTTCTTATAATCTGTAGATACCAAACAAGGAGTAAAGAAAAGAAGGAAGTAATAAGAAAACATGACCCACACAAAGCAACAAATAAGTTATTCAGGGTGAGACAAAAGGATGCTAAGCAGCAACATAAAAGCACATGAAGGCATAAACAAGTTGGTAAAGGAAAACATGTAGACAGTGCAAAATGTTATCATACTATAAAGGGAGTATGTGAATCACTTCTAATCCTAGTATGCAAATTAAATGATTAATGTATATAAATGAATAAAAATTTTAAAATGTTAGGAGAGAAAACAAAAATATGTAAAATGTGACATAAGTAAAATAAAATCTAGAGCAGGAACTATAAAAGTATAAAGGTTTATATGCCATTGAAGTTGTTATTATCTGCTTAAATATGCTGTTATAACCATATAATGTTTTGTGTAAACCTGTGATAATCATTAAAAAACTTTTTCGAAAGAGACACAAAAGAAAATGAGAAAGGAATCAAATTGCATTGTTGCAGAAAATTAACTAAAAGCAAAGAAAGGTAGCAAGAGAAGGAGAGAGGGGCAGAGGAAGTACAAGACAGAATATAATTAACAGTTTAACAGCAACACTAAGTACTTTTCTACCAATATTTACTTCACATGTAAATGTATTAAACTTCTCAACCAAAAGGCATAGCATAGTTAAATGCATTTTAAAAGCACACAACTACAGCAACAAGAAAAGAAAAAAACAAGAAGCAAATATATGCTGTTTATCAGGAGCTCATTATAGATTTAAGGACAGACTTAGGCTAAAGGTGAAGAAATGAAAAAAAAAGTCCAAGCAAATGGTAATCAAAAGAGAACAGGGGTGACCATATTTGTATTAGACAAAACAGACATTAAGTCAGCAAATATCATAAGAAATAAAGAAAAATATTATGTAATGGTTAAAGAGTGACTTCACCTGAAAAGTAAAAAATTCTTAAATAATATCTAACCAACATCAGAAGTAGACAGCAATACAGTAAAAGTAAAAGGTTTCATTGCTTCCTTTTAAAAACATATAAAAAATTTGGACAGAAATTTAGTGAGAAAAGCAAGGATTTGAACAATACTAGAGAGAAAATTAAACTTACAGACACATGGAGACATTTTATAAAACAACAGAAGAATGAAGATTATTTTTAAGGACACATGGAATGTTCTTCAGTATAGATCATATGTTAGTTCTCAAAGCAAGACTTGACAAATTTGGGAAGACTGAAATCATGCCAAACATCTTTTATGACCACAGTGGAATAAAATTACAAATCAATAGCAGAAGAATAACTGAACAATTGACAAGTATGTGAAAACTACACAACACATTTATAATCAATAGTTCAAATATGATGTTTTTTAAAAATTAGAAAATGTCTTATCAATATCAACATTAGAAAACATTGAACATAATCTAATATAATGTCTTGCAGAAACAATAATTAAAACACAACATACCAATATTTATAAGATGGATCAAAGGAGTTCTAACAGAAAAGTTTACAGTGGGCCGGGCGCAGTGGCTAACTTTATACCCCAAGAACTAAAAAAGGAAGAGAAAACTAACCTCAAATTAGCAGAAGAAAAAAAATCTAAAGATTAGAGCAGCAATATAAAAAAGAACAGAAAAAAAACAATAAAAATAAGTTAACAAATTGTTCTATTTTTAAAGACAAGCAAAATTGTCAAATCTTTAGCTATACCAAGAAAAAGAGAGGTTTGAATAAACAGAAATATAAATGAAAGAGGCACTACAGCCAGTGCCACAGATATAAAAATGATTATAAGAAACTACTAACAACAATTATATGTCAACAATGATGGGGTTACACCATTTCTAGAAGAAATAGATAAATTCCATGAAAGATGCAACCTACCAACACTGAATCATGAAGAAATAAAAAAGTTTGAAGAGACTTGTACCTATTAAGAATATTGAATTACTAATCAAAACCCTCCCAAGAAAGAAAAGCCAGATTATTTCAGGACTAGATTACTTCAATGGTGAATTCTATCAACTACTTAAAAAAACATTAATGAGAAGCATTATTTCAAACTCTTCCAAAGTATTAAAGAGAAAAGAACTTCTCCAAACTCATTCTGTGTGGCCAATATTACTCTGATACCAAAGCCAGAAAAAGACTACCAGAAAATGTAGGCCAAAACACCTTGTCAGTATAGATGTAAAATTCATCAAAATACCAGCCAACGAAATTCCAGAAAGAGCACACTTAAAGGATCATACAGCGTAACCAAGTAGAATTTATCCCCAGGATGCATGGATGAGTTAACATATAAACATTAATGTGATACATTAAATCAACAGAATGAATGCTAAAAATTACATGGTCATATTTAAAGATGCAGAATGAAAAACATTGACAAAATTTAACCCCCTTTTATGATTTAAAAAAATTCCAGCAAACATATAGAAATAAATTACCTCAAAATATTGAAGGCCACCTTGAAAAGCTTCCGGCTAGTATTATTCTCAAAGTGGAAACCCTGAAAGATTTCTCTCTAAAATCAGAAACAAGAATGCCTACTCTTGCGCTTCTGTTTAACAGACTATGAAAAGTCCAAACTAATGCTATTAAACAAGAAAAAGAAACAAGGCACATCCCAATTTGAGAAGAAATAAGTGAAATTAACTCTGCTCGCAGATGACATCATCTTGTATGTAGAAAATTCTCAAGATTTCACCAAAAACCTTATTAGTTTAATAAACATGTTCAGTAAACTTACAGGGTAGAAATCAACATACAAAATAAATTTTGTTTCTACACACTAATAACAAACTATGTTTAACGGAAATTTAAAAGGTAATTCCATTATCGTAGCATCAAAAAACAAAATACTTAGAAATATATTGGACCAAGGCATAAAAAAGCTGAAATTGGAAATCAATAATGTACTGATAAAAGAAATTGTAGGATACACAAATAATTTTTTAAAATCCCATGTTTATGGATTGAAAGAATTACATTTTTAAAAAATGTTCATACTACCCAAAGTGATCTACAGGTTCAATGCAGTTCCTGTCAAAATCTCTATCTTAAAAAACATAGAATAAAGAGGCTTTAAATTAGTATGGATACACACAAATGCTGAATAGAGAAAACGATCTTGATAAAGAACAGAATGAAAGCAAACACTTTTTAAATTTCAAAGCATACTTCAAAGTTGCAGCAAATAAAACACTATGTTACTAGCATACAGACATATTGACTAATGGGACAGAGTGAAGACGCCAGAAATAAATCCAAGCATGTACAGTCAACTGACCTTTGAAAATGATGCCATAAATGCATAATAAGAAAATAATAATATTTCAACATATAGCATTTGAAAAAGTGTATAGCAACATGGAAAAGATGAAAGTGGTCATTTATTTATGTATTACCTAAAAGACAAGTCAATGTGAATTAAAGATTTAAACCTAAGATCTGAACTGCAAAAATCCCAGAAGAATACATAGGACAAAGCTTCCAGACCTTGGTCTTAGCAAGGAACTTTTGGCTGTAAGAGTAAAATCACAAGCAAGCAAAGCAAAAATAGACTGGGGGTATAACACAAATTAAAAATATTCTGCATGGCAAATGAAATAATAAATGGGAAAAGTCTATAAAATGAGAAAAAGTAACTGCCTAATAGTTATCTTCTAAGAGGTTATTATCCAAAATACATTAGGGACTCCTATAACTCAAAAGTATAACATAATAAAAACAAAGAATAAGCACCAAATCCACTTAAGTGACTCAGTTAAATAATGGGCCAAAGACTGAAATTGGCATTTCTCCAAATAAGACATTCATATGGGCCGGGCACGGTGGCTCAAGCCTGTAATCCCAGCACTTTGGGAAGCCGAGGCGGGTGGATCACGTGGTCAAGAGATCGAGAACATCCTGGTCAACATGGTGAAACCCCGTCTCTATAAAAAAAAAGGAAAAAAAAAAAAGACATTCATATGGCCACCAGTAATATAAATAGTGATCAAAATCACTGATAACTATGGAAATAAAAATCCAATTCACAATGAGAATTGTGAATCTCATATTGTTAGAATAATTATCTAAATAAATAAATAATATAAATAAATATTGGTGGGTCCCTTGGGGAGGTTATCTTTCACTATAATTTTCTTTTCACAAGTTCTGGCTGAGAAGGACTTTTCCTAGTTGAGACTGCAGAGCTATCTGAACAGTTAATATTTCTAGGCTGGAAAGAGCCAAAGAAGAAAAAAATGTAGAAAGGCATATTAGTCTGTTCTCATACTACTATAAAAAAACTACCTAAGACTGGATCATTTATAAAGAAAAGAAGTTGAACTGATTCACAGTTCCACAGGCTATACAGGAGGCACGAATGGAGAGGCTTCAGGAAACTTACAATCATGGCAGAAGGGTGAAGGGGAAACCAGCATGTCTTCACATGGTGGCAGGAGAGAGAGTGAAGGGGGGAAGTGACATACACTTTTTATGATCAGAATTATAATTCAGCATAAGATTTGCATGGGGACGCAGAGATGTGACCCAAGGCACTGTGGCTTCCATGGAGAAATCTAGTCTACCTCTTGCCCATCTTAAATGTAGCCAGCACTGAATACCCAACCTCCATGACTTCTTCTGCTAATGCCCTAATTTTCCCTCCCACAGCTGTATTTAATAAGAAGCCAGAGGATACAATAATCTATATAGAAAATAAAAGTCAGGGTTCTGTAATACAGAGCAGAATGGAAGAAAGTACAGAGTGAAATCATTTGCCTATGAAGGCAAATGAACCTGAAGACCATGTTAGGAATAGAAACAGTCTGGCATAAGAAGATTTTTTTCTTCTATTACGTGATAAATAAACATATTTTCTTCTATTATGTAATAAAATTTCCCTCTCATAAAGTTGTTTTACTCCCTCTAGGTAAAGGGCACTAAAAGGAAGAAGCAATCTCATTGATTCTGAAACAAGGATAGGGAAGACTAGCTTCAGAATCCTTGAGTGATGTTACTTAACTATTTCTTGACCTTGAATGACAGAAGCACAATTTTACAGTAGACTTCATTTTCTATTGAGTCTGATTGATGAAAAAGAAAGCTTTTTTTTTTTTTTTTCTCTGACAACTACCATTTATATTCCGGTGAAGAGTCTCTTCAAAATTTCAGAAAACTGAATGAGTCTGTTGTCAGGAAAAGAGCAATTTGTGAAATGATGAGAGCTGCAAGAGTTTTAAAGACTGTACGTAGAAGCTGGTCAACTATTCATGCACAGGGTGGGAAAAGTGGGAACCAAGAAGTGCTTCTTCTAAATGGGTCAGGGTTCACTTACTAAATGGGTTTCCTTGTGCCTTAGCAGTTGTGTCTGCCCAGCTGGATGTAATTAAGTAGAAAATTGAGCCAGAGAGATCTCATCAACAGAAATACCTTCACTGTCCACAAAGCAGGGATTAAAACTATGTTAACTACAAATGTGCTCCTTATAACTTTAAATAAAACGTCATATTGTATCGTATTGAAATACCTTCACTGTCCACAAAGCAGGAATTTGAACTTCGTTGACTATGAATACGCCTCTTACAATTTTAAAAACAAAAATCTTAATGTATCATTTAAATATAAATCATGTTGTATTTTATTGGCTTTGTCATTAAAAGTAATGACAAAAGCCACAATTATTTTTGCACCAATAGTCAGTAATTGGTTCAATAGAGTTCATTAGTTGAAAACAGATGTTAAAATGTTGGATATATCAAACGGTTGCTAAAGTGTGGAGACTAATAAAATTTCCACTTAGCAACACCCATGCTACTTTCACAATTAAAGACTTTAAATCCATTAATTAACTTTACTTCTCATATTTTACAATTCTGAATTCAAAGTTTAGATAATAATATTTTTAGAAAATCAAGTCACTTATTTTTATTTTTATTTTTTTTTTTTGAGGCGTAGTTTCGCTCTTGTTACCCAGGCTGGAGTGCAATGGCGTGATCTCAGCTCACCGCAACCTCCGCCTCCTGGGTTCAAGCAATTCTCCTGCCTCAGCCTCCTGAGTAGCTGGGATTACAGGCACGCGCCACCATGCCCAGCTAAGTTTTTGTATTTTTAGTCGAGACGGGGTTTCACCATGTTGACCAGGATGGTCTCGATCTGTTGACCTCGTGATCCACCCGCCTCGGCCTCCCAAAGTGCTGGGATTACAGGCTTGAGCCACCGCGCCCGGCCCAAGTCACTTATTTTTTACAACTCTAAAGGCATACAAATGCACTATGCTTCCATCATTATGAGGGCAGAAAGCCAACCTGTGTATTCATCAAAGAAGGTTTAGGAACCATCATTCTATCACCCATCATTGGTCTTCATTACATATTTGTTGAATAAACGAAGAAAAGGAAAAAATGAAGAAAAAAAATACTATCTTGTCACATCCAAAGAGTAAAATTTTCTCTCTTGCTAAAAATTATTTGCTGCATCCCAGAGTCTAGACCAATGCTTAGCATATAAAAGGTGATTGGTAAATACATATTAAAGAAACAAGTCCTGGATTATCTATTTATGGTGAACCTGACTCAATCTACTGTTTAGGTTACTGTATGAAAATTTATATATTTGTTGATCTGAGCTGCTAGAGATATTTACATTAGAGATTTACGTTCTAACTTCTTGTGTTTTTTTTTTTTTTTTTTTTTTTTTATGCTCTGTTTGGAATGAATCTGGCTATTTGACTCATTCAGTTTTTTTCTCAATTCTTATATTCCCTTTACTGGAAGAAAACAACAGGTCAGAAACCCTTATTGTTTAATGGTTTGTAAGTTTTCTTGGAGTTGCTCTACTGGCAATATCTGCTACAATTACATAGAGGAGAGCTAGGAAAAGCAGTAAAACGATTGATTGAGGGTTCCTCTGACACAGCTGCAGCCACGTTTTACATTGTTCTTACTTATAATGTTAAAGAATCGTGGTTCTGCCGGGTCCAAAATGCAAGTATTTCTAGGAAAGACATTTTGTACTTTCAGAAGCCAAAACATAATTTTAATGGACTTTGACGCATTTTAAATACAAGTAAAGTTATGTCATATTATTTTTCATAAAATTACCACTTTTGACCTCTCAGACTATCATTGACAGATAGCAAGAAAGAAAGAAATACCCAGTACTTTGTTTAATTACGTTGCTAATTTTTGTTTTTCCATTACAGCAAAGAAAATAAATAAATAAAAATAGTTATATCAAATGATACATTTTTTATTAGGGAATGTTCTCTTATTCTGAGAATTCATGCTGTTTTTCTTAAACAGTTACTCTAAAATCCGAACATCTTCATAAACATACTAATATAAAAATATTCATCATTATGATAATAGATATCATTAAAGAGATGAAATATATCATTTATTCTTGGCATTGGTTTCAGTTTTATGACATTAACCCAAACATGTAGAAATAAACTATTTTTCTCCATAACTATTTAACGTTCTCATAATTTACCATTCACACTCAGTATCCAGAAAGAAAGCATCAGATCTAGTGAAATTCATGTAAATTAACAATCACTTCTGATTTATTTCAGTAACTCACAGATTTACTCAGTTTCTCCTTTGTCTCTTTTTAAAATTATTCGATGCATTCCCAGAGTATAGACCAATATTTGGCACATACCAAGTAATAGGAAATACATGTCAAATAAGCAAGTTCTACATTATGTCTATAAAGTAGTAAATACTTAGTATTCCAGAATTTTTAAATGCTTCTTTTATCCAAGGGTACATTCTAGTTTACGAGTGTTCTTCTCTGGGCTATGTCTCAATCCTTACTGCATCTTGAATGGCGAAGTACCCAATGTATCTCCCCCTGCTGGCACAGTATCTCCTTTTTAAGATTACATTCTGTTCTCAGCCCCATATGAACTTCTAAGACCTTCAGGTAACTGACTTCATCAACACTATATGGTATCTCTCATGTATTTTTTGTGTGTGGGGTGTGGATTTCAAGTGGGGCTCACAATAATTACAGAATCCCATCCCAGGTGCTATAAGGACCAAACAGAAGGGTAGTGATAGTCGTGGAGGAGGAAGCGTAGGGTGTGTGGAGAAGGAGAGATGTTAAGAAATTTGCAGTTTTCTGTCCTATAATTTCCTGACAGCTTGGCATCACTTAGACCCCTTCCATTTTGCGAAACTAACTTTCTCTAGGGTTCTACGTGGGAAAGAGGAAAGTAATCCATTTTGCTAATTTAATCCATAAACCTATGTGGTTAAGATACTTTTAATACCACAAACTTCCAAATGCTTACTCAAGCCTCATAATGGATTAATATCCTTCCAGAAAAGTTTTTTATATAAATTTATTTTACTCACATCTCTGCACTATTGTATCAGTTACATATTGTGACAATTATGCTGCATTACTATCACACAACCTGATTGACATTAGCATTATCTGAGGAATTTGAGTGCTTTAGCTGATATAAGCTAGAAGTTGGCTATGAGGATCTGCTTGTTGAATGTTTGTTAGATTTGTGTTAATCTCTGATAGTTTTGGCTAAGACATCTAATGCCTAATGACTGGACCATATATTTCTAATACTTTACATTGGACTAGCCTAGGTGTGTCCTCCTCATGTTAATAGCAGAGGAAAAGTGTAGTACCTGAAATTCTCAATTATTCTTCCTTGTCTCTATATCATACTTGCTAACATTTCAAAGTGAACATGACATATATACA
The DNA here is from genome assembly GCA_031835075.1 of Saguinus oedipus. NCBI lineage: Eukaryota > Metazoa > Chordata > Mammalia > Primates > Cebidae > Saguinus > Saguinus oedipus. The sequence goes on along the minus strand of CM063186.1, from coordinate 47,506,704 downwards.
CAATGAAATACTATTTACCCATAAAAATAATAAAATTATGTCTTTTGCAGCAACATGGATGAAATATGATTTATCCATAAAAATCATAAAATAATATCTTTTCTAGTTACATGGATGGAATTGGTGACTACTATCTTAGAGAAACAACTCAGAAACACAAAGCCAAATACCATATGTTCTCATTTATAAGTGGGAGTTCACTAATATGTACACATGGTCATAACATGGAATAATAGACATTGGAGACTCAGAATGTTGAAGGGGTTGGAGAGATATAAGGGAGGAAAAATTGCTTCTTGGATACTATGTACATTATTTGGGTGATAGTTACACTAAAAGCCCAGGCTTCACCACTATGCAATATATCCAGGTAACTAAACTGCACTTATACCCTTATATTTATGCAAAAAATAGTTAAGTGACTGAGCTCAGAATCAAGGGGCAGTGCAGTGATAGACCACACTGTAAAGTTACATGTGAAAGTGTACACACACAGGAAAGAGCAAAGGGTAACAGCCAGTTGTGCCATCAACTTAGCAAATGCTTTATGTTTTGGGATTGAAAGATGTCCATAATTATTGAATCTTTTATCCATAATTATTCATTTTATAACACTATGCCAAATGACTTTTATGCTGCATTTTTTCCAAACAAAGGGGAGTCAGTAAGTGTGGAGAGAGAGCATATTTTTCTATTTTTTTATGAAAATATTATCAGATGATGATAGTGAAATGACTTATTTTGTGGAATAATGTGTGAATTTTCTCATCCAACAGGAAACAAATTTAATGCATTGGCAAGGGCTTCAAACTGATCTTCATGATTCTACTCTTCTTTCTCTACATTCTCCACATAGCAGTGAAAATTCTTAAAACGCAATTTATATTTTTGTCATTCTGTCTCAATACTCTAACACCTCAAATATTAAATGCAATTTAAAATTCTTACCATGATTCACATGAGGCCTTTCAGAACTCAGTCTATATGTGTTTCTTCTACTTCATTTTCTATCAATTTCCTCTATTAAACTTTTATTTCTGTAATCATACCAAACTAATGTAATACAACCATACCAATGCTCTTTCAGCTTTCTCAACCTTTTTTCTTCCTATGTAATTATTCTCCAAACATTAAAATAACTGTCTCTTGATTTATTCAGGTCTCTGTTTAAATAGGAATTGTTTAAAAATACCTCTCCTAAGTACCATATAAAATAGACCTTCTTGATTCTCTATCTCATTACTATGCTTTGATTTATTTAGAGTACTGACCACTGTAATTGAATTCATTTTATAGTATATTCACTATCCATATTCTCCTCTAGTCAGCAAGCTTTGTTAAAAAAAAAAAAAAGCTTGTTTTTCTTATTCAAAACAACTTTTTTCTAATACCTATAACAGTGTTTGGAATATACGTATGTTTCCAAATTATGTCTTAGATGAATCAATAAATTAATAAAACAGAAAGGGCAATGAACCTTTTGTCTTACAGGTAAAACACTATCTTGCTATAAATTTACTTATGCTTTGATGGTAACTTTGAGGGATTAGGGAAACAGAACTAATCAGGACATATACACAGAGAGCAACGGAAAACAAAATAACACCGTTGTGTATTTAATATACGGTATTTGAAATAATTCTGTTAGGTAGATATTTGCTCTGCCTTTGGAAGAGGAAACTGTAGTATAGGGAGGTTGAATGACATGACTAAGTTATCTAAATGTAATTTTTATCTATGATATACAAAACCAGAGGTGGTTCATGCTTGCAACCCCAGCACTTTCGGAGGCTGAGGCAGGCAGATCACATGAGTTCAGAAGTTCAAGACCAGCCTGGGCAACACAGTGAAACCCAGTACCTACTCAAAATACGAAAATATTAACCAGGTGTGGTGGCAGGAACTCGTAAACTCAGCTACTCCAGAGGCTGAGGCAGGAGAATCACTGGACCCTGGAAGGCAAAGATTGCAGTGAGCCGAGGTTCTGTCACTGAACTCCAGCCTGGGTGACAGAGTGAAATTCCATCTCAAAAAAAAAAAAAAAAAAGGAAATACAAAACCAGTTTCTGTGATGTATTTATTTCTGTTTGGCTAGAAATATCCCTAATTGTGTTGCTCAGATCCTTTTAGTAAGTTCTTATATACTTATAATACAGGGATACAAAAATATATAGAGAGTTACATCATAGAAAGACAGGTAGATAAATGATACTAACTGATACTAGTAGATAGATAGATACTAATAGACACATTAAAAGTCTACCAAAGACATTTTTAGCCAATCTTCAATATTACTCAAAATAGTTTGTGTTGAATTTTTAACTATTTAGACTGGATATACAGGTTCACTACTCATATTTTATTCATGCCAAAATTACTTAATTCTCCTTAATACTACACATATGTGAAAAACCTAAAATAATGATGCAAAGTACCCACAGGACTTGACCCTTGAAAATGGGTTAACGAAAACAGAGAAAGAGAATGTGTATCTTACTTCCCTGTCAAGAGTGCCATATACAAAGGCTTAGAATTTTGCCTAGATATTTACTGATCTCAGAATTACTCATTTTTAGAATTAGTTATTTGCATTAAAATGCTATACATAATTAGGAAAAATGTTTCTTTTCTTTAAAAAATTAATTTAAAAAATCAGTTTATTGGTGGAAAAGATGCTTTGAGAGAAGAATCAAATAATCGATACCTAGACCCTTGCAATCCACTCACATTCTTCAAATATAGGAAAAACTATACAACTTTTATGATCGCATGTCTTGCAGTCACTGCCGTATTTCTGATTTGTAATGAAGTAGACTTGAATATGAACATTAACCGGGTGCGGTGGCTCATGCCTGTAATCCCAGCACTTTGGGAGGCCGAGGCAGGTGGATCACGAGGTCAAGAGATCGAGACCATCCTGGTCAACATGGTGAAACCCCGTCTCTACTAAAAATACAAAAAATTAGCTGGGCATGGTGGCGCGTGCCTGTAATCCCAGCTACATGGGGGGCTGAGGCAGGAGAATTGCCTGAACCCAGGAGGCGGAGGTTGCGGTGAGCCGAGATCGCGCCATTGCACTCCAGCCTGGGTAACAAGAGCGAAACTCCGTCTCAAAAAAAAAAAAAAAAAAAAAAAAGAAAAGAAAAGAAAGAAAGAAAGAAAGAAAGAAAGAAAGAAAGAATATGAACATTAAACATTTTGATTTATTGGATTTACTTTCCTGGATAGAAGAAAGTATTCTCTAATGCACTGAAAATTTTAAATACCTAAATTGAAAAACAACCTATTCAACTATGATGGTTGGTTGAAATTTACAATGTATAAATGCATTCAGAAACTAGTTTAACTTTTAAAACCGAATTTACTAGTTGGAGAAACAGCCTGAATGTCAGGAAATGACTTAATTAGAAGTGTGGAAGATAGCAATGTCAGTAAGTTCTGAAAAGCAAGGTTTGCTGTAGGTAATCTATAATGGAGTAATCCCAGGAGAAAATCAAGAACTGAATGTAAGTTGAAAATACATTGTGTACTTGGCAACACACTTGAAGAAAAATCTTTCAGGTGGAAAAATCAAGTACCCAATTAACTGGGAGGGTAAGCAAGCACCTGGTCATTCAATTTAATTGAATAATGACAGTGTATTTTGGTTTTACTGTGTTTTTAAAGTATAGTAGCAGCTAACATATTCGCCTAGCAATTACTACTTAAAAAAAATACTCCCATACTTACCACATTAAAATCATCCAACATTAACCGAAGCTACAAAGCTACTCGTTCATAACAATACATAATGTATGTTTATATAACCTATACAAAGTAGTTACCAAAATGAAAATTATGATGAATAGGAAATATAATGATAAAGCTACCTTTATTTTGTATGTATCATAACATTGCTTATTATATCTATTATTCTAGTATTACTAAAGTATACCTTCAATGAGGGCAAAACCTTTGTCAAACATGTCAGAAAATATAGCCCTGTGGTTCCTAGGAAAGAACATTGCATATTTTAGATGCTAAAATCCTAATTTCCATATAAAGACATAAACGAGTGTAAGACGTAATACATAGTAGAAGGCCACTACTAATACAAGTTATTTCTGAGGTAAAAACTATTTAACTTTTTTACTTACAAGGGAAAACAATTCCATAGTTTCCTGCATAGTAAGTAAAGCTTGTGTATGTAGAGAGAAAAAACAAGTTTCTGAAAAGAAGATCTCACAATGTTTGGACTTTTGACTGTTCTATCTTTATATTTAATAAACACTATTTGAGATTTAAGGAGACACTATTTCATTGCTCTCATTGTCTTGAGGACCGTCTGTAAGTTTCTATTTTATCTTGAGTTTCAAGTGACATTTTGCAAAAGTTCTTTATCTGCTTAAACCTTATAGAAAAAAAATACATAAATCATTGCTTTGCCTTCCACTTGCACCTACTGCAAACTTAAATGACACCTCCTAGTCACTGAGGCCTTCTTAGGACTTTCTATCTCTGTTCATGAGGACTATACTTTTAAGATGGAAATAAATATGATTTCCAACAAGTGTATTTATTCAAAGACAGAAAGCTGCACGTTTCTCTCAAATCTGTGAAAAATGTAGTGATAATCCCCGACAAAGAAGCTTTTTGTTTCTATTTTTGTAAATGTACTTTGAGCTCTGAGATACATGTGCAGAACATGCAGGTTTGTTACATTGGTATACATGTGCCACGATGGTTTGCTGCACCTGACAACCCATCATCTAGGTTTTAAGCCCTGCATGCCTTAGGTATTTGTCCTAATGTTCTCCCTCCCCTTGCCTCCACGCCCCCAGGCCCAGTGTGTGATGTTCTCCTCCTGATGAGAACATGAACTTTTTGGTTTTCTATTCCTGTGTTAGTTTGCTGAAAATGATGGCTTCCAGCTTCATCCGTATCCCTGCAAAGGACATAAACTGATTCTTTTTTATGGCTGCCTAGTGTTCCATGGTGTATATGTGTCACATTTTCTTTATTCAGTTTATCATTGAGTGAAGCTGGGTTTTGTGTAAAACTTTTCTCCATGTAATTACCTTCTATCATATACTGTTTATGTAAGCAATGTTAGAGGCTGTCACCACTCTGATAGACAATGCTTCTCCCTGAAAGTGGTCAATGCTTGTTCATCACTATATTTTTGGAATACCTTTAAACACAAATTATGTCTTCCTTTTAGTCAAAAAGTTTAGTCTGTTGAATTCTTTTTATTGAATTCCTTCTTACTTTCTTTGTACTACTTTCTCAACTACTTCACAAGTACAAAGGAAGGTTGTAACTTCACTCTGTCTGGCTGCCTTTCAGTCTCTTTCTCCATCTAGTATATAATAAATTCTCAATAACATATTTATTGCACTCACAGAGAGTTAAAATAAAATTTAAGGTAATGTTGGCTATTCTGAAGTTTTTTTATTATAGGAAAAACATGCTATACATTTTGAGGCAAAAATGTTCTATTTTTTTCAATGACATTAAGGAGAAAAATGAAAATGGTATTTACATATTGTAGTTGTAGTTTATAAAAATAATATTGTTGTTATAGCATTTTAATTGTGAGTAATCTTTAAAATATGTTTTTGAGTTGGGAGTATAATTTCTAATTAATAAAGCTTGCTAGTAATAGATACTAAACTTAAACCAACTTCTTAAAAAATGAAAAGTAAAACACAAAACACAGAAACATAATGCATGAATGAAAATAAAAGTGACTTTATCCACTGTACAGCAAAAGAACAAATCAATGGAGTGAAAAGGCAGCCTATGAAATGACATAAAATGTTTGTCAGCCATATTTCTAATAAGGAATTAATCTCCAAAGTATATAAGGAACTCCTACAATGTAGTAGTAAATAGTAATCTGTTTTAAAAATAGGCAAAACATTGAACAGACATGTCTCCAAAGAAGGCATACAGATGACCAACAACTATATTTAAAAATGTTCAATCTTACTATTCATCAGGGAAATGCAAATAAAAAGCACAATTCCATGGCACCTTAGATGTGTCAGGAACACTATTATGTAAAAATAAATAAATAAATAAATAAATAAATGAACAACAAATATTTTCAAGGATGTAGAGAAATTGGCACCCATGCACACTGCTGGTGAGAATGCAACATGGTACAGAAGCTATAAAAAACAATATGGATATTCCATAGAACCATATACAGCAATCCCACTTTTGAATATTTTTCTAAAATAATTACGATAAAGACCTCAGAGAGATATCTGCACTCCCATGTTTATTGCAGTATTATTCACGAGAGTCAAGATAAACAACCCAAATATTCATTGACAGATGAGTAAAGAAAATGTAGCACATGTATGAAAAGAATACTATACAGTCAAAAAAAAGAAAATATTCTACATAGACATTAAAATTAATGAACCTGAAAATCTATAATAACTAAAATAAGTTCGTTACAAATAGACAAATATGTTGTGATTTCACTTATATGTGGTATATAAATTAATCAAATTGAGAATATAAAGGTGGTCATGAGGGGCTGAGCAAAGAAAACATGGGGAGTTACTAATCTCAAGTGTAAAGTTTTAGTCAAGCAAGATGAAAAAGCTCTAGAGAACTGCTGAAGACAACATCACACCTATAGTCAGCACTAATCTTCTGTAAACTTAATAAGTAATTACGAGGACAGATCTCATCTTACACTTTATTATCATAAATAAAAGAAATGGATTAATGCAAAACAGAATGAAAATCAAATAGCATTTCTATGGTCTGAATGTTGGTATTGCCCCAGAATTTCTACATTAAAACTTAATTCCCAGTGTGATAGTATTAAGAGGTGGGCCTTTTGAAGTCTATCAGATCATGAGGGTGAAGCCCTCATGGATAATATTGGTGATCTTATAAAACAGGCCCAAGCAAGCTTGTGTGCCCTTTTCATTATGTAAAAACACAGCAAAAAAAGCTGTTGATGAAGAATAAATACTCTCCAGCACCTTGATCTTGAACTTCCCAGATTTAAAAACATTGAGAAATAAATTACTGTCATTTATAAGCTACCAACTTGTGGTATTTTGTTCAATCAGTGTGAAAAAACTAAATATTATCGAGTATTTTTCCTTCAGCCAAACTCATGCAAGTCTATATGCACATGCACATACATAACTGCACACATATTCTCACACCCTCGTACTTCTCTCTCAACAAGCTCTGATTTATTCTATACTAACTTCTTTTTTTGTTCTAATTTTTAAAACTTCCATTTGTAGCTTCAATCAGACAACATCTTTAGCACTCTTAATCAGTGAAAGAATTCTGGCTTTGCCTGAGTCAGTTACTAACCTCTACCGCCATGCAATCATGGTACCCAAGGAAATGGAACCGACACAAATAGGCCAATGTGGGTCTTAGATGCATCTTTACAACATAAAAATCAGGATCGTCAGGCTCATGGCTTCACCCTAATTATATGGAGTAAAGGAGAAGCAGTTTCTCAAAGATTACAGGGAAGCCAATACAGTTAGCCCTCCCTGGGTTCCATGAATCCATGGATTAACCACAAAACTACATGGATAGAAAATATTCAGGGAAAAAAAAGATGGGTGATCTCATCTGTACTGAAAATGTATAGACATTTTTTTCTAAATGACACAAAGTAACAACTATTTACATCAAATTTATATATTATTATTATAAATAGTCCAGAGATTATTTAAAGTATATGGGAGGATCTGCATAGGTTATATGCAAATGTTACCATTTTGTATAAAGGACTTGAGCATTTGTGGATTTTGGTATCCATGGGGGATCCTGGAGGCAATTTTCCATGGATATCAAGGGACAACTGTATAGAGATAATACATACTAAATGTATTCATTACCTGTTTCATGTATTGGATAAAACTTATAAATTTATAAGTGTATTTTAATTTACTCAATGACTATCGGAACAGCTTACTCCAAAGTAGGTTTGATGCAGTCATCACTGCTTTCATTTAAAAAGTTATTGTACATTCTCTAAAAGGTTTAACCTTCTAGCACTAAGAGAACAACCTTACATTTTTTAAACTCTAGAATTCCAGGGGATTGCAATATATGAATGACTGCAATATATGTGGTCATTCAGTTAAGCTCACATTAAAACTGAAGGGTTAAAGCTTACGTAAATCACATGGTGTCATTTCTGAATGGTTTGTTAAAATCATTGGTATCCATCAACTCACATTCATTTTACCATTTCCTAATCATTTCTAAAAGGTAATGTTTTATTCAACTTGAGAGTACAATGATTGTTAATATACACTTCCCTGACAAAACTGAAAATATCACACAACTGACAGTAATCACACACTCCAAAAATAAATGTATTAAAGAATACATTTTTGTTAACTATTTTTTTAAGATTAAGAAGAGATAATCAGACAAGTGATTTTGCAGCTAAGAAAAAAAGCTAGTAAATTGAAGAGAGCAACTCAGTGTTGGTTAAAATTGAAAGGACCATTTGCTATGCACTGTGTCTGAGAAAGAAAGACAGGTGATTTAATTAAGAATTTGAACTTCTTGAGCTTGACATTTATCTCCTTGGTGCATAATTTTTAAAGCAGTAACCCATGCAATCTAATACAAGGATGCTAAATGATACAAACTTGCATACACACAAGATACCAACTAAGAGCTCAATTCAATTATGAATAAATTATCAGAAAGTTTCACCATAGAGAAAACCTATTATCTTTACACTAAATATGCAAATAATGTAATACACTCACTAAAAAAGGAAAGAATAAAGGCTCATAGACAAAATGTCTGTCACAAAATGTCATGCATTTCCATATTCTTTTCAGACTGCCTTGATTGCATTATTAAAAGTAATCATACTATTCATTTCTATACCTATTAACCACCATGACACAGAAAAGTAAAGTAAAATAACAGGTTGAGGTCACACACATGACCTTGACTGTTTCTACCCAACATTCTTCTTAAACCACAAATTTTTGCAGAAACAGTATTCCATATTCAAAATATTTCTGATAATGTAAGAAGCATAGTGTAAGAAGAATATTCTGCGAAAAGCATCTTACATAGTGAAATATGTGGTTTACCAAATAAATAATTTTTCTTTCTCCTAAACCTTGTACAGAACTCATATAGTCTATGCAAAGAAATGCATTTGCAAAAAAATTTAAAAAATAAGTAATATATATCTCTTGTTAATTCAAAATTAGATATATACTTATTTTTAATTTTTTCATTCAAGACTTAGGCTTCCTTTACCCTAAATACATTCCCAATCATATTAGCATATTGGCTGCTAGAGCTAAGTTGAATAATCTGATCTGTGTGAATGAAAGCAAGTGAGAGAGAGAGACAGAAAAATTATAATTTTTCATTCATTTTCAATCTTGCAAATACGGGTATTTTTTTCCTCTATGTACTTACACCGTAGTTTCATAATCCTTTGCCCATACCTTGCTTAAATTGGATGTATTTTAGCTATTAAAATATGTTTAACATCATAGAGTCAAAAATTGATGCTACATTCTTGATCACTGGTAATATCTACCCTCTGAACTCTGAAAACTCATTATATGCACTTTTGTAAGCATTTTATGCCAATTGATATTTTATGGAGCATCTATTTTTTTCGAGGCCGTATACTTAGGGACTTTTGAAACAAAAGTGAAGGCAATTTGATTCTCATTTGCTTTGACTAAGTAAATCCTAATTTTATGTGAAATACAAACACCTACAGAAATGACTGACAGAACTGATTACAAAATGCTTTCAAGAGTACTAAGCGGGTTCTACAGAAGGCTTAAAGGAAAAGTGGCCTTTATGAAATACCAGCTGAAAAGGATCACTGTGCTGGAAAAACAGAGTTCCTAAACCTCAGAACATGTGTTGGAAAGAGTAGCAAGTACCACACAGCTACTCTTTCCACGTGGAAAGTATAGTATTCACAATATGATGGTGGATGAAAGAAAAACGATGAATTTATCTGCTCGTGATGTCATAACAGAATAACAGACTGGGTGGCTTATACAATAGAGATTGTATTATCATAGTTCTGGAGCTGGAAGTCCAAGATTAGGATGCAGGCAAGATTGGCTTCTGTTTTTCCTTCCTGACTCAAAGACAGTAGACTTCTCAAGGAGTCTTCACATGACCTTTCCTTTACTCCATTTGTGTACTTCGGATCTCTCTTTTTCTTCTTATAAGGATATTAGTCCAAATGAATTAAAGCCCTGGCCTATTATCCAATTTGTACTTAGGTACCTCCGTAAAGGCCATATCTCCAAACATTGTCACATGGATATTAGGGCTTCAACATATGGATTTAGTGGGTACAAAATTCAGTCCTTGACATATGACCAAAGAAAAGACTAAAAATGTAAGCTGGAACAAAAACAAGAGGAGCCTTATTCTTCCTGCTACAGATATAAGACATTATTATAAAGTTGAACAACGGGAGCCTCTGTGGTAACTTGAATAGTGGAAAGACATGACATCATCTAGAAAAATAACTCTGAAAGTAATATTCATATAGAATAGAGAGAAAAGGATCTAGGATATGAGCAACCAGTGAGAAAAATGTTGGTTGCCTTCAACCCACTAAAATATTTTAAAACCATTGCCAGAATGAAATGAACATAAACAATTGAATCAGCAAATGTTTTCTTTGTAAAAATAATAAATATTCTGTTGGCTTGGTAGGGATTAAAAGAAAAACAGAGTCCAAATTTCTTCCCAAGGTTCTTGTTCCAAGAGTTGGTTAGACAGTGGTACAATTAAATGCATGTGGAATTTCAAAATGAAGTTGTTACAGGCAGTGGCAAGAGAAAGGGGTGAAGAATAGAATTATTGTCAACTTTGAACAAATTGGATTTAAAGGATTTCCTAAAATTTTTATATTAATTACCAATAAACGATTCTAAATCTATACAATAGGATATTCCAATGAGGCAATAATGAATTGTAGTCTAAAATTACTCAAAAAATAGAAATTTTCTGTATTAAACTAGGGAAGTAAAAATATTAAAAATGACAACTAGACTACCATATCACAGTGTAGGGTATTTACTCCTTGTTTTCTATGTCTTACCCATTTCCTCTTTCATTTCCTTACTAAATTATCAAAATATTCTTTGATTTCTAGATTTAAAAAACAGATGAATAAGAACTCATCTTATGTCTCCCTCCAAGTAGCAATGGCCATGAGACATGGTTTTCTTACATAACATGTAAGAAGATATATGTGTTTTGAGTGGGGATTTGTGAAAAAAAGAAAAAAGCCAATGCATTTCTAATTTTAAAAAAAGGCAAAACTCGTTGGTATAGAAATGTCCATCTTTCTCTGGAATTTTAGAATGTTGCTAGGTACAGAACAACTAATTGAAAGAAGCCACATGCTTAGGATCCTGAATGGAAAACAGAAGATGCCTAAAACCTTGACAGCATCATGAGGTTGCTATACAAGTCTGGGCCATCAGCATCTGACATTCTTGTTATACTAAAAAATATATGTATTTCCACTGGGATCTTCAGGAAAAAGGTGTTAGGCTCTCCTCTCCTACCTGCTGGCTTCCTCCCAAATTTATATGTCCTGACAGAAAATGTAAGGTTTCAGGATTAGAGAATAGACCACTTATTACTCCAGAGAATCCTACTGAGAGTGAAAGAGGAAATTCTTCCCCAAGATCCAAGTGTTTTCTACCATACCCCTCCTGTAACACTGGGGATTACAATTCAACATGAGATTTGGGTGGGACACAAATTCAAACCATTTCAACAGTTACAGACCCTCAAGATTATATTGAGCCCACCCAAATAGTACAGGATAATCTCTGTATTTTGACATCATCTGATGAGCAATGTCAATCTCATTTTAATTTTCCTTTGGTTATGTAATACAAAATATTTACAAATTGCTATGATTAGCAAACTGACATTTTGGGTACTATTCCACCTATCACACGTAGCACGTTTGCTACCGAATTATGTTTAAACCAAATTTGCCAATACTCTTTTCTCAGAAAGCTGAAACTGACTAAAGGTGAAGATATTCACAGAGAATTACCTTTCAATGAAATCAGCATGCAGATGCTTTATAAAGTAACAAGAGAAAATGAGATCATTTAGGGAGTCATTGTATATGGAATTACTGATGAGGCACTTGGCTATTAGGATTCACAGAGATAAAGAGGAGTCAAGAGACTAATGCAAGGCAAGAGCATGGGCTGTAAATGTTAAGGTTAAGCAAGAGAGTGTGGTTTTCTGGAAACTAAATGGTGAACAGGAGAAAGAAGAAAAATCTCATGGTTTGAAGATACTGTCAATAGGTCAGTGAATTGCAGATTGATAAACAACCATCACATGTAGTAGCTGTGCTAGTCTATTTTGTGTTGCTATAACGGAATACCTACAACTGCATAATTCATATAGAAAATGGGTTTATTTGGCTCAAGATTCTGCAGGCCGTACAATTATGGCACAAATATCTCTTCAGCTTCTGGTGAGTCCTCAGGAAGCTTCTACTCATGACAGAATATGAGAAGAGTGGGCGTGATACTTGGTGAGAGAGGAAGCAAGAAAGAAAAGAGGGAGATCTCCAGACTTTTTAACAACCAGACCTCATGTGAATTCATTACAATGATAGGCACCAAGCCACTCATGAGAGATCTGCCCTCGTGACATAAACATCTCCCACTAGGCCCACTTCCAACATTGTTGATATCATTTCAACACTTAGAGATTACAAACATCCAAATTCTCTCAGTGGCATGTAAGTTATATATCATTTAACGTACAACATTGATATAGGCTACAGTTTAAGTAGTCCATATCATTTATCTCATCCTACTAAGTCTATATAATGCTATCCCCACTAGCTTTTACTTTTATTTCTATAACAAATAACACATACATTAAAATGTTGGGTTAAACCAGACCTGTATCACATTTTACATCTGCATTGTAATCAAATTTTTTGATCACATCTCACTACTTACAGTTAACGTAATAACCACATGAAGCTATTTTGATAAAACACAAAAGTAACTAAGAATCATAAATATTTTTAGAAAATAAATAACAACTCATATTTCCTAGAATTTAACAGTATGATTATTGCAAAATGGAAAGAATATTGTAACAGATAGCTCACAATGCAAAACTTTACCTAGGTTTACATTTTATGTTTATTTGTACAAATTTAGACAAAATGTTATATTATGAAAATTGGGGGAGGGCTGGTTACTGTGTCATTTTGTTACCTCAGAAAGGCTTGAAATTTTTTAAAAATGCTGTTATTCATTTAGTGGTTAATTAACCATACAGAACCTTTAACTTGTGCCATAGTTATTAAATCTTGTGATGGAGCAATTGCTATGGTTTATTGAACACAAAGGTGGTTAAATGTCACAAAAATTATTCTTGCAAGTATTTGCTTATGAATAAATATTTTCATGCTTCCAACAATACTATATGTATTATGACCTGTAAAGCATCCATTTGTCATTTTCAGAAACTATTCTTGCCATTTACATTTATAATTTTGAGGCCCAAAAAAAGGAACATTAGGATCATCACTAAGTATTAAAATATGATTTTTTTTCTTTAATGTGTTATTTTAAAGGAATTTCTAAAATTTTTACAAAAGATCATCAGGAAGCATTGTATTGAATATTGTTCTTTTATTTCTGCTAAGAATCCAAGCATTAAAGACAGAAGCAAAATAAAAAGAGCTCTCCTTGACTTCTTCAAAATACTTTTCTCTACAGATCTTGATTTAAAGAGCTAATCATAGGTAAAAATCATAATGAGTTGGACACTGGCTATTGGAGAATAGAAATGAAAAATAAAGTTAATAGCTAGAATAGATTACTATTTTGCGAAATAGAGCTGCAGATGTTTTAAATTTTAATAACATTTCTCAAGAGAATAAGACAAGCAACAAACTGGAAAAATATTTGAAAAATACACATCTGTTAAAGGACTGCTATTCAAAATATACAAAATAACTCTTAACAATAAAAAAAATGAACAGCCTAATTAATAAATGAGCAAAAAAATCTGAACAGTCACCTCACCAGACAAGATATGCAGATCACATGTAAACATATTAAACTATGCTTAACATAATAAGGCATTAGGGAATTTCAAATTTAAAAGAAATAAACAAGATACCACTACACAACTATTAGAATGACCAAATCCAAAACACTGAAAACACTAAGTACTGAGGAGGATGTGAAGCAACAAGAACTCTCAATCATTGACAGTGGGAATACAAAATGATACGGCTACCTTTGAAGACATTTTAAAAGTATCTTATAAAACTAAACATGTTCCAACCATATGATCCACCAATAATGCTCCTTGATATTTATGAAAATGAATTGAAAACTTATCTCTACACAAAATCTGCATATGACTGTTGATAGCAGCTTTATTCCTAATTGCCAAAACTTGGAAGCAATCACGATGTCCTTCAGCAACGTGAATAGATGAAGAAATTCTGGTACCTCCAGGGAATGGAGTATTATTCAGTGCCAAAAGAAATAAGCTGTCAAGGTATCAGATGGCATGGAGAACATTTTAATGCATTCAATTAAGTAAATGGAATCAATCTAAAAGTCTACATATTATATGACTTCAATTATACAGCATTCTGAAAAAGGCAAAACTCTGAAGACATTAAAAAACTAATGGTTACCAGGGGTTAGTGTAAAGGAAGGGATAAATAGGAAGAGAACAACAGTTTTAGGGAAGAGAAATTATTTTGTGTAATAAAACAATGATAGAAATGTCAATTATACATTTGTCAAAATTAATAGAATGTACAAAAATAAGAGTTAATCCTAATATAAACTATAAACTGTATGTAAAAATAATGTGCCAACATAGACATCTTGATTGTGATATATATATGTGTGTATATATATATATATATATATACACACATATATATATACATATATGTATATACACACACACACACAGATGTATATATATATATACATATATGTATATATATACATCTGTGTGTGTGTGTGTGTATATATATATATGTGTATATATATATATATGTGTGTGTGTGTGTGTGTATATATATGTGTGTGTATGTATATACTGTGGTGGTATAGGATGTTGATAGTAGGGCAGGTTGTGTATTTGTGGGGACAGAGTGAATATGAGACCCTCTGTACTCAATTTTGCTGCGAACCTGAAACTGCTTCAAGAAAATAAAAGTTATTAATTAAAATTCATTTCACTTTTCCTCCTGAATGATATATAAGGTTACATGTATTAACATGTTGTATTAAAAATATATATACATAATATGTAACATTATTTTGTAGAAAATTGAGATTTCTATGTAAGTTCTCTTCTTTTTTTCCATATTCTTGTTTTTGGTTAACTTCATGAAAATTCAGAATTCTGAACAGAAGGTTTTCACCATGCAGGTATCTTTATCTAGTTTAGGTAACTTACCTCTTACCTTAACCTTTAGGCCTACTGCTGAGTTACTAAACGGTCCCTTGTAGTTTCCCTGCAGTCTGTCATTATCTTAATCCACCTTTATTAATTATTCTCAGTTAACTCAATTTGCATATGTGATTTGTGTCAGAACTCTTACAGCATTAAGATAATTCAAATTTCTCGTGGTTAAGTTGAGTCAACAAGTCATTTTGGAAAACATTTATTTAATTGAATTTTCTGTTATGATGGTAGTAGTTTGTGTTATTCATTACATCATTTATTATATAGGAATAATTCCACAAAGATTTTTCATCATCTCTCAAGTACATTTTAAAATTATGATATGAGAATTGTTAACAAAATCACTCACTGGCATTTTATGACAAATATATATTGCTTTGGGTCAGTGCTTCTCATTTTCAAACTATCTCCTGTTTCCTGAAGTTATTTAGATATAAATTTTCTAGATAAAAATATGAGTTGCCGTGGATAATATATCTTCAGACACTATTTTTAATAGTTTGTCAGAAATAGCTGGTTAATTTGAATAGCTAAATTGTAATTTATTTTCTGTTTTCTCAGAATACATCAATAAATATTAGACAGACACCAAGAGCTGTGAAGGTGATGGAAATATAGGTACTGTTGATAATGAAGATACATTAGATATTTCTAGAGAATGTAAAAGAAAAAATGCAGCATAATAAAAATTTATCCAACAAAAGTATAGTATGGGAAATTTGAGGTTAATGTACATCTTTTTTTCCAAAAAAAAAAAATAATTAAACTAAATAAGATACTCAAAAACTATCATTTGACCTTTCAGAGAAAGACCAAAGGCATATATAACACAGAGATGTGTTTGCCCAAAATTATCTATTCAGCTTCTGTAAAACCACTAGGAATCTGAGGTATTTTCACCTTTGGCTGCTTATATGTCCACCCAACCCCTGATCCATGGTTTATATTTATGTAGAACAGATCAGGAAAAGAGGGATGGCAGCCTTCCATCTAGAGTAGGTTAAGTGGAAGGTGGAGCATGGAAAATCCTATGCTGAAAAATATCGTAAACAAAAATAGTGATTCCCATGGAAATAATTATAGAAGGCCAACGTTGCAGATAACCTAAGATCTCAATACTGGTTGGGAAAAGCAAAAGTTCAGCAGATCTGCCCAAAACTTAACAGGGACATGGAGGCAACTAAACGGACAAGAGAGCCATGATATAGTTCTATTCTTTGTTGGACACCTCTGTGTATGTATCAAAAGACAGGTAAGACGGAAACTTAGTGAGTAGTTTATCCTTTATTGAACATAAGATCTAGTAAGTGTAAAAGATGGAAAAAATGATGGCACAAGCGTGTAAATTGTCTAAGTCTTGAATGAACTTACCATGCAATACATTAAATATACTTGCATTGGCAAAAGGTTGGGGCCTCTTGGACCACAGAATTCAATCACAACTTCTGAACACTGGCTGAACCCTAAGCTTTACTAAATTAGTGGCAGCATCTAGCAATTTATAAAATAAATGAAAGTAATATTTAAGAAACCGGAGCAGAGACCTTAGTGTTTGCATAATGCAAAGAAACAGACACTGACAGAATTCACCTGAAAAAGTATTAAACAATGTCTGGGGGAGGTGGTTCATGCCTGTAATCCCAGCACTTTGGGAGACGGAGGCAAGCAGATCACGAGGTCAGCAGTTCCAGACCAGCCTCGCCAAGATGGTAAACCCTCGTCTCTACTAAAAAAAATACAAAAATTAGCCAGGCGTGGTGGTGGGTACCGTAATCCCAGCTACACGGATGGCTAAGTCAGGAGAATTTCTTGAACCTGGAAGGCGGAGGTTTCAGTGAGCCAAGATTGTACCACTGCACTCCAGCCTGGGTGATAGAGGAAGACTTCGTCCCCCCCACTCCCCCAAAAAAGAAAAAGTCTCTAAACAAGCTTACAAGCCAATAAATAAAATATTAGTAACAGTCACATGTATAGATGGAAATCAGAATTCAGAATACCTAAAATATAATATTTATAGTATATTACCTAACTTTTTCAATTTTTAATGCAAAACTTACAAAACTTATAAATAAACCAGCAACTGTTGATCATACTCAACAGAAAAGTAAAGAAATGGTGATTATCTTTGAGAGTCTCAAACAATGCCATAAGACACAGTCTACAAAGTAGCTAAAATAAATACCTTTGAAGAATAAGAGACATGTTTAAATACTGAAGATAAATATAATGACAATGACTCATCCAATGGAGAATATTAATAAAACATATAATGCTTGAGTTAAGTATATTCTAAATTAAGTGGATAATTCATTAGTGAGTTTCAAAAGCAGATTTATTCTGGTTAAAGGGCCAAAAAAAACCCAGAAAATAATTAGGGCAATTAATATTATCCTTTGTAAAGAACAACAAAAATAAAGAATAAGGAGCACAACTTCAGAGGTTTTTATGTCACCACAACACAACATAATACAAGTGTACCAATCCACACATCATAGGAGTCTCCAAACAAGAGGAGAAAAAAATAAAACAAAATTGAGTAAATAATGACCAAAAATTGTCCAAATAAGCTTAAATTAATTTATACATCTATTCACCTCAACAAATTGTTAGGAGAATGTACAACCAGAGATCAATAGTTAAACACATCATAGTCCAACTACTGAAAGAGAAGATCTTGAAAAAGGCAAGACGGAACCTACACAAATGTTGGAAAATTGCAAAAAAAAAAAAAAAAAAAATAGTAGCTGATGTCTCATCTGAATTGACTAATGTAAAAAGATAGGTAGAAAATATATTGAAATTGCTAATAGAACGAAGAAAAATCACTCAACCTCAAATTTCTAGATAAACAAAGACTAGGGTAATCCATTTTTGTCAGGCCAAAGTACCTACAGTTCAAAAGGAAGTTTTTTTTTTTTTTTTTTTTTTTTGTTTTTTTTTTTTTTTTTTTTTTTTTGAGACGGAGTTTCGCTCTTGTTACCCAGGCTGGAGTGCAATGGCGCGATCTCGGCTCATGCAACCTCTGCCTCCTGGGTTCAGGCAATTCTCCTGCCTCAGCCTCCTGAGTAGCTGGGATTACAGGCACGCGCCACCATGCCCAGCTAATTTTTTTATATTTTTAGTAGAGACGGGGTTTCACCATGTTGACCAGGATGGTCTCGATCTCTTGACCTCGTGAGCCACCGCGCCCGGCCAAAAGGAAGTTTTATAAGTTTAAAGAAAGTGATATCAGATAGTAACTTGAATTTGCTTTAGGAAATAAAGAGTAATGTTGAAGATTATTGCATGGGTTATTATAAAAGACAAATTAAATACATGCACATATTTTCTTTTTTTCTCTCTTGTAGGACATTTACATAACAGGCAAGACGGCAAACTAGAAGCAGTGGCGATCAGAGGTTCCCTTAAAAAAGAAGCATGATAACATTTGAATCCTGCACCAGCAACCAAGGTATCTAGGTTATGTCATCAGAACTGACCAGGCGACTGGCACAATCCACAGAGAGGAAGGAAGATCACTGTGGTTTGGCAGTCTACCTGAGATCCACACGGGGGAGGGGAACCCCTATCCCTCAGCTGAAGGAGGTGGAGTGAACATGCCACCCAGCCGGGGAGACTGCGCTTTAACAAC
Source organism: Saguinus oedipus (assembly GCA_031835075.1). Taxonomy (NCBI): domain Eukaryota; kingdom Metazoa; phylum Chordata; class Mammalia; order Primates; family Cebidae; genus Saguinus; species Saguinus oedipus. The sequence continues at coordinate 47,487,578 of CM063186.1, read as the reverse complement.
AGAACCATGCAACCCACAGGTGGGAAGATCCCCCGCGTGAACCCACACCAGCGGGTCCTAGGGTCCCAACCCTGGATGAAAGCAGATTGTCCAGAACATCTCAGCTAGGATCTGCAGAGTTCCTGGCGGGTGGAGTGACCAGTTCCACAGCTGCAGAAGCCTGCTGTCTAAACCATTTGAGCTCCTTGGGGGAGGAGCAGCAGTTAACACTGGGAATGATAACTGCCTAATATTCTAAGCTCCCTGGGCAGGGCAAGAGTGGCAGCTATCTCTATAGCTCCAGGCGGTGCTTTTCCCTTGCTGAAGCTAGGGAGGCTGAACGGCTTGGGAACAAGAGGTGTCCCCACAGCCCAACATACTGGCTATGGCAGACTGCGACCAGAGTCCCTCCTCAGACCTGACCCTGACCCACCCTTCTTCACTGGGTAGGGCCTCCCTGCAAAATCGCCAACTCCAGCCAAGGGCTTAAGGATAAAACCCTAATCTCCCTTATCATTGTGGTTTGGCAGTCCCCTGATTAAGTTTTGCATATATAAACAGCTTCAGAATATTCATACTGATTTGTGCCGCAGTGCTATCTTATAAGGCCTTACAGCAAGCAAAAAAAAGAAAAGAAATGACATTTGCTTCCTAGATATTTCTGGTTATTAAATCCAGTTGAATTATATTCACTATTAATCACAATCCAGGTGTTGTAATCAAAGATTTTGGGTGCAGTAACCTAAAAGAATGAGGTTTTTTTTTTTTTTTTTTTTTTTTTTTTTTTTCTGTGTTAGCGTAGGTTTTGAAAACAAATGGCTATTAGGCAATTTCAAAGACAACCTAATGTAATGAAAGTTTGGAAAGAAGCACTAGTCTTGTGTCAACAAGCTGATTACAGAACACAGGGATATAAGGATGCATGGGAAATGAGAAAGGCTTCCTTGGCAACAAGAAGCCTAAGCACGTGCCAAAATGTTGACACACCAGGTGTGTGTATTTGAGGGTTATGACAGTTTGTTGATTGATCCACCAACTACCCAACAAGAATCGCTTTTTATGTCTCAGATAGTAAACTTGTACCAAGAGAAACAGAAACAGTGTTCACACAGATGTATTTGAAATTTGAAGCCACCACTCCTTTCACTAACTAGACAAACTGACAGCAAAGTAGATTCTCCATCTTAGCAGGTAAGATTTAGCATAGAGTGCCTCTGGCAACGTGTTATTTGCAGAAGCTTCAGAAGGACAGGAGAAGCAACATTATTTAGAAGGGCAGTGTGAGGTCACTCTATACAGCTTTCCTGGCAGTATCAACAGAGGGATCCTGAGAAGAGATGAAGAAAACTTGATCTGGTAAGTATTTTTGGAGACTGGACAATTTGGAGATTTAAAAGTGTGGAGGAACCACAGTGGAATTGGGAGGGAGGAAAGTTAAACATGCATGGGCTATACTGTATTTAAATTTTTTTAACTTCAACATCAGAAGAGCATCAAAGCTTTTTTATACCAGTTGATGCCGTTGCCATTTCATTGTCTGTTGTCTGTTGAGCCCCATCAGGGGTTTTCTTACGTTTTTCAATGTCTGTTTGTAGACTATTTTTACCAGCCTATGCTTCTTGTTATTTTTGTATTCCCCCAGCTTAGGACACATAGTTCTGCTCTATCCAGTTGATTTTTTTCCTTTGATTTCTTACCTGATCGTTTTTTGAATTTTTGCCTCTCTTAAAAATTTTTTAAAAAAGAAAAAGAAACACCTTACAGTTTTAAATCTTCATTAATAAATGCATGTTAACATGTTTTAAGAATATTAGTTCAAGTTATAATATCACTCTAATTTTTAATCCAGTAACCAAATTGAAAGATCACTCTTCCACTAAAATTGGAAGGTTTTAGGAGAGCTGAAATATTTATAGTTGTTCATACAACTAGATAAGAATTATTGTTCATTTTAATGCTTCATCAAATAAAAGAGTCTTTTTTAAAAAAAGCTATATTTCTGTTAAATTGGAAGCAGCAGCAAATTTATTGAACTCTTCAGAAGAAACCATATTTTGAAGTTTTTTTTGTTTTCTTGCTTTGCTTTGTTTTTATTTGGTTTTATAAGTTTTATTTGGTTTTTACTCAGAATTTGAGTAAAGAAACATGTTTGTGTCATGTATTTCTAGTTTTCCTGTCCTTGAATTCCAGTGTAGACAGTACCCCAAGACAATGAAATATTTCTATTTATTAGGACTCACTTTTTCAGAAACCTCAGTTTTTACTTCTGTTTTATTTAAAAAAGAAAAAATAAATAAATAAATGTTGCAACAGCTGTCAACTCCTACTGGTAATCTGTTTTCAAAAAAGTCTCATCATACTGTCCAAGAGGAAATTATCTTCTAAATGTAATGTCACTTAAAAGTTTTCAAAGTACTTTTAATATTTTACCAATATGTTCACTCAGTTCCTAATTATTTTTGGATCCTGCTGAGTAATTTCTCAGCTTTTTAGTATGGTGATTTGCATTCCTCCTCACATCTGGGTTCTTTTTCTGCCTGTTAGTTTGTATTGTTTGAATTAACATAGGAGCTTTAATTTTCTCTTTTTAAGATGACAAGATGAAACTTTTCTTAAAAATGATAATTTCCTGCAAACTTGTAAGTTGTCCCTAGATGTTTTATTTTTGCATGTTTGAAAAATGCAGCAGTAAGTATCACTTCACTTTTTTTTTCAGTCAGAGAAAGTTGTCTCTGGGTATGCTGGTTTTTACCCCAGACCTCTACTCTGGCAGTGCCTGTGGTCACAGCCCTATCTTCCAACTCTGTGCTCCAGTCATGAGGGCTATGGTGTGAATAATGTCATCTCTTCTGAGGTTAATATTGAACTTAATTCTCATGGTGGCAGTATTGAGAGTCTGGGCCTTCTGAAAGATGGTTGAGTCATGAAAGCTCTGCCTTCATGTATGAGATTTTGTCTTCTTAAAAGGCTTGAGGAAGTCCGTTTGGCCTTCTGGCATGTAAGGATGCATCAAGAAGGCCCTCATCAGACATTAAATGCCTGGTGTCAATCTTGAACTTTTCAGAAATGGTAGAAAAAATATCTATTATTGATAACTTGCAAATTTTATCAATAAAATTATTATTTGATAATTTTGGTAGAGTAGCACAAATAGATTAAGATATAAACTGGTATCAAGAAATGAGGTATATTTTGATGTGAACGTTGACCTGATGGGAGTTTAACCTGTAATGTATCGCTGTGAATGGAACACTTAAGAGTGATTTTGGTGAAGACTCAGAAAAAAATTGGACAAAGAGGAAGGTAGCGGTGGTGGGGGTGGTGAAAAGGATCCCCCGCAGATGCAAAGCTATGAACAGAAAGACTGCCTGGCCAGCAAACCCTGGGACATTTATAACAAATTTACAATAGACTCTATTTTTAAGTCAATAGCTCTCTCAACATTACCAAAATGAAACCATTATAATTGCTAGTAGGTTATCAGTTAAAGAACAAATGAGAAATACAAAAGGACTGTGTTCGACACTTTGTACGTTATTCATTAAGCAATAATGCCCCAAAATAGATAAAGAAAATAAATGAAAAACTATTTAAAAACAGACTGATATATCCTAAACTGTGGGAGACAGGTTAGCCTAATTCTCTCTGAAAGTGATAGGCTAAGTAAGCATGTATCTGTCCATTCTTGCATTGCTATAAAGAACTACCTGAGACTGGGTAATTTATAAAGAAAAGAGGTTTAAGCGGCACATGGTTCTATAGGTTGTACAAGAAGCACAGCAGCACCTTCTTGGCTTCTGGGTAGACCTTAGGAAACTTACAACCATCTTGGAAGGCAAAGGGGAAGCAGAAGAAGGAAGGAGTAGAAGGAAGAGAGAGTGGGGAAGATACCAAACAATTTTTCAAGCAGGCAAATCTTGTGAGAACCCTATCACAATTATAGCACCAAAGGGGGAAATTAACCCCCAAGATCCAATGTCTTCCTACCGGGTCCCACCGCCAAAGTTAGGATAACAATTCAACATGAAATTTAGGTGGGGACATAAATCCAAACCATATTATTCTTCCCCTTCCCCCTCTTAAATCTCATGACCTTCTTATATTTCAAAATACAATCTTGCCTTCCCACCAGTCCCTCAAATCTTAATACAGCATTAACTCAGATGTCCAAAGTCCCAAGTCTCATCTGAAACAAGGCAAGTTCCTTCCACCTATAAGACTGTAAAATAAAAAGCAAGTAAGTTACTCCCAAGATACAGTGAGGGGTATAGGCATTAGGTAAATACTGTCTTGCCAAAAGGGAAAAAGCCCAAGGAAGGGGCCTGTGCAAGTTTGAAACTGACTGCACTGTAGTCATTAAATCTTTAAGTTTCAAAATAATTTCCTTTGACTCTGTGTCTCACATGCAGGGCACACATGGGTGCACTTGGGTGCAAGGGGTGGGTTCTGAAGGCCTTGGACATTTCTATCCTGTGGCTTTGCAGGTTCAGACATCGTGGTTGCTCTCATGGACTCACATTGAGTGTCTGTGGCTTTTCCAGGCACATGGTACAAGCTATTGGTGGATCTTGAGGATGGTAACCCTCTTCTCGAAGCTCCAGTAGGCAGTGCTCCAATGGGGATACTGTGTGTGTGTGTGGGGGGGGAGGTGGGCACCAACCTCACATTTCTTCTCTGCACTGCAGTAGGTTCTCTATGAGGATTCTGCCCCAGCAGTAGGCTTCTGCCTGGACATCCAGGCTTTCCATACATGCTTTGATATCTAGCAAGAAGTTTGCAGACCTCAACTCTTGCACTCCATGTACCACTCAGGCTTAACATTATGTCAAAGCCACAAAGGCTTACAGCTTTCACCCTCTAAAGCAGCAGCTCAAGCTGTACCTGGGTTCCTTTTAGCCAGTGCTGATGCTGGATTGGCCAGGATGCCGGGGAAAGTGTACCAGTGCTGCACAGGGAAGCAGAGCCCTGGGCCTGGCCCTGGCATAGGAAAACATTTTGCCTTCATAGTCCTCCATGCCTGAGATGGGAGGAGCTGCCACAAAGGTCTCTGAGATGCCGTCAATATTTCTTCCCCATTGCTATCAGCACTTTCCTTCTTTATGAAAATTTCTGCAGCCTGTTTGAATTATTCCTCAGAAAATGGGATTTTCTTTTCTAACATATGACCAAGTTGCAAATATTTCAAGCTTTTAGGCTCTGCTTCCCTTTTAAGAATATGTTCTAGTTTCGGGTCATTTCTTTGCTCACTCATAGGAGTATAGCCAGTTAGAAGCAGTGAAGCCACATCTTGAACTCTCTGTTACTTAGAAATTTATTCTGCCAGAGGCCTTAAATCATAACTCTTAAGTTCAAATTTTCACAAATTTGAAGGGCACGGGTAAAATGCCTCCAACCTCTTTGCTAATGCATAGCAAAAGTGACCTATACTACAGTTTTCAATATGTTCCACATCTTCATCTGACACCTCCTTAGCCTGGCCTTCATTGTCTATATAACTATATACGCATTTAATTCACAATTAACAAGTTTTTAGGAAGTTCCAAACTTTTCCTCATCTTCTTATGTTTTTCTGAGTGCTCCACATTGTCCCGACCTCTGCCTGTTACCCAGTTCCAAAGCTGCTTCCACATTTTCAGATTTCTTTATAGCAATGCCCTACTCCTTAGTACCAATATTCTGTATTAATTCAATCTTACCCTGCTATAAAGAAATACCTTAGACTGGGTAATTTATAAAGAAAAGAGATTTAATTGACCCATGGTTTCACAGACTGCATAGGAAGCATGATGCTGGCCTCTGCTCAGCTTCTGGGGAGGTCTCAGGAAATTTACAATCATGGTGGAAGGTGAAGGAGGAGCTGGCACTTCACATGTCCAGGAGCAGAAGGAAGAGAGAGAATGTGGAGGTGCCACACACTTTTAAACAACCAGATCTGGTGAAAAATCTATCACCAGAAAAGCACCAAAACGAGACATCCACCCCTATGATCCAGTCAGCTCCCACCAGGCCCCACCTCCAAATTAGAGATTTAAATTCAACCTGAGATTTGGTTGGGGACACATATTCAAACTATATCAAAGCACAAAGCAATAAAGATATAGATAAGTTGTAAAATATTAACAAATGATAATTATAAATTAAATCATTCAATAATAGAAATATATCAATTTTCCATAAGCTTATGCAGCCTGCTTCAAATGTTGCATGTATACTAAGCCTCAAAAGAAGGTTCAAAGTAATAAATAGAAACTGTATCATTATTCAAATACTTGGTTGTCAATAAAAACTTAGGATTTCAAATTAACTCCGAAACTTTGAAATGCTAAAACATACATGAAAATGAAATTATTTTAAAGTTAAATTAAAATTATAAAAAGTTTAAGCTTTTATTTTATTTTTTTAATTTGAGACAGAGTCTCACTCTGTCATCCAGGTTGGAGTGCAGTGGCATAATCTCAGCTCGCTGCAACCCCTGTCTGCCTCCTGGATTCCAGTGAGTCTCTTGCCTCAGCCTCATGAGTAGCTGGGATTACAGGTACCTACCAACATGCCTGTCTAATTTTTGTAGTTTTAGTAGAGACGGGGTTTCAACATGTTGGCCAGGCTGGTTTTGAACTCCTGACTTCAACTGAATCTGTCCACCTCAGTTTCCCAAATTGCTGGGATTATAGGCATGAGCCACCACACCTGGCCCACATAAATATATTTGATGAAAGATTTTTTGATAAACAAAAAGATCATAATAGAACGTCTAGACATATGAGCACAAATGTGCATAATCTTTAGGTAATAACATTGCACTACACATTAGCTGGAAAAACAGACTAGTGCTAGCATAGCTACCAAATATGTATGACAAAGTTGTGAAAAAAAATCACATTGCACATCAATTCCATGTAGCTTAAAGTTGAATGTGAAAAGCAAAAGTTTTGAGATGAAATATATATTTTAATAACAGGACATTGATGTATTTCTAACTCAATGTGATCATATAAGAAAAACTCTCAATATATGAAAATATTAAAAGAATATTAGAATGAAGTTACAAACTAGTTAAAAGACAAACTGGAAATAGCAATGTTTTCACCATAAATATTTCAATAGCTATTAATATCATCAATATGTTAAGTGTCCTATAAATAGGCATTCAAAGAACTCAGTAAAAATAAAACACAGTGTCGGACATGTACATTTTAAACTAGAAATTCCTAAGACAAAACCTAAGTTATTAATCATACCCAAATTTGTACATCACTGCAAATTAGATAATGTGAAATACAGCAAAGGAATTCCATTTCATACTGATCTGATATTACCTTCGTGTAGCATACCTGTTGGAAGTGTGCACTCTTATGGATGGTGGAAATGTAAATTGTTGCAACAACTTAGAAAAACAACTTGGTATTTATTGCAATATTTTAATTCCCATTGTCTACCACAGGCTCAAAGACATGCATACAGTAAGGGTGGTATGGAAACTTGTAAATAGCAAAACAAGAGACACAATTCAAAGTTATTCTGGTAGAAGAAGTAATAAATTGTTGTATATTCATAGAATGTTGCATTGTACAGAATTAAGCCAAAGAAGGGAACTAGCTCTTACTAAATAAAAATAGGTAAATCTTTGAAAACCATGATGAGCCAAAAAAAAAAGGAAGTTACAAAGTGATGTGTACAGCAAAATCGATTTTATAAATTTTTATTTATATAAATCTTTAAATTTGTATAAAAGTTTAAAATTATGTATGAATAAGTACTCAAGAAATACAAGATAGTAGCTATACCATAATAAATATGAAACAATATATAATCTAATATTAATATTTCCTGAAATCTGCATAATTATTACATGATTGAATGCTGCATTATTTTTAGTATATTTCTGAACATTTTATGAATTTCATAATTAAATACATGAACATTTTTCAAGGAGATAGAAATCACGTTTCTTTTTTTTTTAAGACACAGTCTTGCTCTGTTGCCAGGCTGGAGTGCAGTGGCGCAATCTCAGCTCACTGCAACTTCTGCCTCCCGGGTTCAAGCAATTCTTCCGCCTCAGCTTCCAGAGTAGCTGGGACCACAGGCGTGTGCCACCACCCCCAGCTAATTTTTCTATTTTTAGTAGAGACAGGGTTTCACCATGTTGGCCAGGATGGTCTCAATATCTTGACCTTGTGATCCGCCCACCTCAACCCCTCAAAGTGCTGGGATTACAGGCGTGAGTCACTGCACCCGGCCAGAAATTACCTTTCTAGATAAAGCATTAAACTTTTGGAAGTTCTTCTCACTTTAGATGTTTCTTCAATTAAAAAAGAATCCTGATAAACTTATGTGAGGTCTTTGAATAACTAAAACGACATTAAGAAAAAAGATAATAAGATATGAGGCAGGTATGTACTTCTAGACCAGGCTGGAAATAGTACAAAATTGTTTGCTGTACTTTTTGTATTTATAAAAATAATTAGTACTTTTAATTATCGAATTTTAAATGTTTTATCTTACTATAATTGCTTGGATGAGTCTGAATGTTTAAATCTAATTTAATACCATATTTGGAATTTTATTTAATAAATAGTTTTGAAGATATGAAAAAATATATGTAATAAACAAAAAGCAATATTTCTGCTTTTTGTTAGAGGAGATTTGGAACATTCCCAACAGTATAAAAAGATGTTTAAGTTAATGAATATCCCAATTACTCTGATTTTATCATTACACGTTGTATACTTGTATCAAAATATCACATATACCTCAGAAAAATGTACAATTAGTATGTGTGAATTTTTAAAAATTCTTCTATTTCTCTCCCATTCTCAGTAGTCTCAGTTTTACATTTCTCATTTCTATTTTCTACACAGTGGCCTGAATAGATTTTTATGTATACATTAACATCTTAATTTTTCCTGTATTTTAATAATAAAAGTGAAATATAAAAACTATTATAAATGAGGTCCAAAAAATCTGTTTTCAGTGTTTATTTCTTTACCCTTTTCCTTCCACAGAGGAACACGTTTGATTTTTTATGTTTAATATATCAGATGAATACTTATAAAGATCACAATGATACATATTTTTTCATTGCATTTATTGATTTCTTTCAAATGTAAGCTTCAGATTTTTTATCCCTGATGTCAAAGGTTTTTGTACTTGCTAGTGACAATTTTAATACTTGCAAATCATGTCTTTAATGCTCTATATCTTAGTTCAACAATATTAGGTCTTTTATGTTGGGAGCTCAGCATACACACTTAGGAAATTTGTCCCTCACCATTTTCACATCTTATCAGTCCGACCAAATTATCTCACAGATTAATTAATTATACATTGTTTTATATTAACAGTTTTGCAACTTTAAGTCATGTATAATCCGTTGATTGATTTTGAAAAATACAATAATATCATAATAATTAATGTATGTAAATAACTGTTTAAATAATATTCATGGCCAAAAAAAGTAGTTTTATAAATTTGAAGAGAAGAACACAAAGCGGAATTGGAGAGTGAATGCCTCTTTGTTGTGAGTCGTCATTATTTCTCCAATATAGATTAGTATTTTGAGTTTCTTTTACGGTCTTTCTCCTCTATCCTCACATATCACACTTTAATTCTCATCTCCTTATAATTATTACACAGGGCATATTTACAAGGAATATTTACAGCTTTGCTATACAGCTTCTGAATCATACTGTTTGCTGAAAGCCCTAAATTAAGTGAACTACAGAGGTGACCTTTTGCATGATAGAAATACTCTTTTCTTTCTTTTCTTTCTTCCTTCCTTTCCTTCTTTCTTTCTTTCTTTCTTTCTTTCTTTCTTTCTTTCTTTCTTTCTTTCTTTCTTTCTTTCTTTCTTTCTTTCTTTCTTTCTTTTCTTTCTTTCTTTCTTTTCTTTCTTTCTTTTCTTTCTGTTCTTTCTTTCTCTCTTTCTTCTTCTCTTCTTTCTCTTCTTTTTCTTCATCTTCTTTTTTTTAATTCTTGTCATGGCTTTTATCTTATATTTCTTCTTGGATTTCCTGGATGGATTACATACTTTTTTAGGAAGTAAATGTACTAGATCAATTTTCTTTATTTATTTTGGGCTTATATTTGTAAATGCATACTATTGAGAACTTTGAGAGGATAATGTAGTAACTTCTAGAATCCACACTTGCTGAGAAGACGTCTGCTCTTGGTATTTTTGAATAGGTTTTGTTCATGCCTTACATATTTACTTTGAAAAGTATTACCTCTTTAATGTTGAATTATAGATGAGTATTTTAAAATCATTTTCTCCTGTTTCTTCTTCTTCTCTTCTTCCTATTTTGCTTCTTATTTTCTTAGCTTGTCTTGCAACATTTAAGTCTATTTTTATTTATACTTGAAAGAATCTATTGATTTAGGGAAGTACAATTGACCCTCTGTACTCACTGCTTCTGAATTTGCAGATTCTGCCAACCCCTGAGATATATTTGAAAAAAAATAAAACAATAAAAATAACAATATAACAACAAAAATACAAATACAAAATAAAGTATAACAGCTATTTACATAGCACTTACATTGTATTGATTATAGGTAATCTGGAGACGATTTCAAGTATAAGGATGATGTGTATATGTTATATGTAACTACTACAATATTTTATATAAGAGACTTGAGCAACCATGGATTTTGGTATCTGCAGGTTGCTGGAGCCAATGCCCCTGGGTAGTGAAGGCTGAAGTTACTGGCTATCACTCCATTCCTCTGCTCATTCCTCCCCCTTCATATGGTTCCTTTTCTGCTGGTACATGTGCCTAAAGCATGTTATAATGATTCTTTTAAGGACACAAATTGGGTCACAAACAAACACTTTTCATGATGAGGTGAATACAGCTTGGGTACTGACTTTCCAGCAGAAATATGCCAATCCAAGTTAGATACCTTAATAGTTCTTATAAAATAATTTTCCAATCTAAGCCTAGGATAACACAAATTTTGTAACAGCCTGTAAGTCAATTACCTTGATTTCTACAACCTTTATTCTCCTGTTGCAACATAGATCCTTCTCCTTTACATGTTCTAAAATGATGCTCTCTCACCATGAGTTTATTGATCATGGAATGCAATATTTCTCCTGTTATCCAAAAATTTATCAAACTCTGGACAACTAATGTCACCTCTATTCCATACATTTTAAAAATATTTCTTTTTGTAGGTAATCATTGTTACTTGTATTTTGAACCATTTGCTCAGTCCATTGTCTAAAACTGGAAGTTTAGGCTCCTTATTTTAAAAACCATTATTTTTGAAAGAGTCAACAGTATCCGCTGTTAGTTTAATCAAGATGTAGAAACACCTCTAGTTTCTGGATATATGATCTTTTATCAATATTTTTACTATTGTTTATTCAAATTTACATATGCATAGACAGAGTTTAACATTTATGTTTGGTCTGTGTTTGTAAATATTTCCACTGGAATTTGAGAATGAAGAAAGTCTTATTATTATTGTGTTGATCTATTACTTATTAATTACTTTTGAAGTTTTCCTCATTTGCCACATCCAGTGGTCACCAGATGGTTCATTTCACTTTTTTAAATTATATTTTAAGTTCTGGGGTATATGTGCCGGATTGTTACACATGCCATAGTGGTTTGCTGCATCCATCCCCCTGTCACCTACATTAGGTATTTCTCCTAATGTTATCCTTCCCCAATCCCCCCATCCCCTGCTATCCCTCCCCTAGTCCCCTACCCCGCAACAAGCCCCAGTTCATTTCTAATACAGGAAGAAAGCTACAAGTAGCTTGCCTTTTAAAAATCAATAAAGAAATACACCAGATTATTCAAAAATGACTTCTAAATTAAAATTATTGCAGTGACAAAAGGATAACATCCCAAAGCTGCAGGAAAATGAGTTATAACTGTATGCTAACTTTAACTTAAGGTGGCTCTGAGTCTTATGTAAAATTTGGAGAAATTATGATATTGCAAAGTTATTTTGCAGGAGTTGTTTCTTTGTTTAGTTGACACAGATTCTTGCAATATTGTCCATCTTGGAGTGCAGTGGCTATTTACTGGCACAATCATAGCAGCTCCAAATTCCTGGGCTCAAGTCTCCTGCCTTAGACTCCAGAATAGCTGGGTCTACAGGCATGCTCTGCTATGCCCAGCTTGCAACATTGTAATTTTTCACACCAATTTCAACTGTGAAAAAATGAATACAAGTACAGTGAAGGGGGTGAGATTTAATTTTCTTGTTACCAAAACTAATGGTAAATGATATGCACTTCAAAAAACCTTATCCTTGGGTAAATGCAGTACTAATCAGTAAAACAAATATAAAAATTGCACTAAAATAAAATAAAGAACTAAAGAAATATTCTGTATAAATTTTGTTTAGTCATATAATGAGTGTGAAACAAAGATATTTTTCTGTATTCTATAATATATTAAACTCTGTTTTTTTTTTCAAAAAAAATAGCCATACATTTGGCTATTATTTCTTCTAAATTAAATGCAAGTTGAATTATAAGCATGGTTAGCAGTGAAATTTCAATCTGTTTTATAATGATTGATTTATATTAGTCTCATTTAAATTAAAATGAGTTATTTGAATTAAATTCAACCTTCTTTTCAAAAAATCTTCAATGTATTTCTACAGGCCAACTTGCAAATACAGAATGATATCATTTTAACATGTTCATCTATTCTAGAAAACAAATGGCTAATGAGTTATTTCTTTGGATTATCACTGTTGAAATGGGTAATGTATTTATTTACATGTTAAAATATATGTGTTTTGACTGTTGATGTAGTATCACATTATGACTTTTTAAATATATATATATATATATATATATATATATATATATATATATATATATATATAAAACCATCTATACAGGGAGTTTTGTCAAAAGTTTACCTTTAAAAATTTAAACCTATACTATTTTTTTCCTTGAGGCTTACCTTAATTGGTCTGTTAAAATATGATAATTGATTTTTATTTCTATTTAGAATATTTGAATCTATTGATAACATTTCCTACATTCTAGTTCCAATTTGGTAATTTTCCTTAATTTATTATATAACAATAGAGATCCCTCTCTTTCAGAATTGTGCTCATTTAGGTAATTACTTTAATTTTACTTCAGCAATTTTTTTTAACTACAACAGTATCTCGGGCATATGTTTCTAAACATTTCCTTTGATAATAATATCCTTTTCACAGCTGTTACACATTTCCATACTTCTTTCAGGACAGCTACTGATATGACATCTGACTTATAGCAGCACTCCAAAAATGTAGACTTTGGTCAATTGAAATAAGTGTTCTGACCTCTATTCTGCCTTTTTCAAGAGACTACTGGGTCCAAATATATCATGACTTTGATCCTTTCACTTTCATCTGTGAATAGTGTTATCCTTTCTTGATGGAAGAAGGTAATATAGACAGAGTTCACAGCTACAGTGTGCCATTACCAGAACAATATCAATTTAACACACATGTATCATCAAAAAGAACTCCATATTCTCCTACTCCCTGAGGTGATACTAATATGTTGAGATGGAAAGCTACCTGACTCAGTTAACACTGCATTATACAGATAGATCTACAATTAGACATCAGAAGAAATAATCACATATCTTTCATAGGCAACACAAGGGAAAGAGATAATAAGAGGTTGGATGACTTGAACACTTGAATCCAAGCTCAACTAGCAGGAGCCACAAAAATGCTGCTTCTCTCTAAACCATTACACAACATTCTGCAAGGAATAGTATTAACTAGTAAGAAATAAGCCAAAATAGAAATGTATGTCACTACATGATTTATCAAGTTCATAGTATTACCAGAAACTTCAAAGAAACTTCTCAGTTTCTCTGGTGTTACCTTACACAAATATGTGGTTCTACAAAGTCATTCAAATATATAAAAGTAATAATAATAAATCCATTTTCTGTGTTGTTCTCATTTCAGATTCATCTAGATTCCTGCTAGCACTCCTCACAAGGGAAGTTTCCAGGTCCCGATCTGTTCATTTTATTCAAAATCGTATTATTTTAATATACATAGAGTTTATTGCCATAGACAACTTTGTTTACACATATTCAGTCTTGTCATAGCTCCATTATATCTGATTTTCATCTGATTTTCTCTTAAATGTGTATAAATTATATTATCACAGTGTTCCATACTAAACAATTATCAATTCAACTTTTCTAAACTTCTTATACATACCAGCTGGATTAAACCACCCTTTGTGTTTCTTTGTTGTTTACAAATCCTGATACTTTTTTAAAACTGCAAGACTCTTTTGCTAAAATGATTAATATTCTTACAACTTGAATACTATTAGTGACTTCTTAAAGTACAATACAAAGAATGAAGCACACATGAAGAAACAGTCTCATGCTTTGGATTGGAATAAACATACTTATAATAGACCTATAGGGATGTTTGAATTAGAAGCCATTGCAAGGCACCAGAGTTTTGGGGAATAATGAATGAGAAGCCACTTCTGAGTACTGCAGCATTATTGCTGGTGCTGGGGACACTACCCCTCACTGTGCTAAATGGACCTGGACAAAATCAATCATGTGATTTCTTGGTAAGTGTTGTGTCTGTCTAGAAATTCTGGAATGTAAATTCTTCCTTTTTTGTCTCCTGGTTCCACGCATCACCTCCAATTCAAATTAACGCTTTCTACATGTCGACTCGACTCATCCGGTGGCCATGAGGTAAAACACCAGGAATCACAGCATTTCAGCACCTGGGTTTTGATGTGCCTTGGATTTACATTTGCACACATTTCCCACTGGAATTTCCTTGTGTCAATAAACTATCGTGTTTTCTGGAGAGCACATATTTATGCTTTCTAGATTACAAATAAGTGAGTTGTATAGCTTTAAATCTGTATTTCAATCAGTTTATTTTAATCAGCCATGTGAGTAGTTAATAACATAACATGAAAACAACATAACCATAGTTGAGAATAGAAAGGGAAATAAAGTTGATACTCTATTAAATAGTAACAATGCATAAATATTGACATATAAAATTATTTTAAAGAATGTATTTATTCTCCTAATGTGTGATATATCTACAAATGGGATTAAAAAAAAACTGGCATTCAACAGACTCAGAACCAAAAACGGTATATTTAATTGAGCAGTGTCTTTCTTCATCCCTGGCTAGGGATGACTATTATTTTGCCAGGTAAATATATGTCAATGAATGTTCACTTTCCTTTTTTGGTAATCAACTTTATTATTTCTGTCATACTGCTTTTCAAGAGTGAATATTCAGCCATAATATTCAATAGTAAAAGAAACCTGTTGTTTCAAATTGGAACACCAATGGAGATGTGATATTCATAGGTATAGTGAGAGTGTGATTACATTAATCAAAACTCTCTGATTAAAAGAATACTTCCCTTGTGTCAGTTTTTGATAATTACCCCAAAATCATCCTGTTGCATGCTACTTTAGTTGAAAATATTGTTGCACATGTTTACTCAGCTGCTTCACTTTTATGAATATGATTATGCTTGCTGGTTTAGTATTTATAAAAATATTATAGATTATTTATTTATGCCTATAACCAATCTGTGTTTAAGCAAAGTGTCTGCTATACATTTCAATTATGTATCTTTATAACCAAAGCATGCTAGAAGTCATTAGTAAGAGGACTAAGGAAAAAATTATATATATCTGTTTCCACTTTAAAGGAAAATAAGAAACCTACAGAAGCCCTGGCAATCTCTTTTTCACATTAATAGGAGATAAAATAACTCTTCTTAGTGGAGCATATTATCTCCATTTCAGAGCTTGCAAGAAACGGTTTCATGGACTAAAAAAATTTAAAAATTGCTTTGTTAAATATTTTCCTATTTTTAAAGTTCTGATTATATGAAGAACTAGTGTAAAATGTGTACTTTTTATGTAAAATGTGTTTTAAATATGACAATAATCCTACACATACATTTTTCTGAAGACCTCTTACCTTAATGAGAGCTGTCAAACAGAATCTTGTTCATTATCACACTTCAAAGCATCAACCTAGACTTTTGTAGTGATGATATGTGTGCTTTATATTTTTACCAAATGACGTGTTTACTATGGTGGTTTTGCTCTTACATAAGGACAACCCATTCATTATATTATTTTTTTTTCCACACTCTATACCATTTGCAAGAACTTGACGTCAGCATGTATACTCATTAATCACCAATCGCCAATTTTCACTGGAAAATTCCCATCAGCATATGAATATGTTCCAGTTGTTCTCAAAGGAAATAGCAAACAAAGTTGCAAATACACTGCACTCTGGCTGCCACTCCATTTCTGTCTTTCCATTCATGGTGGGGAAAAAGTATTTCCACTTTATCACTTGTCTCAGATTCTTTCCTGAAGCCCTTTCATCCCTGTAACTGTATAAAAACTGTTTTTGCATGATTTCTCTACCAAATGCAATGGTCTTTTTTCTGGGCTCATCTTACATAACTTCTAATTGCCATTTCAGCTCTTGATTTTAAAATACTCTCCATTATTGGCTTTTGTGATAACTCCTGATAGAAATAGATCATTTATACGTTATATTATTTAACATCGTTGGAGTTATATATCATATTATTTAGCTGAAGACCATCGCTGGAGATTTGCATATGACCTTATGGTAACTTCTCACCACAGTGAATAATTACAATACAATCAGTAGACACAGCCCTCTTTTCCTAGTACACATTTACCAATGGCTGTGTTTCCAGTTATGGCCATTAATTACAGTAGGTGGAGAGTAGATTAAATTGAAACTGTAATCTCTATTGGGCTCAGAGAAGTTTACTTATATCCTATTCTGGGGGCTAATACACACAGGTGATGTATTAACAGAAATATGTTTTCCTGATATTTTAAACCAGTTAAGAATGAATAATTTTATACATAGTAATTTTAAAGAGATAAAATTGATATTAGTTGAATTTAAAATTGAACATGATAATATATAATAATGATATAAAAGTCTCATTTTTTCTTTGGTTCATTTTATGTCTTTTTTAACCATTTGAAGGATAGTGTTTATATGTCTGTTTCTGAGGCAAAATTATAGTATAGTCAGCAAATTTTAATTACAATTTAGAAAAGAAAATCTATAAAAACTTAAAACCTTAGCAAATGATTATTTAAGATTCAAAACACATATTTAAAAAATTTATTTTTGATAGTAACACATAAAAAGTCTCATACCACACTTACATGACTTTAGGCACATGAGTATCAAGACCTACTTTTGGTAAACTCTTGGAAAATGCATTCATGAAGTAACATTATGTCCTTCTATAAGTCTTATAATCCCGTGACTGATAAATTATTTGTATATCTATCTTTTAGGCCTTCCTACACAATCTAAAGTATATAAGGTCTGCTTTTTTTTTTTTTTTTTTTTTTTTTGCACAAAAATGTCAATACCTACTAATTGCTTCCTGAGTAGGTTTTGGTGTTATTTCAATGAAAGGTATCATTTAGCAAACAGATTTAGCAAGCAGCAGATAAAACAATTAGCACAAAGATCTTTTGTGGAAGAAGTGGCTGGCAGTACACCCGCAGTGAAAGCTGAATTTGTAATTTAGAAAACAGATTTAGCAAGTGGCAGATACAACTATTAGTCTAAAAACCTTTTTGTTAGAGAAATAGCTCACAGAATAGAAAGAGGGAAGACAGATTTGCATAAAAATGATATGTCAATTTCAGTAAAAAGCAAATAATTTTCCATGTTTTAACCTATTATTTTCCTTGTGATTTTCTTTTTTCTCATATATTATAGGTGGTCACAAAACTATTCAAAAATCATGAAATAAGAATTATCATCTCATCTAATAGGACCACTAAGTTTTTAAAGAATAATCACTGCTTTTCTCTGGGCCACAATATCTACTGGACTGTGGAAGAGGATGAACCCTTTTCTCTTTTCTCTACTGATCTATGCTTTGTTATTCAAAGTTTGGACTTCACAAACAGAACTGATGGTTAATAAAAAAATTTAGAAACCCAAACTAATGTGGCCTTTTAATAAGAATAACTACACAGGATATCATTCATTATTGCAGTCTCAATGTAGAAAAAATAAATAATATAATTAAAATGTAATAATAAATTATATATAATTTATGCATATATAATTTATTATATATAACTATATGCATATATCATTTTTGTGGTTATAATAAATAAAAATAATACACATATAATTAAAATAATGCAGATAAATTACAGAATGAACTCACAATAGGTTTTATCATATTGTATTAACTTCAAATTTCTTCCTCCTAAAGAAAAGATGCCAATAGTGTGGATGTTGAACCTTCAAGGATAGGCCCTGTTCAACTCCTAAATCAAACTGTTGACAAGGGATCTATAATATAAAAGAATGGGATTCATTAAAACAACAAAAACTGTTGCTTCTGCTCAGCAACAGAAGACTTTTCTTCTTGAGCTTCAGCTACCATTGATGAAAAGTAATTAAAAACCCTACAGGCCCCACAACTATTGCCAGGGACCTTTCTTGACATTTACAGTTATAAAGTTCTTGGGGCTTACACTGTTTTAAATAATTAAATGATTTTAGAGATAGTATGTCAGTTGTTTAGATTTAGAACTCCTTTGTCTAAATTCAATGTGTCCATTGCCAATGTCCAACCACTTTTGTGTTGGGCATCGTGTTTATCCATGAAGACTCATGGATAGTTCTGCAGCTACTTTACTCTAAGCTTGTTACAGCTCATGGACAATGGGGAAAATCTCACAGACCCAGACTTTTTTAAATTGATGTTACACACATACATATTAATTTAATTTTTATTTCTATAACCCTATAGGTGAAATCTACTTAATTTACTCAATTCAGAAAAATCCTTCTTACAAGGATATTTATTTCTCAATTTCTATTTGTTATACTTGCTCACTCCAGCATTTTGCTTGTTGTTGTTTAATGTTACTGTTTTCTGTGTTTGCTTAGTTCTTCATTATTCTCAAAAGAGTTGATGACTATTTTACATAATGGACTTTGCAGGCAATATGGTCTGTTGCAACTACTACAATTTCACCATTGTAGTGTGAAAGGCATCTTAGACAATAGGCATATAAGTGGGCATAGTTGAGTTTCAACAAAACTTTATTTACAAAACCAGGTAGCAAGCATCATCTGGCTTACATTAGCCATACTTAGTCAATCTTTGCTTTAGGGAATCCTCAGTCAGTGTTAAGTTGTAGACATTCACTCATGCTGTTCATGATTGAGAAAACCTGATTAACTATTAATCATTGTCACTTAGACAATGATTGCTCACTATAAGGCAACCCATGAAATACGAATTTAGCATTGAATAATAATATGCCTAAAAATTATATATTCTTAATTCAGTGAAAAACCTTCTAAGGTGTCCTGTACTGTGTAGAGGTGAATCATAATTTTATTTATAAAATGATTGATACATTTTAAAATTTACATTTAATATGTCATGTCATATTATAAATAACATATTTAATATTTATATGAGTTTCAAATTGTTTTAATTTTTAATGATTACTACATAAATATAACCATATACAGTTTGCAATAAGGATATTGAAAGTAAAAGAAATTGAATTATTAAATTAATCTACATCCATGTTTCATAAATATGAAACTGATACCAAGAATGCCATATTTTTTATTATTCTAAGAAAAACAAGATTTGGATAAAATTTATTTGATTATCTATTATTTTTAAAAAATTTTGTTAAATCTGTCATTTATTTTCCCAACTAACTGATCAGTTTCTGACATAGCACAAATTACGTCAGCAGCCTAAATGATCAAATCTTCTACATGTTACATCAACCCAGTTGTGATGGTTAATATTGAGCATCAACTTGATTGAATTGAAGGATCCAAAGTATTGCTCCTCAGTTTGTCTGTGAAGGTGTTGCCAAAGGAGATTAACATTTAAGTCAGTGAAAGGCAGACCTACGCTCAATCTGGGTGGGCACCATCTAATCAGCTGCCAGCACTGCTAGAAAAACACAGGCAGGAGAAGATGGAAGCAGAGGCTTGTTGAGTCTTCCGGACTTCAACTTTCTCTCATGTTGGATAGTTCCTGCCTTCAAACATCAGACTTCAAGTTCTTCAGCTTTTGGACTCTGCCTTACACTAATGCTTTGACAGAAACTCTTGGACCTTTGGCCACAGACTGAAGACTGTACTGTGGGCTTCCCCACTTTTAAGGTTTTGGGACTTGGACTGATCCATCACTGGCTTTTCTGCTCCTCAATTTGCAGATGACCTATCAGAGGACTTCATTCTGTGATAGTGTGAGTCAATTCTTCGTAAATTCACTTTCATATATACATGTATCTTATTAGTTCTGTCGGTCTAGAGAACCCTAATGCAGCAGTAATATAGTTTCTTTTCTTAAATTTAAAAATCATGGCTTACATTTTAATATAAATACTATTTACAACATTAGTGATCATTAAATAGAGATAACTATATATTGCATTTTTACAACTTCAACCCTAGCAATAGGTTATTTTTCCTTAGTAAGATATCGTAAACTGAAATTGCTTCTAATATAACAAAAGATTCCAGTTGTGGTCTATCTATTGTTTAGATAGTAACTTGGAATTTTTGTAATTAAAATATCTACCTATTAAATTTTAGGGGTTAGATTTGTCCTCCAAAAATGGCTGAGACCATCTGTAGATACATTGACATTGATCTCTCAGCTTATTAATTAACATTGAAAATAAATCAGCTCATTCAGCATCTTCATAATCAACATATTAAAAAAAAGAACATATTGTCCTTGAGATTATACAATTAAAATTTAACACTAATAAATATGAACCAAAACATGTGTCATTTAATTTAATTAGTTCAATAGCTGAGCTATTTGATTTTAAATATGCATAGTGAAACTGGAGAGTTCCCTGATTCCCCTCACAGGACCTGTGACAGGGATGTGGCTCACCTGTTAGGTTGCCCTGAAGCTCAAATCCCTGAGGGAAGGAGGAGCATGCAGATGGACAGATGGGCAAGTTCCAGAGCTCAAGTGGATGTGTGTTACAAGCCTTTCCGCCTGGGACCGTGTAAGTATTAACCACCTATCCCCTGGGATTTTTGTCCAACATCCTGGACAAATCAAATCACATGAACTGTTTGAAAGGTGATGAATGTGCAGACTTTATTGAGTAGCAGAGGTGGCTTTCAGGGGGATGGGGATCTGGAGTGGGAAAGTGGAGTCGGGGGGTGATAGTCTTCCCCTGGAGTTCAGTCATTCTTGGATGAACTCCTCTCAACATTCAGTCACTTCTTCCCTCCTTCCTCTGCCATGGTCTGCCACTTTCTGCCACTCTGCCATTCCCTCCTGCTCTGCTCCTCTGCTCCTCTAGATGTTCAGCCACTAGTGTGTGTCCGCTAAAGTATTGGGTTTACGTGGGCACAGGATGGGGGGTTTGGCAGGCCAGAGTGGTCTTGGAAAATGCAGCAATCAGACATGAAAACAAGAGTGTCTATTTTCATTTAGGTCCGCAGGCACAGGTCTGAGGGCAGTGCCCTTGCAGAGACCCTGACCGTTTCTACCCAGCACTTTCCTGTCCCACTCACAATGAGGAATGGCGAGGTGGGTCACACCTGTAATCCCAGTACTTTGGGAGGCCCAGGAGGGAGGATGACCAGGTCACAAGTTCAAGACCAGACTGGCCAACATGGTTAAACCCCGTCTCTACTGAAAAATACAAATCGTGGTTCTTTCTGTAATCCCAACTACTTGGGAGGCTGAGGTAGAATAATTGCTTGAACCCGGACCTGGAGGAGGAGGTTACAGTGAGCCAAGATTGTGCCACTGCACTCCAGCCTGGGCTACAGAGCAAGACTCCATTCAAAAAAATAAATAAATAAAGGAAAATGGACAATGATGGGTCTTAGCTAGTTCCTGCTGACAGGGTACGTTGTTTGGGGTAAAACAGTTGTCAGATTCCTTCCAGAGTAATTCTAAGGATTCCTGGCAAAAGGGAACCATTGTCTGAGGCTCTGGTTGCCTGACAGTTTGGAGTTTGATAACCTCTTGGTGAGAGAGAAAAAACGCAAGTTTTATGAAGTGACGTATGCATGGGTTAAACATGTGTATTGGAAAAGAAAAAAAGTTAGTGACAATGATTACAGAAATAAGTGAAATATACTAATTATTCTGAAAACACTATTGTGCCCTCTGGTATAGAACAGAACAAATGTAAGAACAGCAAGCATAGCCAAGAAATATAGAGGATATCCATGGAAAGTTAGTTATTAGCATTTATATTTCATGATATTTAGCTTGAGGTCCCCAATCTCTTCACGTTGGTACTTTGGATGCTCTTCTGGGTTGACAGAAGCGACTCCTTCCGTTTCCTGGGCCTTTACTCAGGTATAATAAATTCAAGAATCTATTCTAGTGACCTGTTATAAAAGGTAGAGGTGAACACTTCCAGAAGTTTCGCTAAAGTACTCTCTGCTCCCAGGGCCTGTTTCCTCAGCTTCCTCCTGATATCAGGGGCTGCCTGAGTAATAAACTTATTCTTTAGTATTACTTGTTCCTCAACTGAATCAGGAGACAGAGAGGTGTGCTTTATAAAGCCCTCTCTTAGCCTTTCCAAGAAGGTGGTGGGATTTTCATCAAATTCCTGACTGATCATGGACAAATGAGTATAATTGAGAGACTTGATCCTGGTCTTAGGTAAAGGCCCACATTACATATACCTGAAAGTGTCTCTTCTTGCAGGCTCCCATCTCATCATTGGGATTCCATCCAGGGTCATTTGATGGTACTGCTTCTCTGCCAGTTAGACAATGTTCGCCCCCTTTCCTGATGTTATATGTTATACAAAGCTACTCCCCAAATTTCTTCGTAACTGACAAAATGGCTTGCTTCTCAGTATCCATCAGGGTCTGATTCACAAGAACATAACATCTCCCCAAGGGAGTTTAAATCTTTGGGTGAAATTCTGGAAAGCCTTTATATATCTGTCAGGGTCATCTAAAAACTTGTCAATATACCCCTTAATTTGCTTTAAGTCCTGTAGAGAGAAGGGGTCTGGATCTTACTAGGACCAAATTCACCAGGCACTTGTTGGAGAGACAAGAGGAAGACTGGGGCTTGTCTAGGGTAAGGATTTCCAGGAAGGGAAAAGTGAGAGGCTGAAGCTGGATAGGGAAGTTGGAGAGGACCTGAAGGAGCAGGGTTGGAGGAGCTGGCTTCTCTGCTGGGGGAACCTCCGGGGTTTCTTTCTGTAGTTCCTTGAGATTGTCCCTGACAGCCTCTCTTAAGAGGGCCAACAGGAGAGCTGGATTAATCCACTGTCAGCAAAGATCGGGATTGCCCTGCAGGATATAGAAAGCCTGCACGTATGCAGCCTCAGACCACTGGTCCTCGTGTTTACAGAATAGGTCCAATTGCAGGATAGTTTCTAAATAAATGGTTCCTTCCTGAGGCCAAGTCAGTTTCTGCTGTAAATCATAATTTGGCCAAACCTTTGTGCAGAGGACTATGTGGCATTTTTTCCTCCAGATTTTGAGGGTCAAAGCAGTCCCAGTGGTTCAGGATACATTGCAGAAGAGTGCAACCTGGGGGTGGTGAAGTGATTTCTCATTCTGAAAGGTAGGGAATAGAGACGTCCCTCACTTCCCTTCCTTCTTTCCTCACTTACCTTCCTTCTTTCAGCAAAAATTCGGGATGTGATGGAGAGAGAAGTGTCCTCCCTTTCTCTTCCATCTTTTTATCCCTGTGTCCCAGCGACCACAGCAGGTGCTTCCCATGGGTGCCAATGCAGCATGCACCCATAAAGCAGGGAAGGCGTAGGGAACAGGAACTGTCTGCCCTCACCTATGCCTCCATCTTTCCCTGCTGTTGACAACCTTTGAGTTCCCTAGGTTTCACTGATGCCATGAAGCATGGCCTCCTTCCATGGGGTGGGAGCTTTGGTCAGCAGGAGTTGATCCTGCCCATTTACCTCGTGCCTGCTGCCTGGCTTTGGATCCCTCAGATCTGATTTTCCTTTCTAGGGCCTCATCCTGAAGCTTGTAATCAAGTTTGGGACTGAAAAGTATTTCAAGTGTCTCCATGTATCTGTTTAAACCACCTCAAATGAACCCGGCTAAATTTGCAGTTATCAGCCAGCAGGGGTCGCTCCTCCACTAACTTCCCTATCAGAAGCAGGGTGTTGGGGAGGGAAACCTCACTTAGAAAAGGGGAAAAAAAAAAAAAAAAAAAAAAAAAAAAAAAAAAAA
Organism: Saguinus oedipus; assembly: GCA_031835075.1. NCBI lineage: Eukaryota > Metazoa > Chordata > Mammalia > Primates > Cebidae > Saguinus > Saguinus oedipus. Next base: position 47,463,338 of record CM063186.1, on the reverse strand, counting down.
AAAAAAACAGAAAACAGATTAAGGAACAAAAGGGGAAGGTGGGTGGTCCCGGGAGAGGAACTCTTTGCTCAGTGCAAATGTGTCTCTTTAATCATTGTATGGTTCCCCCAGTTCAGACAGAGCTGAATTCCTTCAGAGGAGGTAGAGTTCCACTGGTGCAGCAGGCAGCAAACGCCAGCCAGCCAACTGTGCAGGCTCCCAATGGCAGCTGTGGTTTTTCTCCTGTCCGTCATGGCCATTGGGTGTGGCCATTTCATCTGGGGGCTCCATCAGAGGGGTGAGTTGAAATGCAAAGCTGTCGGATCTGCCTCTTTTCCTACCACCTCTCTCCTTCCTGCTCTGTTTCCCTACAGAGAGGTCTAACTACCGCATTGGACCGGAGTGTAAAGTCCTGGGGCAGCTGAAGGCATCTTTTGCTGGAAGGACCCAAGACTGAACTCCATTGACCAAGAACCCCAGACTTCCTTTGATGTCTTTTCTTCTCTCATGGTTTGAAATGGTTCTTATCTTTCCTTTATAATGCGAATAGTTTTGCCACAGGTTATGGCTATAATATTAAATAGAATGAGCATTTGGCTCAGCCATCAAAAGTTCAAATCAGATCGAGGTGGTTCCTGTTTTTCTTGAAGGTACAGTTTTCACCTTCACCCCCACAGCCACAGGCAATCAGGGCACAGGACACATCCATGTCCTGCCCCCTCCCAGCTTGGGCATCTGGGCATCACTGCAGGCAAAAGCCATGCCCAATAGCCATGAGGGGCTGGAGAAAAACCATAGCTCTCACAGTAATTTGTTACAGACAATAGAAAAGAAATAGAAAAATATGTTAACATTATTTAATCTACATATCTTTATATGTGTATCAATCTTTCTATATAATTATAATACATATATCTATGCAACTATCAAAATCATTTAAAAGTGTTGTAGGAGTTCAGTCAGGGTAGTGAGAAAAATTGTAAAATGCATGCAAACCTTCTTGGAAGGCCAGAGGGTCTTGCAAAAGCCTTAGCATAAGATCTGGCTGAAAGCAGTCAGATTCTCTTATGCGGTGCCTGAAAGCTTAAGTTAGATAACTAGGGGATGTAAAGAAACTGATTTGGATAAGTTAGTTTACTTGGGTGTCAGAACATGGCCTTTAATCATCTGTAAGACTGCTTTCTTTGTTGCGGGGGACCACCATGTTAATTATCCACAAGTGAGTTGACTCAAAGCCTTTGTCATTAAATCTACACTGAGTAAATGCCCCCAGTGCCAGCTGGTGAAGGCCATGGCTGCTGACTCTTTACAGCACCCTCCTCAGTGTCTGTGATTTGCCCAGACCCCTAAGCTCACTCTTTCACTGGATATCTGTGTCTGAATAAATTCCTTCATCCATCTCTGGGTCAGGGTCTGCAAATTGGATGGGGCAAAGTGTCTTGAAACAAAAACTATTTTAGTTTTTGAGACAGAGTCTTGCTATGTCACCCAGGCTTAAGCGCAGTGGTATGATCACACCTCACTGCAGCATGAATCTCCAGGACTCAAGCAATCCTCCTATCTCAGCTTCTTTAGTAGCTGGGACTGCAAGAGTGCATCAGCACACCAAGCAAAGTATTTACAAATTTTTTCACAGAGATGAGATCTCATTATGTTGCCCTTGGCTGGTCTTACACTGCTGGGCTCAAGTGATTCTCCTGCCTTGACCTTCCAAAATGCTGGGATTACAGGCATGGGACACAGCAAGTAGCAGACCCCTGTAATGACCAAGGATTCCTGGCCCCCAAAACACAAGACATTACATGCACATTTATCATGAAATATCACAGGCTTTCTCTCTGATAGCTGACACGTGGGACCTCAACCCACCACACCTAATTTCTGTGTTTATTAAATTCCTTACTCATATTTTATGTATGAGTATGATTAAATGCTTGCTAATTACATAGAACATTTTTAAAATCAGGAGCTCCTTCTATTGATGAACAGAAATGCTATATGCAAAAACAATGAAAGTAAGATTTGGTTGTTCTCATTTTCATGAGTTGATATGAACTCATACGAAAATTGAATAAACTGAACTGTACCTTTACTTAATGAGGACTCCAGTCTCATTATATTATTTATTTCTACCTCCTGATCTGCCATGCAAAAGATGAGGTAACAGGAAAGGGATGATATTTTATGGTAATTATATATTTAATATATTTGTTAAGGGGTTCAGGATGAGCTTTTATATGGTCATGCCAAGTGAAGGCATAGCTCTGTAATTAGATTTAAGCAATCAATCAGTGAAAAGATTGGAAAAGAGGCTCTGAGCTAATTTGGTCAATTTAAAATAAGATATTTTGTTAATCTAATGAATCTAACCATGTGCTGGATTTTGAACTGTGATTAATTTTAAAAAAGTAGAATACCAAAGAGACACTTTGCTTTGTGCCTGTAGCAGGTACTTTTAAATATGTGTGTGTGTATATATACATATATATGTTGCTCACTGCAACCTCTGCCTCCCAGGTCCAGGCAATTCTCCTCTAGAGCATTTCTATCTAATGCAACTGCTAGCTACTGTGGCTCTTTGAGTTTAAATTAAATAAAACAAAAAATCCTGTTGTTCAGTCCACGATCTGCGCTTCATGTGTGCAGTAGCCATATTGGCCCAGTGGATACCATAGCACCATGAAGATGTACAACATATTTATCATCACGAGATGTTCCATTGGTCTACAGAAGTCTACAGAAGTCTAGACACAGAGATGAATGAATATATGCAGTCTGGAATAAAGTAAAGCTAGATTTTTTAAAAAAGCACCTGCTACAGCCACAAAACGAAGTGTCTCTTTGGTATTCTACTTTGTACATGTGAGATATTCAGGCATCCCTGATAAAGGAGCCTAGCTCTGAAGGCAGCTCTAGTTTATCCCTAGAAAAACCTTGTATTTTGATGTATTATTTATAGAGGATACAATATCTTGCAACTTTATGAAATTCTTTCCTTGAATTTAGTGCTTTGAGGATCTTTTTCATGTTCTTTGAGGTATTCTTACCATAAGAATGAAAGCTAAAACAAGCTTCAGGCAATTCTTTGGGACTGGGCTCTCCGCATTGAAAAAGCATAGGTTTGGTTATATTAGGACAATTCTTCTCTATAGAGTTTTTTTTTTTTTAATACTCTTTTACTTCACATTTATATTTTAATGACTACAGAACTTGGGGTGAGGGGGAAAGGCAATGAATACAGGTCCTAAAATCATTGGCAAAGTTAGAGAATATGATCAATTAGTGAATCATGTTGAAACAAAAGCAGTTTAGTGCGTAGGTGGGAGTTAGAATAAGGGAGATGACAGATAGTATTCACACTGTAGAAAAAAGAGGAATGAAACGTAATTTGCCATATAATAGTCAAGATCATGATGATCTAGAAGGAAGGTAAAATTCTGTCCTCTTAAGAAGTTTGAAGAATCTTAAAACCATGACTCAAAAGAATCCTTAATATAGTTGTTAACATCATGGAAGATGATTTCCAAGGTCTGTGTAAAGAAAAAGCTTACACATCTTAATTTATATACCTTGACAGAGTCATACAAGACAATAGATGACTAGGATAGTTAAAAAGGGTGAGATACACAAGATATGAAGTTTAAATATTAATATGAAAAGAGAATCATGGATCAATTATCTGGAAGTGGCACAGGGGAATAAAAAGACAGTTAATATTGTAACTACTTTTAATAAAAATCACAGAGGATAGAGAGGAAGCCCCCACACAGAAAGCATCAGGGTCAAGTGTCTGAAAGAGAATTACCTGCATATAATATTTGCAGAAATACGGGCCCATCAACAAGTGTTATAATGCAAACTATTCTTGGCAGAGAATGAGTGAAAGTAACTTTTCTGGCACCATAAAAACCCTAGAAGAAAACCTAGGCAAAACCATTCAGGACATAGGAGTAGGCAAGGACTTCATGACCAAAACACCAAAAGCATTGGCAACAAAAGCCAAAATAGACAAATGGGACCTAATCAAACTCCACAGCTTCTGCATGGCAAAAGAAACAGTCACTAGAGTGAATCGGCAACCATCAGAATGCGAAAAAATCTTTGCAGTTTATGCATCTGACAAAGGGCTGATATCCAGAATTTACAAAGAACTCAAACAGATTTACAGAAAAAAAAACAAACAAGCCCATTCAAAAATGGGCAAAGGATATGAACAGACACTTTACAAAAGAAGACATACATGAGGCCAACAAACACATGAAAAAATGCTCATCATCACTGGTCATTAGAGAGATGCAAATCAAAACCACATTGAGATACCATCTCACGCCAGTTAGAATGGCGATCATTAAAAAATCTGGAGACAGCAGATGCCGGAGAGGATGTGGAGAAAGAGGAACACTCTTACACTGTTGGTGGGAGTGTAAATTAGTTCAACCATTGTGGAAGACAGTGTGGCGATTCCTCAAGGACCTAGAAATAGAAATTCCATTTGACTCAGCAATCCCATTACAGGGTATATATCCAAAGGACTATAAATCGTTCTACTATAAGGACACATCCACACGAATGTTCATTGCAGCACTGTTTACAATAGCAAAGACCTGGAACCAACCCAAATGCCCATCGATGATAGACTGGACTGGGAAAATGTGGCACATATACACCATGGAATATTATGCAGCAATCAAAAATGATGAGTTTGTGTCCTTTGTAAGGACATGGATGAATCTGGAGAACATCATTCTCAGCAAACTGACACAAGAACAGAAAAGGAAACACCGCATATTCTCTCATAGGTGGGTGAGAAAAATGAGAACACATGGACACAGGGAGGGGGTCTACTACACACTGGGGTCTATTGGGGGGAATGGGGGAGGGACAGCGGCGGGGAGCTGGGGAGGGATAGCTTGGGGAGAAATGCCAAGTGTGGGTGAAGGGGAGGAAGGCAGCAAAACACACTGCCATGTGTATACCTATGCAACTGTCTTGCACATTCTGCACATGTACCCCAAATCCTATAATGCAATAAAAATTTAAAAAAAAAAGAAAGTAGCTTTTTAATGAATGAAACAAAAATCGATTTGTGTATAAGGAACCTATGCAAGTAAAGAGATGAGCTGATTTTCATAGTGGCAGGTGTGATGAGTGGTAATGATTGAACACTTGATTAGGAGCCAAATATATTCTGACATTTTAAGTCTAATTTACTCTACTGAAAAGAGAGGGTTTATTTTCACCTAGGTGTTTAAGCTAGGATATACCTATCTGACTTAAACAATTATCTAATCTGCCAGAGTTTAAAAAATTGTGTAAATTCAAATTGTCATCATGAGACAAGTTGAAGTCATATATACTTCCAGATATTTGCAAGTCAAAATTGTATTCAATCCTTATGTCCCAGCTCAATTGTTTTCTCTTTAATAAGACTTACTTTGTTCCCTGTTCATGACTGGATTCGTTTTGATAAGGGGCATAGAACAACAAATTATCTAACAACAACAACAACAACGAAGACATAGAGAGGCAGACAGATGTCATAGAGTTACAGAAATAGGTGAAAGGTCAGACAGAGAAAGGGCAGGAATCATGGTACTCCTGAAAATAGGAAGAGACCATATATTATGACACCAACATCTGAAATTAACATAAATCAACTGTATTGCACTTTTCTTCATCATTCTGTTTTACTCATTTATTCAGTTGACTGGGATAAATCCCCATTTTCCATGCAAAGCCGTAGAACACTGTCTAGTCAACTGCTGGCTTGACTGTGTGTAAGTTTACACTGCACCAGCCAGCACTGAATGAAGAAAGGTGATTATGAGGGAGAGTGATGCATTCATTGACACATTGTTCATTTATTTGAAACCCTTGCTAGAACAGATTATTTGAAAGAAGAGAAGGGTCAGACAGAAATTTCAAAGAAAAGTTTAAATTATCCCTGGCTAAAAGTTATTTTTCTTTCTTTTTTTTTTCTTTTTGTTGTTGTTTCAGAGACAAGGTCTGCCTTTGTTGATCAGGCTGGAGTATAGTAGTGTAATCCTGGCTTACCACAGCCTCAAACTCCTGGGCCCCAACAATCCTCTCACATCAACCTCCAGAGTAGCTAGAACTATAGGCATGTGCCACCACGCTCAGCCAATTTTTAATTTTTTTAAATAGAGTCAGGGTCTTCTTATGTTACCCAGGTTTGTCTTTAACTCCTGGTCTCAAGCAATCTTTCCACTTGGCTTCCCAGACATCTGAGACTAAAGGCATGAGCAAGCTTGCCTGGCCATATTTCTTATCCGAAATGTAGTACGACTTTATTTATACATGCAACAACTGATACACTTATCAAAGCTTCCTCTGGTATAGTAATGAATGCACATATCTGTCTTTATAAACATGCGTTCCTTGAGGGAAGGTCAATGAAGTATCTTTTAAATGTCTTCTTCACTCTCCTTTGTTGACTTCTCATTTTTTAACCAATTGGTGGCTGATTAAAGAATGAGACACAAGACTCAGTCCTTTGCTCTTTGCTCTTCTGTAAACACATTAGCTCTCAATATAACCCAATATATCTTCATATCTTTAAATATAAAACTGAGGGTGCACATCCCTCTTCCATGAATTAAGCTTAAATATTTTTTAAAATCTTCAAAATTTCAGTTTAGATGCCAAGAAGCATCTCAAAGCTAACATGTCAGTAACAGTTGGCTTAGAATCTTCTCCCCAATCTGTCTTGTTCTTTGGAATTTGTTGTTTCAGCAACTGATACCATCAGCTGACCCTGTGGCTAAAACCAAAAACTTATGATTCTGTCATGACACCTTTCTTTTTCTAATACTGGGATATAAATTTTAGTATTTAACCTATCAGAAAGTTCTATATTCAATGTCATAAATCCAACCCGTTTTTCTCCACCTGTAATCCTAAATTTAAGCAGCAGTGCCTCTTGTCTATTCCAGTTGTCTTCTGTCTGCTCTCCTGAATTCTACTTTACCCCTTTTCTGTCAATGCCCAGAGAGTTGACAGAATGAGTCTCCAAAAAGTAAAAATTAGATTGGACTGTGGACTGCTTTCTAAATCTCTCTCAGACTTACCCTGATTTATGTATCTCTATATGATCCGGTTATTTGCCAATTTCTGACATTATCTCAATTTTTAATACTCATATTTCTATTACTTAAACATATTTTACAATAATTCATAATTAGGCTTATTTTGGATTCAAATACTGAGATACATGTAAAAATGCTGTTTCACATTTTTAATATTCTCATGAATACATATACCTCTTGTTATGTTGCTAACATTTTAATGAGTTGTGCTTCCCATTTGTGGGCTACTCTGTGTGGAAGCCATTCTTGATCACTGAGAAATTCCCATCTGTTAAAGATAATTTACGTAGGAGAGAACACAGTCTGATGTCCAGCAGCTAGTTGCACTTGTCTTCCCTTCTAAAATGGAATCTTTTGTTGTAGCCATAAATCATTAACTTATTTCTACTAATTTTAGTTATTATTTTATTGTTACTTGAAATTGATGGTAGGTAACAACAAAGATCCTTAAAATGTTAAAAATTTGGTCACAATATACTTCTTATAATCTTCAGGCACCATATATATTTATAAAATATTTTTGACATGATTTTTCTAAACATAACATTCACAACAGTAATGATGAAAAATCTGTTAACATTCAGGTTATAGCATGAAAAATTAATGATGCCAAGAACTGTTTCTGAATAAGTATGCCAGATTTTAAATAAATGCTATATATTTATGAGAAGAATTTGGTGTCAGAAAATAAATACAACAGCTGCTTTTTAATGATATGTAGAAATTTTGCTTCTAATCTGTTACATTTAATAGCACAATACATTGGAAAGAATGTACTACTAAGTATTCATGTTACTAAGCATTTTTGCACAATAAGCATCACTAAAATAACTCATGCTTTATGTTTTTGAAAATAGATTGGCACTTTTTTAGTGAGCTCATTTCTTTCTCTAACATGTTCCACTATCAAATAACCTTGAGCTTGGTTAGAGGAACGTTTTCCACTTTTGTTTCTTAACTCTTCAAGTTAGCCTTCCATATCTCTGTAATACAAGTAAAACATTTTGCCTCTGAGAAGTGACACATCAAGAGTAGAAACCAGGGATTAATCCCCACTTCTTAAAAATACTTCAGTGGAGAATACAATCATCATTGCTAGAATAAACAGCAAATCCTACTACATTAAGTGCTTAAGACTGTATTGTAAATGGTGGCATTACTGACAATAGCACTATCCATGTATACCTTTGTGGTTACAGTATTAACATATTTTGTTTCATATGGGAAATAAATTTTATTTATTTCTTAGAGAATCTTTCACATATTTCTTAAGAAATCTACCATAAATATCACCATTTATAATCTAGGTTCAATAAATACTTATTTAAAAATGTTGTCATTTTAGGAATCATTTCAGGGCTATTAAAATCACCAAAGGTATTCAACAAATTGGCAAGTATTATTTACTATAAATGACGGAACACTGAGTAAGAGCAGGAGCAGTCTGATTTGTCATTACTTGGATGAACTCCTATTTTCTACCCAGCTCTGTAGCATGGTACTCTAACTAGAACAGACCGACTGTAAAATCAATAGCTTTATTAATGGAGAACATCTGATAGGAGTTTAATTTCCAAAATATATAATAAATTCAGTAGCAAAAAATACAAATACCATGACTAAAAATGAGAAAAAAGTATACATAGAGAATCCAGAAAGATGGAATCCCGGAGAGGAAAGCAGCTTCCACACTGAGTGGAAGGGAATAGAGAGAGATGGAATTTAGGAGGGGAAGACAGGCATCCACGAAGGGAGTGTTTGTGGAAAGGGACTCCAGAAAAAGCTAACTCTCACACTGAGTGCGAGAATCCAGGAGAGGAAGGAGATTCCAAACTTAGTGGAAGGGAATAGAGAGAGATGGAGTTGAGAAAGGGAAGACAGGCTTCCACAAAGGGAGTGTTCGTGGAAGGGGACTCCAGAGGGGAAATTCAAGATAGAGAAAAACAGCTTCCACGAGCACAAAAGTGTTTGTGGAAGGGGATCCAAACATAGATTTCCAAGAAAATGATTTCTTAAGGTGAAATCAGCTCTTGGGGAAGATACTGTGAACATTATTGAACTGACAGCAATGGATTTAGAATACTCGTATGGTAAATATATACAATTTTTATTCATCAATAAAGCTGAGAGGAGAAAAATCATATAACTGAGTCCAGAGATGTTGAATAAAGACATTTTCAGATAAGAAAAATGAAATAATTTATCACTGGTGGAGCTGCTTACCAGAAATATTAAAGCAAGAGCTTTAGGCTGAAATGAAATATCACCAGGTAATAATACAAGTACATGCAAATACAGAGAGACCACCAAAATATAATTTTTAAAAAACATATTTATATATTTAAATATAAATGTATTTTTAAAATATCTTATGTATTTATATTAAAGATATAAATATATAAAAGTCCATATACTTCTTTAAGTTCTTTATAAGTAATAAAGTTGTATAAAAAATTAATTTACAAACCAGTTTATAACATATATAGATGTAATGCACAGGCATAACTCCTATTGTGCTTTGTTTTGTTGTGTTTTAAAGTTACTGTGTTATGCTCTGGTTTCTCTTCATAATGAATACAGCTTTCACCTTTTACTAAAGTTACTGTGTTTTGTTTTTTTCACAAGCTGAAAGTTTACGGCAAACTTGTGTAGAGCAAGTCTATCAAAACCATTTTCCAACAGCGTGTGCTTACTTCGTGTGGCTGCACAGATTAAGAGATGATTTTAGCAATAAAATATTTTTCAGTTAAGGCATATGCATTGTTTAGTTTAAACATAATCCTAGCATAGTTAATAGAACACATTATAATGTAAAAATAACTTTTATATACTTTAAGAAACAGATAAATTGGTGTAACATGCTTTATTGGTACATGGCAGAGTTTTATGCAGTTGTCTTCAATCAAAGCCTCAATATCTCAGAGATATACCTGTGCATGACAATAATAGCCAAAAGGTGAGGAAGATGAAATGGAGCTATATGGAAGCAAATTCTCCATAGCTTAAATAACTAAAGCTACTATTATTCTTAAATTGAATGTTACAGTTTAAGGTTCATATTGTTGTTCCCAGATCAATCACTAAGAAAATAAATCAAATTTTTTATAGTGGATTTGAATCAATCTTTCTCCAAAGGAGACTTATGTATGGCTAAAAATTATATTAAAAAATGTCGAGACCACTACCCACTATGAAAATGCACATGAAAACAAGAAAACATCACTTTTCAAACATTAGAATGGCTTTAATAAAACAATAGGCAAAAGACAATTTATGCTTATACATTATTTTTCAAAAAATTTATCCAGTATATGATTCTGGTAACTTTTTCTTTTAATGAGCACTTCTATATAAAATAAGCTCTCAAACATAAAATCCAAAGGCCAAATCCAATTGAATAAATTCTTTGCAATTGCCAGTTCCATCCTTTTAGGAAGTTCTGGAAGTGTAAGTGATTACATGAGAATTCATCAGGTTGAAATTTCCGTTTTTACAACCACTTCCTCATATACAAGGAGCTTCCAATTTGAGTCACCATTATCATTAATAATAGTACTATAGGGATGTGAAGATAATTACCATCAATCTCCCCTATATGGCAAGTTATTGCTTGTATCTGAGATGGAACTTATAAATTTCCCTCTCAATTTGTGCCTTTTTCAGAAGCAGGAAAGAATCATTAGTCAATGTGATTTACAGGGTACAGAAATATTTTCAGTCTTGGTTTATACAAAAACTCAGTGATAAAAATTCAATTCTAATAAGACAATCAGATCATTTATCTCCAGATCTTACATTTAGTGTCTAGAGAGTAAGATTTTCTTTTACTTCAAATGTTAGTTTACTAGATTTTTATAATGTTTATGCACCTCTGGAAATTATGAAGAAAATCCTAGGAGTTATAGATAATTTGTGAGGAAGGAGAGAACGGGGATTCTTTCTGATTATTCTCAAATTTTTTCAAATGTGTACACATGGCAGTCTCAACTAAATTCAGGTAACTGTTGGCGAGGCACATTATTTATTATTTTATTTTCCTTTCAAAATTCTGGACTGTGCAGAGATACTTTCCTAAACCGAGGAGGTGCATGATGATCCATCTCAGAAGATTAAAAATTAATAAACTTGTTCTGAGATAATCAGTATGAAGGGGCAAATCAGGCTTGTCCAATATTGTTCTAGTGTAGGGATTTGTAATCATTTTCACACCAAAGACTTGGAAAATCTAGTGAAGTTTACAGACTCGTTCTCAGTATATGATTTTTACAGAAGTAAAACACACATAGCCTACGATTTTCCACTTTTAAGTGTACAGTTTAGTGGTGTTAAGAGCTCCAGAATGTTTTCTTATGCAGAATTGAAACTCCATATGGATTAAACAACAAAGCCTTTTCTCCCTCTTCCCAACTCCTGGTAACAACTATTATGCTTATGCTTTCTATATCTACACTGAAAGTAGTGTTGCTATGAACATGTACATACAAATATCTCCTGGAGAACCTCACTTTAACTTTTATGAATAAATACCTAGAAGTATCATAATGGTATTTGTATTTTTGATTTTTTGAAGAAGTCAATATTCTTCTCCATAAAGGTTGCACCATTTTACAATCCAACCAACAATGCACAAGATTTTCAACTTGTCCATATCCCTGTTAACACACTTGTTACTTTCTGGTTTTATTTGTTTTTGATAGTTTCTACACCAATGGATGTGAGGTGATATCGCACAGTAAAACGTATTTCTCTGATGATTAGTGATACAGAGCATCTTTTCATGTTTGCTGGACTCTGCATATCATCTTTGGAGAAATGCTTCTTCAAGTTTTACCCGCTTTGAATTGGACTACCTGATGTTTTGTTCTTGAATTGTAGGAGTTCTTTATATATGCTAGATATTAACCTCTTATCAGCTATGTGGTTTGCAAATATCTTCTCCCATTTCATGAAGTCTCTTTTTACTCTGTTCATGATATCCCTTGACAAACAAAAACTTTTAAGTTTGATGAGGTGTCATTGGCCTATGTTTGCCTTTATTGCCTGTGTGCTCACTATGATTTTTATACATTTGTAAAATAAAATACTTAGAATCACGAATAAACGTAATTATTTTGAAACATATTGGTCAAACTATAGAGTCTATAAAATTCAACTATATGTGATAATATTGATACATCACATGATGAAGTCTTAAGGCAGGACTAATAAGTAGCAAAATATGCCAGTAGTTTTGTTTGTACATGTGAAGCAGGTTTACTCTGCACTGGTTCCCAATTTGCTTGAGTCTGATGAGATAGAACTCTTATACATAATGAGTTATATGAAGTAGATTTAATACTTACAAACAGACATAAAAAGACAACAGAAGCCTAGTACTGCTTGTAAGCCAGCCTGCCATGGCTCAGCAAAGTTGCCCAGCGTGGATACAGTATTATCTGTGCTAACCCTAATTGGACCACAGCTGAGAGGTCCTGGAAACCAGCGCATCCTTGATTTTATAACCCCAGAGTTCCATGGATCACTGAGTTAAAGCATTGAAGGACATTCTGTTTCTAGGACAGGACCGGGAAAGAGACCAGGCTGTTCCAGATAGTTCTGTCTTATCTTAGGACACTGCATTCATAGCACATTCTACAATTATTCTTGAGAACTGTAAGTGAGAAAATGGGGAAAAATGGGTTGCTGTAAGGTCGCTCAGAGAATTATTCTCCAGTCAACAAATATATCTGCAGCAAGGTAATGTGATTTAAAAATACACAAAATTTTATTTGGTGACAGGCACTCTAATACTACTTTGTATTGTTTGCATATACCTAAGATATAGTAAATTTCAGCAAGCTATTAGTGAACACCAAGATTCAACTCCTTTGTTCCCCTTTAAAGTCCATAGGTTAAACCCCATTGTGAAATACTGAAATACTAATTTTCCCCCACCATACACCCCTATTATACTCCTCAAGGGCCTTCTATCCAGTATTGTCCAAAACAAATTCCCACACCTAAGGACCTTGGAATCAATATGGTGCAGAAGACAGGCTGAATAGCAGAAGAAACAACTCTGTCAACATGTTTATTAAAAAATCCTTTAGGTGTCAAGATTATTTTACTGACAATAATTAATTAAATTAAATTAACTTTACAAATACACATATTTTGAAAATTTTAAAAATCTTTTCTTATGGATTTTTATAACAATAAACATAAAGATTTAAGGCCATTTAGTAAGATACACTTTCACAGTAAGTGAGTACTTAGCCTAGCCAATCCCCATATTGGCAATTAAAAAGTAATTCCTTGCAAGAAAGAAAATTTATAAGGGAGGTATAACTCACACATATGTCTTATTCCTTGGAAACTGATTCAATCAGAGAACCAAGAGAAATACTGAATAAAATAAAAGTTTTCATGCTTTATGAGCCAGGGAAAATGGAGTGAATTAAACACAAAACTCCAGGAGCTACTTCTATTGAATAAAGCAGCAGGGATTCTTCAGTTGGTCAGTTGCCCTAATGAATGGAGTCTATAATTAAATCAAGACCCTAATAAAATGACTTTTATAATGAAAGAAAACGGCTGACAGGCAATAAGATCTGTGTAAATAAGTCTTAAAAGCTTATCAAAACAGAAGAACAATATTTTCAAAGGAACTTTGTAAAAATATAATTTACAGAAATAATCGAATTATGAGCAGCCATCCTAAGAGGGCAATTTAATTGCCCTTGACCTACTTTAGCAATTGAGTCCTTCTTGATATTTCTTCTCTTTTAGAGATTTCTCTCCCTTTTATGATTTTTTTTCTGAATTAAAATGTAAGGTTACATCACCTATACCTTATGATTTTTATTAGAAATTCAATTTAAAAGGGTTTATAAGGCTAGAGTTAGCACTATATATATATATATATGCACACACATACATACATATATATATATATACATACATATCTGTATGTACATAAAAACAGTACACACACATATAGATATATAACTAACACATAATGTTTATGTCATACTAATTAAAATAATTCTTTCCTTGGTAATATTAACTTCTCTGAAATTAACACAGCTTCACAGTAAAAAATAAAGAGGGCATACTGTTAAAGAGTATTTTTAACATCCTTAAACAACCAACTTACAATGCCCATAAAATCAGTAATAGGCGGGTGGGCTCTAGGCGTCTCAATGGAGGAGAGTGGGTACGAGTCAGTGCTGTGTGTCAGGCCTGACGGCCACGTCTACCACATCCTTCCGTGGGCTACCAACCGTGGCTACAGGGCCGTGGAGTGGCAGCTTGACCAGCCATCATGGAGTGGCCGGCTGAGGATCACTGCAAAGGGGCAGATGGCCTATATCGGACTTCAGGGAAGCTCTTTGCTCAGGCCCCGGTGGATCAGTTTCCTGGCACGGCTGTGGAGAGCGTGATGGATTCCAGCAGGTACTTCGTGATCTGCATTGAAGATGGAAACGGGCAACAGGCATTTATCGGAATTGGCTTAGGGGACTGAGGTGACGATGCCTTTGACTTCAGTGTTGCATTGCAGGATCATTTCAAGTGGGTGAAACAGCAGTGTGAATTTGCAAAACAAGCCCAGAACCCAGACCAAAGCCCCAAATTGGACCTGGGCTTCAAGGAGGGCCAGGCCATCAATCTTAACATTGCAAACCTGAAGAAGAAGGAAGGAACAGCTGGGAATACCCGAGCCCGGCCTGTCAGCACAGGAGGGTTGAGCTTGCTTCCCCCTCCCCAGAGGGCAAAACCTCCACCCTCATCCCTCCCCCTGGGGAGCAGTTGCTGGTGGGGGGATCCCTTGTCCAGCCAGCAGTTGCTCCCACTTCAGGAGGTGCTTTGGTACCCTGGCCACAGCCCAAGCCTGCCACCGCTGCCACCACTGACATCTGGGGAGACTTTACCAAATCTACAGGACCAACTTCCAGCCAGACCTAACCAGGCTGGATCCAGTTCTGACCTGAGCACAGTTTCTCCTCCTGTGACTTCTAGGAAGGAGCTCCCTCATCTGGGCCGAAGGAAGGAGGGCAAAGCATTCCTCAGCTGGCCTGTGTTTGGAGCATGAATCTCTCCTCTCTCCTTGCCTGGCTCTGTTGACAAACTGGGCATGTTTGGCAGTAAATTGGCATCGTGTCACACTGTTTCCTGGGATTCAAGTATGCAACCAGTACACAGGAGAAGGAAAACTCCAGTATCCCTGTCCCTGTCTGTCCTCTTGACGTGAAAGAGACTCTGAGATTTCTTCTATCGCAATGACGTGTATTAAACACGAGCCCCCAAAGCAAAATAATGGGTTGAGTTTGCTGCCTGGATTCAGATCCGCCCTTCTAGGGTCTGCAGGTGTCATGTGATCACTGTTCAGTGGGGGGCTTTCTTTACCAACACTGGCTGTAGCCACTTCAGTCCATCTGCCCTCCAGAGAAGGGGTTCCTTCCTGATTTTTAGCAGGTTTAGAGGCTATAGCTTGAGCTTACAACCAGGAGGGAAATTGGAAGGATTAAGCAGCTTTTAAAAATGTCAAATGTTTTCCTTTGCTAATGTGCTGATCCTCACTAACTCATCTTTGCAAAAAGAACTGCTCCCTCAGTGTGCTCCAGTGGTGTCTCTGAAGGCATTCCTCACTGTCAGCGGCTGCCCTGAGCTTCAGGCAGCAGTGTTCATCTCTGGCCAGTTGTCTGGTTTCCATGTATGCTAGGCCAGTTAGGCAACACAGAGCCAAGGCGGGTGCTGGAAACCGATTGGAATGTGTTGGGGCAGGAAGGTGGAAGCTGTCGGCATGGAGCTATGGGAGCCAGCACCCCTGTTAGCTCGTGGCCCTCTGGGCTCACCGATTCACAACGCAGCTCCTGGCAGACTTGGGTTTCTCTCTGGTGGTTTCTACAGTGCCTTATCTGCAAACAACTTCTTTCTTTTCTCCTTCAGGAACTGTGCATGACTAGCCGAAGGAGCTCAGTAAACTAGAAGTCCAGGGTTGCTTGGATTACTGGCTTGAAAGAAATCTGAACACACTGCTGAAATTCCGTTTATCAACTTACCGCTTAGTTGAAAGATTTCTTTTTTCAAGGGTCAAGACTATGAACTGAAATAAGTGTTGGCCTTTTTGTGGGACCAGATTTTTAATATAAAATAAATATTTTTACCTCTGTCATTGTATGTGGAAAAAAAAATCAGTAATAGGCAAGTTTGTTCTGAAATTTATAGGTTAAAAAGAACACAAAGAAAACAAACTTCAAACAGACATATTGAAATCATTCAGCCAATGTTTTTGATGTTACTTGCTGGATGACGTTTATTTCATTTACTTTAATATGTAGTGTATATGCTTCCTATGAGTGCTAATTCACCTAACATAATAACTATGTATTTATATATCACTTTTGTAGATCATATTTCAGGTGTGCTGGTAGAGCTACTCCATGGGTGGAAACATTTATTATACAGGTGACTTAACTATGCTCATACATCAAACATTGCATGGGTGAAAGTTTGCTCTTGAGTGTGTATTTGTGAAAAGTTTCTTTAAAATGGTCACATTTTTGCAAACTCCCATGGGGAGGTGACCAGCACCACAGCTGCAGCTGCCTGCTGTCTAAGCCATTTGAGCTTCTTGGGGAAGGGAAGCAGTCAGCACTGGGACTCACAACTTCCTAACACACTAAGCTCCCTGGGCAGGGGAAGGACAGCATTTATCTCTATAGTTCCAGGCTGTGCTTTTCCTCTGCTGGAGCCAGGGAGGCTGGATGGCTTGGTCCCAAGATGTGTCCCCTACAGCCCAACACATCAGCTGAGGAAGACTGCAGCCAGAGTGCCTTATCAGGCCTGACTCTGACTCATTCTTTCTCATTGGGTGGAGCTTCCATGCAGGAACTTCTGCAACGCCAGCCAGACATTCAGGTACAGAAACCAGAACTCCCTGGGCCTGATTCCCCATGGGATGGGTGGCCACAGACTCTGTGGACCAGCAGACTTAGCCTTTCCTCCTGGTAGTTCTGAGGAATCTAGGCAGCCTAGATGAGTTTTTTCTCCCCAGTAAAGCACACCCTCCACCAAAGACAAAGTGCTTCATTAAACATGTCCTGTTCCCTGTGTCACCCAACTGGGTGAGAACTTCGACAGGGATTGTCAGATATTCTATACAGGAGTGATCCTACTGGCATCAGGTTGGTGCCCCTTGAGGTCAGAGATCCCTAAAGAAGGAGCAGGCACTCATCTTTGCTGTTCTCCAGCCTCCTTGAGTGACATCTCCAGGAGTGGGAGCAAACCAGATGAATGGAGCCTGGAGTGAACCCCCAGCAAACTGCAAAAGCCCTACAGAAGAGAGACATGGCCATTGAAAGAAAAACAAACAGAAAGCAACAATAAGAAAACAAACATATCATCAACAACAAGAAAAAAGCCCCCACAAAAACCCCATCATAGAGTCAGCAGCCTCAAAACTAGACAAACTCACGAAGATAAGAATCAACAACAAAAAAAAAAACGCTGAAAACCCAACAGGCGAGAGTGCCTCTTCTCCAAATGATTACATCTCTCCAGCAAGGTCACAGAATTGGACAGAGGATGAGATGAATGAATGGACAGAAGTAGGCTTCACAAAATGGGCAATAAAAAATTACCATGAGCTAAAGGAGCATGTGCTAACCCAATGCAAGGAAGCTAAGAACTTTGATAAAAGGCTAGAGGAGCTGCTAACTAGAATAACCAGTTTAGAGTGGAACATAATGACTTGATGGAGCTGAAAAACGCAGCATGAGAACTTCATGAAGCATACAAATGTATCAATAGCTGATTCAACCAAGCGGAATAAAACATGTTAGAATTTGAAGAACACCTTACTGATATACAACATGCAGACAAGATCAGAAAAAAAAATATAAAGGAATAAAAAAAGCTTCCAAGGAATATGGGACTTCATAAAAAGACTAAACCTACGATTGATTCTAGTACCTGAAAGAGATGAAGAGAATGAAAACAAGCTGGAAAACATACTTCAGGATATTATCCAGGAGAACTTCCCCAACCTAGCAAGACAGGCGAACATGCAAATTCAAGAAATACAGAGAACACCACTAAGATACTATGAAAGAAGATCATCCCCAAGACATGTTACCATTAGATTCTCCCAGGTCGAAGAAAAGAAAAAATGTTAAGGGCAGCCAAAGAGAAAAGCCATGTTGCCTACAACGAAAAGCCCATCAAACTAACAGTGGACCTCACAGTGAAAACTGTATAAGCCAGAAGAGATTGGGGGCCAATATTCGACATTCTTAAAGGAAAGAATTTTCAACCCAGAATTGCATATCCAACCAAACTAAGCTTCATAAGCAAGGGAGAAAGAAAATCCTTTTCAGATAAGAAAATCCTGAGGGATTTTATTATCACCAGGCCTATCTTGGAAGAGCTCCTGAAAGAACGAAATATGGAAAGGGAAAACCAGTACCAGCCACTGCAAAACCATACCAAAATATAAAGACCAATGACACTGAAGTAACTGCACCAACTAGTTTGCAAAATAACCAGATAACATCATGATGACAGAATGGAATTCACTTATAACAATACTAACCTTAAATGTAAATGTGCTAAATGCCCCGTTAAAAGACACAAATTGGCAAATTGGATAAAAGTCAAGACCATTGGTGTGCTGTATTCAGGAGACCCATCTCACGTGCAAAGAGACACATAGGCTCAGAATAAAGGGATAGAGGAAAATTTACCAAACAAAGGAAAAAAAAAAAAAAAAAAGGAGGGTTTCATTCCTAGTTTCTGTCAAAGCAGACTTTATAGCAAAAAAGATTAAAAAAGACAAAGAAGGGCATTGCATAATGGTAAAGGGAACAATTCAACAAGAAGAGCTAACTATTCTAAATATATATGCACCCAATACAGGAGCATCCAGATTTATAAAACAAGTACTTAGGGATATGCAAAGAGACTTTGACTCCCACACAATAATAATGGGAGATTTTAACACCCCATGGTCAATGTTAGATCGACAAGTCAGAAAATTAACAAGGATATTCAGGTCTTGAACTCAGCTCTACAGACATCTACAGAACTCTCCACCCCAAATCAACAGAATATAAATTCTTCTCAGAGCCACATGTCAATGAATCTAAAACTGTCCACATAATTAGAAGTAAAACACTCCTGCAAATGAAAAAGAAATGAAATCATAACAGTCTCTTAGACCACAGTGCAATCTAATTAGAACTCAGGATTAAGGCACTCCCTCAAAAACACACAATTACATTGAAATTGAACAACCTGCTCCCGAATGACTACTGGGTGAAAAATGAAATTAAGGCAGATATCAAGAAGTTATTTGAAACCAATGAGAACAAAGAAACAACATACTAGAATCTCTGGGACACAGCTAAAACAGTGTTAATTGGAAATTTATAGCAGTAAATATCCACATCAGAAAGCCAGAAAGATCTCATATAGATACCCTAAACATCACAATTAAAAGAGCTAGAGGGGCAAGAGCAAACTAGTCCAAAAGGTAGCAGAAGGCAAGAAATAATCAAGATTAGAGCAAAGTTGGAGGAGATAGAGATGAAAAACCCTCAAAAAAATCATTTTCTCAAGGATCTGGTATTTTGGAAAAAAAAAATAGCAAAATAGATAGACTGATAGCTAGACCAATAAAGAAGAAAAGACAGAAGAATAAAATAGACACAATAAAAAATGATAAAAAAAATCTCTAACCCCACAGAAGTACAAACTACCATCAGAGAATATTATAAACACTTCCAAGACTAAACCAGGAGGAAGTTGAAACCCTGAATAGACAAATGACCAGTTCCGAAATTGAGGCAGTAATTAATAGCCCACCAACCAAAAAAAGCTCCAGACCAGACAGATTCACAGCCAAATTCTACCAGGGTTACAAAGAGGAGCTGGTACCATTTCTTCTGAAATTATTCCAAACAACTGAAAAGGATTGATTCCTCTCTAACTCATTTTATTAAGCCAGCATCATCCTGTTACCATAACCTGGCAGATACACACACACACACACACACACACACACAAATGCAACTTCAGGCCAGTATCCCTGATGAACATCGATGCAAAAATCCTCAATAAAGCATTGGCAAATCGAACCCAGCAGCACTTCAAAAAACCTACTCACCAGGATCAAGTAGGCTTCATCCCTGGGATGCAAGGCTGGTTCATCATATGCTAATCAATAAACATACTCCATCACATAAACAGAACCACAGACAAAAACTGCATTATTATCTCAATAAAGCAGAAAAGGCCTTTGATAAAACTCAATATCCCTTCATGTTAAAAACTCTTAATAAACTAGATATTGATGGAACATATATCAAAATAATAAGAGCTATTTGTGACAAACCCATAGCTAATATTATATTGAATGGGCAAAAGCTGGAAGCATTCCCTTTGACAACTGGTACGAGACAAGGATGACCTCTCTCACTACTCCTATTCAACACAGTATTGGAAGTTCTGGCCAGGGCAATACGTCAAGAGAAAGAAATAAAGGGTATTCACATAGGAAGAGAGTAAGTCAAATTGTCTCTGTTTGCAGACATCATGATTTTATATTCAGAAAATCCCATCATCCCAGCCTAAAACATCCTTAAACTGACAAGCAACTTCAGAAATTCTCAGGACACAAAATCAATGGTAAAAATCACAAGCATTCTTTTACACCAACAATAAACAAGCAGAAAGCCAAATCATGAATGAACTGTCATTCACAATTGCTACAAAGACACTAAAATACCTAGGAATACAGCTAACAAGAGATGTGAAGGACCTCTTCAAGGAAAACTACAAACCACTACTCAAGGAAATAAGAGAGGACACAAACAATTGGAAAAAAATTTCTATCCTTATGGAGAGTAATAATCAATATTGTGAAAATGGCCATAATGCCCAAAGTCATTTATAAATTCAATGCTGTTTCTGTCAAACTACCATTGACATTCTTCAAAGAATTAGAAAAAACTACTTTAAATTTCATATGCAATTAATTGCTTGTTATTAGAACAAGGGGATACCAAAGTTGAAGTTGTTTTCAAAAGAGATTTTGCATAGCACTTCTACAGAATATGTATGAGGCTCTTTAAATTCAAGTAATAAGTTGGTATTATTATATTTCTTAGATGTTTCCAATCAAGTAGGTGTGAAATAGTATCACATTGTGGCTTAATTTACATATTCCTGATTACTAATGAGGTTGAGCATCTGTTCTTATGCTTACTCAACATGTGTTTTCTTTTTTTTTTTTTTTTTTTGCTGCTATATCTTTTCCCCATTTTTCTCTTGCCTTGCTTGTGTTTTTCATGTTGATTTATAGAAGTTCCTTATATACGCTAAACATTAACTTTTTGTAAAATATGGAAAATCTTTTCAAAGTTTAGTCATTTTTTACTTTCTTTTCATAAAATGAATTCTTAATTTCCATGTGGTAAACTTTGTTATTCTTTTATTTTATGGTTAACAGAATTTGTGTTAAGAAACTCTTATTTAAGAAATTACTCAGATCCCAATATCAGAAAAGTACGTAATATACCCTTTGAAAATATCTAGGTGTCTGTTTTTTACTTCTAGTTGTTTGATTCACAAGTGTTGGATTTGTGGTTACAAAGGTTGTCCTCACACCTGGTTGTGCACCTGTATTACAGGGATAGTTTGTTGTAACGTGCATTGCTGGCCCAACTGTCAGAGTTTGTGATTCAGTCATTCTGAGGTTGGGCCCAAGATAATATATTCTAACATGTGCATAGTTTGCATTGACACTCTAGATGCTTTAAAAATCAATTGTGTACACTATGAGGCAGGAAAACCAATTTAGTTTATTTTCTTTAAGGATAATCAATGTAATTTATTTTCTGTATGGAAAATTTATTTTCTATAATTGTACTAGAATTTCTACTAAAGTAAGTCTATAAAGTCTATAATTTCCCCAGTTACCTGAAATGTTGAGTATCATACACAATTTTTATTTCTTTATCATTTTATGGCTCTTTTATTATATTGATCAATTTGTTTATTTCTGTTTTTGCAGTTGTGAGCAAGTTACTTCCTTTCTCTGGGCCTCAGGTAATCATTTGTAGAATGGGAAAAATAACATCTGCTTTGTAATTTTGTTAGGAAGACTTGAGTATAAAGCTCTTAGTAGATAATAAGCATGTGATGAGTGGTGGCAAAACCAAAATTAGAAACAAAATCGGGTCTCACCTGCTCACTGGTGTCTCTGGAAAACTTGTTACCTGCTTTGTGCTGGGAATGTATACTTTTCCCCCAGTTAACAGCTGTGTTTAAGGTAAAAATAATGGAAAGAAGGCAACCTCAAGTAACAGTACATGAATTGGCCTTTGACATAATGACCAAAGTGTCATGTCTTTAAGAGACACTGACATCTCTGTAGATTCATGCCTTTCCAGATTTGATGTGACAAATAAATGCACAGCAGAGCCTATTATGTGTGGTTTCCTTTATATGCCATGATTACAAGTACAGGCATAAATTTGCAGCCTAACTTCCCCCAGTCAATACTTATATATCCTTTACTCTCCATTTTCCAGAATACCCTTTGCTAATTTTTGAAAAATAATTTCAACTTTTATTTTATATACAGGGAATACAAGTGCAAGTTTGTTACATGAGTACACTGATTAATGCACCCATGCTGGATTCCCTTTGCAGAAACATTCACATTGCAAATAGAGTTCTGGGAGGAGGAGGAGACAAACAGCATATTACTTCCTGGATTTTAAACTGTACCAGTAGGTTTATAAAAGCTTTTGGAGAAAATCTCAGGAAAAGGTAAGCAGTGATTATGAGGTAAATGACCATATCAGAAGTGTGAAATTGAGAACAAAAAATGCATATTAGGAAAGAGGAAACAAGATATACTCTATTTGGTGAAATCCTGGTAAAACGACGAGTCTTGCATGAATGAAGAACAGCATTTTCAGGTATAACACTAATACAATGACCAAGAAAAACAGTGCTTGGAGATTTCAGCCTAACATCTTCACCTGTTTGCCATGAGTAAACATTTTAAGGTCATTCTTATCATTGCTGATGATATGCCATCACATATAAGAAATATAGCCTCCGTGGCTTTTTGGCATTTTAAATGCTAGTTTCCATGACATAATTGCTGAATTATTGAAAACTGTAGCTTACTTCAGGGTGGAGTATGAGTAAAGTGTTCAGGATAGGTTTGCAGTTCTACTATTTCAGTGATGTGAAGGAGAAACATAAAAAATCAAACTAGTTGCAGCACTCTTTTAAAAATAGTGTTTTTTAAAATTTTGTCTTTACAAGATTTTAGGTACATTTTTGCTCTTGCTTTCTTAGAATATAAGTAAACATAATTAAATGTTTAGTTGATTTGGTCATGAACAGTTTTTTCTTAATAAAGACAAACAGTATCACATGTAACTTAGCTCTCAATTCCTAGCTGTTTCTAATTGTTATTAGAGTATTCTAACTTCTAACATCTTTAAGATGGAAAGGCTTATGTATTTAATTAATTTTAAATTTATTTAGTTTACAGAATAAGTTGTAATTTTCTCAATTTGATATTATAGTTGTACAACAGTTATAATAATGATCTATACCATTAATGAATCCTAATATACGTGCATAACTTTATATTCAGTCATCCAGTTAGAATCTGTCTTATAAATTACCATTGAGTTTTATTGCAAATCTGAAACCTTGTAATATTTTACAGAGGTTAAGTTATCAAGTAAGTAAATAGTAGAGCTGGCCTCTGAACCTATTCTGTGAAAATTGCATAGCTATTATTATTCCCAGAAATATTTTATAGGTTTCAAATTTATTTATATAGAAAGGACCCAAATAAGGGGGTCATTAGGGACAGAAATTCAGCCCACACTATGCACATCAAGCTATGGCTCCCAGCAGTTACTTCTGCTCATACAGGTGCCCTTTCTGGTTTGTAATCAAACAGGTCAGGAATGGGCTAGTGGCAGCCCCCTGGGACATACAGGTTATAACTGGTGATCTTCTTCAGTTACTTTACATAAAGAAAACTCTAAGCAGCTGCCCTTTATTATTAAGTGTAATCCATTACCCCATTCCTATGAATGAAATTGAAAGTCTTTAAATATAAAAATATCCAGCCTTGACAAGTGATCATGTTGAAGGAATTAAAATAGAAAGATTTTACATGCTTGTAAGTCCTTTAATTAATGTGAAATATGGTGAAGGTAAATATTCAAAGATGACTGTAGAGATGGGCTTTACACCTAAAGAATCATGTAGTAGCTACATTGAGGCATGGGTCCTATTTTCATTTAAAATTATTTTATTCATTAAAAACCTAAATTCAGAAATGATAGCCAGGGAAAATATGTAGGCCATTAAAAATCTTAAGTCATCTTCTTAAATTATTTTTTTGCCTGCATTTCTTTACTTCTCTTGAAGTAATGCCACATACTGAATGCTTATATATTTATTTTGCCTCTTGAGTAAGCACATGAATATGAGTAAATCAGCTTTCCATGGGGTGTTTTAAACCTTATTTCCCTTAATGATAATGATATCTATTAAGTGCTTTTAAAAATACATTGATTTTTGTAATCTCAAATGAAGATAATTATTTAATTTTTTGGAAAATAAGACAAAAATTTTATTTATAATACCTTATTCTAAGTAAGAAACCAACATATTATTTTTTAAACCACACAGCATAGCAAATGCTCTAGTCATTTTGCCACCCTGATAAGAAAATTGGTTTGGCTCAGTTAAAATGTAGAAAAAGCTGAAAGCCACTGATGTATGTCCATGTGCTCAAAGTGGCTGAACATTTTGATCATAAAACATTGATTTGCACAGTCTTATTGAAACTACCTTTGGAAAAATTATAACAGTGAGGAAATTATGATAGTGAAACAGATGTATTCTAACCAAGTCCAACTTGCCTTAACCTCCAAACTGCCCTTGGTCATTTCTGTGTGTAGGTCAAGCTAACTTTAAGAGAAATTTCATTTATAGTTTAGACGATAATAATCCTTTCCAAAACTAAATGATTTTTGTGAAACTAATGAAAGCCCACCAGGTTAGAAAGATGAGAGGGTCCGAAATTCTGCCAAGATGTAGATATAGTTAAATGATTAGCAGCCATTATTATGGAGGTCACAAAATTTGTAACTTCTTCAATTACTCCTGTAAATAACATTACTATTGTCGAATCTAAGATTGTCCATTTGAGATGTCTTTTTAGGCTTTTGCATTTCTGGTGACCCAATGGCCTGACCTGGACCAGTGAATCCTCTGTGGCCTGTATCCAGAGGCTGGCTCAGCAAATCAGGACAATTTTTCACACTCCTGTAATTGCATCCCCAACCAATCAGCAACCACCATATCCTAGCCCTCTGCCCACCAAAGTTCCCTTGAAAAACTGTTGCCTCCAAATTTTCAGAGAGGTTAACAGAGTAATAATAAAACTCTGGTTTTCCATTTAGCTGGCTCTACATATATTAAACTCTTTCTCTATTGCAATTCCCCTGTTTTGATAAATTGGCTTTATCTGAGCAGTGGGCAAGATGAACCCTTTTGGGGGTTACATTCTTAGTTCTGGCTTATTTATATTGTTTAGATATTGTCCTGAATATAAAATATTCAAATTACATGATATAATTTATAATATGGAAAGGCAGAATATCAAAAAGAAAATGTGTACTTTTAGTATAGTGATCATCAGAAAAATAGTTTGAATAAGATATTCTCAAAAAAAAAATGGTTCAGATCAAAATAGATCAAAGGTGAAGCCATTCTTAGAATAATTTTACTAATCTGGAAAATACTTTTCAAGATAATTTACTCTAACCCAGTTATTTTATCAACACTGATGTGGAACTAAGGTTCAGATAAAGCAATAGATGGTTAAAATTAAAAGGCAAAGATGTTCACTGTAAAATCTCAGGGGATTTTCCATGGCATGTGCTTTCTCTAAGACATCAATGAAACACTAATGATAAGTTCATTGATGATAAACTTACTCAAAATCATGCCAAAGAGAATTTATTAGAACTAGAGTTGAGATTATTTATTCATTTATATTATTTAAACCAGGAAAAATTAACAGTTTGTAAAACATCCTCCACATTACAATTATTAAAATAAGTATTTCATTTTACTTAAGTAGCCAATAAAAGTGGCCAAGATATAAATTAGACTAAAATGGAATTTCTTCCTCAATTAACTGATAGAAAGTCATCTTTTTAGACTTATGACTACTCATGTTAGTTTTATCTTGTAAATGTGACTTTAGTTTGATCTCAAAACCATGGACTCTGTTCAAAATACTCATAATGAGCTGTATCAATTTTTACAAAATTAATATACATTGGCAGAGAATATGCTGTTCAAAGCTCTTAGTAAAATTTATACATAAAGCCAGTCTCATGTTTTCTTTTCTACCTCTTTGTAGGCTTCCACATAAGGATGAAAGGACCACCTATAATTTTTAAATTTTTTTCTTTCAGTAAAAGCATTGTTAATTTTCATGATGGTTAATTATTCTTGTGAAAAACATGTTTACTGATAATTTACAAATATTTACACATTAATATATTTTCCACATTATTCCACAAATGGTGAATTTGAAAAGTCCAATGGGACTGTGCTTAATCAGCATGGTGATCTCATGGTAGTCATGCTAACTATATAAGGAATCAGGATTTTGAAGTTCAAAGACTAAAGAAAGGCAGATGGAAGTGAAATGATTTAACCTCAGAAATCACAAAACACCCATTCTGTTATACTCTGTGGATCAGGGCATACATAAGCCCTTCCAGATTAAAGTCGTCAGGAAGCAGATTCCACCTTTTAATAAGAACATACCCTTTTACTTCTTTGCAATTAATTTAAAAACGATTTTAAAAGTGCCTTAAGACAGTGGTTGTTTACTTACTAATTTCCACCCAAAACCAGATTTCTTCTAACACTTTAAAAATACATCTGGTTATTGAAAGCGCAAATTTCCAAGTGTATTTATTGTTTAACAAAGGAAAAGTGCATATCAGAGAGCAGGAAGGACTTGAGCCAAAAACTAAATGTAAAATCAAGCCAATTTCCTGGGTCTAAATGATTAGTGAATAGTTCATTGCAAAACTGGAATTGATTGAGACAAATGAGTTTGCATCATTCAGTGACTATATCATGAAGCCTTTTCTGTGCCATTGTACTCACTTTCCTTTCCTCCTTCCTTCCTTCTCTCCTTCCTTCCTTTCTCTTTCTTTCTCTTTCTCCTTCCTTTCTTCCTTTCATCCTTCCTTCCTTCTGTCCTTCCTTTTCTTTTTCTTTCTCTTTCCTTTCCCTTGTTCTTTTTTCTCTTTCTTTCATTCTTTCTTTTTTCTCCTTCCCTCCCTCCCTCCCTCTCTCTTTTTCTCTTTCTTTCTTCTTTATTTCTCTTTCTTTCTTTCTTTTTCTTTTTGAAACAGTCTCACTCTTGTTGCCCAGGCTGGACTGCATGATCTCAGCTCACTGCAACCTCCGCCTCCTGGGTTCAACTAATTCTCCTGCCTCAGCCTCTTGAGTAGCTGGGACTACATGTGCACACCACCATGTCCAGCTAATTATCAGATCCTTAGTAGAGACGAAGTTTTACCATGTTGGCCAGGATGGTCTCGATCTCTTGACCTTATGATCTGCTCACCTTGGCTTCCCAATGTGCTGAGATTACAGGTGTTCTCCACTGCGCCTAGCCAATTTCCTCAAATGTTAAAGGTGTCAATGGAGAAAAGTATAGGTCTATGATTCCAAATAATTGCCAGGAATTATCTTTCTTGGTAATTTATTACTGGGTTTCCTGAATTTAAAATAAATCAAGTTATGTACAGTTTGTGATTATCATCTATCACATTACTTTTTTAGGTTTTCTTTTGTATTCTGTCTATCTTAAAGAAAGCTTTGTATTAAAAGATATTTATTATGTGATCATAGTCATGTCTTTATCATATGAACCTAAATCTATTTATTTTCCTATGCACAAAATTAAACCATTTAAAAATCATCTCATGACTTTTCTTCTGTTCAGATTTTCTATATGATTATTCTTTAAAACTCAACTTATATGTCACTCTATCTGGAAATATATTATTGCCTTTCCTAGTTTGGAATTATCACCCTTATTCTGGTTTTTTACTGCAATTCGAGCATATCTTTCCTGACATGCAAAAGCCACACAATTTAACATTAAACAATAACTATTTAAATGTTTAACAATACCTTTTTTTTTTTTTTTTTTTTTTTTTTTTTTTTTTTTTTGCAGAACAGCATCAATAAACAGACCTATAATGTAGCAAGTGGTTATATGACTTACACTTATGGAGAGTCTGACTGTGATTTGGAGAGATCCTTTCTACCAGAAATCCCAAGGAACCGATTACCTTGACAACAGGCAATGTAAAATAACATAAGCTATCCTATATGCTTATGTTATTTAGGAAACACAAATACTATATGAGATACCATTTTAAAAGATTTGAAAACTTGTTCCTTGCTTTTCATCTCACTTATTCCAATTGATGTTTCTGGTTTGTCAAAAATATATAATTATTTAATTTAAAAAATTAGCAGAAATATTAATATTCACTTAAGCCTATGCATCATTTTGCTTTCTGTAGAGTGCTTTCTCATACTTCAATTAAGTATTTTTCTGTATTGTTGGCAAATGTATATATATAAATGTGTTCGCCTAACAGGTAAAGTATCAGAACCTTGGATAGGTTAATGACTGTCAGGATTGCACAATGAGCAAGTGGAAGAGGAGGAACAACGTATTTGGAATGATATACCCATACTTTTCTCCACTGGCGCCTTTAAAATATGAGAAGATTAAATGAAGTTCAAAATAAAAAAAATTCAAAAGAAGAGTAGACATAGAAAGAACCATGGCACACAAAAAGCTTCATGATCAGGTCAGTGAATGCTGTAACCTCATTTATCCGATTGCGTTCACCTTACATTGAGCAATTTCCCTCCACTTAGACCCACAAACTCTCCTTTATTTTACATCTAGTTTCTGGCACAAGCCTTTCCTGCTCTCTAAAGTGCACTTTTCATCTTTCAAAATTTTCTACGTGGCTTTTATTCTTTAGAATTCACCGTACATGTCACTCAATCCGGAAAACCTATTATTGCTTTTCTCAATTTGAGATCATCACCCTTCTGGGATTTTTTTTTTTTTTTTTTGAGACGGAGTTTCGCTCTTGTTACCCAGGCTGGAGTGCAATGGCGCGATCTCGGCTCACCGCAACCTCCGCCTCCTGGGTTCAGGCAATTCTCCTGCCTCTTCCTCCCGAGTAGCTGGGATTACAGGCACGCGCCACCATGCCCAGCTAATTTTTTGTATTTTTAGTAGAGACGGGGTTTCACCATGTTGACCAGGATGGTCTCGACCTCTTGACCTCGTGATCCACCCGCCTTGGCCTTCCAAAGTGCTGGGATTATAGATGTGAGCCACCACCCCCAGCCTCTTCTGGTTTTTTATAGCAATTTGAACATATCTTTATCTTAATGCCAAGCAAAAGTCACACTATTGGAAATCTCACTAACTCTCTGAGACCTCTGGCTAATCTGCTAGCAATTTTATAGCACTATCTATCTATCTTTAGAAGAGCATTTGTTTATGAATTTGTTATGAACTTCTTAGTTTTACTTAAAATATATTACCAAGCCCACAGCTTATTCAGAATAAAAAAGTGACTGAAATTCAAAAGAAATTGATATGTATTGGTGTCTTTATTTGTACACTAATTTAATTGTAAACAACCTGAAAATTAAGTTACAAAACTACCTTACTGGCTTGCTTTTTTCCTGAAAACCTTATTAACCAATGATGTTGCGGGACTGTGTCAAAGAAAATGTTCTCTTTCCAGGTATTAGTTTCCCTGCTCCACACCCTCCATGTGGGAACCCGGGTCGTGGGGCCTGGGTGGGGCCATGCACAGCCCCCAAGGCAAGGCCGGGCTGGCGGAGAGCATAGCTCGGTGGGGCCTGCATGGGGCTGTGAAGGCAGCCCTTATAGGCTGGGATGGCTGACGTGGAAGTCACCTATGCAAGCCACGCCCAGCCTTTCAAACCAAAAGCAGCATCTGGGCCCAGGCGGTGGCTGGGAAACCTAGACAAAGAACTTTACATTTGAAACCCCTCTGTTTCCTGGATGGTGGGTGTGCAGCTGGGAAACTCCTGCCTTTGAAAACACGCCCCCTTGTGGCTCCAGGGAAGAAAAGTTTTTCTTTAACACAGCCCTCAGTCCCCGCAACAGAACAGTAAAGCCCAAGGAAAGCTCAGGGAGGAGGGGGAATCTGTTGTAGACTAAGCAGCCAATCTGGTGTCAGAGTCAAATATCAGTCACTCCAGAGGAAGTTTGAAAGAACTCCTCTCATTGGATGAGAGAATGAATGGAGAGGAAATAACTCAAGTCTTAAAATCCCACTGCTCCCTCTGACTCCTTCTCTGGATCCCCTCCCAAGGCGGCGACGTCAGAGCTGTCTCTCTTTCTCTCTTTCTCTCTCTCTATCTAATAAATCGCTCTCTGCAAAACTCCTGGGTCCCAAAATTTTTAGAATGGCAAACTCACCGTGCCTCCGGGGCCCCTTTCTGCATTCTTTGGGGTAAGAGAGGCCAAGAACCTCCAAGCGTCTTCAGGATGCCCCTGCAGCCCCGACCCCCAGTTACAATGTGATATTTTAATAAATAGTCGGTTAGTGTTATCAAATCATACATGTGAAGTTCCTTTTTTTTCTCTTTATCATTGTAGAAAAGCTTAGATGCTTAAAATTTGTGATCCTTGATTATAAAAATAATAAAAACAGAACATCTAGTTAAATTTGAATTTGAGATGACAGGTTTTTTTTTTTTTTTTTTTTTTTGGAGACGGAGTTTCGCTGAGATGACAGTTTTTTAAATAATTATTTCATGATTAGTATATGCTTTTTGTTATAAGATGTAGTTTTTCTTCATTCATTATAAAACATTTATTTCTTTATATTTCAAGCCCTTTTATTGTAGCAACATGTAGTTGAACTAATGTAAAACATTTATTTCTTTATATTTCTTGAACTAAATATAAAACATTTATTTCTTTATATTTCAAGCCCTTTTATTGTAGCAACATGTAGTTTGGTTTTGTAGTTTTTATTCTTTCTGACAATCTGCCTTTTAAATGAGATAGTTATACTGTTTATGATATGGTTAGTTTAAGATTGTCATCTTGGTATTTTAAAAATTGGTACTATTTGACATATTTTCCATTTTTCCTCGTTTTAAAAAACCTCATTTGAACAGATTATTTCTTTTATTTTATTAATTTATGTTTATTATTTAATTTTAGTAGGAGAAAAAGCATACAGATATATTCAACATGCATGCATAGGAGCCTTCAGAATGAAGACCCAACTTCCCACTGAGTTACAGAAACTTATACAGTTTTGAGGTTAAAGAAAGAATGCGGGCTTAGGTTTTGATAAAACATGTTTCGGAAAGGGGAAAATAAGCTTGGCTAGCAACTTTGTTTTGACCTTGGTAGTCAGCTTTCTTATGTAGATAAAGACTTCCTTAGAAAGAATTGATGGCCAGTGTTCCTTTTCAGACTTTTTAAAGTGCCAGACTCTCAATTGCTCTTGGATTGGAGAAAGGTATTGAAAGTGGAGGTGGCACGGCTGCCTTAATGGAGATTCTGTACAGGTGAAGATTTCCCCCACTTAAGGCTATTTCTGTCTGTTGGCCAAATGTAAACCCTTTAAAAATATGTCAAAGAATGTATGTTGAGGTAAAATATTTTAATTTCCTTGAGTCCCCGCTTTGAAATTTAAAACAAGTTTCACATATTAAAAGCCAAGCTTGACAGTGTTAGCAGAAATGGGTCAAGATGCTGTAGGACTTTTTCTTAGTTCAGCTAAAGACAGAATCCTTGTCATATGACCTTGAAAAATTAGTCTTGCCGGCAATTTGAAGGTTGAGAAAAATGAAATGTATTGGGCAAAATGGAAAAATAAAAGGGAAACAGGGACTCTCAGCAGAGTGAGAGTTCTGCTAGCATAGGTTTCCCGCTTCACAGATTGAATCTTAGGTTCCACCCAGGAAGATGAGGGGCCAGCCTCCACCCCAGTGTGCATTCCTACTAGTGCACAGGCCAGTCAGAGGTTCTATGGGGATCCTTTATAGTTGACTGTCTCCTGATCCAGATCTCAAGAGAGGGTTCTTGGACCTCATGCAGGAAAGACATCAGTGCAAGTCCATACAGTAAAGTAGAACAAATTTATTAGAGAAGTAAAGAAACAAAAGTGTGGCTACTCCACAGGCAGAGTTATTTCTTGATTATATGCTAAACAAAGTGTGGATTGTTCATGAGTCTTCTGGGGAACGGGCAGAGATTTCCTGGAACTGAGGGCTCATCTCCTCTTTGTACTACATAGGGTAACTTCCAGCTATTGCTATGTCATTTGTAAACTGTCACGGTGCTGGTGGGAATGTCTGTTAATGTATTATAATTAGCATATAGTGAGCAGTGAGTGTTACTAGAAAGGGATCCCTATCCAGAACTCAGGAGAGGTTTCTTGAACTTTGTGCAAGAAAGAAAGAAATCAGAGTGAGTCCATAGAGTAATGTGAAATCAAGTTTACTAAGAAAGTAAAGAAATAAAAGAATGGCTACTTCATAGGCAGAGCAGTGGCATGGGCTGATCAACTGATTCTACAGTTATTTCTTGATTATATGCTAAACAAGGGGTGGATTATTCATGAGGGAAGGGCTGTTATAATTTAAATTATAAACCAGATCTCTCCCAAAGTTAACTTGGTCTGCAGTCAGGAATGTCATAGGGCACCTCAAAGGTTAAAGGCAACAAGGGGGTTGGTTTCATCAGATCCCTTTTGCTGTCATAATTTTGTCATTGTTATAATTTTTGCAAAGGCAATTTCAGTGTTCACAAATATAAAGACTGGTTTATTAACATATATATCATGTTAATTATTATATTTATACTACCATTTTTTAGCATATATGTGTCTGGTTCTTCACATAATTTATTTTTTAAAATTAATTCAGAGATCTTTTTTAAGTTATGTGTTCTATGCTGATTATACAGAATAGACTAGCCCTGCTACTCCTAAAGCAATAAATTTAGTCATAACTTGTTTCTATTACCTGCCTACTTGGCTGCCTATGGGACATCTTGAACTAAGTATGGAAAAAACAAAAATTTTACTCATAAAAATATGGGTTATTCTAAGGAATGTAGAAACCTGTAAACAATAACTACATGAATATATATGTTTATATAACCATATATATATTATTTTCATATTCATCAAATCTCTTTAAAATGTAGTTAGTTTTTTAAATCTGCAGAATGCATAGCCTTCCACTGCATCTTTTCTTCTTACCCTTAAGATGTTCATGACAGCTTGTTCAATTGCTAATTAAAAGTATCCACCATGGGGCCAGGAGCAGTGGCCACATCTGTAATCCCAGGACTTTGGGAGGCTAAGGTGGGCAGATCACAATGTCAAGAGATCTAGACCATCCTGGCCAACATGGTAAAACCCCGTCTCTACTAAAAACAAAAAATTGCTGGGTGTGGTGGTGTGTGCCTGTAATCCCAGCTACTCAGAAAGCTGAAACCGCAGAATCGCTTGAACCTGGGAGGCAGAGGTTGCAGTCAGCAGAGAACGCACCACTGCACTCTGGCCTGGCAGCAGAGCAAGACTCTGTCTCAAAAAAAAAGAAAAAAAAAGAAAAGGAAAAGAAAAAAAAACAAGTATCCACCAGGAGTCTATCACCTCACTCTATTTTAATTTTCTGTCAGTCTTAAGACCTATTTGTTTGTTTAATATTTGTCTCAGTTCCGCAGAATGTCAGACTTATAAAAGAGGTGTGATTTTGTCTCATTACTCATAGGTATAACTTACAAAAATGTTATACCTATGAGTAAGTTACAAAAAAGATACATAAAACATAATAGGTGCTTAGTATTTGTTCAGTGAAAGAGAGAATAATTAAAAGAAGCTATAAATGTACTTCATATTTAACTAACCCTTATTTTTTCTTTTGTTATTTGAAATGTACATATATATCACTTTGATATTAAATTTTATTTTTATATTAAATATGAATATTATTCTCTCATGTAAACTCCTAGAAAATGTATCTAAATCATGATAACATTATTTCCTAAAGTCTTTATTAGCTCCTGAGATACAAAGCAAATTTATCACTTTCAGAGATAAAACCTGTCTAATTATAAAATTAAAAGAAAAAAGTAACATTAAAAATTTAAAAATGTGTCACTTTCATCTTCATTACAGCCTCTAGTATTGTCAACTTGATTAAAGGGTAACTACCAGCTTAGAGATTAAAAAAAAACAAAGGCAAGGATGATTTTGATGAGGTCCCTTCTAATTAGTTTTCAGATAAAATCAGTCTTTACTACTGTATGTTTAGCCTTGGCTGGGAGGTGAAAATCATTCATTTTGTATTATCTGTAACTGCATTATAAATAAAACCTAGATGTAAAAAAATATTTTTCCTACCAAAAAGCTGAAACCTTTGTTTGCTTGGTGTTTGCTTGTTGTTTTTTAATTTTCAGGTTGTGTTTTGTTTTTTGTTTTTTTTTTCTGTTTCAGTATACCAGGAATGAGTACATTAGAATTATTTAGTGGAGCCACGTGCTACTTCAGATGTCCAGTTTGGTGAAAGCAATTGTTTATACATGGGCAACAAATTTATCATTGTTTTGTTAATCAATATATTGTACATACAAAAGAGTGCATACTTTCAAATGTGTACTTTCAACTCTTTAGGAGAGCAATATTGTTGCATTTTCGTTTTGCATAACTGACCCGGAATACAAAAATACAGAATATTCATCTTCACATTTTTAATGCTCTTATTAGGATCTTTTATTTTTCCCAAATGAAACATGGTTTTACATCTTTATAGCTGTTCCATCTTTTAAAATTATCCAGCATGTTCCTGAATTTAACAAATTTTAATTTCTAAGTTACTCTCTACCTTTCCATGTAATGCAACCTGGAAGCAAATATAAAATTCATGAATACACAGTAATATTTTCAGCTATTTATTTGTTTGCTGACTAACTTGTTCTTTCATTGGTAACATATTAAAGTAATATATTTAAAAATACTTGTACAACTTGGTAAATGAATGAGTATGAATCTATCCCCAGGGATATTCTTACAAATGTCCAGTAGGCTAGAAAGAAATATGCTGAGAGAAAAGTATGCTAATATAAAGTATCTGGTTTTGATTTATTAAAAAAAAATTTCTAATTTTTTAAAACAACTTTCTGCTTTGCCTTTTTTTCTAACAAAAGTATCTCTCTCTCTCTCTCTCTCTCTCTCTCTCTCTCTCTCTCTCTCTCTCTTCTCTTTTTTTTTTTAATTATACTTTAAGTTCTGGAATACATTTGCAGATCTTGCAAGATTGTTATATAGGTATACACATGCCATGGTGGTTTGCTGCATCCATTTCCCATCACCTACATTAGGTATTTTTATTATCTGTAAAGACTTCTGCAACTATAAATGTGTAGGGTATTTACATATAAATGTTTAACCATGGAGAATATATTCACGACATTATCAAAAAAGTTTTCAAATTAATGAGAAATTCAGTAAAATGTCAATTATGAAAAATGGTTCATATCTCCTTGCTGTATAATTATTTTTAAAATATTGAATATGCTTTATTATATTTAAGAAATATGTTTAAGCCAATATACCCTTTTACTTTTGTAGACTATTATCACTGTTAAATATCAGTTAGTAATTAATGTGGTAAACATATAATAAAAATTCAGTATGAAAGGATCTACATTCAAACAAATGCCAATGATATTTTAGCAAGTATAACTTTATAAGGTTGTTCAGATATTACTCGCTTTCATGTTAAGGAGGATTAAATCTTACTAATCATTTTATATAAA
Organism: Saguinus oedipus; assembly: GCA_031835075.1. Lineage (NCBI taxonomy): Eukaryota > Metazoa > Chordata > Mammalia > Primates > Cebidae > Saguinus > Saguinus oedipus. The sequence goes on along the minus strand of CM063186.1, from coordinate 47,427,275 downwards.
GGAAAAACTATTTTTAAAAAGTAATTATTAATTTTAATGGAAATATTTACATATTTTTATTGAAAAATCAGTAAATACTAACCTTATTTGTGGCCATTTTACCATATATAAAGCTATTAATGTTGAGTACATTTATGTAATCCATATAGCTAATATAGAATTTTTTTCATTCAAGCCACACTTTTATGAAACAAATAGTATTGATAATTTACCTTAAATCCTCTCAGCCCATGCCTGAATTTACCTGCAAAGGTAGTAGATATTTTGAAGCATTTTGAAGTTTTGACAATTGATAGGAACTTTGTAATATTTCACAAAGCTGTGTTGTGATGAGGAACCCCAAATGGTTAACATTTACTTTTTCATAGACCCAATGGAAAGGAGGTCAAATTCTATTTTAGTAATATAGATAATGCAACATACAATCATTGTTCATCTGACTTTAGGATTGGTGATTACAGTCATTATAACTGATAAAGACACTTGTCACAAAATGCTAATATCAAACAATGTCTTGTAATAACTGCACGTAATAGGAAACTACACATTTCAAAATGATTGCTGTATACTTCAGGAACTGCATTTACTGAATTTTAAGTTTTCTGTAGAATTTAAACAAGTTACAAATCAAATAGCAAAGATCGCCGGAGGGTTTCTCAGAGTCACTCAGTGAAAAATATTTGACTTGAACCCTGTTCTCGCTCCTTTCTCAAACGCCCCTTCTTACTTCTAGTGGAGTAAATATTGATATAGGGAAAAGAACCCTGATTACTTCACAGGCTTTGTTCATCCCTGCACACTTTCTAAGGCTTATCCTAGTGCCTGTTCTAAAGTAAGCATTTATCAAACAAAGAAATGAATGAATAAATTAATGACCTGATGATTCCACAAATACTGATATGAGAAAGTACTGCTCTGTCATTATTATAAAGGAAATAATCCATCAAAAATGTCTGAATATAAGCTTATTACTTTCTAAGACTGTACAATAGATATGTGTGGGAAAAGAAGTCCCCCAAATGGAAGAGGTGATAAAAAACTAGAATCCATGTAGCGGAGCCTTGATTACCAACTTTACTAGACCTTTTAGAAAATATAAAACTTCCAGATGTTGTTAAACATTTAACTAATTAAATAATGGAAAGTACATCCTCTACTGTTACCTTGTGTGTTATAATAAGATACCATTTAATTTCATTTTGATATTTACAGAGCACTGTTTTACTTCATTTTTCTCCTCACTAAAATCCCTCTGTGTGTGTTTTTAGGTCTATCTGAATAATGAAAGTAAGCTTTAATGGACAAAAATAGACAAAGGAAACATAAATATAAGTCTTTTGTTTCAACTAATTATTTTCCACCCAGGCCACAATGACAAAAAACTAGTGAGTTTTCTTTTACTTTCCAGTGGAGCCTCACTACATAATGAGTATGTATTTAATTCCTACTCTTGGTTTACAAGTTGTCTTTTCTTTGAGCAGAAAGACCACAGGGAGCATATGAAAAGCATGCTCGCTGTACAGGTTGATCAAGCAATTCTTCATGTCTTACTGTCAATGCTAAAGAAAGATACTGCCAATGTTAAGATCTAAGCATTGCTGATAAGGTAATCTACTAATAAACAATAAAGTATAAATTAAAATTTTTACAGACCCCTAGAAATAAAATAAAGGGAGATTCAAATAAAGGGAGTAATAAAAATAAAGCTTTCTCATAAAACATGGCATATTATTTCAAATATTTTAGGCTCTTTAGAAGCAAAGACCTAAAATTATTATGAAATATAATTTGTCTCCAAGATGTTCTAATATTTTCTTTGCCTTCTATACAAACAAGCCAAGTGAGAGTTATGGAAAAAAGACTGTCAGAAAACAGAATAAAATATTGCCATAGCCACATATAATTGACAGTATTTTTTTAAAAATAATAGTGAAAAAGTATAACATGATAACACAATTCTAACTTTGAATATATGAACATCTTTATAATATGATGTTCTGAACCAGAAAAAAACATTCTTGGGTGTTCATAACTTTAAAAAAATTAGTGAAAGTTTTTGTTAAGAAGTTTTAGAAATGTGTAAAAAATACATTCTGATGTTTACCTCTTGATTCTTTGAAAAACAAACATGCAAATACAGTTATGTATTTGATTTTGAGAAGTTCATCAAATACTTTTTGGGTAGCCTTAAGAGGTAACTAAACATATGACATCGTTATCATGGGAGGCTGCAAATTTTTGATTTTGAATCTTGCTCCATCATCATTAGATTTTAGACTGTAATTCTTTTTCATGTTATGTAGCAACTTTTTCAATCTACTTTAAAAAACATCTGGGAAGTTATTATAAACATGCTAAGCTTTCCGTGCATCAGCTATTTTTAATAGTTTTACTTTAATATTTGTTAAATACAAGGTAGTTCAGAAGATATATGTAAAATACTTTTAATTCTAATTAAAACTTGGTTACCTAAATTAAAAACTTATGGGAGACCGATTAAAAAGTTGATAAGAGCATTTAAACAAATTTTATTAGCATTTGGAAAAAAGGCATTATGACCATAGAACATGCATATTTTCTCATGTTTAACATATTCATTAAGAAATCAAATGAGTAAGCAGAATAAAAAGTTCGAAGGACAGAGTATAAATGAGAAACAAATTAGTGTTAGCTCAATTAGAAGATTGTTTCGTTATGTAGAGACACTAATTCAGAAATTATTTATTTAGAATTCAGAGGTGATCAAGATATTTCATTGTTCATGTATTTAGCAACATGGAATACGTTAGGAGGTGGAGAGGAACAGAGAAAACCATATGTCACTAAACCTCAGGGTTTAGAATGACAATTACCATATATGAAGAAAAAGTGAAGTAAATATACAAAAGAGAAACTGTATCTGGTAAGTAAATCAACAAAACTTCAATAAAAGAGGCTTGTCTAAGGTAGTTCTTGAAAGATTAATTACTGTTTCATGGGTGTATTGTGTAGGAAGATGCTTTTAGATGATGTGAATGGCAGGAATATGGAGCTAATATGGAAAGTTTTAGAACATCTCAAGTAGTTCATGTTGACTGGAGCTTTTTGGTCATACAGAAGGGTTCAGTGTGAATCAAGGCAAGTGAAATATATTGGGATAGAAGTGACTGTCTTTAAAACCAGCACTAATGTATTACTTTTTCAATAAGCAGGATAAATGGGACAAAAGCTTCATTTGCCATCTAGAAATATCTTTGTATTAAGCTCTCTAGGGGGGACTGCCCATCTGAGTCTTAAGAACATTGCATATTCCTTTTTTCTCTACAATTTTATAGAGGTAAATTTCAACAGTTTACAATTAAACGAAGAAGAGATCTAGCATTATTTGTTGAGACCCTGATAAGTCCATATATCGAGCTGATTGCTAAAACTGCTTAAAAATCCTTTTCTTTAATTTGTTGACTCTTGATTGCTCCACATAAGTATTTCAGACCTCTGTACTGTTCAAAATACACTCACATTCCTTTCTCCCTCAAGTGACTAATGACCGTACAACAATTTTACTGTGAAGCCTGATTTCATCTTACAGAATTTTTTTCAATTGTTTTTCTTCTCATTTTTTAAAAATTTCTATCAGTTATATTTTCTTCTACATTCACAGTGGAATTGTATCATTCATGCTCCTCAAGAATCTCCTTGTACCTACCCACTATTCCTATGTCCTTCTTAATCCTATTTGATCTCTTGTGTATCTTGTGTTATTCAATTTGCAATTCTTCTTTCTTTGACAAATACTAATAATTCAAACAGTTGACATAAATACTTTTATTTAAAGTAGGTTTTATTCTCTTTCTAGATTTTCTCTTTAATTATTTTGTAAAATGTTAAGTTAGATTTATGGCTCCACTAATGCTATCTCAAAAAAGCTATGTTGAAACTAACCAATGATCTTCTAATTACTCAACCAACAGTCATTTTCAGTGATCATCTGGTTCAATCTTTGTCTATGTCAATTGTTAATGACTTTTTAAATAAATTCACTCTTTGGTAGACTTTTAGGACATCACATTTCACCCATTCTGCAATAGGATTCTTTACTTCTCCAACATAATTATGACAACTTGAATCTTTCTTGATAACTGTGACAACTTAAACTCAAGGGTGACATGGAAGCCCAAGAGAGTCAATAATGCAGTACTACACAAATATTTTACAAATGTCTTTTTCTTTCAAGGAGTCTACTCTTTTGCCTTCTTAATGTTCCCATGAAACAGTTTAGTGAATCAATTAAAGGTTGAGTAGGCATGAGATTCAGGCAAAATTGGTGCAAATTTTTGTTTTATTATTTATTCACTGGACAGGCAACCTTATCCCTCGGAGCAACATTAACTCATAAGGCTGTTGTGATGTTTAAGCCATGAATGCTGATGAAGTTAAAAGCATTAGTGATTTTTATAAATTAACCTGTCAAATCTGTTGTTCATTGAAACCCCAATTGCATGCATATAATCAGTCTGCATAACTCGCCACATCTAATAATGACAAGCACTCCCAAAACTTTCCTTGGTGTTTTTTCTTTATCCCCTTCTCTGCTCAAGATGATTGCTCAACCAGTAGTTACTTCTTAAAATCCCATTTTCAGTTTTCTTTCTTAATTAATTGTAAACCTATGGAAGTATAGTTAGTTACTTTGTTTTGATACATTTTTAAATTTACTAATCAAAACCTTTAGGGTGATTATTTGGATTAAGAATTGAACCTTACAACAAATTTAAACACAATTTTGAAAAGCTTTTATATTAAGATAAAGCAAAGCAGAAATCATTAATTCTGAAAAGTACCAAATAATTTTAACTATTTTACTTAACTATTATTTAACTATTCATGTCCTAACTCATAAAATTGTGCAACATAGTTCAAACTATTTAACACGATGGTATTAATCAAAATAGGGATAAACCTCAATCTTTAATTTCAAAGATCTGTAGCAAGACTTCAAATCAGGTATGAGACATAGTCAGAGAATAAAGTCTATTTGAATAATTATAGAAAGCTTCATGAAAGGCAATTCATGGAGAAATATCCTTGTAAATAAATAACATGGGTTTTTTTTCCTATTGATTCATCTTTCAAGGTTGCAAAAAAAAATCTTTTTTTTTTAAGTAGGGAATAAATAAGAGCAACATATTTTGCCTTTCAGAATAATGAAATCTTCGCTAGGTTTAACATAGCAGTAGTTTTCAGATTTTCTGCTTTATAAACACTAATTTTACAGTAACTGTGTGTTGATAAAGCCCTTTTATCTACTTGGCTGTTTTTCCTATACATAGTTGTTTTTTTTCCAATTATTAAAAAGAATGACCTGGAATAAGTCACCATGTAATCTGTGGCTCTGAAGGGACACGAGGATTTAAAATTTTTAGTTGAATTTAATATTGAGAGCCAAGACAGAACAAACAAGATCAATTTAAAAATCATGAATGGACCGGTACAAGGATGAGTACCTGGTTTAGTACAGAGATCAAGCTCTGTATTTACAGAATGTTAAAAGGGAAAGGTTACTGACAAAATTTCTAGTGCCATCTTATTTTCCAAATCAGAACACTGAAACAACAAAAGGATTAAGTAACTCATCAAATGCCATGCATTTTATTTAAAAATTGGAGCTAGTAATTATATCGCCTGGTTTATCCATGGTATTTCAATGTTATGTACTACCATTCAATGATTTTACCCCCGATAAACTGAGACTTTCCAGTTATGTTGATTGAGTTATAAAACCTTTGAAAGGATCTGTGTTTTAAAATCTATGGGAAGATTTGTTTTCAAAAAGTTTATTTTTCATCTCTGCACATTCTTTCTTAAGGCTAATGAACAAGTCTGTTGAACTATTGTTGGGTTATTTTAAGTAAATCAAATTAGTTATTTCCTCATGAATTAACTGACATAGAAATTGCTATGGTTTGAATGTCCATTCCAATGTTCATTTTGAAATTGAATTGCCATTGTAACTGTATTAAAAAGCAGAACCTTTAACCAGTGATTGGGTCAGGAGGGCTCTACCCTTGTAAATGTGTTAATGCTGTTATTGATAGAGGGGGTTAATTATCACAGGAATGGGTTTCTTTATTAGAAAGGAGGAGCTTGGCTTGCTTGTTCCTCTGCCATGCTATGATGCATCCTGCAGGCCCTCTCCAAATGCTGCAGCCATGCTTTTGGATGTGCCAGCCTCTAGAACTGTGAGAAATAATTTTATTTTCATTATAATCATCCAATCTGTGGCATTCTGTTAGCGTCAGAAAACATACTAAGACAGAAAGAATGGGTGACCCAATATTAGCCAATACAATGTGAGAGAAATTCAATTATTGTAGTCATGGGAATTTGGAGAAAGATTTCCTTGATTTTATAAAATTTTATTTTATATTTTTTATATTTCATTTTTGCAATTTTGTGCATGAAGATATAATATGTGTTGTTGCTACTTATATCTTGTGATATCAAAGAGAGCTAAATAACACGAGGATGGTAGAAGAGAAAGATAGAAAATACTTTGGTCTTTTTGGTAGCAATGAGCCACTAAACTAAACGTGGAGCTTCATTATCTCAGAACCGTATTTAAAGTGAGACAATAAATGTTTCTTTCATGGAAAGGCACTTTTTTTGGGTTTTCTATTATAAGTAAAAATCATCTCAACTGATCTGGTTAATAAAATCCACAAAGGAAGGTAAATGTGGTGCACTGCAATAATCAAAAAATTCAAAGGATAAAACGACTAAGATGTGAAGAGACGCCAGGGTAATTACAGTAACCTATGAAGGAGGAAGTACTAAGCAATTCCGTAAGAATGTTACCAAGGAAAGTGAATACATTTATTTTCTGTTTTTCATTTTGCTGAAGACATAAATGCCAGAAAGGAAGAGTTTGATTACTCTAACTTCTGTTATGTGTCTACCCCTTGGTAACAGGAGTAATGATCATCAGATTAACAGTCCCTTGAGACATTATCTAATAGAACAGTGGTAGTTTTGAAAGAAAGAAGGAAAGAAAGAAAGAAAGAGAGAGAGAGAAAGAAAAGAAGGAAGGAAAAGAAAGGAAGAGAGAAAGAGAGGGAGAGAAGGAGGAAGGAAGGAAGGAAGGAAGGAAGGAAGGAGGGAAGGAAGGAAGGAAGGGAGGGAGGGAGGGAGGGAGGGAGGGAGGGAGGGAGGGAGAGGGAGGGAGAGAGGGAAGGATGGAGGGAGGAAAAAAGAAGAGAAAGGAAAGAAACAAATAAGAAGTGAATATATTATTAAAGATTTGGGTTTGGATAATGTTTAACAAAAGTTAAAAATTAACAAATGTCCACAAAAACTGTGAGAATTTTTCGGACATTTGTTATGTCCATAACGATGTGTGAGAAACTGTGCTAGTTACTGGCACTTTACTAGGGAGTCAGCAGTACCACTCATCCTTGTGGAGCTTATGATCAGGAAGACAGACAATGAATTGTAGTAAGTTCCTTAAACACTCTCATAGATTACATAGGTAAAGTATAATGGTGACTTTTGAATTGGGGCAATTTAAAAGGAAATTTCTCTGACATTTAACTGTGAACCTGAAGGGTAAACAAATCAGCATGGTGAAGACCTGTGGAAAGTATTCCAGGTAAAAGAAAAGGCACAGGCAAAAAACTCTGACCAGGATAGCTCTGTGTGTTTTAGAAAGTCAAAGAAGGCTGCTGGCTTTAAAATGTCATGAGACCAAAGGACAGTGGAGCAATGCATATTTGGAAAGGTATAAAGGGCTCAGATCTAACATAGCTCATAGATCATAGTGAGGAGGTTGGAGTTTATTTGAAGTCAATGGGAAGTTTAATGATTTGTATTCACTGTAGTGGAATAACCCAGTTAATGTTTTAAGGATATCTATAGATGACATATACAACAGTTGTAAGGAACCAGGAATAAAATTAACAAGATATGTAAAGATGTTATTTGATCTGTAATAAGGGGAATGTAGTTTCACTTTCGAGGTCCTAGGCAGAGTAGTAGATCTGAGAATTTGATCTGAGAGTGCTAAACTTAAGATAGCTGTAAGATGCCCAAATGTAAATATGAAAATATCCAGTGTTTACGTAGAATTTAAAGGCATGGAAATGTATTAATTACTAACAGGAAAGAGAAAAGAAGACTCAGAAGGAATTTCAATATTCAGATGTGACATATAGAAGAAAGTGTCAACATGAAAGAATTATCTGCCAGAGAATTCAGAGGAAAATTAAGTGAGAAACTGTACTAAGTACTGGAATTTTACTGGGGAGTCAGCAGTTCTGCTCATCCTGATGGAGCTTATTCCGTGCATTATATCATGAAAGTAAAGATAATGACCCAAAAAAGAGGTAGAAGAAACTCTTCTTTCTAACATTTAGCTGAATTTTTGCTCCTGTCTTGATTCATAGCTTTTGCCACATTGTGGAATATTAGTAACAAAAGGTGACTTTCAGCTCCTTCTTGGCCTTTAAATGGCATGAAAATTTAAAATATTTTATGCATGTAGTGCTATAACTTGCAGTTTATTTTTGCAAAACTTCACCAATATTTTGTGGTTAATTCCTGTGCTATAATAACATAGTCCTAAAGGTTGAATGATACACAGTTTTCTAGAACAGTTTTCAGTAATCAGCCACTAAAATTAAATGTCTGGTATTTGCTAATATGTCTGATATTTCTGAGGTAAGCTGCCTGTAGTGTACTGATAGGAAGGATAGAGAGATGTGAGATGGGTTTTAGGTCCAATTGAACTGGTATCAGGAACAGTCTAAAATTAGAACCATTACCCATTATCCCAACAGTTCCATAGCATCTTTTGCTTCATCATCTAAGCAGATTTGTTTTGTTTTTATTCTGAATTATTAATCCATCTATCAATTTCACAAGCATAGATTTCATTTCTTTTTCTTTACCTATATGAAGGCATTAAAATTCTATTAGATTTTAGCATGAAAGGTACCAAAAGTAGATTTAGGTTGCAAGTTTGCTTTTTATTTTCTGTTATTCACATTTAAAATAATATATTTATATTTGGGAAAATAAAGCCCATTTTTAATATGTTTTGTGACAATATATCTTTTTGCATGTTTGATGAATACATAATTATACATATTTATGTGGTATATGTGGTAATTTGATATATGTATACAGTGTGTAATGATCAATTCAGGGTATTTAGCAAATTCACCACCTCAAACATTTATCTTTGTTTTTTGTTGGAAACATTTCAAATTTCTTGCCTCAGCTATTTTTATCGGTGCAGCAAACCACCATGGCACACATACTTATGTAGCAAAACTGCACACCCTCCATGTGTACCCCCGAACTTAAAATAAAAGTTAAAGAAAAATAAATAAATAAAACAAAATAAATTATTGTTAACTATAGTCACTTTACCGTGCTATTGAACACTAGAATTTATTCCTTCTAACTACAATTACCCCCAATGTAACAGAATCTTGCTCTGTTGCTCAGGGTGGAGTGCAGTGGCCTGATTTCAGCTCACTGCAACCTCTTTCTCCCTTGTTCAAGTGATGCTTCTGCCTCAGCCTCCCAAGTAGCTGGGATTACAGGTGTGTGCCGCAACATGCAACTAATTTTTGTACTTTTAGTAGAGATGGGGTTTCACCATATTGGCCAGGCTTGTCTTGAACTCCTGACCTCTGCCTCCCAGAATGCTGGGATTACAGACGTGAGCCACCACTACTGACCCAGGAGATTTTTTATTACGAATTTACTATACATAATCAGTGTATGTGTTTCCAGGTTTCTATTTTTTCATCGTTTGGTCTTAGTAGGTTGTATATTTCTAGAAATGTATTCCTTTCTTCTAGGTAATTAACTTCTGGGGCTACTCGTGTTAGTAATAGTCATTCAAAGGGAATTTGTATTTCTGTAGATCCTTTGTATTTCTGTGACACCAGTTTTAATGTCTCCTCTTTCATTTACGTTTTGTTTATTTGAATCCTCTCTCTTTTTTCTTTGTCTAGCTAATTGTTTATTAACTTTGTCTTTCTGGAAAATTAACTCTTAGTTGATTTTAAATGAAAAGATCATTCATTGATCTTTTCTATTTTTTTAAGTCCCTGTTTCAGTTATTTTCTGGTCTGATTTCTATTATTTTTTTTCATTCTATTAACTCTGAGCTTAGTTTGTCTTTCTCTTTTTCTAATTCCATGAGGTGTAAATTGAGGTAATTTATCTGAAATCTTTGCATTTATTTCCTTATTGCAAGTATTTATTACTATAAACTTCCCTTTTAGAGCTGCATTTGATATATTCATTAACTTTTAGTATTTCTTTTCCATTTTCATTTGTCTGAAGGTATTCTTACATGTCTACTTTTAACGTCTCATGGCTGTAAGATGAGTTAAACAAAAAATAATTTTGAAAAGTATTTAATCTTTAGAGAAAATACATATTTTTAATTGAAATATTTGAGATTTTAAATTTTCTGATCATTATGTAGAGAGTATTTAATTATTTAATATATATGGTTTAGTTATTTCCAATTTTCTAGAAACACACTCAATATGTGAAATTAAAATTTGTTATAATTATACTTGCATGAGAGCTATGCCTTAGAATAATAATGTGTTGTAATATAAATTTTTTTTGTTGTCCTAAAACATATTGTTGATATACTTTATTTGATCTATTTTCTGTTCTTTACAATAACATAGGACAGAAAAGTTAATGCTTTTAGAAGCATTCAAATAAAATAAAGCAAACTAAACAAAACCACTTCACCATTTTTCTTTTTGTAGAGAAGAATGCTATAATTAGAATGATTAGTTGCAGATTTTTAAAATGTGTTTATACCTGTAAGTATATATATTGTAATGCAATATCCCAAAGGGAAAGCATTTTGAACATTTTAATTAATTATGCATGTCTAATTCCTAGAAGCATGATTGGAAAAAAATGTGTTAAATGACTATATATATATATATATATATGCCAAATTCAGACAAATGCTGTATGATATCACTTACTGGTTGAATCTAACGTAATCAAATTTATAGAAGCAGAATAGAATACTGTTGCCAGAGGAAGTGGGAGACAGAATTTCGAAGGTGACTGTCAGTGTTTAAAATCTTTCAGTTATACAAGACATATGTTTTCTAGAGATTTATTATAGAGCATAGATCTTGTACCTAACAATACTGTATAGTATACTTACAATTTGATAAGAGAAATATGACTCCAAAATCACTGGCCAGAAAAGAAAAATAAACAAGTGTAATTGTGTCAAGCTACAAAGCTTCTTCATAGTAAAAGAAAATTAAGTTTTCTTGTTTTAAGTGGTCATTCTACACACAAAGGACAGTATTATAGTATTAATAGGTATGAAAGATAATTGATATGTTTACAGCTTTGATAGCGGTGATAATTTCATGGGCATAATCTTTTTGTTACTAATATAGAAAATAAACTATTTACTAATTTGATGTTTATCTACTAGAAGAGAGTCATTTTTATTTTTGGCCTAAAATTGTATATGAACAGAGTGATTCAGTAACCTGTGGGTTTTATTTTTTTGTTTGGTGGTTGTTGTTTAATCTCTTCTAATTTGTTCATAAAAAAGACATTTTGTCATGAGTTGTGCCAAACATTTGATGCTATCATTGCAGCAATAACCAACATTCCTTTTTTAAAAAACTACTTACAAATTAAGCAGAATCCATAACCCTATTTATGAGCCCTAGAGTTGCTTGACATTTATAGTGATACATTTCATTACCCTGGTCTTTATTCTCTAATTAGTCAGTTATAATTTAATCTATTGAAAAACTAGATTTTTGTCTTATATCTGTATCTTGGCCTCAGATTGATACATAATTAATGACTGGATATTAAAATAAAATTTATTGTTTATTGTCATAATAACAAATCAAGAATCACTTTGCATGTTATAACACATATTATATTTTATTTTTTTGCGATTTATTCATATGTTTGTTTAGAACAAGTCCCTAGGCAAGGACAGTAACTAAATATTGTATTTGGGTTAGAAGGAAAAGACAGATAGGCATCCTAAAAGAGTCAGTGGTCAAAAATAAGAATAAAATTGAGTTACCTCCATCTTTAATCAACTTCAAAAACAAACACTTTCAGCAATTAATGTATATGCAACTAAGAATATAACAAAAGTTATGAGATGTACCCAAAGATAAGAAGTGCAGTAAATATAAATATTTACTCAATAAATATTATATTTTTGCTCTATGTAATCAAGAATCTAAGTTCATTAAATACATATTTATGTAGAAAGAATATATATACATGTAAAATAGAAATATATTTATTTCACATATATATGTTAAAAGTATATATACATGTAAAATAGAAATATATTTCACATATATATGTAAAAAGTATGTTTATTTCTCTCTCTCTCTCTCTATATATATATATATATATATATATTTCTCTGCTCTCTCTCTCTATATATATATATATTTCTCTGCTATGTGTGTGTGTATCTATCTATCTGTCTATCTATCTATCTATCTATCTTCCTTTGTAAACCTCTCATTTCTAAGATAGGTTTACTAGGGGTTAAGGCCAACAGTTTGGTAAGTGTCAGTAAGTCCGAGGATGAGTTGGTTCATGAATAATTCCACTGATTTAACATTATGACCCACTGCATTTGTTTGGACCTCTTGGTAAAAGCATTCTGAAGTGCTCAGCACTACACACTAGTGCATTTTACATTAATCCTGATCAGCTGCATATCCAGAATATTGGTTTTTAAGTGCCAAGGAGATAATTTTCAGTATTGTTTTTAAGAGCTAAATTTCATTTGTGACAGTAAAATATTTATATGTCACAATCCTCAAATATCCTGTGCTATAATTAGTAACCACTTAAAACATGTATTAAATTGGAAAATCATATATCCGATGAATGTTTTAAATCTTTAAAGATCTATTAACCACTTTCTCATGGCTAAAGCCACTTTCTCATTTATCTTTATTTCCTTGTTTGCTTTTTTAAATATGAAATAACTAATTGCTTTTTCTTTTCTTCTTGATTGTGTGTGTGTGTGTGTGTGTGTGTGTGTGACAGAGTCTTGCTGTGTCCCCAGGCTGGAGTGCAACTGTGTGATCTCAGCTCACTGCAACTTCTGTCTCTCCAGTTCAAGCAATTCTTCTGCCTCAGCCTCCCCAGTAGCTGGGATTACAGGCTCTCACCACGCCTGGCTAACTTTTGTGTTCTTAGTAGAGAAGAGGTTTTGCCATGTTGGCCAGGATAGCTTCAAACTCCTGACCTCAAGTGATCTGCCCACCTTGGCCTCCTAAGGTGCTGGGATTACAGGTGTGAGCCACCGCACTTGGCCTAAAATAACTAATTTTTTAAAGTAGTTAATAAGAACACGAATTGCTAAAAATTGCAAATGTTACTCTCAAATTTTGAAGTAGATTTTAAGTAAACTGAAATTTAGGTATCAACAAACTTAAATCAATGAAATTTAGGATGAATTAAGAAATCCGGTGGAGGAATTTTTCTTCTCTGACTTACAAAATTCCTATTCTTTAACTGTATGACTGTAGAATATTAATTCAATTATCTTTTCATTATTTAATAATGTTTACACTTTTCTTTCACATGTATACTTTAATAATTATGTCAAAAATTGATGGTTCTTGAAAAAGATGTTTTTATTAGGCCTGGCGCGGTGGTTCATGCCTGTAATCCCAGCACTTTGGGAGGCCGAAGCGGGTGGATCACTAGGTCAAGAGATCGAGATCATCCTGCTCAACATGGTAAAACCCCGTCTCTACTAAAAATACAAAACTTAGCTGGGCCTGGTGGCGCAGCTACTCGGGAGGCTGTGGTAGGAGAATTGCTTGAACTCAGGAGGCGGCGGTTGCGGTGAGCCGAGATCGCGCCATTGCACTCCAGCCTGGGTAACAAGAGCTAAACTCCGTCTCAAAAAAAAAAAAAAAAAAAAAAAAAAGATGTTTTTACTTAAATGGAGTGATTACATTGATTCATGCTATTATAGAAATATATAAATGGAGAAAGAAACATGGGACTGTTGGAAGAAAATGCAGAACAGAGAGTGCCAGTCCAACCACAGAGTTGGCTTTTTAGCCTTCTGTCTCCACTCTGTTAGCTTATTGGTTGAATCAATTCCAGAATTATGAGTTTGTATTACCTTTACCCAGCTTGGGGTATAGCTACAATGATCCTCTAATTAGTAATATAATTAAGAGAATTGAAGTGTAAAGTTAGTTAGAGTCTTTTCCTCTCCATTTATAGTAACTTAAATATTGAAAATTACAGTTTATTGACTCAATTTTGCATATGTTGTTTTTCTACTCATCACAAGCTTTCAAATTAGTTATTATTCACATTTGACAAGCCAATAAAACAATATTCACATTCCACAAGTCTCCTTCTTAACATTGAAGTCTTTTAGTTAAAGACATGTTTTTGTGTTAGTTCCAGCTGCTATAATAAATTAAAATAGAATGTATGGCTTATAAAAATTATAAATATATGTATCACATTTCTGGATCTTCAAAATAAAAAATCAGGGATGGCCAGGTTTTGGTGAGTCCTCTCTCCCACCAGTCAGAAGTCAGCAGGATGCAGACTTCTCATCATATCTTCACATGGCAAAGAGTAAAGAGGGGAAACAAGCTCTCTCATAACTCTTATAAAGGCACAAATCTTACTTATGACAGCACCACCTTCATGACCTCATATAATCTTAATCATATCCCAAAGGCCTCATCTGTAAACACCATAGCACTGGGGATTAGACTTCAACATATGAGTTTTGGGAGGACATAAATACATAGTTCATAACAAGTCAGTAATTTTAATGTGCATACCACACACACACACACACACACACACACACACACACACACATATGTGTGTATGTGCATAGATAGAGATATACAATAGATTTTTAAGGTATGAGAAAAAGTCAGAAGAAAACATTTATGAAAAAAAGGTACCCTTGAAAATGTTAATATCCAGAATCTACAAAGAACTTAAACAAATTTACAAGAAAAAAAACAACCCCATCAAGAAGTGGGCAAAAGATATGAACACACACTTCTCAAAAGAAGACATTTATGCAGCCTACAAACATATATTAAAAAAAAAGTTCATCATCACTGGCCATTAGAGAAATGCAAATCAAAACCACAACAAGATACCATCTCATGCCAGTTAGATTGGCGATCATTAAAATGTCTGGAAACAACAGATGCTGGAGAGGATGAGGAGAAATAGGAACACTTTTACACGGTTGGTTGGAGTGTAAATTGGTTCAACCATTGTAGAAGACAGTGTGGCAATTCCTCAAGTATCTAGAACCGGAAATATCATTTGACCCAGCAATCCTATTACTGGGTATATACCCAAAGGATTATAAATCATTCTATTATAAGTACACATGCACATGTGTGTTCATTTTGGCACTGTTTACAACAGCAAAGACTTGGAACAAACCCAAATGCCCATCAATGATAGACTGGATAAAGAAAATGCACATATACACCATGGAATACTATGCAGCCATAAGAAAGGATGAGTTCACGTCTGTTGCAGGGACATGGATGAAGCTGCGAACCATCATTCTCAGCAAACTGATACAAGAACAGAAAACCAAATACTGCATATTCTCACTCATAAGTGGGTGTTGAACAATGAGAACACATGGTCACAAAGAGGAGAATTCATCACACACTGTGGCCTGTAGAGGGGTTGGGGGCTAGGGGAGGGATAGTTTTAGGAGAAATACTTAATGTAGATAATGGGGTGATGGATGCAACAAACCACCATGGCACATGTATACCTGTGTAACAAACCGGCACACTTTGCACATGTATTCCAGAACTTAAAGTATAATAACAATAGAAAAAAGAAAATTGCAAATAAAAATTTAATGAATTTTTTTCAACAAGTAGTATTTATCATGTGGCAGAATCATGTCTATATCTAATGTCTATTAAGGATATTTTTTATGAGATATGTTGTACAGCATATGGGAAGAAAATAACCAAGAGTTAGTAGTTTTTATGTAAGAACTGATTATTTAAATTAGAAGAGACAAAATAACAAAGGCAACTGAAATAACACAGTAAATGTTTTTCAAACTCCTAAAGAAATTGCACAAATTTTTCATCTTTTGTAAATTACATCTTTAGAATAATATTGATAGTTAGAATGGTAGTGCAGTGTTATTTAGACTATTGTTTTAAAATAATTGTGGTTTATTTTTTGATTTCCATAAAAAAAGCATTTCTCTTGTCTTATACGCAGTATCTACACTTTTTCTGACAAACATAATGACAGTATTTTGCTTTATGTGTTCACAAAACAAAAATCTCAATGGTAATAGTATAATATCATACAAATTAACATTATTTTTATTTCTAATATGATTGATTATATATTCTCTTTATAGTACTCATTTAAAATATGTAAATAATTTCAAGTGTACAGAAAAATATGACAGTATAAATAACATTTTTGCCTTGAACTATTTGAGAATAAATTGCTGTCAAATCTCAATTTTTCTGTTTGACATTTATTCATTATTACACTTATAGTGTATGTTTGATTTTTGCTGTTAATATTGTAAGATGACTTTGAAGAAGCTTTTAAAGAAATAAGTACATAATTTCCCTCACTCTTATGCTGGTGAAAGATAAAATAATGTCTCTGTGATATGCAAAAGTCCTATTATAAAAGGTCTCATAACATGTTAACATTATAAAAAATTACGTCTAGATTGAAGCAATGGGTTAAATAATACTTTAACTTGATCTGGGTGTTTTTTTCCTCACACTTTGTTTTATTAAATAAAATTTAATAAATTTTATCCATGTAAAGCACACACTTTGAGGAGTTGTGACAGATGTATATATCCATAAATTCAAGGACATAATTAGGATACAGAATGTTGTCACAACCGCCTAAAGGTTCCTTGTGCTTCTTGCTAGTTGACTCCTCCCACTGAGTTTGGACCTATGTAACCACTTATGATTTGCTTGCATTTTATTAAATTTTACCAAATATGGATGGGCATATGGGTTGGTTTCAGTTTGAAATTAATGAAAAGTAAAAATCCTATAAATATGTGAAAGTAAGTTTTTGTGTGTAAACATGTTGCCTTTTTTTTTGGAATGGAAGGACAACATTGTACACTAAGTGTGTAACTTTCAGAAAAATAAATAAACAGTTGCCCAAAGTGTTAGATTTTACATACCAACCAGTAAGGTTTTATATTCCAAATATTTGTCAACACAGGTTTGTCAACACACCTGCCCCGTTTTTCCGCTTGGAGACATCTTCCAGAATATTAGCTTGGGAAGAAAACCTAAATTAAGTCTAGCAGATTTCCAGTAGGAGAAAAAAATACATCAGAGGTTAGGGAGGCTAAGACTACAGGAAATTACAAGGCATAGCTGTGGAAAGAAACAGGCAAGAAAAGAGCTACAGAAATGCATACTGGGTTCCTCCTGGGTAAGAATTAAAAACAAACAGCACACTGGTAAATTTAAAGTCAACCGTACTTTAATCATATTAAATGCATGTGCTGTAAACATTACAGTTGATAAAATAGAAAACAAAATAAATTGGGTTTCAACTAGATGCATCTACAAAACAGAATGGCTTGGACCACTATCTTATGTACTAGAAGCCGTATTTATGTATCACTTCAAATCCTTGAAAAATAGTACCAATGTTTCTCCTTACTAAAATACTATTTTCTGACTCTTCTACTCTACTGATACCCAATGGGTAAACCAAAGTATATTCATTACTGTTCTATCTCTCTTTGAATCTATTATTAATGGGTACACAATTATGGATATTACCTTTTTTCCCAGAAATATATTTTCTGTACATACATCCCTCAAAATAATTATGTTGTATAATATAAAAATAAAAGGAATAATGTAAAACATAAAAAAGTAGAGAGGAAACCAGCTGAAAACTGATTTTTCTTTCATCACTTTGCTCTTTTCTTGTACTTCAGCAGATAGACTAGTTTAACAAAAAAATAAGGGAGATGATAGCCAGTCAATGTGTTCAGACTTTTTCAGAAATTGAAATAGTCTCTGATGTAACAGCAGTTAAATTTAGGAGTTACTTTGTTAACTAACAATGCCTACATATAAGTCTCTCCATTCCATATCAAAGAGACAATTATATCCATACCTTGGAAAGGGCAGAAATTCAGATGTAATGTTCAAATGTGATATCATCTTTTTATCCATTGTAGATTATCATGCATAACGGAGAACATAAACCAATACCTTTCCAAATCATATGTGTATGAAATTAACTTTTAGCAATATTATATTATCTAGTAAACACAAAGATTTTTTAATATAAATTATCTCTCTTAATGCCAATCAACTTTTTAAAGAATCATGTGCTTTAACATAATGGATACAAATTATCTATTACAGTTAATTGTCTTCCTGTTCTTTTGTTTCAGCATATTTGTTTGTCTCTTCATCTATTTACTTATACTGAAAATAGCTTATAATTTCAGTCAGGTATTCAAATTTTCAACAAAAACTGAATATTTATAATACTAGCTGTGCATAAGCTTCAGTGCTGAAGTAGCTAGATTTAAAGGGCTCGTAAGTTAATAGAAAAATAAGTTGCCAAACATAGGACTGAACAGTAGGTTCTAATATGTTAAATTATTTTTCATGCTTCGTTGTTTACTGGAAGAGCTTGGCTCACCAGTCTCTGCAGGCAAAAACCAAAGTAAAAGATCTCTTTTTCATCTGAGTGTTTTAAGAAATTAAATTATCATGTAAGGCAGTCCCTAGGAGAATGTCCTGTTATCTTTTGTCAGCATTCCCCTTTTCATGACCTTTGAAAACATTTTGCTTTTCAACCATATCTTTCCTCCAACTGTTCTTTAGAAAATAAATTGAAAGTTCACCTGATGGTGATCATCTAATAAGAAAGACTTTTCAATGTCAGATTGAAATTGGAAAAACACATTAAAATTTGTCATGATTTTAGATATATTTTCCCTGAAGCTAAAACATTTTTTCTCAAGACTTCTGTTTTTTTCTCCTGAAAAATTAAATTAAAAAAAAAAAAACTCTCCTTTTTCACAGGGTGTGTGAGCAGATTAAATGAGGTACTCTACATTACTTTCTAATATATCACATGCTTCTTGATTTATAGTTTTAGAGAAAAATTCATAAACAGAGTTGTGTTTTCTTCCTTTGCTTATACTATTGTGATTTATATGCATACTCACTCTTTCCCTTTAAACATAAAATTTTTAAGTTAGACAACATGTCTGTTTTGTTTGTATAATTACTCAAAGCCAATACAAAGGTGAATTTTACCCACCAACTACTCAATAATGTCTATTAGTGAATGTAATATGCTACATTTTTTGGTAAGTTTTATTGATACCAAGTGGTTATAAATTTATTATTTATGTTGTATATTATATAAAATCTTGGAAGGCAGGTATCTTTGTTCCCATTTAACTGAAGAATACCTAAGACCTTCAAAAGTTAAGTGTTATGCCAAATAAGGTCATATGGTTGTATGTAAGTATGTTTCAAGTTCAGAAAACATTGTCAAATATCATTATACTTGATTGTCAACACCTCAGTCAGATGGTTAATTATAAACATTGAACAGTGATAAGTTATGTTAATGACATGTACTCTTGATATGATACTTTGACAATGACACTTTGCCTCTGCCATTTTCCTGCTGAAAACACATAACTCCAAGGACAATTATGATTTAAAAAAATCAGAAAATTTCTCATTGAGGAACATTCTTTAAAATAATTGACCAGTAGTGCTCAAAACTATCAAGGTCATAAAAAACAACTCTGAGAAACTGTAATGGCCAAAAAGAGGTTAAGAAACATGACGATTAAGTATAATATGGTGTTCTGAATGATATTGTAAAACATAAAAATGGCAGTGGGTAAAAACTAAGCAATCTTAATAAAGGAGAGATTTCCATTCATAATGCATCAATCTAGTTTAGTTTATTAATTGTAACAATGTACCATTGTATTAAAAGATGCCCTAGCATCTGAAAAAGGAATGTTTCCTGATTGCTGTCACGTTTCATCATGAACCTAAAAAGTTTAGTTATACCTAGTTTCATAAAAATCTTTCAAGTGGATTGAGAAGTTTAAGCAGGCAAAGATGATACTTGCTCTTTCTTGCATTTTTATTAGCTACTATAGCTAAGCTTTAAATTATTTAACTGACTCACATGCCTGCTGACAGTAGCTTCTTTTCAGTAGTACATCAGCTAAATAAAGATAGATACTGCCTTGAAGGTTTTCTTTTAATAATAATAGCCCCTTTATATTGGTGTGATGCTTATAATGTTCAAAGTGCTTTTACATTCATTTCTTGATTAAATTATTAAAAAAGAATATTTCAAAAAGTCAGCAGTCTTCAAAACTCTTTCCACTTATGTGGTGACCTTTCACATTATCTCCATTTACACCGATGTTCTTCCCAAAGTGGATGCTCTGTTGTACTGCTCATATTCTTCCTCCAGCATAAAGGCACCCTTTTTCCAAGTACCGGAAGTGTTTAGTGCTAATAGTTCACAGAAAAATGAAGTCTACACGGGAAGTTTGCTTCATTTCATGGCCCCATCCATCTGGAATTAAAAATTCCAGGCCATTTTCTCATCCTGGGAAATTCTAAGATTTCACGCCAATTCCAAGTATTTCTGTAGTTGACTTTGTGACTCCATCTTAGTTCAACATTTCTGTTCTTCCAGTTCTGCTTCCTTCGCTCTCTGAGAGTTATTGTGATGATGACTCTCCAATGAACCTCCTGTATCTCTGCTGCACATCTATTATCTGGGATAATCTCCCCAAAAAGTAGTGTCAAGTAGCATGCCTGATTATTCAACTTATGTGGAAACTGAAGTATACTAAGGTAAGAATGAATTAACCTACAGGTAATAAGAAACAACACAGATGATTAATCAAAACATGAAAAGATGTCTGTGGAAGAAACATGTGGGTGTATCTATGTAAGTTGGAATGAATTGTGTAAACATTTGTGCTGCATTTTAAGTTTACAAGAGAGGATTACTCATAGAAGAATCAGTCACTAAAAAGCCACACAGAAGCAATGATTTGGCAAGTTTCTATTATCCAGGTTCTGTCATTGGCTACACCATAGCAGGCACAAATTACATATACGGAGTGGACACAGTATCTGAGAGAGAGAATGTCCATGGCTTAACAGCATAACCTCCCACCTACAAAAGCTAATCTAGTTAATGCTGCTGTAGAATACCACATATCTAAGGAACAAGAGGCCTTTGACATGGCATAATGTTTCAAGGAGAATTTCAGGCTACTTCATAAACATCTGGTACATGCAACACTCTCAATCTGGAAGGAAAGTTGATTTCTCATTATTATTTCTTTCTTCTGTGCAAGGCATTGTCAGAATGAATATCCAAGGATTTAATGAATGTTTGAAATGTGATCTAGTGATCTATCAATACCATTTTTTAAAACAAAAGAGTCACTTTACAGAAAAGGAGATATGGCAATAGGGATATGACTGGGACCCATAAATACTGTTATGTATTGCCCTGCCAAAGATGAACAGGCAATAAAAAGAGCCAGCATGTTGTCAAGAGTGATTAACCCTGATAATTAAGGGGAGGTATGGCTGCCATTACCCTATTGACCCACAGCTCTTTATTTTTAAAATGGCCCTGTACTCATTGTTCTGCATTGCTATAAATTAGTTCCAGTTATACCTGTCTGTTTCTAGAGATTCTATTCTGTTCCATTTTTAAATTTGCCATTGTGCTAATATCACATTTCTATATTTAGTGTAGTATATAATAAGCCATGTGTTCTAGTAGAATAGATTCTCCATTTTGTTCTTTTAAAATGTTTTTCTGACCTTTTCTCATTTCTTGCAAATTTTAGAATGTGTTGGTCAATGTTCTCCATAAATACTGCTTGCATTTGGTGTGATTGTATTGAATCCATGATTCTGTTCAAAACAATTGCTATATTTGCAATGTCTTCAACTCATAAACTCTATACCACTTCATTTATTTATGGAATTTATGTAATGCATAGTTTTCTCTGTAGATATCCGTCTCATTAGGTTCAATTCTAATCCCATGGTACATTTATAAATGGTATCTTTCTTCTAAAATTTCACTTTCCAAATATTATTGCCTCCATATAGAAATAAACTTGATTTTTATATCAAGTTAAACTTGTATCTATAGCCAATATCAAAATTGACATTTCATTATAAGAATTCTATAAGTTACACATGCCTTTGGATTTTTAAACAATAGTTTGAAAAATTACAGTCATACATTTCATTTCAATTCTTATGAAATTTATTTTCTATTCCTGTTTTCTTTCTCTGCTTAACACTCTTAGCTTGGGGCAAGATGGCTGACAAGACACGGCCAGGTGGAAATGCTGCCAGCAAGGGACTGAGGTTACTGGCGCACTCCTTACACATTGTCAGGCGGAAGGCATCAGTAGTGGTCGGGAAAAGACACAGAAATAAACTGGGCTGAAACGGGAGGAACCTTGCACAGAGCTACCATACAACGGGACTGGGGCTTGTTCCTGGCCCCCAGTGACTCTCAGGGAATGGGTGAGTTGAACATGCAAGGAGCAACATGCTCTAACCACGGACCTCTGGAATCCCAGTTGCAGGAGGACCCTCAACGGTTGTGGACACTCGGGTTGGCAGGGAGGTCTGTTTAGAGAAGTGGTGGGGGCAGCCAGCCAGCTGATGCGGAACCCAGAAAGTTTGGTGCAAGAACAATTGTAGTGAAGCATGGCCATGGACCATTATCCCACTTGGCTTGACGTGCTCCCACATAGGAGACTTTAATTCTATGGAAACATTTGGACCTGAACTCCGCAGGGTGGTCTTGCCCAATAGACAAGGTTGGCCCAACATGCGCACCCCTTGGTTTGCTGTCCTCTCCCAGGGCGAGAGCCTGGCAGCGCCTGCTTGCAGGGAAGCCTCAGATATCCGGGGGCTGGCATCAGAGCTTCTGTGCTGGCAGACTTTGCATGATAGTGGGGAACAGCTCCGGAAGCACAGCTGCCATGGCCACACACCAGCCTGCCCACTCCCTCCCAACACAACAGCTTCGAGGGAGTCCACAGCAAATACCCACATCACTCTGCTGGCACGTATGTGCATGGATGGGTTTTGCTTTCCTTACCTTCCTTTGGGTACATAGTGACCAGGGAGGCTCAAGCACCATACAAATAAGAGTGAAGACCACTATACCAGATAAGCAAAGTTTCACCAATTTCCTTATTCTACGTGTCTCTCAGGAAGAGTGGTCCATCGTTTTCTCAGTAGATTCACCTGTTGAATGTCCGTGTGGCATTAGAGATGATCTGTCTAAGGGTTATGCTGTGGTGGACATGGTGGTCGTGTGCTTATTCTCTGGCAAGGGAAAATGTGGGGAGTTGACCCGGTCATCAGACACTTCAGGATCTTCTAGAGTTGCAGACAGCTCACTTGTTCAAGCTCTTAACCTTCTCAGGGGATGGTCTAGGTAGAGAAGAAAACGTCCAGCCAGTTTGGTCTTGTGGAGGACAATTCTCAAGCCATGCTCTTTGCTAAATTGTCTGCACATCTGTCATAGCTTACATTCTCCCTTTGCCTATTCTGTTTCTTCCCATTCTTTTCACAGCTGTGGATCCTGATAAATACTTTAAGACCCACATTTTGTATTATTTTCTGTTTCCAGAGTACCCATCATAAAGCATCCACCATAAAGAACAAAAAGGAATCAGATTGTCAATAAGCAACTTGTTGCAACAAAGCAGTATTCTTCACTCATGTTCTAGAGTTCTCATGCTGAGATAATTCCAAGCAAGTACTAGATATTTTTGTTTGTTTTGTTACTTAATTTTAATTTTATTTTGTTTCTTTTTTTTTTTAACTTTCTTCTTAGGTTTACAGTGTACATGTTCTGGTTCAATACATGGGCGAATTTTGTGTTCAGGTTTGGTATATGAATGATCCCATCACTCAAGTAGCATTCAAGTCTTAGCTATTTTGAGTTTCTAAAGGTAAGCCAAGAACACATTCTAGAAATAAATAAGCTACAAATGCAATTTTCCTTATTTAACAAAACACAACATTCACTTCTAACACAGCTCACAAAAATATATCTCTTGAGAAGGAAATATTAACACGCTTGCTACATTCATTACTGTGAATCTGTGTGTGATGTTTTTAGCACCAAAAATCAGCATTGACACTTACCTGGAAAAGTGTAAATACATTATTATTGAAAATGCTCCCCCTCCATTATCACTTATTCACATAAAATATAAAATTGCTGGGTTATAGAAATACGATTTAAATGTTAAATGTAACCAATTTGATATCTTAGGTGATTTCAGTATAATTTATTATATTTTTCAGTAGGTACATAGGAAAAAACGTTACTGTAATAAGTGGTTTTAAATAGTCTTAAAGTGATAATTCACCCCCATTTTTTTTTTTTTTTTGCTGTGGTTTTAAATTTTCTTTTTTTGTTTGTTTGTTTTCATTTAATTTTCTTGCCAATATTATTGTGAATCAAAAGTTTGGTCTTTGACTATGTATGTTATACCTATTTTTAAATATTTATGTTACCAAGGGTGTTTATTCTTCCCTAACTGGGAAAGCAGTAAAAATGGCACTAGACCATCATCCTATTTTATACAAGTTAATGCAGAATTTGTGTAAAATTGACCTTAACATTCTTTATTATTACGTTTTCTTTTTTATATATAGTTAGTTATACATTTCTTATTGTTTCTTTTCATGTTTTCCCAATGCATTTCATCAATGTTAGAGTGGCAGGAGGCAGCCAATTGCCTAGGCAGATAGGGGAGGGTCTCTGGTGAAACCCCACCTCTAAGCCAAAGACAATTTAAGGCCTGAAAGCTAAGCTACAAGTTAAATCCTCAGACTTGCTTGAGAACTTGTCTTCCTGTTTGGCATGCTTTCCCCTGATTCATCCCCAACCTTCACTTGCTTTACATACACCTGCCCTTCCCTAACTGATTTTCTACACTGTTGTTCTCATCTTTGAATGATGTCTTCACTTTAACCTTTACCATTATTTAAAAATTACATTTAAAAGTATCTG
This sequence comes from Saguinus oedipus, assembly GCA_031835075.1. Lineage (NCBI taxonomy): Eukaryota > Metazoa > Chordata > Mammalia > Primates > Cebidae > Saguinus > Saguinus oedipus. The sequence continues at coordinate 47,402,108 of CM063186.1, read as the reverse complement.
TAAATATTTGGGAGAAATGTCTTAGGCAATCACTTAATTCGATCATGATGTTTGCCTTTCTGTGTGAAAATACATTGAGTATCCAATGTGAGACACAGAAAGGATTGTGGATCCATGTTTTTCATTTCTTACAGCAATAAATTTTTACTTTGGTTGGGAAAAGTAAACACGAAGTTGACAATGACTCAATTTGTACACTACATGAAAAGATCTACCATTTTCAGATGTATGTGTTATTCAATGTTTTCAGTAAATACTTTTGTATTGGTAGAACATACTGTAATCTAGGACACTGTAAACCAAATTGTTCTTACAATTTAGAATTTAATTTTTCAGAAATTCCACAAATTAGATTATCATTACTTTTTAAAACTTTATTATACTTTAAGTTCTGGGATACATGTGCAGAATGTGCAAGTTTGTTACTTAGGTATACCTGTGCCAAGGTGGTTTGCTGCACCCTCAAACACCAACTACATTAAGTATTTCTCCTAATGCTATCCCTCCCCTTTCTCCCCACCCCCCAACAGACCCTGGTGCATGATATTCACCTCCCTGTGCCCATGTGTTCTCATTGTTCACCTCCCACTTATGAGTGAGAACCTGCAGTGTTTGGTTTTCTGTTCTTGTGTTGGTTTGCTGAGAATGATGGTTTCTAGCTTCATCGATGTCCCTGAAAAGGACATGAACTCATTCACTTTTATGGCTGCACAGTATTCCATGGTGTGTATGTGCCACATTTTCTTTATCCAGTCTATCAGTGACAGGCATTTTTGTTGGTTCCAAGTCTTTGCTATTGTTAATAGTGCTGCAGTAAACATATGTGTTCCTGCATCTATGTAGTAGAATGATTTATTATCCTTTGGGTATATAGCCAGTAATGGGATTACTGGGTCACAATAATGGTATTCCTGGTTCTGTATCCTTCAGGAATCTCCACACTGTTTTCCACAGTTTGGGCTAAATTTTGTGTAATTTACACTCCCACCAACAGTGTAAAAGTGTTCTTTTACACATCCTCTCCAGCATCTGTTGTTTCCTGATTTTTTAATGATCACCATTCTAACTGGCATGAGATGGTATCTCATTGTGCTTTCAATTTGCATTCTGTAATGACCAGTGATGATGACCATTTTTACATGTTTTTTGGCCACATAAATGTCTTCTTTTGAGAAGTATCTGTTTATATCCTTTGCTCACTTTTTGATGATATTGCTTTTATCTTGTAAATTTATTTAAGTTACTTGTAGATTCTGGATATTAGCCCATTGTGAGATGGATAGATTACACAAATTTTCTCCCATTCTGTAGGTTGCCTGTTCATTCTGATGATAGTTATTTTGTGGTACAGAAGCTCTTCAGTTTAGTCAGATCCCAGTTGTCAATTTTGGCTTTTGTTGCAATTGCTTTTGATGTTTAAGTCATAAAGTCTTTGCCTATGCCTACGTGGAAGTGGACAGAGGCCTCAGAAATAACTTCGCACATCTATAATCATTTGATCTTTGATAAACATGACAAAAACAAGCAATAGGAAAAAGAGTCCATATTCAATAAATGATTTTGGGGAGAAAAGCCTAGCCATATGCAGAAAACTGAAACTGGATCCCTTCTTTACCTTATGTATAAGGTAATTTCTTACCTTATACAAAAATTAACTCGAGATGGATTAGAGATTTAAACATAAGACCTGAAACCATAAAAACCATAGAAGACATTTCTTAAGTGAATTTTTGGTGACTAAAATGTTGATTCTATCATTTTATGATGATGAACTTTGGCTTATTTGAAACCTCTATAATAGTTGGATTTTTATTTTGTTTTACTAGTCTTCATAATAAAGGAATAAACAAAATCATGAAAAATATCCTGCTGCATTTAAATGAGAGCGCAGTGAGCCATTTAACATTATTCATGTTATATTATGAACATTTGAATTGCTTGGCAATAGCAGACTCATCCAGAAAGTTGAGACAATTAAAATGGAGAAATAATGTTGTACAAAACATGTTTAGTTTTCTAGATTGCTTTCAACTAGGATTTGTCAAACTTACTCATTTCAACATTTCTGATGTTCAATATTGACCAATAATATTTCTTAATGTCTGAAACTATTAGCCATAAATAAGGAAAATAAATAAAACAAGCTTGAATTTGTGTTAAATTTTATATAAAGATGAAAGGCTATACATTGTTCATATAACATGTGAATAGAATAACAGATTGTCCACCTAGTCTAATGCAAAGTTAGGCAAATAATTGTTCTAAATATTTGAGAAAAGTATTTAAAATAATGCAAATTGAGGTATGTGATTTTGTTGAAACACTACAATGATAAAAATATACTATAGGCCAGGTGGCTTATCAACAATAAAAACTTATTTCTTGCAGTCTTGGAGGTTGGAGATGAGTACCATCCTAAACAGATTCTGTGAGGAGTTTTCTCAAGTTTGCAGGCTACTATTTTTTTTCTTTTCTTATTTTTTGAGACAGAGTCTCACTCTGTCACCCAGGCTGGAGTGCAGTGTGTGATCTCCGTTCACTGCAACCTCCGCCTCCAAGGTTCAAGCGAGTCTCCTACCTTAGCCTCCCCAGTACAGTAGCTGGGATTACAGGCGCCCACCACTGCACCTGACTAATTTTTTAATATTTTTAGTAGAGGTGGGCATTTATCCATATTGGCCAGGCTGGTCTCAATCTCCTGATCTCATATGATTTTCCTGCCTTGGCATCCCAAAGTGCTGAGATTACAAGTGTTATCTACCATGCTTTGCTGACTATTAGTATGTATTGCATTTTCACTCAGCAGAAAGAGCTAGAGATAGCTCTATGGCTTCTTATTAAGGCACTAACCCCATTCATAAGGGCTTCTCCCTTGTGGCCTAACTACCCCTCAAAGGCCTCACCTTCAAACACTGTTATTCAGGGACGTCAATTTTAACATATGAACTTTGTAAGGGAATGTTTGTGGAGGCAGGTTACAAACATTCAGTTCATAACAAGTAACCAGGTTCTTTCTCTAAAGCTTGAGATTTGGCAATCAAAGCCTACATCAAAGTCACTTTTGTTTGTCTATTTTGTGTCCTATGAAGACATAGATTGGTACTTAATGCCGTTAACTTGTCTATGGAGGCTAGTTTTAATTGGCTTCTTTAATTGTTTCCTCTAAAGTTTTAGTGATTCTTGGTATTTGAGAATCTTATCTGAAATATTTAGACAAACGTCAGGAAAAAGAAGTCTTGAAAAATTATTATTCAATACTGAAAAAGAATAATTTCATTAGGTGTTTTGAAACAATATACTCAAATATGTCAGTCAAGTTGAGGAGCTGTGAGCTCATCTTTATATATCAATTATTGAAAAGCTATTCAAATAATACAAAAGCTTTAGATTGTCTTAGCAGCAAATTATCTAAATATGTAAAACGCTTCAGTTTTAAATTTCTTCTTCTTCTTTTTTTCCATCTCTCTCTTGTTCTGTTCCCCACCTCCACAATTTGGAAGTAGCAAAGTGTCCTGCTTATGAATGCCAAGACTATAATATTAAAGGAGACTGCAAAAAAAAAAAAAAAAATGTTACTTTCAAGTACGCAACCTGAAATGTGTTATCATCTTATAAGAACTACGTTGAGATACCAAAACTCTAATGCATTGTATAGGCCAGATTTATTCTCTTCCAATGTAGAGATGAGACATTGATCACCAACTGCAGAGGTCTGTCCTACAGACCCAGACTCAGTGATAGATGAATGAATGAACTCTTACACCTGGTTCAGTGATTCAAGTGGGCTAGGGATGGTCATTGGCTGCTTTCCAAGGAAAACTGCTGCCAATGTACCAAGAACCCCTGTCCAATCCTCACATTTACTCAGTAAAGATTTCATAACAGAGGTTCTAAGTCAGCATGCTTGTGGAAAATTAACATGGTTAAAAGAGTGGTTTTACGAATGATAAAAGCTTTAGGTTCCTGGGCCTAGAGTAAACACTACTAATGGGTGATTCCCCTTTGATTTCCCCATGAGAGGGACATCCAGCAAAAAGTTTACATGAGTAAACACAGTAGAGACAAAGGTATGTGGGGTAAACAAACCTAACTGGGAAAGTCTCTTATCATCTCTATCTCTTTCCTATGCTAATGTAATTTGAACCCGCTGCTTTTAGCCTGTCCCAATAAAACCTTTCAGCTTTCCAAAAGGTTTGAGACTAATCTATAACTTTCCCTAATGTTTCCCTAATATTTTGCCAGCCACCCCATGTGAATTCCAACATAGAGATCTTAGAGTTTTTTTCTTAATTTACTAGAAATTATGTTGTAGGTCTTTTGTAGAAACCCTGATGTCTTGCTGAGCCACATATTATTAGACTATTTTTGAATAGAAAGGATAACACAGTTTTCAGTTCAGCATAGGAAGAAAGGGCATACATAGGACACTTATTAGTTGCCCATCCCCTGGTCCTGTGTGCACCTAAGATTATTTTTCTCTTTCCCCCCTCTCAGGTTTCTAAAAACAAAACAAAAGAAAAAAACCGTAAGAGCCAAAAGAGTTTGTTATATTAGTTAGGAAACTATCATAGGATATTACTTCTTTGATTCAAAGAAATATTTCTTCTTTGATTCAAAGTATAAATTGTTCCTGCTTTCCGTTCTTTGGAACCCCAAGTGTGACTTTGAGTCTAAATTATTGGGATAATCATCTCAATTCCTCATTTCCCTTAGTTATGGAAATTCATCCTGGGTGTTTTATGTGAATGATAATATGTAATTGAGCTGTTAAATGAATATAAGCTTAGGACATTTAAAAATTTTAATATAATTTTTTGGTGTGTGCACTTAATACGACCAGACCCTTCCAACCATTTATATAAATGCAACTACTAATCACTTATATTAGAATGAACTGATATGTCAATAGCACTGTCTTTAAACTCTTGAGGATTTTATCTTCTATATGAGTTATTTAATTTCATGCTCTAATAAAACTGCTGATTTATATTCTCTACTAACTAATCCTCTGACTGTTCAATAATAATTAAATTGTATGGTGTTTTCCAAAAAGACAACTTTAAGTTGTTACTAGAAAGAGAAAAGAGCTGCTTGCATAAATGTCAACTTGCTTTGTTGTTTGTTAATATGGCTAAAATTCCTTACAACTTGAAATATATCAACGTTAGTGTGTTAAAGTTAAGAAACTTTTCAGTTAGTTTATGCTATATACTTTCATTGTGTTTGAGTGCAAATTTAAATAAACAACTCAGAGTTCCCATTATTTTCTTTAGCAAAATAAATCACACTATTTGTACTTGTTTTTTATGTAATTTTTCATAACTCAACCAAATAAAACTACTTAAATATCTAATTCATTTGCTTAGTTTGATCTTTTGTAAATTTTTAAATCCCATAGTATTATTGTGATTGTTATTTAATTTCATGTTTTCCATTTTTGAGTTCATGGCATTCTAGCTTATTCTTAATAAAACCAAAATTAATGGTTCCAAAATTTAATTTTGAAAAACTACATATTATGCTAAAAATTTTAGAAACAAATTTCAAAAGTATACATATTATACTAAAATTTAGACTTATTCTAAAATATAATTACTATTCTGAGTTTAGACTATCTGCTTTAGAATTATGTGATTAAATATATATGCATATATAATACTATTAACATATTCTTACATATTTTTTCAGATTATAAACCTAAAGTATTGTAACATTTTAAGCACTTAAATATTTTAAAAGGAAATTAATATTTCTTCTTTTGGTTTAGGTTCTACTGACTTTGAGTATTTGAATTTTTTATTGGACTTATACACCTAAGCAAGCATATTATGTTATTTCTTAAAGAAATCAGTCCTAAGCAAACTAAACATCTGATATGTGCTGGATAATTTAAAAGGGAACAGTGAGTGAATTTCTTCCCTAGAATGTATTAAGCTTTTGGTATGTTCTCCTTCTTCTACATATAACTGTTAGATTGTATTGAGTTATGGAGGAAGGCAGTAATGTCTATTTTAGGAAGAAAAAAAAATACCATTCCAGATGTTTACTTTTGAAATACTACATATATCATATTTACCTTTTCACCTAAATCGACTATTTTGGTTTTGTTTTTATTTGTTTGTTTGTTTTTAATGGCATACTATTTTAGATATATAGGTGTTTTATCTTCTTTTATCCCTATGTAAATAGTGAGTTTTAAAAAATATTTTCTGCTTCTTGTTTGGACTACCTACTGCAATTCATTTTTCATTTAGTTTGATTTTATTTTTATTTTTGTAATATATAATTTTATCTAATTTTTAGCTTTCTTAACTGGCATGTCATGTTGATGAGTAAGACAGGGAAAGAGACTACTATGCCTTTGTATAGGAAGGCTAATCAAAGGGTCTTCAATTTAGGGTGTAGCATTATTGAGTTTTCCCTTGAGGACAAACAAATGCCATTAACAAGATGCCTTTCTTTGGCTTTCTTTGGTCTATTTTCTTCATTTAAACAACTGTCGTTCATCTTCCTAGATGGCAAAAGATTGAACATTTGCATGCTAGATTCAAAGTAGGAGAATAGGGTGGAACAACAGCTGCATCATTCAAGTAACACATTCTCTTTTAATCTTTCTATTTTCCATTTAGTAGTAGCATCTCAGCTGTGCCCGATTTCCTTAAGTACGTATTACCTATGGTGGGTAATTGTCTAGAAGCCTATTTGTATCTTTAAAACCATTCTCCTTTATCAAACCTTGCAGCAACTTTGAGGGCAGTTGGTGTCATAAGAACCTGAGCTTATCCTAGATTTTGCAAGGCGCAGAGATGACATCCGAGCTTCCTATTTGTATTTATCTCTGCTTTCTCAGTTATCACTAATTTATTTGCTTTTCAACTTTCAAGAAAAAATAATCTGTCATTTTTATACTGTTCCCCTCATTCTTGTAAATGGTATGCTTTCCTCCTTTTTAGATATTTTTAATGTCTTTTTTGTTGTTAGGAATTCAGAAAGTATTAGGGAGAACATACGTTAAATTTACCATCTTTAAATGAAAGACCTTATTTTAAACTACATAAGGAAATTAAGAGAAATTTACTATTTTTATTTTTCTTAGTTATTTTATTTTTTAACTTTTAAGTTCAGAGGTACAAGTGCAGGTTTGTTGCATAGGTAAACTTGTGTTATGGGGATTTGCTGTACAGATTATTTCATCACCCAGGTATAAAGTCTAGTATCCATTAGTTATTTTTTCTGATCCTCTTATTCCTCCCACCCTTCACCCTATAAAAGGCCTCAATGTCATTTCCTTCTGTGTGTCCATGTGTAAAAGACAGAAATACGCCTTGACCCAGCAATCCCATTATTGGGTACATACCTGAAGGAATACAAATTATTATATTATAAAGACACATGCAAATAAATGTTCACTGCACCACTGTTCACAATAGTAAAGATATTGAATCAACCCACATGCCCATCAATAATAAACTGGATAAAGAAAAAGTGGTAGATATACATTACAGAATATTATGCAGCCATTAAAAAAAGTGAGCTAATGTTATTTGCAGGAACATGTATGGAGCTAGAGGTCATTACAGTTAGCAAACTAACATGGGAAGAGAAAACTGAATACCACATGTTCTCATTTATAAATGGGAACTTAATAATAAGAGAAAATTATTTGAGAAAAATGTTTTAGAAAGTAAAATATAATAAATATGTTTTCTTAGTTAGAAGTCTTCAATACATATTTTTCAAGAAATAAAACAAAATTTCTATATTCCAATTTGACCAAGGGTGCTCCTTTTTGGGGAAAGAGGTTAATATTATTTTTATTGTACTTTTCAAGAAAATGTCATCATTAGTTACTAATTATGTTCTTTAAAGTTCTAGCTTCTAAGAATGGAAGAAAAAAAGTTGCAAGCCAAAATTCTTTCCCTTACAAGATGCATAATATGAAATAAAACTGTCTCTGGAAGTTTCTTTTGATCTTAATTTTTGGTGATACTTAAAACTCAATTGGCATTTTTTCTTTAATTATCTTGTTAGTATTGTTACGTGATTGCAAATTCACTTAGTTTTCAAAGTCTTAAGTAAAATTTTCAACATTGATATTCTTGTAAAACTTTTTCATTCAAAAACTGCAGTTTTGATGGACAGTTTTCTTGTATTTAAAATTTCTTAAGCTCTTTGATTCAAAGTAGGGGAGTAGATTTTAGACATTCAAGTCTATTAGAGGAAGTGAAGCTGGATAAAATTGCAGATACTGAATCTTTCAGTAATAACATCAATTCTCCCTTATCTTAGTTTCTTTAGCAATAGCTTTGGAATTGTATATATTAGCTGAATATTTGATAAATCTCTTAAATCTAAGGAAAATACTACGTGATGTTAGTGGGTCATTTATTAACATCCCTTATGTCTTAAAAATGTCTTATTGCCATTATAAGTTAAAATGTCTCTTTTGTTTGTTTGTATCACATTGTTCATAAATAGTGTTGCCTCAAATTTGCATTATGTAGTATTACATCTTCTAATGTATATTTGGTTGAAGTTTTTTTTTTTTTTTTGGCAAGGACTTGCAGAGATAGAATTAGATTTCCCAATCTTGAGAACTTTTAAATACCTCAGACAGTATCTACAAAATGTAAAACATGACTAAAAATAGATGAAGAAAAAAATGAAATAAAGTAGATCTGAAAACAAAATTGTTGAAGTTTCCAGGAAAACCGGAATAATTGTATATTTAGCTATTTTAGTTTATCTCTTTTCTGTGATTCCATGGTTAATTCATCTTCGTAAATCATCCAATTCTCTGTCATTTCTTTGCTTATATTTTTCTTTTAAAAAAATTATCAAAATTAACTGTTGACTATAACCCTAATGTGTTCAGATGTTTTTCATGTAAAGCATAGCAACCCTGCCTGCTTTGTTTTATTAGTTAAATTTGACTCATCCATTCAATCAAGAGTTAGGAATGGGAGACTTTTTCTTGATGTTGCAGAAGTGAACACTCCACATGAAGACAGGATTAAAATGGATTGTTAAGCAAGGTTTGCTTTAGAGAGCAGGATTCTGTTATTAACATAGAATTTAGAAACCCAAATCTAACATAGGCATCATGTTCACCAATAGACTCACTATAAAGGTGTAAAAAGAAAACAAGGAACAATCTTGCCCAGGATTGTAGAGCTTGTCATTAACATGACCAAGTTATGAGTACAGAAATTGTGATTTACCAGCGTATTCTCCTATGGTTTTTAGTAGTTTACAGATAATATTTATCTTAAACAAACAAAGTGCCATTCAGAAGCATTGGAATGTAGCCATTATACCCATGACTACTCCCTATAAAATTTTCTAAAATTTTATTTGTATTAAAAGGTTTTTCCAGCAAGCATGTTACAGAATCCTTTACTTGAATGAAAGAAATAGTAAATTACTTAAAGGTGATTCAGATCTTTATTATATAATTAGACTTAAAATATATTTATATCCTTAAATGATTTAAATATGTAAAATGTAGGGATGTGCCAGATATTGTATCAAAAGAGAACTAAAATATTTATATTATTACTAACATGGTTCTGATTTACTAATTATCTCAAAATATTACTAAATATTTTAAATTACAGAAAGTGAAATAATGTGTTTATTTTTTTCTTTCTTATTTTTCTCTTCATATATATAATTATTTCCTTATAATGCAGCTACCCAATTCAGAAACCACAATTTCGCTCTCTCCCTCTTTCTGTATATGTGTATGTATGTGTGTGTATATATATATATATATATATATATATATATATACATACACACACATATATATAAAATATTATATTATATATATTATATTATATTATATTATATATTATATAAATATATATATAATGTAAATATATAAGGTTTGTTTATAAATATGAATTATTTATTTGTATTTTATTTATAAACACATAATTTATTTGTATATAAACACAAATATACATGTATTTCTGTTTTTGTATTATACCACTTTGATTAAAAATTTGCTTTGTCACATTGTGTCATACTGTTTCAATGAAGATTTTCAAGCTTACATTTGATTTGACTTATTAAGTTCCATTTATATTTTACTTAGATATTTTTAAGTTTTTTTCTCATTTTAATATTCTTTTATACATGTCTACTTCCTCATGCCAGTTACTCTACTTGCTCAGGAAGTTATTCTTCTCTGTAATTTAGTCAATTTTGACCTGTTCTCTCTATGTTTGAAATTAATGTACAAACTGCTCCATTTTGTTTTAAATTTATTTAACCTACAAGTACAGGTAAATAATTTTAGAAAACTAACGACTCACTTGAATCTTGGGTTTATACACTAACAACATTTATTTCTTTTTCTGTATCAGAAGGCCTATGACATTAATTTACATATGAGATTATTTGTGCTGCATGACCTTAACATAATTGTATCTATAGATGTATTTGTCATTCCTTGAAATGAAACAAATAAATACAAAATGCATGATATCTAGCTTTGGCAAATAATTATTGAAGTTATATGGAAAAATAGTTTCCTGTTACCTAGGAATTTAATTTCACCCTAAGACTGTACAATCATTTTAATTAAAAATATTAATTTATTCCGTGGAGTAGAATGTAAGTTTTTCAGAATATTATTTAATACAAGCCACTAAAAGCAAGATCAGTTGATCTTCTTAGCATTAGAAATAAAAGCCACTTGGAGAATAGAATAAAGCAGACTATGAAAGAAAAAGAAAGGAATAAGGAACAGAAAGCATGAACCCCAGACCATTTTATAAAACTAACATTAAATGAGACATTCAGGAAACTCTCTCGTTTATTGTCTTTTCTTTCTTTTTTTTTTTTTTTTTTTTTTTTGAGTAGACTCGTTGACAACTTTTGTTCTGAACTATCTTTTTGAGATTACTTGTGTAACGAAATGCCTTGCAAAACAGAGGTACTTTGTAATTCCAGAGCAGAGGACTGATCTGACTGTTGTCTAGGTTAAGAAAGATAAAGTTTTCATCTGTTGCAAAGATTGAGCTGATTTCCTAGCAGTTGGTCTTTCTTAATCTTGGGCTTTCTCAACTGGGGCTTAAAGCCATCACGTGTACCATCCAGCTGGAATACCCTGCTCCTCCACATTGCCCAGAGAGACTTGTGGGGCAAGTAGAATCTAAACAAACATGAACATCATGCTGTGTTCTGTGCCATTAGTAATAAATTTTGTTTCACTGAACCAAAAAAATTTTGTCTTCTACCAACATGTAATTAACAGTGTGGCAAGCTAAATTGCTTGCAAGTGAGTTAACATCGCAGGTATTTCACATTTCTTGAAATTTTGTTCTCTTTGAAGATCTTTTCATTTCTATTATGAAGTATAAAACCCCACATTTCTCACAGAATTTAATTGGCCTCTTTCTTTGGTTTATCTCTCATCCTTTCTTTTGTTCTTTCTTCTTTCTTTCTTCTTTCTTGATTATTATGTTCTTGTTTTCAGGGGAAATCAGAGAAATTATCTCAGCTACACTTCTGTGTTTAAAAAACCCAAGAAGTACACTGTCTGAGTCATACCCATATGGTAATATCAATAACTATTTAGGATTTTGGAAAGTAAAATATTGAAGTCTAAAGTGTGCATGAAAACATAAACCTCATGGAATTCGTAGAAATAATGAGAATGATGTAGTGTTTTCTCATAAGCAAAGAAAAGTCCTAATCTATCTGCTGTTGATGATAAAGGATAAATTAAAACAGCTGCCATCTGTGTTTCACTATTTAAGCACAATGAAACAGTGTATGCATTCAAAAGACACACGTGTTCTTAATTTACAACAGAGATTTAGAGCATGGCTATATATACGTGCACACACACTCATATAAAACGTATATGATTCATGGTTGAGTTTTACTTACATTTTCTGGGACTTTTATATTTTCATCCACAAAATTATTTAACGCTACAGATTTTGCCTGTTTTCCTTTTAATAATCTTTTACCCAGAAACTGCCCCCTCCAATGTAACAACTTGCAAAGAAGCTATATCTCTAAGTTAAATCAGATCAAATACTTTCTAGATTAATTGTTGGAATGCTTATCATTTCAACCAACCAATATTTATTGTCAGAAACAATTATGCATGCAGTTAGATTCAGAATTATCAAATACATATTATAGAACTGCCCAATTTATTGACTTTTTGTTCTTTTTTATAATACTGGGGAAATTAAAACAATGAAGCAAACAGACATTTATAATGACCTGTATAAAATCAGATCAAATGGGAAATAGGAATGAAAGATTTCTAGTAATAAATGAGAAGAAAAAAAATGTTCTACTCTCTTACAATGGTGTTTTCCTCAATTTTTTTGTTATTAAAGTCTTCTGGGATCCTTCCAGTGCAATATTGTTTATTTAAACTATTCAATGAAACTTGAAATAACATTCATTAGAAACAAACTTTGATTTATTTTAAAATTGTTTTCCATTAAAATTACAAAAGTATGTGATTAGAATAGACCCTAGAGAAGATCTTGTTCAAATCTTTTATTGCACAGATAATGAGATTAAAAAAATTGTAAGATGAATGAAATATTCCCTAATCCCTTTTCCTACCACAGAGAATACTAAATGTTATCATTTGCATTCAGCCCACTGCTCTTTCTATCATATTATCCTACATTAGAGACATCATTTTATTTTGAATTCAGGGAAACAATACTTCTTATGTTCCCTAAAGTAGTGCCTACTCTCAGGAATTTTCATCTACTTTTGTTTCTAATTTTTCTCTGACATTATATCATTTAGTGAGATACATATTACAAAAACTTATGCTGAAAATTTCAAAGTTATACTCACTACAATGAATACAGATTGTAATGATTATTTGTTAGGCAGTTAATTTATACAATGACATAGCAGACTTCTGAAGTTACACACACACACACACACACACACACAGGCCAGATCATGAAAAAATTGACTAAGCTATAAATATGAAAATACAAATAAAGACATAAAAAGAGCTTCATAGAATAGATACAAAGTAGGCATAAAGTCTTAATAAAAACCTAGCCTGTCACAAAATAAAGTAATTTTGTTCTTAATATCTGTCTACTTTGTATTTATTCCAGAGTATCTTAATGTATTATAGTTTTTGTGTTATCCTTATTGTTGTTAATGTCGTTATTTTATTTAAAAAATAGAAATTTAAATAAAAGAAAGTGATACCTTTGGGAAAATTATTTGCTTCCAAAATATATATGTGACATGGTTAATACTGAGTGTCAACTTGACTGGATTGAAGGATAGAAAGCTTTAATTCTGGATGTGTCTGTGAGGGTATTGCCAAAAGAAATTAACATTTGAGTAGGTGTGGGGAGGGCAAAGCCACCCTTCATCTGGTTGGCAAAGCCACCCTTCATCTGGTTGGCACAACCTAATCAGATGCCAGTGAATATAAAGCAGGCAAAAAAAAAGTGAGAAGGAGAGACTGGCATAACCTCCTAACCTACATTTTTCCCCTGTGCTGGATACTTCCTTCTCTTGAACATTGGACTCCAAGTTCTTCAGTTTTGGGACTCAGTCTAGCTCCAAATACTCCTCAGCTGACAGACTCAGTCTAACTCTGCATACTCCTCAGCTTACAGACAGTCTATTGTGGGATCTTGTGATTGTGTAAGTTAATATTTAATAAACATATATATATAAAGTATTAGTATATGTACAGTTTTATACACACACACACACACACACAAACACAGTATTAGTTCTATTTCTCTAGAGAACCTTGATTAATACAGATTTGGGTACCAGGAGTGGTTCTAGAGGAACAGAATATTAAGATATTAAGGATGTTGTACTTTCATTGGTTTTGGGGTTTCTGGAGTTGGCTGATTAATATGATTAGACCCAAAAGTGCTAAGAACTCTACTTCTAATAGTATAGACAACACTGATAGTCCTTGGCATGAACTGTTTAGAGAGTTGTGCAAAATAAATTTGACACTCCCAATTCACCATTGGTAAGAGGCAAGAAGGTTAGTGACTCTATACATAATACCTTTGACCATATGTAGAGAACCAAGGAGCATAATGAAGATGGTTGGTTGGTCCTAAGTTTAGTGGACAAAGTGATGAAAAAAAAAATGATCAATTATCTTATAAGTGCAATAAATATTACCTTTTGGCATCAATTCTTTGAAAAGTTTACCAAACCAATACTTAAAATATTTTATGCATTTACATAAATAATTTAAGTAAATTAACGTTTCACTTCATAGTTCCAAAGTAAGCTCAGCATTGGCCTGGATTATAAGAAAGAGTTCCAATTTTCTTTATAAATGTTATATTCAAGTACACAATAGATTCTTTTATAAAATAATTTTGATCTACTTTACCGTAGCTGTGTTTTATGAACCCTATAGATATTATTCTAAAATATAGTGAATATATTGCAAGAATGTACAACTACGTATTCAATGTACTAATGTAACATTATGTGAAAACCTCCATTTTTGAAATAAATAAATGACAAAGACCTTTTCTTTTCCCTGAACAAAAAATAATATTTAATATCAAAATGCATATAAATATATCAAAATGCATATAAATATAAATATTTGTTTACAACTGCACACACAAATATTTCCTTACTAAAGCCAATGTTTCCAAAGATAAGATATCTTAGTGACTGATACTAGCTGATATAAATATATATATGGAATATTGTATCTGACATTTTTATCTTGTAATTACAATTTTCATATTATTCATGAGTCAGTCATTTACAAAATTAATTGTATGTTAGCTACCATGTAAGTTTTAGACCTATATCTACCTGAGTTTTCAGTTGCATTCAGAAATAGAAATGCATTTCCCTTGGTAATTTCATACTTGCACTCTTGAGAAATCTTAGGTAATCTAGAAAGATCTTAAAACTTTTGTTTCAGTGAGAAACTCAGGGGTCAGACATGCACTAGCAAATTTTATTAAATAACATCAGTAATAAACATTTCATGATTGTAAGAAAATCCAAATTACCAAGGTCAAAACGGAAAAAATAAAAACATCACTTTCTTTATCTCTTTTCAATGTGCAAACCAAACTCTTATCACCTCTAGCCCTAACCTTACTTTATTTTTGCTACAGGTCAACTTACAGTAGCCAAAGGAATAAAGAAGAATGACAGGGTTAATGATGGAGATTTGAATTATTCTGATTTTTCTGACGTGCATGGTGTAGTTTCCTTTTGTTAGCCATTCAAACCAACAGCAGCTTAAAGTATGTAATTTGTGATATCTAATTAATCAGTCATTCATATCCAAGGCTATAAAAACTCATACTGTACAATAGAGATTTGTATCATGCGTAAAAGAATAATGTAACGTTTCTTTTAGCACCACACACTGGTGAGTTTGGAAATAACGACTTCTCTGAAGAGTCCAAATTAAATTGGAACAAAGGCAAAAGTTCTCCACAGGAAGCCAGAAAATAAAGAAAAACAGTTTTTACACACCTCTACTTTAATTATAGCAAATGGCCCATTGGCTTCAAAACCAAAAGTAGCCAATGACTTGTCACTTCTGTGCTTGAATTTCTCACCCTCTGCCTATCTTTGTGATACTATAGCACTGTCTAAATATTATGACATTTATAATGATGTAGTATAATTTATTCGATTATTTATTTATTATCTCAATTTGATGAATTATTTAAGGTAATAAAATACACTTTACACTTGTTTATTCACAATATCTTGCATCTGGGCCATTCCTGTAAGAATAAAATGCCCTGGGAAAACTCAGCTTGGAACTGTCCAAGATAATAATATTTGCAGGAAAACAGGCACTGTTGGCATCTTCAATGGTACCCATAGATATCATAAATTAAAAAAAAAATAGAAATTAGACACAAAGCCATATCCCACATTTCCAGCTTTGAGCCCACAATAGTCATTCCAATTTCAGTATTTTTTTTTTTATAGGTCACCCAATCTGGGGTGTTCGTTATACTCACACAAATGTACTAAGACATAAATTGGAACCAGATGTGGGATGCTGACATTACGAATATGAAAGCAATTTTGGAACTGGCTAATAGGTAGAGGTTTGAAGAATTTGAAGGTGAGTGCTAGGAAAAGCCTAGATTGCCATAAATGAAGCGTTAAGTGTTGTTTTATTGTGTGCTCAGGACAGAATTCTAGACAGAGTCTCAATCATCCTCAAGATTACCTAAGTGGTTGCGATCAGAATATTGGTAGAAATGTGAATGGCAAAGGAAATTCTGATGAAATCTTAGAAATAAATGAGAAACGGCCGGGCGCGGTGGCTCACGCCTATAATCCCAGCACTTTGGGAGGCTGAGGCGGGTGGATCACGAGGTCAAGAGATCAAGACCATCCTGGTCAACGAGGTGAAACCCCATCTCTACTAAAAATACAAAAATTAGCTGGGCATGGTGGTGCGTGCCTGTAATCCCAGCTACTCAGGAGGCTGAGGCAGAATTGCCTGAACCCAGAAGGCGGAGGTTGCGGTGAGCCGAGATCGTGCCGTTGCACTCCAACCTGGGTAACAAGAGCGAAACTCTGTATCAAAAAAAAAAAAAAGAAAAAGAAAAGAAAAGAAAGAAAAATGAGAAACAAGGTATTAGAAACTGAATAAAGGCTGTTCTTTACTATAAGGTGGCAAATAACTTGACTGAATTGTGTCCATACCCTAAAACTTTGTGGAAGGCAGAACTTGCAAGCAATTAATTGGGATAGTTGGTAGAAGAAATATCTGAACACAGTGATCAGGGTCCTTGGCTTCTCTTTATTGTTTATAGTAAAATACTAAAAGAGAGAAACAAATTAAAGATGAAATGTATAATCTAAAGGGAGGTAGGCTGTAAAGAGTTAGAAAATCCTCAGCCTGACCAGTTTGTAAAAATAAAAAGGGCATGTTCATAAGAGAATACCAACAGTGTGGCCAAATTGGTCTTGATAATAAGATTAGTATGGATAGAAGGAAGCCAGGTTATATTTATCAAGACAGTGAAAGAATGACACTGAAGACATTTTAGATGTCTTAATGCTGTCACTTCCATCATAGGACAAGAGTGACAGGGCCTTGAGGGCAGAACAGTTTCAAGACAGAGCTCTAGGGAGCTTATGGTACCTCAGAGCTCATTACATAGGGCCATGTCAAGTATTTGCTTCATGCATTCCTGTGCAATGTTCTTTGGCCACCCCCAGTGTAGTGTAAGCAGGCCAAAATGCAGGTCAGGCTATTACTATGAAAAGGAAAAGTGGTAAACCTTGGCAGCTTCCAAGTGGTGCTACCTTTGTAGCCATACAGGGTTCACAAAGTATGCAGATATGGCTATCTCCATCTAGACTTCAAAGAGTGCCTTGTAGAGTCTCTGGACCCAGGCGGAGAACTGCCACAGGGTAGGGCTGTCACAAAAGCCTCCTCTAATGCGATACCCATTGGAGCTTTGGGTTCATGGCCACTGTAGAGTCCCTGCAAGGACAATGCCCAGCAGAGCCTTCAAGTCAGAGGACACTGCAGAGAAGCCCCACAAGAGCTATGTGTAGTGGAGCTCCAAAAGCAGTGCCATCCCCAAGACCCCAGAACTGTAGGGTCACCAACACGCACTTCCAGCCCAAGAGAGTTACATGTACTGAACACCAGCCCATGAAAGATGCATCATGTGTGCCACCAGGCAAAGCCATAGGGTGGGGTCTTCTGGAAACTTGTGGACCCAACCCTACCCCAGTGTGTCTGGAAGGTGGGACCTAGAGTCAAAGAAAATCATTCTCAAACATCAAAGTTTAATACTGTTTACCTTGTTGTTGCCTATTAATTCTGACCTTCTTTCCTGTTTTTCCCTTTAAAATATAACTATCTGTCCTGTGCCTGTTTTACTTTGCTTCGGAATGATGTTTTGTTTTTTTTTTTTTTTTGGATGCAGTCTAACTCTGTATCCCAGGCTGGAGTGCAGTGGCCTGATCTCAGCTCACTACAACCTCTGCCTCCCAGGTTCAAGCAATTCTCCTGCCTCAGCATCTTGAGTAGCTGGGATTAAAGGTGCTCACCACTATGCCCAGCTAATTTTTTTTTGTTTTTAGTAGAGACGGGGTTTCACCATGTTAGCTAGGATGGTCTCAAACTCCTGACCCTCCTGACCTCAGGTGATCTGCCCACCTTGGCCTCTCAAAGTGCTGGGATTGCAGGTGTGAGAATGATTTTTTACCTTGTGTCTCATCTACATCTGATTTAGAGATGCTGGATGTAAGAGTTTTGAGCTGATGCTGTAACAAGTTAATATTTTGTGGGCTACTGGCATAAAATATGTGTTTTTTGCATGTAAGTAGGACATGAATTTGAGAGTCTAGAAGTGAAATTCTGTAATCTGAATGTTTCCCCCAACATTTATATGTTGAAATTTCAGAAGTGGGGCATTTAGAAGGTGATTAAGCCATGAGAGCAGAGCTTTAATGGGTAGGAGTAATGCCCTTAAAAAAGGGCTTGAGAAAGTGGGTTCACCACTTCTGTTCCTTCTGCCATATGAGGACACAGCGTTTCTCTCCTCCAAAGGATGGGGCAAGGTGCCATCTTGGAGCAAAGATCAGGCCCTCACCAGGCACCGACACTGCCAATTCCATGATCTTACACTTTCAGCCTGCACAGCTGCGATAAATGAGTTTATGTTGTTTATAAATTACCCAGTCTCAGATATTTTCTCATAGGAGCACACATGGAATGACACACCAAGGTATTTTCAGGGTTGGTTCCTTCTGAGAACCATGAGGAAAGTTTTGTCCAACTTCACCTCATTCCTTGGCTTATAGGGGTGTTCTTTCTTCACTCTGTCTTCCCTCTATATGTCTGTCCAAATTTCCTCTTTTTACAAGAACATCAGTGATATTGGATTAGGGCCCACTATAAAGACCTTATTTTAACTTTATTACCTGTGTACAGAACCTAATTCAAAACATGGTCATGTTCTGAAGGTGTTAGAACTTCAACATATAAATTTTTCAGCTCATATCAATGGTTAAATCATTTCTATAAATGCCTCATAAAGTAGATTTTACTCAAAGTATCTAAAAATTTGCAGTAGGTTCTCTCTGTTCTAATAATAGAATCTCAGGTTTACTGGCTGATTGCTAAATAAAATTATGAATTCCATTCCCCATGGAGCACATCTACCCAATGTATTTTAAAATGTTTATTTTAGACAGGAATGCAAAGCTGCTACAACCCTATAACATCACATTTTCTCTTACTCATGTGTAAAGTCATATGTAAGATTTTAGAAATCTAACTTTGGGTTGTAAAACTCATAGTAAACCTGCCAGTTCTGTTTCCTGTGAAGAATGTCTATGCCATCTCTTCTTTCTTCTGGATACCTTACTTTGCACAATGACAACTGATAATTTGAAAACTACTGGTGACTGCTCTTTTTAGAGTCACCCATACCAAGTAATATATATGCGTGTAAAATCTCGCATCAATACCTGGCTAGAAAAACATGTCACAAATATCTAGACAAAGCATTTTAAAAATTTGTACTTGCATTCCACCTTAATTTGATGATGGCATTAAAAGTAATGATTGTATAATTATTATTTCTGCCAGGATAAAATGAAAATATAATGTCTTATAATATTAGTTAGCTATGTCCAAATAATTATAATTGTGTAACTAATAAAACTAACTGCTTAAAAATGTGTCAAAGAATCATATAAAGTTTCAACCTTCCCCATAGGGAATTTGGCCTTAAGAAATGATAGCAAATACTCAATGCTTACTATGTGCAAGGCACACTTTGAAACCTTTCAAATATATAGTATCTATAAATACATGTCATCTTTACACCTATCTTAGTAAGGAGTTCCTGTTATTCTCTCCAATTTACATATGGGAAAACAAAGGTATAAATCAGTTAAGTAAATTATCCAACATCAGCCTAGTGAATACATCAGCCTGTGGTAGAAACAAAATTTAAAGCAAGAAAGTCTGACTCCAGAATTAAGAATCTTAGCTACTGCCCATACTACTATTTGTTAGAACCAATGAAAAGGTGCCGAACAGTTAAGCTCATTAACCTGTGATCATGAGATCTGCATTCGAATTAGCTTTACCACTCATTATCTGCCTGACGTTTCTGTTTCTCAAAGTATTCTTAGCCCCCAGCCTTAACCAAAGCATCAGTATCTACTCAGTGCAGAGCCTCTTCTTTTGTGTTGCCAGCTTCATTCATGTTTATTCTAAATATATCTCATAAAATATATTATGGCTCTCACTTAAATAATAATGCCTCTGAGCTATTGTGATTGGCTAAGAAGTGATTATAAATTGAAAGAGCTTAGCACGATTCTAATCACAGAGTAAGCACTCAATAATCCTTAGCTATTATTACCAAAACTTTTTTATAATTAGTGCCACCATCCTATGACTACAATTGCTACTATCAGTACTGTTGATACTACCAATAAACTTAAATTATATAAGATTTAACCCTTTTCCTGTTTAGAAAAAAAAAACTGCAGCTCACTGCCATCACTTATTTAATTTTACATAAACATGCTCTTTGAGGCTGAAGCAAATCTAACTGATTTTCAACGTGAACGTAGAATATAGAAACTGTTCTTGTAATCAGAACTAACATCAGAATCATCTGAATCATGAGAATCATCTATTTTGGAAAAATCAGATTCATCAAATGAATCTTCCACAAACAGCTGTTCTAGAAGGATGTTAACATCACGCGAAGAAGTTACGTTTTCTAGGATTTGACATTTTCAGCAATTGAGAATTTCTATATTTTGTAAATGGAAATACCACTACTAAGAACAGAATGTTATAAATAGAATGATGTCTTTTGTTTCCAAAGTCGATAAACTAGAGCGATCCCAAAATAATAATAAAAGCGAGATATTGTGACAAAATTATCTGGATCTAAACGCTGAAGCCGAAAGTGCTACCAGCGAGTGTTCTTTGGGCAAGTAAATACAGGGTTAAAAAAGCAGTTAGTCTAAACGTTATTTAATGCAAATTTTCTACTGTGACTTAGTGTTCGATAAAAAATATAAACTTTATAATATAACCATGATGCTTAAAATATAGAAAAATGCGTAAGTCAAAATTTCAGAGAAGTGTCACAGTTTTAGGGAAAAAAAAGGGGGGGAATTCCTCACGTCCCATTTAACTTTCAACAATTCTGCCTCTACTGCTTTCCTGGAGCAGGAGGTTCTTCCTGGAATAAGAAAAATAGAAAATGTGATTTTGGCTGGATTCCCAATACATACATATAAAGGAATTTACTTTACTAATTTATAGTTTCCCAAAATTGTACTTTCAAAAATTTTGTCAATTTGATGGAATTCCGCAGCTACTATTATTCTTGTACTTTTTAATTGTTTTTTTTTCATTGCTACCATAGAACTCAGTAAATAATGACAATAGATCAACAAATTTAGAATATTCTTTATTTTCAGTTTTAAAAACATGTAAAATTGTCTATTTTTGATGACATACAAAGAAACAAGTCTGTTAATTAGAAAAAATCTCTGATTTTTAAGGATACTTACATCAAAAAAGATATAGGAAAGTGTAAAAAAAAATATTTTTCTTTTCAAGTATTGAATGTGTGATTTAAAATAAAATATGAACAAAATAGGTACACTGTTAAAGTTGTAATCATTATTTTTTTAATTTTTTTTTAAATTTTGAGACAGAGTCTCACTCCCTCTCCCAGGCTGGCATGCAGTGGCACAATCTCAGCTCACTGCAACTTCTACTTCCCAGGTTCAAGCAATTTTTATGCCTCAGCCCACCAAGTAGCTGGGACTGCAGTTGTGTGCCACCATGCCTAATTTTTCTATTTTTTGTAGAAATGAGGTCTCACCATGTTGCCCAGGTTGCTCTTGAACTCCTGAGCTCAGGTGATCCACCAGCCTTGGTCTCTGAAAATAACATATTATTTTACTTAAGATTTGCTTTATGGGGTCAAGCATAAAAGCAACTTATATTACATAAAAGTTACATAAAAAATAAATAGTGGCCAAATGTGGTGGCTCATGCCTGTAATCCCAGCACTTAATTAATTAATTAATTAATTAATTAATTTTATTTTAAGTGGTTGAGCATTAGAATATAATACAATACAATGCTTAAATGTTAGAGTACATTTTTATTATCCACATTTTTTTAAAGTAATTTCTTAGTTAGTATTTCACCAAGAAGATCCGAGTAATGACATGTGTTGGAAGCATCCTGTAATCCATTGATAGGTACTAAAGAAAGTACACATTGTTCTAATTAGTATATGAGCAAAGAAACTGCAACTAAAGGTGGAATTATGATAAGAATAGGATCAATATCAGTGGTGTTAAATCTGCAGTATTATAATACATAGACTATATAATGTCGCTCGTGTATCAACTATTCTCATGAAATAGGTGGAAGACAGATATGATTTGGCTGTGTCCCCACCCAAATCTCAACTTTGATTTTATCTCCCAGAATTATCAGGTTGTGGGAGGGACTCAGGGAGGCGCAATAGAATACGAGGGCCAGTCTTTCCTGTGCTATTCTTGTGCAAGTGAGTAAGTCCCAGGATTTCTGGTGAGTTTATCAGGGGTTTCTGCTTTTGCTTCCTACTTACTTTTCTCTTGCCACTACCATGTAAGAAGTGTCTTTCACTTCCCACCATGATTCTGAGGCCTCCCCAGCCATGTGGAACAGTAAGTCCAATTAAAACTCTTTTTCTTCGCAGTATCAGGTATGTCTTTGTCAGCAGCATGAAAACAGACTAATTCAATAAATTGATATCAGTAGAGTGGGGTGTTGCTGAAAAGATACCTGAAAATGTGGAAGCAACTTTGGAACTGGATAAGAGGCAGAGGTGGGTATAGTTTGAAGGGCTCAGAAGAAGACAGGAAAATGCGGGAAAGTTTGGAACCACCTAGAGACTTGTTGAACGGCTTTGCCCAAAATGCTGATAGTGATATGGATAATAAAATCCAGGCTGAGCTGGCCTCAGATGAAGAGAGGAATTTGTTGGAAACTAAAGCAAAGGCGACTCTTCTTATATTTAAGCAAAGAGACTGGTGGCATTTTACTCCCACTCTAGACATTTGTGAAACTTTGAACTTGAGATAGATGATTTAGTGTATCTGGCAGAAAAAATTTCTGAGTAGCAAGGCATTCAAGAGATGATTTGTGTGCTGTTAAAGGCATTCAGTTTTATAAGGGAAGCAGAGCACAACAGTTTGGAAAATTTGCAGCCGCACTGTGTTATAGAAAAGAAAAACCCATTTTTGGGGAAGAAAAGCTGACTGCAGACATTTGCATAAGTAGCAAGGAGCCTAATGTTAATCTCCAAGTCAATGGAGAAAATGTCATCAGGCCATTGTCAGAGACCTTCATGGCAGCCCCTCACATCACAAGCCCAGAGGTACTAGAAGGAAAAAGTGGTTTCATAGGCTGGACCCAGGATCACCATGCTATATGCAGCTTGGTGCTATATAGCTGCAAAGTCCTATGCTATAGGACTTTGTGCTCTGTGTCCCCACTGCTCCAGCCATAACTGAAAGGGGTCAACACAGAGTTTGGGCTGTGGCTTCAGAGGGTGGAATCCCCAAGCCTTGGTGCCTTGCACATGGTGTTGAGCCCGCAGGTACACAAAAGTCAATACTTGAGGTTTGGGAACCTCCTCTAGATTTCAGATGTATGGAAATGCCTGGATGCCCAGACATAATTTTGCTACAGGGGCAGAGCTCTCATGGAGAACCTCCACTAGGGCAGTGTGGAAGCAAAATGTGTAGTCAGAGCTCCCCACACAGAGTTCTTACTGGGGTACTTCCTAGCAGAGCTATGAGACGAGGGCAACCATCCTCCAGATCCCAGAATGGTAGATCCACCAACAGCTTGCATTGTGTGCCTGGAAAACCACAGAACACCAGCCCGTGAAAGTAGCCACGTTGGAGGCTGTACCCTGCAAAGCCCAGGGGTGGAGCTGCCCAAGACCACGGGAACCCACCTCTTGCATCAGCATAACTTGGGTGTTAGATCTGGAGTCAAAGATCATTTTGGAGCTTTAAAATTTGACTGCCCGTTGGATTTCAGACTTGCATGGGTTCTGTATCACATTTGTTTTGGCCACCTTTCCCATTTGGAATGGCTGTAGTTACTCAATATCTGTACCTCCATTATATCTAGAAAGAAACTTGCTTTTGATTTTACTGGCTCATAGGCAGAAGAGACTTGCCTTGTCTCAGATGAAATTTTGGATTTTGGACTTTTGGGTTAATGCTAAAATGAGTTAAAATTTTGGGGGACTGTTGGAAAGGTATAAATGGTTTTGATATGTGAAGACATGAGATTTGGAGGAGCCAAGGGTGGAGTGATACAGTTTGGTTGTGTCCTCACTGATATCTTAACTTGAATTGTAACTCCCACAATTCCTACCTGTTGTGAGAAGGACCAAGGAGTAGGTAATTGAATCATGGATGCTGGTATTTTCTATCCTATTTTCACAATAGTACATATGTCTCATGAGATCTGATAGGTTTATCAGGGGTTTCCACTTCTGCTTCTCCTCATTTTCCCTTGTTGCTGCCATGTAAGAAGTGTCTTTTTCCTCTTGCCATGATTCTGAGGTCTCCCCAGCTTCTAGAACTGTAAGTTCAATTAAACCTATTTTTCTTCCCAGTCTCAGGTATGTCTTTATCAGCAGCATTTAAATGGACTACTACAAGGACCAAGAAAAAAACATATTTGAAACCTATAAATATAAATTTATTTAAAGAATATCCGCATACATACCTGCCTAATAGGTAGTGAGAAGATCTCATTAAAGGTAAGCCAAATACAAAGCCTATCTGCAAACAAAATGAAGAAACTGAAGGGATGAATCAATGAATTAAACCAGCAGTCCTGTAATGATTTCTAGACACTTCTCCTATTTGCTGATAGGCTGGCATCCTGTTAAGTTCGAGGCAGTGATCTAGTCTTTCAGTTAACAGTTATTGAAAACACTGACTAAACCATTGCTTTTCAAATTATCTGTAGTGGAGAGCAAATATTCTTAATTTTCAATTCCACATAGGCTATTACTTGAGTACAATTTAATAAAAAGGAGAAACTAAAAAAAAAAAATGAAAAATCTATAAATACAAGAACCCAGACTCCAGTTTTTAAAATTATTGGATTCTATAGCCATAAAATCACTACATTATATTGAAAAAAAGCCCACACTTCCAACTATTTATTAAAAATATCTGTACGTATTTTGTCATGGATTGAAAGCAGACTGAGGATTGACTTAGCCCACAAATAGCATCAGGTAGATGATGAGTCAGGAATTGCACATGAAGACTAGAGAAGCTAGTTAACAGAATACTGTAATTAACAGAACAGTTGATTTTTCTTGCTTCGTTTGTTTGCTTGCTGTTTTGTATTTTTTGGTGGGTTTTTTATTGTGTTTTATATAACCTAGCCATCTGGGAAGGAAGAGACATTATTTAAACTGTCAAATCCTTATCTAACTTTCTTCAGAATTCCCATTTTTATGATCAACTTGATGACAAAGGACATGTTTGTGTAAAAGTTGTTCAAAGATATGACATACAGCATGTAGGCATTGCTTTCCTATGACCAATGACAGCATTCTTATACGGAATTGGAGGCACATTTTAACCTCTTTAACTCTAGAGTTTATTTAGTTTTAAATACTGGGAAAATTTTTTGAAAACTTTATTAATATATACATTCATTGAGAAACAGTGGCAGCACTATGAAACAAGTAGTTTATATTTGGCAATTTATGTTTTCCAGAAAAATGGGAAATTCATCACTCAATTAGTTGCAAATTTTTTCTGCATTTTAACTATGGTCAAATTCAAACTGATATTGTCCAGTTTGCTTCTCAAAATTTTAAAACCATTTGCAAAACTCTGTGCTGTGCAAATGGTTTTAATCAATTATGGAAATGCTAGGATAAAGACTAATTTGCTTAGATATGGTTGGCTCCCTTTTATGTACCAACCCCCTTTTTATTTACCTCATTATTGTACCTGTACCTAAGCAACATCTACATGAGAACACAACACAAAACAAAAGAGGTGAAGTAGAGCATCTATGGCAGCTACATTCTAATAGAATTAACTCCTATTAGTTTTCCTAACTATCATCTGAATTGGAATATATGTAGAAAGGGAAAAAGTTGAGAATGGTCAAATATTTCAAGGCACCAAGAGAAATATCCAATGTAAAGGTTTTTGCTGACAAATTCTCTATTGCTTTGACTTTGGTGTTTGTTATTTCAATAGAAATGCTTTCCTAACAAATGGGATGAGCAACAATTTAGTAAATTACACAGATTACCACATTCCTCATTTTATTGACACCATATATTTCAAGTAATTAAAAATATTTCTCTTGCCTGAACCCAAGAGGCAGAGGTTACGGTGAGCCAAGATCGCGCCATTGCACTCCAGCCTGGGTAAGGAGAGCGAAACTCTGTCTCAAAAAAAAATTTCTCATTTCAGAACTGCACTTGGGAAAATGTCAAGAAAAGCAAATAAACATATGTTCTTATGTAAGTATGCCAGAATAACTGATTTTTAATATTTTTGAGACAATACACAGCATGTTGCTTACCCTAGAGGTTGAGTAGTATACATTTAAATTTTGCTATGTAGTGAATTTTATATATATACATATATATAGTCATGATAATGCAAATTAACTTTAATTAAATAAATTTACATAAATGATAACCAGTACCCAGAAAACAGCTATTGATATAGAGCAAAACATAACTATTAATAAATATAAGAACATAATTTACAGAGTGGAGGGAATATGATTGCATTAGAATGATTACTAGTCTATTTACCTTTCCTAGAACAGGTCATTATTGAAAATTCACAAACAAGTACATATTATATATGTCAAACTTGGAGATGGGGTAGGACAAAGCAATGAAGATTTAAGTCAGTTGCATTCTTATCTCAAAACCAATGCGAAGAGATATGTGTTCATCTGAAATATTAAGAAATAGCCAAGCTTATGTAACAATCCTGAGGGTGGTTGTGAGCTGAGGGAGATGTGTTTTCTTTCTGATAATAAATACATATATATTCTCTGATAAGATAAGTGTTACTTTTTATAATTTGTTTTGAGTAAGCTTTTACCAAATCATATATCTCAACCCTTTTCTGGATTCAAGTGAACAATTGCAATCACAGGTCATGTCTTCTTGATTAAACATAAATTAAGAATGTTAATCATAATAAGCTACTTGGTTTGTACTGTGAAAAACATTCAATGGTAGTGCTCACATAGCATTTTAAATTAGTAGATTTCCATTTAGAAGTGAACATTTATTTCACAAAATGTATGGTTTTAAAAATCAGTAGAATGCAATATTCTATAATTAGAATATTACTTCTTTCAGTATTACTTTTTGAAAATTGAGTTATGACAATATATCTTGAATTTTTCACTTATTTATAAATTATTATCCAAATATTCCAACCATTTATTATCCCAAGATCCATCAATTAGGTAGGACAATAATGCTTTACCAACTGACTTGTAAAATAAAATTGATAGTCAAATTAGATTATCGTTCTATGTGGAATATAGTATATTTAGTAACTGTTTTTGAGTTTTTACTCATTCACCTGAAAACATTGGGTAAATGGAAAAAATCCTATACAATGTTAATTACTAATGCCAGTTTAGTGAAATCAATCAAAATATTAGCATATTTATTCAGGAATGGCTAACATAGAAATAACGAAGAAATTTACAAAGTATGGATTGATACAATTTCATTTAAAGTCCAATTAAATAATATAAAACTTCATAATTGTGAAAATGTTGGAGATATAACTCAGTCTTCAATTCTTGTATATGTTTAGGAAAGAGTTTTATATATAATTGAAATTACGTAACTGAGGGAAAAGCATATTCAAGCATGTTACAAATGTAACAGAGAAAACACAATTATACAGGAATTACATGCCAGGTATTTACACTACAGGAAGAGGTCACAGTTGTTTGTGTAGTCAAGATACTCTCAGAGAGAGACAAAGAGCTAATAACGTATGAATTATAAGTTTTTCCTCAGGAAGTGAGAAACCAGTATAGGAATTCTACATAAACCTGCCCTTAATTAGAACAGTAAAATATGGTTTAAATAACCAAAGGACAATTTTAAATCAAATAATTAGGTGTTTCACAAATACTAAGTTTCATTGTCTCTAGAACCTAGATACATGCAAAATAACTTCAAGGGACTTGGAAATGAAAATATATATATATATATATAGTGTGTGTGTGTGTGTGTGTGTGTGTGTGTGTGTTAAGAATGGAATAAATTTAAATTCTAAGTAGTTTTGTATCTAAAACTACAATTTATTGTTATAACAACATCACAAAATATATTGGATTATGGTCTCAACATTATAGTTGAGAAGGTAAGGGACTACATCAAATATCACTGTAATTTGGAAAGCTCACTGCTTTCCAAAATGTGGAAGCTGAGACAATAATAAAAATAACTTGTATAGCTAAGTGTTTTACATACATTGTCACATCTTACCCTAAGAAGACATTCAGTTATATTGCAGTTTGTAAGCCAATGGAAGACTTACACCAGAGCTACATTACATAGAGGAGAAATAATGTTAAAATAAAGCCAGTAGTTACTCTAAATTCAGATAAGCCCTTTGTGAATTTCTGCGTTTTCCGGATGAGCATTGGCTTATTAATTTCCTTTAAATAATAAAGGAAAACGTTAGTTAATATTTGTTTTCTATTGGAGAGGCTTGTCATGTGCTCTGACTCTTTGAAACAGAGAGAGGTTAGCTCTAGGTAATGGGCAGCTAACATAGAATTTTGCATCTAAAAGTTACCATGTCTAGGGGAAAATAGAATTTATTTTAAACAGTAAAAAAATGAACCATTTCAAAACCAAATAGATTAGTGTTTTGTGACTTATGATGTATTGGTTTCTGTTAGAACAGATTGTATACATTTCAAGTCATTTGTTCAGCCCTGAAAATATAAGCATTTTGTGCCATTGTTTTCTAAAGGGCAGATCATGCCTTTTCTATTTGGTATACTATTTTCAAAATGTCACAAAATGGCAAAGAGTAAAGAATCCTAGAGACCAAGAGAAACACGTTTTGCATATTTAATTACAAAAGAGAGAGCAGAAAAATATTCCCAAGGCTTTTCAAGTAATTTTTATCTAAAATATGCATGAATATTTCATTTATGGATATATTGAATAGAAAAATAATTATCTCTTGATTACCTGTGCTTAGATATTGCACTTAAGTATATTCATGACTGAAAACATTTAGAAATGCTAATCTAAATGAAAGCATAGTGAGAATGAGTGTTGTTTGCAATTCTTGGCTTCTCTACCCTTTTGCCCCTTGATTTATTAAGATATATTATCACGACCGATTTGCTTAAAGTTATACTGTGATTGAATTATTTGAAAACATTTTCTAACATTCTCTCCTCTTTTTGCTGAAAATGTCAGTTTTTCTCTGATCTTAGTCATTATGTTTCCCAATATAGCCATACAACTCTACTGATTATACCTAAATTTTTAGGCCTTCTAATATCCAAGTAGATATATTAAAACATCAGACATCATTACATTAGCATGTCACATGTAACACAAATCAAATTTGGCCTGAACTAAAATCTTCATGTCTCCTGCATGGATATTGTTCTTATCTTAAATTCAGAGACACATATATGGTATAATCCATTACCTTCAAACTGAAGGCCTTGTAGACATCGTTGATTTTATTTATTTTCATTATTTCTTTGTGCAGTCTTGAATTGCTGTAGATTTCCTTCTAAATGTGCACTTTCTTCTCTAACTCTACTGTACTAAGTGCACTTTTCACCATCCCAGATTAGAATTGTATGCAATCCTGTTAATCAGTATTACATTTCATTCACCCCTACTCACAGACCTTATTATCTATCACACCTGCTCTGCACATCCCTACTAGTGTCATCCTATAAATAAACCCAAATATGCCACAATAATAATTACCTATCTTCTTTAATTTACTATTGTTCTTTGATTGAATTGCGAATAACTTAGCATGGCATAAAAGTTTTATCACGATTTGATCGCAACCAAGTTCTGTTTTCATTTTGTGCTTTACCCAACACCTCAGCACTACCACAATATGGTCCTGGTAAATTACTCACCATCTGCTTTTACGTAATTTATTTTATTATTGTTCTTTTCCACACTTGTTTACCTTTGGCTGAAGTGGCCCTTCTGCATTCTTCACCCAACAAATTTCTCACGTTTTCACTTTCCTATTCTATTCAATTGTGTCTTCCTATTGCTTTTCTTAATATTCTTTGAAACAATGAAAAATGTATAGAGACTTTGCAAGCACAATTAGCCCTGCAACAATGTGGAGATTATGGGCACTGATGCTCTCCACTATTGAAAATCCATGTATAACTTTTGCCTCCCTAAAAACTTAACCACAAATAGCCTACCATTGACCAGAAGCATTACAGATAAACACTCAATTAACACATTTCATAAGCTCTATATATTATACACTGTAATTTTATAATACAGTGAGCTACAGAAAAGAAAATGTTATTAAGAAAATTACAAGATATATAAAATATATAAATCAAAATGAATCATTGTAAAGGTCTTCACTTTTGTCATCATCCTGTTAAGTAGGCTGAGAAGGAGGAAGAAAAGGAGGGACTGGTCCTGTTGTGTCAGGGGTGACGAAGGTGGAAGAAGTGAAGAAGGTGAAAGCAAAGGCAGAAGAAGCAGGCACACTCAGTGTAACTTTACCTAAATGCATTGTCATTTCTATCTCAGTTACTTTTCATTTCTCTAAATTTTTTTCAATATGGCCCAAATCCTGCCATTATTTTTTATTTTTATCTTTTTTAGTTTCAGCACCTGTATCATAGAATGGCCTATGCAATAGAAGAAGTCAAATGAAGTCTTGTGTAATTTGACTCTTTCTCTCAGATTGTCTAAAATCAATCTGCTTTTTGGCAATGCTTTTTCTACATGTTCTTCTTCATCTTGAGGCACTGGTTTGGAACCATTCACCTACATCAGGTCATCTTTTGTTCATTTCTCTGGTGTGGTGTTTATCAGTTCTTGAATTTCTCCAAGATCAATATTTTGAAAGCCTTCACCTAATACCTGTTTAAGTATATCCACAATTTTATTATTTCCTTGATTGGCTCTGTGGACACAGTTTTCACAAGAAGGAATGTATTGTTTCTGGCTTGATGGCTTTCATAGCTTTTTCTGTGACAATGGCATTTTCAGTGAGATAATGTTTCCAGACTTTCATAATATTCTATCAGATTTCTCTTCCGTAGCATTGGCAATTCTTTCCATAGAGTACCATGTGTAATGAGCCTTAAAGTTCCTTATGACCCTCTAATATAGAGACTGAATTAGAAACAGTGTGTTGTGCGCATGTAGACTATGCTAACATCTTCACTGTTGAACTTATGAAGTTCTAGGTGGCCAAGAATATTTTCAACTACTAAACAACTTTAAAAGGCAGTGCCTTACTGACCAGGTACTTCCTGGCTTCAGGGACAAAGTATCTAAGGGGTCAATTCAAGTCCTTGTATAACCAAAAGACTGGTAGCTGGAATTAAATTTCATTAAATGTTTGATGATAGAAGCTTTATAGATAAGGGCATTCCTAGTTATAAACCCAGCTGCATTTGCACAAAACATTAGAGTTAGCCCATCCCTTGCTGCCTTAAATCCTGGTGTATGCTTCTCTTTCTTGTTTGTAAATGTCCTTTGTGGCTTTTTTTGTGTTTTTTTTTTTTTTTTCCTGAATAGGACATTTTCATCTGGATTAAAATCCTGTAGATTTCTTGAGAATAAAATACTTACCTTTAACAAATCAATATATACTCTCAAATAACATTATACTACTTCATAAACAAGTGAGTGTACTGCTTGCTTTTTACGCTTCTACTAGCATATATTCTAATTCTACATGTTATAAAGAAAATAACATATTGTTTTTATCTTGCTTTAAACTACTAATAATTCTTTAAATAAAATAAAGGTAGATAGATGCATGATACAATAAACATTTAGGTATTCTCACACTTTTATACTGTCTGGTATTCATTTTATCCTGTCCCATCTGGTATAACCTTTCCTGTACCTGGATAGCTTTCATTTGTCTGTCTTACACGGATTTGGTGGGAAAAAAATATTGCAGCTTTGCATCTAAATTTTTTAATTTAATATTTATTAAAAAAATCTTAAATAAAAAAATTAGTGTTCACAACTTTTTTCTTGAGCATGCATTATTTTTGCATTCATCCTTTATTTAATATTTTTATTTATCATAAATTGATTTTGCTTATTTTTTAATATCTGTGAGTTACTATTTTGGTCAGTTTGGAATCCACAAAGCTTTGAGGCTGTCACACTGAGAATGTGAGAATTCTAACCATTAAGGTTGTTAGATTGTAGGACATAGGATAGAACAACAGGCTACAAAACGATAAGATTGAGAGACTATGATCCCATGAGTTATCAAGATTGTGAATCTCTGATTATGCTAAACTATAAGAAAACAAGATCCCTTTCCATTTTTTATTCCTAACCTCAATCTCTATGTACGCAGAAAGTTCTCATGAAAGAAATTTCCTTGTACAAGAGAAATAACTTTGTGTTTGACGTTCTTTCAGATTTAAATCTAACATGCCAACTCAGAGTTGATTTAAAAAATGGCTATTTTCCCAGATGCTATTTTTTTCAACCTTAGCAATTAGTCCTAAGTATGAAAGTGTCTCCTGTCTCTTGTTCACTTATAAAGGGCTTCTCCCATGATTTCATTTCTTTGTGTCCACAGCTTCTTATAATAATTTTAAACAAAAATAATTTTTTAAAGTTCTATGATTTCTTAATGTTTCTATGAATGGTTTTCTATGATCTTCTATAACCTAACCATAAACAGACATTTTAGGTCCTCCTTCTAATTTTTTTGTTGGATTTCTTGATTCTCCTATGCAAATAGGATGACTATTAGAAAAGATTGTCTATTTCCTTTGTTATGAGACCATATTGTTAATAATCATATATTTGCATTTAGTATTAGGGATCTAACATGCATTGTCATCTATCCAGTTTTTAATTGTCTAGAAATCTACCTTTATATTTCTATATTAATCTATCCAATATAAGTAACCATATCCTACACACACACACACACACACACACACACACACACACACACACACACACACACACACATACACAGATGTTTATGGACAAACTAGCCTTAAAACCATAGACAATATTTTATTTTTGGTTAAAATCTAGATCCAAGAATTATTTCATATAATTCTGGAAAATCTATTATAGAAAATAAAATATATTATCAGAGATGAAAGTTTAACATGAATTACTGTCCTTAGATTCCATACATTGCTTTTCAGGGTAAGTTATCTGTTGCAGACTCTATTTAAACTTACTAATATTTACCGACTGATTCTGATGAGAACTCAGAGGAATGCATAGTAGTCTGTTTTGTAAAAAATGAGGTTTCACAATTTCAAGTTCCCTTTTCACTGACATGTAACTTTTTATCTAACTCATTTATGTAATCATTGACACTTGCTTTAACTTTATATCTGGTGTTTGTATGACACTTGACCCTTCAATACATGAATTCAGACAGATGTATGAGTGGCAGCAGATTACTGCCACTGAGATTAGTCAGGGTAATAAGCTTGGTAAGACAAGTACCCGTGTATTCCAAGGTACCAATAAATCCTTATATATGAAGAAATAACCTTAAGGGGAAATAAAATGTCAATGAGATGGCTTTCTAATTCTGGTGAAATTGTTGTTGGTAATAAAGATGGATTGCATGGCAGGTCTCCTGAGCCCTGGCATTTAGTTGCCAATTTGTTTATCTTATGGTGTTTCTGATTCATTTTGAACAGATTTATTTTTTACATGCAGTTATTTTGTATCTTTCCACATCTATTATTGTCTTCTGCCAGATTTTTGGTCAGTCAAGATCAAGATCTCAAGTAGCATAATAGAAGGAAAGTATCAGGTAAACATTCTGAGTCTAGCTAGGGCAGAGATCAGTTCTAGCTGAGATAGCTGAGGAGTTGTGGGAAAAAGAATCAGGCAGCCACACAGCATGAGGTATGTAGGATCAGTCACAGTAAGATATAGTAACATACTGAGCAGGCCACCCTAACCTGAGCACTGTTTTTAGGGCCAATATGGAAAAATACACTTTAAATTTAATCACAATATATTCTCAAGGCCTGAAGGAAATGTTTTCCTCTAATTAAGACCAGCAGAGGTGTTGCTAATGTCAAACCTTATTTCTAACCTTTAATTTCATTCTGGGAGATACTACAGACTTAAGGAGTGTGGTTTGTAGCTTTCATTTGCTATGTTGCTTCCATTATGCTAAGGCCTGGCTTTTTTTTCTTTAAGTGAACTGCCAAAAAAATGCATGCATATATTTCCTTAATTCAATTTATCATTTCACTTAAAATGCATATATATTTATATATGCATCTTTTGGAATTTATATATGACATATAATTAAAACAACAACAACAAAAACTTTTCAAAAAATTTCTCAAAGGTCTAGTATATTTTATTACTACAGTTTCCAAATAGGCTTTGGAACATGTCACTAGTGAGCAATAAAGTTTAAGAGGGTTCTACTAGGAAAAATATTAGTACTAGTTAGTATTCGAAAGAGAAAGATTTGGATATCGTTACAGCTTTTTCCTCATACATATGGAATTACTAAGTGGTAGCATCATCTTTCTTAGCTATTTTCTAGTTCTAATAGTGAACTGAAATGTGGAAAGTGTATTATTACAGAATAGCAGTGGAAAATTGACTATGGAAGAAAAGTACTCTAGCAGTAAATGCCTTTAAAAACAGAATTAGCTAATACATTTTTCTCCCTTAAGAAAGAGTCTCGCATCACAGAAGAGTTATAAGGAACTTTTTCTGAGTGTTTGATTAGGTGATCACAGAAGATCCTTTGAAGTTCTGTAAGTGCAATTGTCAAGAGTTGTGAAAAGAATAACTAATGATCCAGATGTGAAGAAAAAAACACAGTTCAATGCTACTAAAAAAGGAATATTGCCAGTGCTACATACATCCTAAGGTTATTTTAGTTCCCAACTTAGTATAAGTCCAAATGATAAAAATAATACTTTAAAAACTATATTTAGAACTTGCAAAAACACGATTCTGAGATTCTTCACTTTTCAATTTTGCCTTTACAAATAATTCTAATGTTTCACAAATCACACAGAGGAGATTAAACATAATAAAATATTTTTATAATTGTTACATTTTATCAACCTGGACATCTATTATTGATAATAATATAACTAATATTTGAAATATAAAATCTCAACATATTTAAATATATAGCATTAACTAGAAAACTAATTTGTATTAGTTATTTCTTTGTAAAAATATGTAATTGTTTATATAAAATTGAAATACCAACAAAATAAGAGATTTTCAAAGGAAAAGAGAATCCAAATAACACAAAGTAAAACTTTTTATACAAAATTTTACATTTCTCTAATAATTAGTGATGTTGAGAATCATTTCATGTTTGTTGGCATTTGTATACCTTCTTTTGAGAACTGTCTACTCATGTCCATAATCAACTTTTTTTTCTTTTTTTCTTTTTTTTTTCTTTTTTTTGAGACAGAGTTTCACTGTTGTTACCCAGACTGGAGTGCAATGGCAGGATCTCAGCTCACTTCAACCTCCACTTCATGGGTTCAAGCAATTCTCCTGCCTCAGCCTCCTGAGTAGCTGGGACTACAGGCATGCACCACCATGCCCAGGTAATTTTTGTATTTTTAGTAGAGACAGAGTTTCACCTTGTTGACCAGGATGGTCTCGATCTCTTTATCTCATGATCCACCCGCCTTGGCCTCCCAGAATGCTGGTATTATAGTCATGAGCCACTGCACATGACCCATAATCAACTTTTTGATGAGATCTTTTTTTTTTTTTCTTGCTAATTGGTTTGAGTTTCTTATAGATTCCGGATGTTAGTTTTTGATCAGATGTATAGACTGTGAAGATTTTCTCCCACTTTGTGGGCTGCCTGTTTACTCTTCTGACTGTTCCTTTTGCTGTCCAGAAGAACTTTAGTTTAAAGCCCACCCATTTATCTTTTTGCTGCATTTGCTGTTAGGTTTTTGGTCATGAAGTTTTTGCCTAAGCCAATGTCTTGAAGGGTTTTTCTGATGTTATCTTTTAGCATTTTTAGAGTTTCAGTTCTTAGATTTAAGTCTCTCATCCATCTTCAATTGATTTTAGTGTAAGGTGATAAATGATCCAGTTTCATTCTCCTATATGTGGCTTGCCAATTATCTCAATACCATTGGTTGGATAGGGTGTCCTTTCTCCAGACCATATGTTTTCTTTGCTTTGCCAAGATCAGTTGGCTGTAAGTACTTGGGTTCCTTTCTGGGTTCTCTATTCTGTTCCATTGCTCTATGGGCCTGTTTTTATGCCAGTACCATGCTGTTTTGGTGACTATGGCCTTATAGTATAGTTAGAAGTCAAGTAATGTGGTGCCTTGAAATTTGTTCTTTTTGCTTAATCTTGCTTTGGCTCTGTGGGCTCTTTTTTGTTTTATTCCCTATGAACATTAGGATAGCAAATTCTAGTTCTGTGAAAATGATGGTGGCATTTTGATGGGAATTTCATTGAATTTGTAGATTGCTTTTGGCAGTATGGTCATTTTTACAATATCAGTTCCACCTATCAATGAGCCTGGGATGTGTTTGCATTTGTCTTTGTTATCTATGGTATCTTTCAGCAGTGATTTGTAGTTTCTCTTGCAGAGGTTTCTCACCTCCTTGGTAAGGGATATTCCTAAGTATAAGTTACTAGAGAATAGAAAGATTAGTAGGAGTGGGTAGAGAAGTAGAGGAAGTGGGGGGGTAGTGAATCCATTTGTTCTAGGGTATAATTTAAATCCATTGTTTCTTTCTTAACTTTCTGTCTTGATTACCTGTCTAGTGCTGTCAGTGGAGTATTGAAGTCTCTCACTAATATTATGTTGCCATTTATCTCATTTCTTATGTCTAGTAGTAATTTTTTTATAAATTTGGCAGCTTCAGTGTTGTGTGTGTGTGTATATATATATATATATATATATATATATATATATATGTAATTTTGATATTTTCCTGTTAAGGCCTTTTACCATTATATACTTTCCCTCTTTGTCTTTTTAAAGTATCTTTCCTGAGTAACCATCATTCTGCTCTCTATCTCCATGAGTTCAACTATTTTATTTTTAGCTCCCACAACTATGTGAGAACATGCAAAGTTTGTCTGTCTGTGCCTGGCCCATTTCACTTAACATTATGTCCTACAGTTCTACCTATTTTCTTGCAAATGACAGCATATCAGTCTTTTTTATTGCTGAATAGTACTCCATTGTGCATATGTACAACATTTTCTTTCTTTATTCATCTGTTGATAAATTCTTAGGTTGATTCCAAATCTTGGCTGTTGTTTTGAATAGCACTTCAATAAACATGGGAGCACAGATATCTCTTTGATAAACTGACTTCCTTTCCTTTGGGTATATACCTAGCAGTGGGACTGCTGGATCATATGGTAGTACTATTTTTAGTTTTTTGTGGAACTTTCATACTATTCTCCATAGGGGTTATACTACTTTACACTCCCCTAGAAACGGTTCTCCTTTCAAGGAGGTTATTCTTTTTAAGTCGTTCTGTGAGGCCAGCATTACCCTGATGCCAAAACCAGACAAGATTAGATTCACAAAGAAAGAAAACTACAGGCAAATATCCCCAGTGAAAGTAGATTTTTAAAAATCCTTGACTAAATATGAACAAACCAAATCCAACAACAAATCAAAAAGATAATAAAACATGATGAGGTGAGATTTATCTCAAAGATGCAAACATAGTTCAGCATAGGCAAATTAATAAATGTGTTAAATCACATAAATGTAATGCAGGACAAAAACCTAATGATCTTATCAATGGATGTAGAAAAATTACTAGATAAAATTCAACACCGATTCATGATGAAAACTCTAGGTACAGAAGAAACTTACTTCAAGTCAATGAAGTCCATATATGACAAACCCACTGGAAATACCATATTGAATAGGGAAAAATTGAAAGCCTTTTCTCAGAACAAGAACAAGACAAAAAGGCCCACTTTCACCATTCCTGTTCAACATAGTACTGAAGGACTATGCAGAGCAATTAGACCTGAGAAAAAACTAAAAGGCGTCCAAACTGGACAAGAGGAAACAAAATTTTCCCTCTTTGCAGCTGGTATGATCTATATATAGAAGCACTCTAAAGCCTCCATTAAAAACTCTTAGTAGTGATGAACAATTTAAACAAACTTGTAGGATACCAAATCAACTTTCAAAAGCAAATAGTGTTTTTATACACCAATAATGAACTAGCTGAAAAAGAAATAAAAAACAATTCCACTTACAAATGCTACCAAAAAATAAAATTAAATATTTAGGTATAAATTTAACCAAGAAAGTGAAATATCTTCTCAGTGAAAACTAAAAAACGCTGATAAAAGAAATTAAAAGACACAAACAAAGGAAAAGGCATCCCATGTATATGGACGGTAAGCATAAATATTGCTAAAATGACCATACTTCCCAAACAGATCAACAAAATCCATGTAATCCATATCAAAATACCAATAACATTCTTTATACAAATAGAAAAAAATAATCTTAGAATTTAAAATTAAAACCATGAAGACCTCACAGAATCAAAGCAACATTGAGCAAAATGAACAAAGATTGAGGCATCACAAAAATCTAACTCCAAAGTATATTACAATGCTATAGTAGCCAAAGCAGCATGGTGTAGGCATAAAAATAGACGTATATATCATTGACACAGAATACAGACCCAAGAAATAAATCTACATATTTACATCCAACTGATTTTTGACAAAGGCGCCAAGAAAATACACCAGGGACAGTGTACCATCTTCAATAAATGTTGCTGCAAAACTGGATATCCATATGCAGAATAAATCTAGGTCCCTATCTCCTACTACATATAAAAAATTAACTCCAAATGGATTAAAGACTTGAAAATAACATGCAAAACTGTAAAGGTATTCAAAGTACACATGAAGAAAATGCTTCAGGACATTGGTCTGGAGAAAGATTTTATGGCTAAGACTTCAAAAACACAGTCAACAAAACCAAAAATAGACAACAGGGATTATATTATAGTAAATATTGATATAACAAAGAAAACAACCTGCAGAGTAAAGGAACAAACTCAAATACAGAATGGAAGCAAATATTTGCAAAGAAATTAATATTCAAATATATAAGAAAGTCAAACAATTCAACATCAAAAATAAATATCCCCATTAAAATGTGTGCAAAGCACGAATGTTCATTGCAACACTGTTTACAATAGCAAAGACAAGGGGAGGAAGGCAGCAAAACACACTGCCATGTGTGTACCTATGCAACTATTTTGCACGTTCTGCACATGTACCCCCAAACCTAAAATGCAATAAAAATTTTAGAAAAAGTAAATAAATAAAATAAAATGTGTGCAAAGGACATGAACAGTCATTTCTCAAAAGAAGAAATACAACTGGCCAAAAAGCAAGTGAAAAAAAAAATTAACATGACTACTGATCAGAAAAATGAAAAAAAAAAACACAATAATATTTTATCTCATTCTCATTTGAATAGCTATTATCAAAAATTCCAAAAATGACAAAAACTTGTGAGAATGTAGTTAAAAGTGAATACTTACAAATTATTAGTGGGAATGTCACTTAGTATAGTCATCATAAAAATAGAACAGAGGTTTCTCAAAAAACTGAAAATAGAGGTATTACTATATGATTGAGCAGTCCTCTATGGAGTATTTATTAAAAGAAAGGGGTATCAGGGTATCAGAGAGATACCTGCACCCCCATATTTATTGCAGCACTATTCACAGCACAAATATATGGCATGAATCTAAGTGTCCCTCAGTGATCAAATGGGTAAAGAAAATATGATATATACACATGATGGAATACTATCTGGCCATAGGTAAAAATAAAATCCTGTCATTTGTAGAAACATGGATAAAACTAGAGGTTACTGTTAGGAGAAGTAAGCCAGAAAGACAAATATCATCTCACGTTCTCACTCATATGTGGGAGATAAAAATGTTGATCTCATGGAGGTATAGAGTAGAATGAGAGTTACTAGAGGCTGGGAAGGTTGGTTGGCAAGGGATGAAAACAGTTTGGTTAATGGGTACAAACATATGGTTAGTTAGAGAGAATATGTTCTAGTGTTTAATAGCACAGTAGGGTGACTAGTTAACAAAAATGTATTGTGTATCTCAACATAACTAGATTGCAATTGTTCCCAACTTAAAAAAAAAAGTAATTTTTGATGTGAGGGATATCCAAAATACCCTGATTTGATCATCACACACTGCATGTATTTAAAACATCACATGTGCCCCATGAATATGTACAATCATTATGTATCAATAATTTTTTAGTGTGTAAAAAATGTTTTTAAAAAATGAAAGTAGTCACACCTGAAATCCCAGCTCTTTGGGAGGCCCAGGCAGATGAATTACAAGGTCAGGAGACTGAGATCATCCTGGCCAACATGGTGGAAAACCCGTCTTTACTAAAATACAAAAAAAATAGCCGGGGGTAGTGGCACGCGCTTGTAGTCCCAGCAACTTGGGAGGCTGAGGCAGAGGAATTGCTTGAACCTGGGAGGCAGAGGTTGCAGTGACTCGAGATTGCTCCACTGCACTTCAGTCTGGTGACAGAGCAGTTTGGTTAAGGGGTACAAACACATATTTAACTGGAAAGAACATGTTCTAGTGTTTAACAGCACATTAGTATGACTACAGTTAACAAAAATGTATTGTATATTTCAAAATAGCTAGAAGATTTCAAATGTTCCCAACATAAAAAAAATATATGTTTGATGTGATGGATATCCAAAATATCCTGATTTTATTATCACAAATTGCATGTATTAAAACATTACATGTACCCCATGGATATGTACAATTATTATGTATTAATAAAAATAAATAAATACATAAATAAAAGATACCCCGTGAATAGGTACAATGATTATGTATCAATAAATAAATAATAAAAAATAAATAAAAATAAAAAGTAAACAAATTCGCCTAACCCTATAAAAATGGCAACCAGATTTCAGGAAATATTTCTGCCTTACCAAACACATTTACATTCTTAATATAAATCCACTTGGCTATAATATAAACCAACTTGGCTAAAGAGTGCAGTTAATTATTCAATATTACTGTTACTAGTTTAATGAGAAAGATGTGGAAATTGACATTAGAGCTTACTTTATTACAGTTCTTGGTAGAGCAATGTTTAAAAGTACTGGCTTCGAAGGCCGACTCACTGTTGGTACTTAGATCTACCCAGTTGCATTATTTTACAAACTTACTTACCTTCTTTATTCCTCTTAAATGCCTGTGAAATTGTGAATATTAAATAAATTATTGAATATGCTTAAAACAAAATGTGACACATTATGAATACTATTTGCCAGTTATCCATATATAGCCAAATTTACTATTACACTCATGTATTTACATAAAATAATTTATATTATACTCCCAAACCATGTGGGGTAAGAATTAGTATAATCACCTTTGAAATTATAGTAATACATAGAAAGTGAGTCATAGAGAGTTCATGTGACTAGCTCAACTCACATTGTATGAAAGTGGCGAAGGTAGGAATTGGATTCAGCGATTGACCAATTTGCTTTTTTAGATTTATATAGTTCACATACTGCCTCTTATTTTTATAATTATAAAAGCTATATAGATAAGTCTCCATGATACACAGAGATAGATGGGGACTAAATCAGGTTGATAGAACAAGGGCATTTGAAGAAAGTAGAGCATTATGATGGAATTCACATTAACCTTGCAAGTAGCTGTCTGCCTATTCTTTCCATAGACTTTTAATACCTTACATACAAAAGCATATTTTCACATTTGTAAAAATTATGAAGTACTGTATTTTTCTCTTTGTAGCCCTAACTCATAATTTTATTGCCTTTTCTGTATAGTTCAATCATAGTGAAATTCTGTTGTTGTAGTTATTTAGCCAAGAATAACTGTAAGCACACTGACATCACCATTAAATTACTTGTGACAGAGGCTGTAGATTAATACAAATGTCTTTCCCCCAAGGACATGCTTCTGAAAATCTAACACTAAGAATTAAAAGCTGAGAATTCTTTATGATCTCTAGAAGAAAGCATAAAAGATAACTGCATGAACACTCTTGTTATTAAAAATGACATTAATGTTTCAATTCAGATAAGAATTTAACCCTATAAGAATTTAGAAATGATTAAAGAGAATCAAATATTTTGTTCCTTTGATTATATTGAAATCTACCAACAGCCATGAATAAGAATAAAATTTTTTATTTATATTTTCACATAGTTTTCCTATATTAAAAATACTGTTTTGAAATCTTCTTTTAAAGAAAAAAATTGCAAGAATGAATGAGTTGAAAAATGGTCAAAGTAGGCTGGGTGCAGTGGCTTGTACCTGTAATCCCTGCACTTTGGGAGGCCAGGGCAGGTGAATCACTTGAGATCAGGAGTTTGAGACCAGCCTGGCCAACATGATGAAACCCTGTCTCTACTAAAAATATAAAAATTAGCCGGGTGTGGTGGTGGGTGCCTGTAATCCCAGCTACTCTGGAGGCTGAGGCAGAATTGCTTCAACCCAGAAGGCAGAGGTGGCAGTGAGCCGAGGTCATGCCACTGCACTCCAGCCTGGATGACAATGGAAGACGCTGTCTCCAAAAAAAAAAAAAAAAAAGTCAAACTACTACTTAATTTCTATAATGAATGAATAATCTGGTTGTCTTTTATATAACTTAATCTCAGTTTCCTCCAATGAAATTTGAATGATCATCATTCTAATTTTAGAAAACATTTAAATCCTATGAAAGCTGATATTCAAGTACGTTATCTAAATGTGGTAAAGACAATTCTAAATTAACTTAGCTATAGATCCAGTTTTGTTGTTTGCTTGTTTTCTTGTGGGTGGGTTTTATGGTTGTTGTTACTTTGATTTTAAAATATTCTACGTTTGTATTTGTTTGGCTAAACCATTTAAAAACAGAGCCTTCACTCACAGAGCTATATTAACTTAGGCAAAAAATAATATGACCACTCTATTTTTTTTTTTTTTTTTTTTTTTTTTGAGACGGAGTTTCGCTCTTGTTACCCAGGCTGGAGTGCAATGGCATGATCTCGGCTCATCGCAACCTCTATCTCCTGGGTTCAGGCAATTCTCCTGCCTCAGCCTCCTGAGTAGCTGGGATTACAGGCACACGCCACCATGCCCAGCTAATTTTTTGTATCTTTAGTAGAGACGGGGTTTCACCATGTTGACCAGGATGGTCTCGATATCTTGACCTTGTGATCCACCCGCCTCGGCCTCCCAAAGTGCTGGGATTTCAGGCTTGAGCCACCGCGCCCGGCCATGATCACTCTATTTTATCTATCTATCAATCTATCATATATCTGTCTATCTTTTTACCGTGTGTCCATCTATTTTACATATTGATTATAGAAACAAATCAGCAATAACTTATAAAATAAGAAAATTACATAAAACATGGTTCAGCATATCTCTAAAGAAATCTTAAATATATCTCCAAAAGAAGTCAGTTCTCATTAATAAGAAACAGTTATAAAAATACCTAAGAGAGGTGTTCAGAACTAGTAAACAGTGAAAAAAAACCCACAAATACTCATAAGAGAACTGCAGATGTCTAAACTACAGTATGTTTAAAGTATGGCATATTCTTGCCATACTATATGTTATTTAAGATAAATAAATTATGGCAAAATAATGTTTGAATTTCATCATAACATGTGTGTATAAAATCATCTCTTGTTTAGAAAGCTAAAATAATTTAAATAAGAAAAATGTATTTAATGTTAATGCTATAATTTATATTTTCAAAAAAGCAAAGTAAAAATAATAATAATTATTATTATTATTATTTTTTTTTTTTTTGAGACGGAGTTTTGCTCCTATTACCCAGGCTGGAGTGCAATGGCGTGATCTCGGCTCACTGCAACCTCCACCTCCTGAGTTCAGGCAATTCTCCTGCCTCAGTCTCCTGAGTAGCTGGGATTACAGGCACGCGCCACCATGCTCAGCTAATTTTTTTGTATTTTTAGTAGAGACGGGGTTTCACCATGTTGACCAGGATGATCTCGATCTCTTGACCTCGTGATGCACCCACCTCGGCCTCCCAAATTGCTGGGATTGCAGGCGTGAGCCCCCGCACCAGGCCACCTATTAGTATTGTCTTGTAGATAATAGTCTTACCTGAGGGAGCAAGAAATGAAAATGGATAAAATGCAAATACACATCCTCTCCACTCCATTCCCAGGCCCTGATGCCTTAGCTTGTGTGTGTCTTTGTGTGTTTGTGGTGGGGGGAAATATGTTCTTACTATGTTACTAAAATAAGGAAAAA
Source organism: Saguinus oedipus (assembly GCA_031835075.1). NCBI lineage: Eukaryota > Metazoa > Chordata > Mammalia > Primates > Cebidae > Saguinus > Saguinus oedipus. The sequence goes on along the minus strand of CM063186.1, from coordinate 47,357,476 downwards.
AAAAAAAAGCAAATTATGCATAGACTGAGGAGAAGGTATTTTGAATCAAGAATTATGATAATTTTCTTCTACGGAGAGGGGTCCAATCCTCCCCAACATACATACACATACAGACCACATGCATGCAGACACACTCAATGCTAAGTAATACTAACAGCACATTCAAAAGAAACATTAACCAATTGCACTAACTTGTGATTTACCACAAGAACTGTTAGTATGACCTAGCACAGAATATTTAAATATTATATTTAACAAGTAAATTATCTTTCTGAATTGTAAAATATTTCTGGGCCATGCCTTACATTGAGAGCATAAAAGTAGAAATTTCTTTCGAGTTCAATTTTAGAAATAAAAAGATACGCAAAGGATTCACTTATCTATCTCCGTAATGTAACTGTAACATTTCACTTTGCAACATGCTCTATTTGTCAGACTTACAGAAATAAAATTAGTGACTTTGCCACTAATGAATTTAACTGGTCTTCTTTATATATACAATTTCCAGTCTTTAAAAAAATATGAGTCGAACTTAACAAATGCACCTTCATTATTAAGGCATTTTGAACGTATGCATTTCTCTCAAATAATTAGCACATGATCTTTCTCAGACATACAGTATACAACTAGCTTCAGTAATATGTCTTGCCTTTATAGGTCAGAGCACAGTAAAGTGTAGAAAAAAATTTTCATATATTGTATTGTGCCCTTTAATTAACAGAAGACCTTACATATTATCACACATCAGCAAAATAAATAAGCAGATAACTAATTTAAATTGGTATCTGAAATTCAGACTACTTTCAATTGAATTTCACGTAACTTACATTTATTCAACATTGACCCTAACTGATTTTTTTTGAGATTACTCAATTACAGTATGTTTTAATCAATGAAAAATGAAAATAATCAACCTGGTTTATTTTTACATGATGGCATAAAAAAGAATGAAAAACAGAAAATAAGAAAATGTGCGTTGTGTTTCTGTATAAATTCATTTTTACTATTTTTTTGAATTTGCATAAGAACACATTGTTTTCCAATTTTCTTTAATGATGCTACTCTATTCTTTCACAAATAACTTGACACTTACTTTAAAGTCCTTACTATATAAACAACTTCTACAGACTTAGTCAATAACATTCAAACTGTATCATTTAAAAAGGCAGTCAATGCATTTTTCTTCAAAATAAATAGAAAACAGGCTAAGTATAGTGGCTCGTGCTTGGAATCCCAGCACTTTGAGAGGCTAAGGCAGCCAGATTGCTTGAGTCCAGGAGTTCAAGATCAGCCTGGGCAACATGGTGAAACCTCATCTCTACAAAAAATAGCCAAGTATGGTGATGTGAACCCATGATCCTGGCTAATCAGGAGGCCAAGGTAGGAGGGTTAATTGAGACTGAGAGGAAGAGGTTGTGGTGAGCAGACATCACATCACTGCACTTCCAGCCTGTGTGACACAGTGAGACCCTTTCTCAATAAATAAACAAATAAGTAAAAATAATAGAGAACATTACCAATATAGAACACTAAAAAGTACATGCATGTTTGAATATTTTTTTCAAATTACATAGTACTTCATTAACAAATAGGAATATAGTATCATAAAAAGAACATTGTAAATAAAATAATAACATCCCAGAATATCTGAATATATGCTGAAAATTTTCCTTTCAATTATTTCAGTTGTACATATTTTTATGCATCCTAATAATTTTAAGAAATGCATAATTTAGGGAAATTACATTTTGATGCCTCCTGCAGCATGAATGTTTATGTCCCCCTCCCAAAACTGGCTGTTGAAATCTAATTCCCAAGTTGATGGTAATTGGAAATGGTGACATGTGGAGTTCATTGAGTCATGACGGCGGGGCTGGCATGAATGAGATTAGTGCCCTTATATAAGAGGCCCTAGGGATCTCCTTTGGGAGCCTTGTATCCTTTCTACCTTCTGAGGACAGGATGAGGAGATGGTTTCCTTTGAACTGGAAAACAGGCCTCACCAGATACCAAATCTGCCTGCACCGTAATGTTGGATTTTCCAGTTTCCAGAACTGAGAAAAATAAATTCCAGTTGTTTATAAGCCACCTAGTCTCTGGCATTTTGTTTTAGCAGGCTGAGTGGATTAATTAAAACATTGGTACTCAGATCTAGGCTTGCTGAAGCAAAAAATACCAAAAAATGTCACTCTGGCTTTAGAGCTGGGAAACGGTTAGGGTTCCAGAATATTCTTTTCTAAGTATTTAATAATGGTAAGTTGAATAATTTTCCTTGATGCTCATTTTAACTATACTTTTTCTCTCTTTTTTGAAATTTTTATTTTTGGTAGGGGATATAGAGAGGTTTGATTATAGGTTTTACCAATAAATTGAAGGAGTATAAATCAGATTTTTTAAAGAAACCTGTATCTGTGGATATTTTTCCTTTTCTTCTGGATCTGTATTAACACCTCACATACTGTAGTTTTCAGTAACCACATGTCTGTAACATGGTATTTAATCTTGGTTAAATGATGTTATAATTAACTTACAGTTTCACAAGACTAAGTTTTCTTCTTTTCCATTTATTATTATTATTATTTTGTTCATTATTATATTAGATTTCAGGGCAGAGTCTTTTTGAGAATATATATGGTGAAAATAATGGTAAAGCAAGAAGTTAAAATATTGTCATGGATTGCCTACCTCATCTCTTTTTAAAACAAATGAGTATTTTGTTATTCAAAATAGAGCTTCATTGATCAAGACACTCCACCTCTAAGTCAACATCAGTTTTCTGTCAGTCGGAATACTCCCCCATTTATCATTTTGGATCATTTTTGCACCAACCTTTTAACTCAAAGCCATTCTTTTTTTTTTTTCTCTTTTCTTTCTTTTTCTTTCTTTTTTTTTTTTTTAATTGTACTTTAGGTTCTGGGGTACACGTGCAGATCATGCAGGATTGTTGCATAGATACACACAAGCCATTCTACCTACTTGTTTAAATGTCCCACTATTTATGCTAAATGTCATGTCTTTACTATCAGTTTGCTATAGTTAATATAGTAACTACATATGTATTCCTTATATCTTCATTTTATGGCTTTAAAACAAATGTTACAACTTCTTAATAGATTTTAACACATAAGCATTGCTTACTCTGTTGCCCCGTAAAGAATTGCCCTGCGAAATGTGTCTCTATCATAAATTCATGCTTTAATTAGGAGCCCATCAGTCTCTTTTATACGTTTTGATGGATTTATGGCTCCCACTATGAAAGTGAACCAAACCATGCAAAACGAATCTCCCTAGTAGGAATATCTTATAGAACAGGACAAATGAAAGACACCTAAGTAATAGAAATTCCCTATGTTCTTCATCAAATGTGTAGGGAAGTGTTTAATCAATGAAAATTCTCAAGTAATACTAAACATAAGCACACTTGTATACTGATAATGCTACAAACTCCTACTTCTCATAGAACTATGTATATGGAGTAGATAGACATTGCAATTCTATCTTGGCATTTAACCTTTAGTTAATTTTCTCCGAATATGACTGGTCACCATTTTTGTCACGGTAATATAACTCTTTTCTAACTTGCATTATATTGAACTAAAATGCCGTAATAGCCTAGACAATTGCATAATTTCTTAGCATTTCATATTGATAAATCATGCTAAAGCATTTATAAACATTCTCTTCTCTTTCCCCACCTAATCCCTTTAACTACTCCTTAAAAGAGCATTGACAGACATTTAAAGAGCAATGAAGTAATTACCACGTTGATATGGTTTAGCTATGTCCTCACCCAAATTTCAACTTGAATTGTTTCTTTCAGAATTCCCAGGTGTTGTAGGAGTGTCCCAGGAGGAGGTAATTGAATCCTGAGGGCCGGTCTTTCCCTTGCTATTCTCGTAGTAATAAGTCTCATGAGATCTGAGGGGTTTATCAGTGGTTTCCACGTTTGCTTCTTCCTCATTTTTTCTTGCCGCCGCCATACAGGAAGTGCCTTTTGCCTCCTGCCAGGATTCTGAGGCCTCGCCAGCCATGTGGAACTGCAAGTCCAATTAAACCTCTTTTTCTCCCAGGCTCCAGTATGTCTTCATCAGCAGTGTGAAAATGAACTTATACACCTGTGTCGAAAAACAGAGACTTCCTAGCAAACATTTTATGACATTTAAAGAGTTGAAGGTTGAGGCATGTTGGAAAACAATACTGGGGACGAAGATGCGTAAGTGTGATGCAAATGTTAGTGGTGTAGCTCTATGGATTCTATTTCTTCTATTTATTCTTCTAGGCATCTGATATCTTTTGGCTCTGTGTCCCCACCCAAGTCTCATGTTGAGTTATGATCTTCAGTGTTGGAAGAAGAGCCCGTTGGGAGGTGACTGGATCATGGGGGCAGATTTTCCCCTGGGTGTCCTCATGATAGTGAGTTCTCATTAGATCTGGTTGTTTAAAAGTATGTAGCACTTTCTGCATTGCTCCCTCTCTCTTCTGCCACATGTAAAGGTTTGCTTGCACATCCTTCACCTTCCATCACGATTGTAAGATTCCTGAGGCCTCCTAGCCATGCTACCTGTACAGCCTGAGGAACAATGAGTGAATTAAACTCTTTTTCTTTATAAATTACCCAGCCTCAGGTAGTTCTTTGTAGCAGTTGAGAATGGACTAACACAGCATTATCTCCAAATTTAAGCCCCTGCCTTCCTAAAATTCATTTGAGAATTATCTAATATTTTGCTTTTATGCTCACGAATACTAAGTTCATGGTTTAAGTTTATTTTATATATTCCTTATTTTAGTCATTTCTGCAAAGTCCATGCTGATTTTCTTAATTAAAATCCCTATTACTGGTTTTTACTCAAAACATAATTAGTTTAGAGGCTAAAGTAATATTCTTCAGTTTTCATAAATAGATAAGCATTTTGTTTGCTTCTACCAATCTTTATATCTTAAAGTTACTAGTACACTGACATGTCTGAACACAACTGTTGTGTATATTTTAGAGATGTATGCAATTGAAACCATATAGTCAGTGCTAAGTAGTGCATAGCTTTTCTTGATCAGCTTTATTTTTTTGTGAGGTTTATTTCTTTGTGTGTATGTATGTATGTGTGTGTCTTTTTAGGCTGCAATACGTTTCTCATACTTTTCCATGTGTGGTATTAAATGGAATGAAGGTATGGCATTAAACAATTTCATTTATCTTAATTAATATTCATTAATTTGTTGTTGCCAAACAAAACCTATTTTAATTTTTTTGTATACTCATATTTACAGCAGTTTTATTCAAAATTGCTAAAACATGAAACAACCCAAGTGTCCATCAATGAATGAATGGATTCACAGAATGTGGAAATGCATAGAGTGGAAGAGTGTTCAGCCTTAAAAAAATGAGAATTTTGAAACTTGAGGACAGTATGCTAAATGAAATCAGCCATTGCAAAAGACAAATACTGTATGATTTCACTTTTTATTTCTTACTTAAGCCAGCAAGGTAGGGATTTTTTTTTAATTGCATTTTAGGTTTTGGGGTACATGTGCAGAACATGCAAGATAGTTGCATAGGTACACACGTGGCAGTGTGATTTACTGTCTTCCTCCCCTTCACCCACATCTGGCATTTCTCTCCATGCTATCCCTCCCCCTCCACTGTCCCTCCCCTATTCCCCCCAATAGACCCCAGTGTGTAGTACTCCCCTCCCTGTGTCCATGTGTTCTCATTGTTCATCACCCGCCTATGAGTGAGAATATGCGGTATTTCATTTTCTGTTCTTGTGTCAGTTTGCTGAGAATGATGTTCTCCAGATTCATCCATGTCCCTACAAAGGACACAAACTCACCATTTTTGATTGCTGCATAATATTCCATGGTGTATATGTGCCACATTTTCCCAGTCCAGTCTATCATCGATGGGCATTTGGGTTGGTTCCAGGTCTTTGCTATTGTAAACAGTGCTGCAATGAACATTTGTGTGCATGTGTCTTTATAGTAGAATGATTTATAGTCCTTTGGATATATACCCAGTAATGGGATTGCTGGGTCAAATGGAATTTCTATTTCTAGGTCCTTGAGGAATCGCCACACTGTCTTTCACAATGGTTGAACTAATTTACACTCCCACCAGCAGTGTAAAAGTGCTATTTCCCCACATCCTCTCCAGCACCTGTTGTCTCCAGATTTTTTTTTTAATTGTGTTTTATGTTTTGGGGTACATGTGCAGAACATGCAAGATAGTTGCATAGGTACATACATGGCAGTGTGTTTGATGCCTTCCACCCGTTCACCCACATTTGGCATTTCTCCCCATGTTATCCCTCCCCAGCTCTGCCCCCCCGCTGTCTCTCCCCTATTCCCCCCAATAGACCCCAGTGTGTAGTGCTCCCTTCCCTGTGTCCATGTGTTCTTATTGTTCATCACCTGCCTATGAGTGAGAATATGCGCTGTTTCATTTTCTATTCTTGTGTCAGTTTGCTGAGAATGATATTCTCCAGATTCACCCATGTCCCTACAAAGGACACAAACTCATCATTTTTGATTGCTGCATAATATTCCATGGTGTATATGTGCCACATTTTCCCAGACCAGTCTATCATCGATGGGCATTTGGGTTGGTTCCAGGTGGCGTGAGATGGTATCTCAATGTAGTTTTGATTTGCATTTCTCTGATGACCAGTGATGATGAGCATTTTTTTCATATGTTTGTTGGCCTCATGTATGTCTTCTTTTGTAAAGTGTCTGTTCATATTCTTTGCCCATTTTTGAATGGGCTTGTTTGTTTTCTTCTTGTAAATCTGTTTGAGTTCTTTGTAAATTATGGATATCAACCCTTTGTCAGATGGGTGCAAAATTTTTTGCCCATTCTGTTGGTTGTCGATTCACTCTAGTGACTGTTTCTTTTGCTGTACAGAAGCTGTGAAGTTTGATTAGGTCCCATTTGTCTATTTTGGCTTTTGCTGCCAATGCTTTTGGTGTTTTGGTCATGAAGTCCTTGCCTACTCCTATATCCTGAATGTTTTTGCCTCGATTTTCTTCTAGGGTTTTTATGGTGCCAGGTCTTATGTTTAAGTCTTTAATCCATCTGGAGTTAATTTTAGTGTAAGGTGTCAGGAAGGGGTCCAGTTTCTGCTTTCTGCACTTGGCTAGCCAGTTTTCCCAACACCATTTATTAAACAGGGAATCCTTTCCCCATTGCTTGTTTTTGTCTGGTTTATCAAAGATTGTATGGTTGTAGATATGTTATGTTTCCTCCAATGCCTCTGTTCTGTTCCATTGGTCTATATCTCTGTTTTGGTACCAGTACCATGCTGTTTTGATTACTGTAGCCTTGTAGTATAGTTTGAAGTTCGGTAGTGTGATGCCTCCTGCTGTGTTCTTTTTGCTTAGAATTGACTTGGCTATGCGGCTCTCTTTTTGTTCCATATGAAGATCAAGGTCGTTTTTTTCAGTTCTGTGAAGAAAGTCAATGGTAGCTTGATGGGGATAGCATTGAATCTGTAAATTACTTTGGGCAGTATGGCCATTTTCATGATATTGATTCTTCCTAACCATGAACATGGAATGTTTCTCCATCTGTTTGTGTCCTCTCTTTATTTCGTTGAGCAGTGGTGTGTAGTTCTCCTTGAAGAGGTCCCTTACATTCTTTGTTAGTTGTGTTCCTAGGTATTTTATTCTCTTTATAGCAATTGTGAATGGCAGTTCATTCTTGATTTGACTCTCATAAGTCTGTTACTGGTGTATAGGAACGCTTGTGATTTTTGCACATTGATTTTATATCCTGAGACTTTGCTCAAGTTGCTTATCAGTTTCAGGAGTTTTTGGGCTGAGACGATGGGGTCTTCTAGATATACTATCATGTCGTCTGCAAATAGAGACAATTTGGCTTCCACCTTTCCTATTTGAATACCCTTTATTTCTTGTTCTTGCCTGATTGCTCTGGCTAGAACTTCCAGTACTATATTGAATAGGAGTGGTGAGAGAGGGCATCCTTGTCTAGTGCCGGATTTCAAAAGGAATGCTTTCAGTTTTTGCCCATTCAGTATGATATTGGCTGTTGGTTTGTCGTAAATAGCTTTTATTATTTTGAGATACATTCCATCAATACCGAGTTTATTGAGGGCATTTAGCGTAAAGGTCTGTTGAATTTTGACAAAGGTCTTCTCTGCATCAATTGAGATAATCATGTGGTTTTTGTTTTTGGTTCTGTTTATGTGGTGAATTACGTTTATAGACTTGCATATGTTGAACCAGCCTTGCATCCCCGGGATGAATCCTGCTTGATCATGATGGATAAGTTTTTTAATGTGCTGTTGCAATCGGTTTGCCAGTATTTTATTGAAGATTTTTGCATCTATGTTCATCATGGATATTGGCCTGAAGTTTTCTTTTCTTGTTGAGTCTCTGCCAGATTTTGGTATCAGGATGATGTTGGTCTCATAAAATGATTTGGGAAGGATTTCCTCTTTTTGAATTATTAGGAATAGTTTCAGGAGGAATGGTACCAGCTCCTCTTTGTGTGTCTGGTAGAATTCAGCTGTGAACCCATCTGGACCTGGGCTTTCTTTGTGTGGTAGGCTCTTAATTGCTGCCTCAACTTCAGACCTTGTTATTGGTCTATTCATAGTTTCGACTTCCTCCTGGTTTAGGCTTGGGAAAACACAGGTGTCCAGGAATTTATCCATTTCTTCCAGGTTTACTAGTTTATGTGCATAGCGTTGTTTGTAATATTCTCTGATGATGGTTTGAATTTCTGTGGAACTTGTGGTGATTTCCCCTTTATCATTTTGTATTACATCTATTTTAAAAACTACAAATTTACAGAAAATGTGCAAGAATATTTTATCTGTCTGCTACGTATATATGTCTCTCCTTTGCATATACATACTTTACTATGTGGCTTAGTATATCAGTGTAAGTTGTAGACATTATTACACTTTAAACCCAAGTACTTTATAGTGTTTCTCAAAAGGAAGAAAATTAATTCTCCTGCATAACCACAACAAAATCATCACATAAAGTTAGAGCTATTTCAGAATTCTTATCTCATTTAAAGCCTATATCCAAATGTCTTCAGTTACTCAGTATTGTCATTTTATAGCTTTGTTGTTGTTGTTTTTTTGTTTTCTTTTCTCTCTCGTTTTTTTTTTCTTTTTTTTGAGCAGGTAGATCCAGTTTCTTATACTACCTTGCAATTAAATGTCAAAATTACACATCTCTGTAACATTGAGCATTTCTCTCATTTCTTTTGTTATTAGACTTTTGCATTCTGTGCTCCAACATATTTAATGAAAATAAAACAAGACAAAGAAAAAGGAAAATTGTAGTGCCTTCTGAAAGCTAATTTATTTTGTTTAAGAAAGAATCGTATGAAAACCCAAACAATTATTCACTCCTTAGTAGAAAATATCACTATTAAAAAGTAGTCTTTAACCTCACTAAGAATAGTACATGAGGAAAAACATATGAAATTTGTTGCTAATTGACTCCTTCTTCCAGTGAGAGAGCTGCTGAGTTAACTCCCTGAGTATGCTTTGCATTCTTCATGCCAGGATCCTCTGCCATGGTTCACGTTTTTTCTGCATTTTGTGAACTCTTAAGGGTGCAGTAACTTCAGGGAAGGTTAGAAACCCCGAAAACTACAGTATAAATAGCCAGAACTGAACAAGCAGAAATTCTATGAGGTTTTTTTCTTTGAGAAGTTTAATATATTTAAAAAATAATCTAGAAATAATATATTCCACATGATCAATATTAAAACAATCAATGTAAAATGTAATATTATATTTATTACAAAATCTTATATTTATGTTTGTCTTTGTGTCATTAGTATTATGTACTGTTTCAGAAAGAGCTGACTGTACTACTTCACAAAAAAATCAAATGGGGATCTTTTTGTTTTCTGATAATCTCTGACCTTCATATGAGAAAACGAGAATGTAGGGCATGCCTCAGTCACACTACCATATCCATTATGGGCTTTTTCTTTATTATATTTCTATTAGCATTTTCTCAAGATATTGTTTATTTTGTTTCTTCATAATTGTTTTATATATGCATATAAAAATCTTTGTATCTTTTTAATTCTGATTGCAAGCTAATGTTCCAGAAAGTAAAACAAATTTGAACCCTCTAATGAAAATTCATGTCAGCAACTTGTCATAAGTAGAATCAACACAATGGTATTATAGTTCTTCAGAGGAGGGAAAAATTCACAATAGCATTGACTTTTTGATAGGGTGGGTTTGAGTTTTATACGATTACTTTATGTAAACTTGGCTGAAAACTCTATTCATTTTCCTGCCATTTGAATTACAGATTCTGTGTTCAGTCAAAATAGGAGATAGTATGCTATACAATGTTAAAATTCCTGTCTTATTTGAATGATGCCCCAAATGTTGATATGAATTACATAGTGTGTCCTGCTGTGAGCATCAGAAGGTATGTAAAAGTTCAGGCACAGAAAGAACTCAGCATTGAACGATAGTGACTGACTTTTATGGATAAGTTTGTCATTCAACAAGTGCATAACTTTGCTATTTTATATGACATATTTGTAATTAATTTAGGAGGAGGTCTTTCTTTTATATTTGTAGGTAACTAAAATTAATTATATTATAAAATAGTAAGAACTAAAATGGTAATCTGTGGTTAAATAGCATTTGTTGTCGATATTGAAAATGTCAAATGTTTATGGAACGTCTGATTTAATATCAGGAATTTCAACATAGTACCATGGAGGAGGAGGGGATGTGGTTGAGAGGAAACAAGATTAACCTTGTCCTGAGAATTATCAATGCTTGCCTGGTAGGTACACTGGGGTTCATGGAAATTTTTTTCTACTTTTGCATATATTTGAGACTTTCTATTTAAAAAATGTTTTAAAGATGAAACAGGAATATTCCAGAGAGGTTTGCTACCATTTGTGAGTAGCATAAAAACTTCAGACTAGAGAAGAGCTCTTACCTCTAGTGCAGAACTGTGCAAAACTATCCTTGAATTTTTGACATTCTGAGTAAATAGATTTTTTCAACGACAATGCACAAAATATTCATTACAATTATTCTCAAATCCAGAGGGTTTTTTTTTTTTGCCTTTAAATATTGCTATCCAGTGTGGTCATCTTGTTAAAATGAAGAAAAGGAACGCATGCATTACAAAGAGCCTATCCTATCCTACATGACAATAGTATACCAGCTTAGACACAGAGATCAGGAGAGAATAAAGCAATAGCTGAAAACCCAAGCACAGAGATCAGATAAAACGTATGGTAGGGAAATAGAGAGAAAGAAAACAACTATTCAAACCGTAAAAAAAAAAAAAATAAGAAGAAAGAAATGTAAGGCTGTACAAACATTAACTTGTCTGTGTTTTTTCAAGTAGTGACAACTGGCTCTGTTTTGCCTCCTTGGAAAGACGAAAATAATTCTTGTTGAGCAACTGCCCAGAGTAGTCCTGTGGAAAGAAAAAACGAGTAAAGAGAACTCAAATTATCTGAGTCAAAAATAAAAGTCGTTCTCTTCTAAAATATAATTTGTTTCTATTTAAGGTTTAAATGAAATAAAACATCCTCTCCTTGGGGGAGACTGTTTAAATATTTAGCCCCTAAAACTTAAAAAAAAAAAAAAAGACTAGACTAAACAATAAGACTTCTATTTTTAATGGTCTTTAACTCTCACTATCCTTTTAATTTCATGTGGAGCAGAGGGAACACAGCTGCCTTATTGACCCTTGTGCTTAAACTAGTTCTTGGCATATATGAGGGACTGACTCTAGAAGAGGGTCTTGTCTATTTGAAAGCATACATGCTGTAACCATTAAACTGAATGCTGATGTTACAGTCTTTACAAGACATCTGCTCACCTTATTAGTAATTCCTTTCTCCCTTGCCATGTTAATCGCTATCTCACTTCTGATCAGTATACATTGCAAGTCCTGCCTACTCAATTTACCTTTAGGCATCATGACTCCCATGGTAGTGCCCTGGCTGCCTTCCCAGAATATTTTATTGGTGACCCTGTTATTCTCTTCTTTAAACACAAAGTTAATTATAACTTGTTGGAACCTCTAATGATATCTGATGACCTTTGGGACATCATACACTCCCTCACTATACTTTTAACAAATAGAGCAGAGTCTATGAAAGAAAGTGTCCTCTACAAAAATACCAGATCAGACAAGGGCAACCTGAATGGTCTCTTCTGATCAAGCGTGACTGCAGACATTGTATTTGTAAGGACTCAGATCCTAGGGACTGGATTGACTCTGATGTTATTCCAAGAGAATGGAACACCCATAATTTCACCTCTAATTAGTATGTGCTAAATTAAACTTGAACTGGAAATATAAAGCTGAGAAAAGAGGCTTCTATAACACAGCCTAATTTCCTTTCTAAAAGATTTGGATTTTCACAAACTGATATAATAGCTCATGCTTAAATTAGATTTATTTGTTAATTTAATTTGGTATGCATTTAGATGTATTAGATATCAGAGCAATTTTAGGAAAATCTATTACACATTATTTTCAGTTTAGATATTTATAAATATATATGTCAATACATAATATATGTATTTAATTGTAAAAATACGCCTTCTTATAGATTATGAATTGTAGAATACCAACATGGTAGTAACCTTAATGGATTCATATTTATGTTATATTCAAAAGCATGTGAGTGATCAATTTTGGCAAGTTATATATCATTTCATTCAATGTTTCTCATAAGTATTCATGGTGTTTGCTATTGATAAATAAAAATTTCTTGATGTGGTACATTTTTCTTGTTGTAGAGTAAAAGTGAGTTCAAATAAAACAGAAGTATATCCTTAATTATTGAAAATATTCATAGATAATGGAATACAGCTATTTTGTATTAAAGTTATAAAAAGGGAAGCTAGGCCGGGGCGATGATTCACACCTGTAATCCCAGCACTTTGGGAGGCCGAGGCAGGTGGATCACTTGAGTAGTCAGCCTGGCCAGCACAGTGAAATCCCATCTCTACTAAAAATACAAAAATTAGCTGGGAGTGTTAGCACACACCTGTAGTCCCAGCTACCTGGGAGGCTGAGGCTGGAGAATTACTTGAACTTGTGAGGTGGAGGTTGCAGTGAGTTGAGATTATGCCATTGCACTCCATCCTGGGTAACAAAATGAGACTCAGTCTCAAAACAAAAAGTAGAAAACCATTGTGGATCTTTATATTTTATTAAAAAGTAAGCAACATACAAATATTTAAAAAGGGATATACCTTCATTCATTACAACCTGAAATATAAGTATACGAGTATGTTATGTAAGTATTTAAGTATGTTGAGCTTACATACAATACATTTCATGGATATGGATTTATGGAATCAGGAATTTCATGGATAAAGAGTAAGTATATACATAATTGTTACTGTAATTGTGTTTTGTTACATGAATCATGATCTATAATTTTACTATATATTAGTGAGAAATTAGTTCATAAACCCTCTTCTCCAGAATATGACATTTATTCTGAAAAATATGTATAATTTGTATGAATGAGCTATGAATCATACATGAAAAGAAAAATAATGCAAATAAAATGACTGTACTATTATACAATTAGGGACAGTAAACAGGTTAATAACAGTTGAGAGAAAAAGGAAAGAAAAAGAGATGTGTTTGAAAGACAACAAAAAGTTGAGTTCTCAAGGCCATCGCATACCCTTCTCTCACCAAATAACCTTTAGACTTCTATTTCAAAAAGCTACTTATTGGAACAAAGATTCTACAGAAGTAATTGATACTTCCTGTTTTCCAGAAGTTACTAAACAATGTCAATTATAGCAGAGTGGCCTCAGAGGCCCTCAGTATGCGATATTCACCTGTTAGCTGGTAACAAATCTTATCGCTGAGGGAAAGTACGGTGGTATTAACCCAGGGCATGTCATTGCATAATAAGCCTGATATGATAATTTTGAAGGGCTGGGATGAGGCACAAGTAGAAAGGGAACGACTGTGTTATACTCTACTTTTAGCACTTGAATGGAATGTGAGAAATAATAATTATGAAGATTTAGTGGTTGACTGGCTTCTGTGTGCCTTGGAAGCTTTAAATAAAAAGGCTTCTATGAGACAAATGGCAAGCCGAGGCATATCGTGGAAGCCAAAAGGCCTCTGTGGCAGAGTTTAATGAGATATTCAACTTTGGCAGCCATAGATCAGAGTACTCCAAATCAAGCTGCAGATTTAACCATAATGATGAAGAAACATATAGTTTTTTTAAAAAAATGGACATTTGACAGTTCTTCTAAAATGAAACAACGGTCTGGTAGGGATTGAGGGAGAAATTTGGATGACTGTGTCTGTGAGTCATTTGAATCGACAGATTTCCTTAAACTCTCTGGGCTGGCACAAGCAACACAGACCTCACTGTTGAAAGACAGAAGCCTCCTCTTGCCTGGAGGGCCTTAGACACACTTCCCTGTTACATACCTTAAACAAAGTATACCTGCCATATTCTGAATTCACCCCTGTACTAACCATTGTCTTCTGACAAGTAGCTGGGTTTAGATCTCAGCAAGCACAAAGAAAAATATGTTCTCTGCTGTAAGTAGCTTATTCACAGGAAAATGTTATAGGATCTGACAAGTATGTACCAGCAGAAACAAGAGAAATATTTTTGAGCGTCAGTCTTAAAATTGTTGGACTGGGGCGGGGTGTGGTGGCTCACGCCTGTAATCACAGCACTTTGGGAGACCAAGGAAAGTGGATCACAAGGTCAGGAGATCAAGACCATCCTGGCCGAAGTGGAGAAACCTGTCTCTGATTAAAAAAAAAAAAAACACAAAAAGAATTAGCCAGACATGGTGGTGCATGCCTGTAGTCCCAGCTACTAAGGACACTGAGGCAGAATAGCTTGAACCCAGGAAGCAGAGGTAGCAGTGAGCTGAGATTTCACCACTGCACTCCAGCCTGGTGACAGAGTGAGACTCTATTTCAAAAAAAGACAAAAAAGAAAAAGAAATTGTTGGACTGGAAGGAAGTGAAGTCTGTGCCTGAATAAAATTGAGTTTATGGATGTTTAATACTTTCTTGTGAGTCAAGTTTTAACATCAGACAGTTACACCTGGAACTAATCCTAATATGCTTTAGGACAGTAAAATGATGCCTAGAAACAATAATTGGCCTTTTATAAGTGAAAGTATATAAATTTCAGACTTGTGGGAGTTTGGGTGGAGGTGTAAGAAAACTCAGGAAAAAAACTTCAAGGAATAGAATTTTTACAAAAACTGTAAAGCTCATCATCTGACTATGTTCTTCAGTATGGCCCTGAATACATGCTTACACAAAAGCAGTAAATGTTGCACTAGTGGAGAGGGCACTGACATCATTATGGTTAGTAGTGACTGTAGAAAAACTTGCTGTGGTCAGCAAGTGCGGTGGCTCATGCCTGTAATCCCAGCACTTTGGGAGGCTGAGGTAGGTGGATCACAAGATCAGGAGATAGAGACCACCCTGGCTAAGATGGTGAAACCCATCTCTACTAAAAAATAAAAATAAAAAATTAGCCGGGCGTGGTGGCACACACCTGTAGTCCCAGCTATTCAGGAGGCTAAGGCAGGAGAATCTCTTAAACCTGAAAGGCAGAGGTTGCAGTGAGCTGAGATCACACCACTGCAGTCCAGCCTGGGCAACAGAGGAAGACTCAGTCTCAAAAAAGCAAAACAGAACAAAAAGTCAAAGACAAAACAAAACAAAAAAACTTGCTGTGGCCTTGGTTCCACATTTCAGTGAGGATGATAGGATTCCACAGTGGCAGAAACCAGGTGTCCACACTTAGCTATCAGAGAATAGCTAGAATAATATTCCAAAGAGAAACAATGCCAGGGTAAGAAGTAAGGTGCCATGCTCCAAAATGATCCATCATGATTATTCATACACTATGGTGCTCTGAGGGATGATAGATGTTGACATGACCTATTAATATTTAACATACACAAGCAAAGAAACTCAGTATCTGTTACTGCTGCCTCAAGAGAAAATCGTGATCACTCATTTAATTTCCAGATTTGAATCCATTTTTGAAACTAGTATTTATCACTTGCAAAGGATTATTATTTCAAGAAACTCTTGTACAATAAATGTTCCTCTAATGTCCTCTAGAAAATTGTTACTTGTAGTCTTTTTCCCTGGGATGCAAGGTTGGTTCAACATATGTAAATCAATAAATGTAATTCACCGCATAAACAGAACCAAAAACAAAAATATATGCAGAAAAGGCTTTTGATAAAATTCAACATTCCTTCATGTTAAAAATCCTCAACAAACTAGGCTTTGAAAGAATAGACTTCAAAATATTCTTGAAAATAACAGGAGCAGCTGGGCCTGGTGGCTTCTGTCTGTAATGCCAGCCCTTTGCAAGGCCAGGGTAGGGGATCACAAGATCAGGAGTTCAAGACCAGCCTGGCCAACATAATGAAATCCCGTCTTTACTAAAAATACAAAATTTAGCCAGGCATGTTGGCGGATACCTGTAGTCACAGCTACTCAGGAGGCTGAGGCAGGAGAATTGCTTGAACTTGGGAGGCAGAGGTTGCAGTGAGCCGAGATCGTGCCACTGCACTCCAGCCTGGGTGACAGTGTGAGTCTCTGTTGAAAAAATAAAAATTAGAAAAGAACAATAGCAATCTATGAAAACCCCACAGTCATCATACTAAACAGGTAAAAGCTGGAAGCATTCCCCTTGAAGACTACTAGAACAAGACAAGGACGCCCGCTTTCATCCCATAGTACTGCAAGTCCTAGCAAGAACAATCAGGAAAGAGAAAAAAATAAAGGACATTCAAATAGAAGGAGAAGAAGTCAAACTATCCTTTTCTACAAACGATGTAATTCTACACCTAGAAAACTCCAAAATCTCTGCCCAGGAGCTCCTTGATATGGTAAACATCAGCAAAGTTTTCAGATGCAAAATCAATGTACGAAGATCAGTAGTATTTCTATATGCCAAAAAACATACAACATGAGTATCAAATCAGGAACACAATCCCATTCAAAATAGACCCCGAAAGAATAAAATATGTAGAAATACAGCTAACCAAGGAGGTGAAAGACCTCTTCATTGAAAAGTACAAAACACTGCTAAAAGAAAATAGAAATGACACAAACAAATGGAAAAACATTCCATGTTCATTAATGGAAAGACTCAATATTGTTAAAATGGCCATATTGCCCAAAGAAATCTACAGATTCAGTGCTATGCTTGTCAAACCACCATTGACATTCTTCATATAATTAGAAAAAAAAAACTATTCTAAAATTCATATGAAACCTAAAAACAGCCGAATATCCAACACAATCATAAGCAAAAGAGCAAAGCTAGAGGAATCATGTTACCCAACTTCAAACTATACCACAAGGCTACAGTAACCAAAACAGCATAGACTAGAACTGGTATAAAAATTGACACACAGACAAACGAAACAAAATAGAGAACCCAGAAATAATGCCACACGCCTAAAACTATCTGATCTTAGACAACATTGATAAAAATAAGCAATGGGAAAAAAACTTTCTATTCAATAAACGGTGCTGGAATAACTGGTTAGCTATATACAGAAGATTGAAACTGGACCCCTTCCTTGCACCATATAGAAAAACTACCTCAGGATAGATTAAAATCTTAAATGTGAAACCCCAAACTCTAAAAGCTTTGGAAGACAACTGAGGCAATACCATTCAGGGCATAGGTGCAGGAAAAGATTTTATGACAAAGACACAAAAAGCGATGGCAACCAAAACAAAAATTGGCAATGGGACCTAATTAAACGAAATGGCTTTTGCACAGCAACAGAAACTATCAACATGATAAACAGGCAACTTATAAAATAGGAGAAAATATTTTCAAACTAGGCTCATGATAAATGTCTAATATTCAGAAATTATAAGGAACTTAAGTACCTTTATAAGTGAAAAATAATGCCATTAAAAAAGTGGGCAAAGAACATGACTAGACCCTTTTCAAAAGAAGACATATACATGGCCAACAAGCGTATGAAAAAGATTTTCAACATCACTAATCATTAGAGAAATGCAAATTAAAACCACAATGAGAAACCATCTCACACTGGTCAGAATGGCTATCACTAAAAAGTCAAAAAATAACAGATGCTGGTGACATTGTGGAGAAAAGAAAATGCTTCCACAGTGCTGAAGGGAATGTAAATTCATTCAGCTATTGTGTAAAGCAGTGTGGCAATTCCTCAAATAAAACAGAATTATAATTTGAGCCAGAAATCAAAGGAATACATATTGTTCCACCATAAAGACACATGCTTGCAGTACTCATTGCAGCATTATTCACAATAGAAATAATGAGGCTGGGAAAACTGGTTATTCATATAGAGAAGGAAGAAACTAGATCCCCATCTTTCACCATATGCAAAAAAATCACCTCAGAATGGATTAAAGACTTTAATGTAAGACCCAAAACTGTAAAACTATAGATGAAAACAATGGAGAAATGCTGCAAGACATCGATCTGAGCAAAGATGCTTGAGCAAGAACTCAAAAGTACAGGTAACAAAAGCAAAATTAGACATATAATGTTACATCATGCTAAAAAGCTACACAGCAAAGAAAACAACATGGTACAAGGATAATCTACAGAATGATAGAAAGTATTTGTATACTATGCACCTGACAAGGAATTAGTAACCAGAATATACAAGAAACTCAAACAATTCAATGGCCAAAAAAGAAAAGCCTGAAGTAATCAAATTTTTAAAATGAGTAAAGGAACTGAATAGACTCTTCCTAAAACAAGACGTGCAAATAATCAACATCATATGAAAAAACAAAAGATCAACATCGCCAATCACCAGGGAAATGCAAATCCAATCAACAGTGAGATATTAACTCATCCATTTAGGTTAACTATTATCAAAAATACAAAAAAAATAAATGCTAGAAAGGACGTGGAGAAAGAGGTATCCTTATACTGTGTTGGTGGGAATGTAAATTTGTATAGCCATATTGGAAAGAAATACGGAGTAACCTGAAAATACTAAAAATACAACTGCCAATTATTAAATAATCTCACTTTTGGGTGTGTATTCAAAATAAAGGAAAACAGCTTTTGGAAAAGACAGATGCAGCTCTATCCACAATAACTGAAGTTCGATATCAACTGAGGTGTCCAATAGCAAATTAATATGTAAAGAAAATGTGATATATATGCAAAATAGAAAACTGTTCAGCTGTAAAAAGAAAAAATTCCTGTCAGTTGCAGGAGCATGGGTGAAACTGAAGGTGATTATGTTAAGTTAAATAAGCACAAACAACAAATATTGCATATTTTCTTTCCTATCTGGGAGCTAATAAAATGGATCTCATAGAGGCAGAGAGTAGAATGGTGATGACCAGAGGCTTGAAAGGGAAGGCGATAGGTTGAGAATTAGTGAAGTTGGCTAATGGTTACAACAATACAGTTAAATATGAGCAATAAGTTCCAATAGGTGACAGTACATTAAGAAACTTTTATTTGCTAAAAATATACAGTATATATCAAAAACGCAGGAAGACAAATTGTAATGGTCCCAAAATAAAAAAAAGCTAAAATTTTAAGGTAATAGATATCCCATTTACCCTAATTTTATCCTTAAACATTCTATACATGTATGAAAATACCACTTGCACCCCATTAATATGTACAACTCTGATATATCAGTTAAAAAGTGGGGGTAACAAACATGTACTCCCTGTATCTAAAATAAAAGTTGAAATTTTTATTTTTATTTTTGAATTTTTTTTTATTTCAATAGGATTTGGGGAAGAGGTGGTATATGGTTACATGAATAAGTTCTTTATTGATCATTTTGGAAATTTTGGTTTAGCCAGGACCCAAGCAGTGTATATTGTACCCAATGTATAGCCTTTCATTCCTTGTGAACCTACAGCCTTTTCCCTGAGTCTCCAAGTTCCAATGTATCATTCTTATGCCTTTGCATCCTGATAGCTTAGCTCCCACATGTGAGGGAGAACATATGATGTTTTAAAACGCTGCCCATCGTTTTTATGCATTTTAAAGTGTTATGACTTTTATGCTTAACTCAGATGTCACATTAAAAAAGCTTCTAAGTACCATTTGTCAAGGGCATTAAATGTGTTTTGATGACTTTTTAAATGTCATATTAACAATTTAATGAGCTGAGACATATAACTTGCACCCTGAAACATATTTCATCTGAAATATTTTACACATTAGTGACATTTTAAAGAAAAGTTTAGAAGTGTACCTTTAACAACTTCACAGCACACTTGTATTTGAACCTGAGTCTTAACGCCCCCTCACTTTTCCATTATGCCTCAGCCATTGTGACACCCCTCTAAATTTACTCTTGCTTTGTTTCTGCATATGCTATTCTCTTTAGAGAGAATAATTTGCTTTTGTTTTATTTCTCAACCTCTTTCAATTTTCTGCTTAAATTTCACTTTCAGAGGGATATTCTCTTACTATGTTGTTTAAACTAGAACTTTTTTCTGACCCATCAAAATTGTCACTGTTTAGGTCCTTATCTCATTTAATTTGGAACACTTTTCACTACCTGAAACATTATACACAATTTCTTTTCTGTTTTATTTCTCTCACACAACAAACATAAACTAGCTATAAATATCAATATTATTTTGAATATCAAGTGTTTTCTCAATGCTCAGAATAGTATCTGATTTGTAGAAGGTGCTTAATGTATGTGTAATGATTGAATAAAATTAATAGCATTTTATTTTTCAACAACATTTCTTATATTTATTTTGTTTTTGTTCAGGATGATATGCCAATACAATTTAATATTTGTTAATTTAATAAATGTATTTTAAATCTGTTACTGGAAAAAGTGTATTTTCTGGCTAAAGCAGTTGTTGTTCTTTGAAATAAATAAGTTACGAATTCCAGTGGCCTCATCAAACTGCCAAAGTGTAATTGTGGTTATATAAAAATAATGGAAGCTTCTTTAAAATTAAACATTGTGTATTTTATAGATCTAGAAAGGCTCAATAAGTTCCCTGTCCTCTGTACCACAATATAACAAACAGGCATTTTCTAAATCAATGCTTTTACTATGTAAGTGGTAAAATAAATCTAGTAATTTACCAATACAGCAAAAGTTATTAAATCTTTGTTGAAGAAAATGTCACACCAATTAGAAACTTCCTTTGTAAACATGGCACCATCAGGGCAGCAATCTACTAACACCAAATAAAGATTTTCAGGAGTGTTGAGTGGATTTACACATAGTGTTCCTCCAAAAGAAAATATCACTTTATGAGCCTGACAAGAGTCAGCCAAGTAGCAGCTGTTCTGTAACCCTAGTCATATAAAAATAATAGAATTGAGATGATGAGCTATCCAAGGTAGAAATAGTATTAATGTGTCATTTTTATAAAGAGAAATACAGCAAACTATCAAAATAAAGAGAATAGGCAAAACAAATCAAATTCTTCAGTCTGGACTGTAAGATGAATGTTGGTGAATCATTCATCTTTTTAAACTGTCTTTTGAAAAGAAATTACATTATCAGATGCATTTGTTCCACCACCTTGTGTTACACTGATTTACTATTAATATAGCATGCACTGGATTCTTTCTTCACCTCAGCAACTTTAATTGCTGCTTCTCATTTTCCTTCTGTGGCTGAAGCCCAGTATCTTGATCAAGGTGTTATCATACAAAAGGAATATTTTTATATATAAATGACAAACTGCCCTAATATATCTCAGTACAACTACCCTACTCTAGAGTAGCAATAGTTAGGGCCATAAATAAAGTCTTGCTTCTGTTAAACCAAAGAATAACAGCAATGACATTAACTGTGCATCTGGAAAACACCTAAGTGAATAGTCCCAAAGGATATCTCAGATGATAGAAAAAAAGATAGAAAAGACCAGTCACTTCTTAAAGTTTGTAGCATGAATTCAGAATGCACTTGCTCAATTGTCAAGGACAATATATTATTCTCATGTAAGTTTATTGTTTAGTCAAGAATGAAAAGCACTTTATATGCCTTCTTAATCTGTGAAATGTACTTCAGAGAGCTCTATTTCTAATCATGAAATCATATATATATATATATATATATATATATATATATATATATATACATATATATATTTACATAGTAGCTATTTTGTGTACATGTACTCATTTTTTTCTTTCAATGTCATTTGGCAAGGTGAAAAGATAGGCTATTGTTAATTATACTACCACCTTTTATCCATCTCTATGATATTCTGATCCAGCAAGATATAGTGAGATCTAACAAGGGAGAGCTAAAATTAGTACTAAAATGGTCATTAAATTTGCCTTTTCCTTAATTTTTTTTACTTCATTTTGGTATAAAATGTAGGAGTATGAAAATAAAGCTTTATATAATTATAGGTATACTTTACTTATTCTTAGACTGTCTCATTGCACATGATTTTTGTACACTAAAATCAAGAGTAGTAACTGCAAAAGAGGAGGAAAAAGGGTTATGAATAGAAATAAAAAATCAGTGCAAAGAAATATATATTATATACATTATATATAATATAAAAAATATGTTATATAAATTTGTATTTTTTATTAATATACAAAATTATATAATTTTTACATATGCTATATAATATATATTTGTATATATATTATAAATAAAATATATAATAGGATATAATATATGTGTAAAGGGAAAGACACAATTATGAGAATAAAGATTACATAGTTGATTCAGTTAATGTTCAGTTTGAATCTTAGCTTTATTTCTTTTTTAATATATATTTCATTGCACTTTAGGTTCTGGAGTACATGTGCAGATCATGCAGGATTGTTGCATAGGTACAGACATGGCAATGTAGTTTGCTGCTTCCATTCCCCCATCACCTATATCTGGCATTTCTCCCCATGTTATCCCTCCCCAACCTTCCTACCCTGCACTGTCCCTCCCCTTTTTGAACTAATTTACACTCCCACCAACAGTGAAAATTGTTCCTATTTCTCCACATCCTCTCCAGCATCTGTTGTTTCCAGATTTTTTAATGATCACCATTCTAACTGGCATGAGATGGTATCTCAATGTGGTTTTGATTTGCATTTCTCTAATGACCAGTGATGATGAGCATTTTTTCATATGTTTGTTGGCCTCATATAGGTCTTCTTTGGAAAAGTATCTGTTCATGTCCTTCGCCCTCTTTTGAATGGGTTTGTTTGTTTTTTTCTTATAAATCTGTTTTAGTTTTTTGTTGATTCTGGGTATTAACCCTGTGTCAGATGGGTAGGTTGCAAAATGTTTTTCCCTTTCTGTTGGTTGCCAGTTCACTCTTATGATTGTTTCTTTTGTTGTACAGAAGCTCTTTAGTTTAATTAGATTTCATTTGTCTATTTTGGCTTTTGTTGCCAATGCTTTGCATGTTTTAGTCATGAAGTTCTTGCCTATGCCTATGTCCTGAATGGTTTTTGCCTAGGTTTACTTCTAGGGTTTTTATGGTGTTAGGTCTTACGTTTAAGTCTTTAATCCATCTGGAGTTAATTTTAGTGTCAGGTGTCAGGAAAGGGTTCAGTTTCTGTTTTCTGCACATAGTTAGCCAGTTGTATCTTAGCTTTCTAAAAGCCAAAGAGAAATTAAAACAATCATTTTCAACTCAGTAAAAAGAAAGAAGTACAGATACTTTAAGGAAAGCAAGTAATGAACATATTACAAATATCTCAAATAATATTACCACATTGAATTTCATACGTTTACAATGAGGAGTATATTGAGTAATGTCATTAAAACTGTTGGTGTGCAAGTTCAGGAATACATTTTACATTATTTTTTAATATGATTTTTGATGACATAAAAATATACTATTTTATTAGTCTGTGCTCACACTGCTAATGAAGACATACCTGAGACTGGGTGATTTATAAAGAAAAGAGGTTTAATTGACTAACAGTTCCACATGGCTGGGGAGGGTTTACAATCATGGCAGAAGGCAAATGAAGAGCAAAGTCATGTCTTGCATGGTGGCAGGCAAGAGAACTTGTGCAGAGACCACCAGCTCTCATGAGACTCATTCACTATTTCAAGAACAGTATGGAAAAAAACCTGCTCCCATGATTTAATTACCTCCCATCATGTTCCTCCCCTTGTGCATGGGAATTATGGAAGCTACAATTCAATATGAGACTTGGGTGGGGACACAGCCAACCATATCAACTCTAAGGCTGTTTGGATCATATTGTTTTAGGAAATTGCCTTTTGGTGTGAAAGAAAACACAATTCCCTTTAGAAAAAGGGTACACTACTTCAAAAATTTATCTGTTAACAACATATATAAATTTTTATTAATGCTTTTAAGAAGCTAGATAGAAGACAATTTTTAATAGTATTCTCTAATGAGAACCTGGAGGGAAGGTACTCTTAGCCATAGAGTGAGACCGTAATGTATGAGTGATGGGAAATACCTCACTCAGAATTGAGTCCAAAGAGAGCTAATGCAAAAGCTGTATGGGTTTGAATGAAGAAGTGCCTTCAGACAGAGCAAGCCTTTTATTTTTTTCTCATAAAGAAATACGGAACTAGTCTAGCATATGAAGGACTGATTACTTAGATACCTAAAATTATGAACTATATAGCCTGGACAGGATCATTTTAGCATGATAATTTTCAAAATGCATGTCATTATCACTTACTCACCATGGCATATGGGCAGAAAAAAAAATCTATAATTCTTCTATTGAAGTTTAGTTTTATGCAATGTTGTGTCTTAAATATTCCTGGAAAAAAAATGTTGTAAAATACACCCAATTAATAAATGAAATATTTGGACTTCTGCATAATGTCTAAATGTCAAAAATACATAAACAAGAAATCAGTTTTCTATAGTTAATAACAAGAATGTTTTGTATGATATTATAGTCATTACCTACTTAAACTTACAGGTAATAATATTTACTGCTAGTTAATGGCTAGCACAATATACAGGATTTATCGAACCTGGTTATCTAGATATGGACAAGACTAGGTTTCTGAGAATGGTGTGCTGGTGATTGCTCAAAGATAGGGTAGGTTGAACAATGATTTATGCATCTGCAAATCCCATAGTGTAAATACAACCACCATACCCAATTTCAAGTTACTATGGAATGTCACTAAAGGTGCAGTTGGGAAGAGATGCTTAGTAGCATATCATCGTATAGCATTTTCAGTGTATAGATTTTACCACACAGATAGAAAACCCTTATTTAAATATAAATACGTTTCCTTTACTATCCTGAATTAAAACTATATATATTAAAAGTATCTAAACACACATTTGAAAAATCAGCAAAATGCTTTAATATAAAGAATAAGTTATATTAAAAAGGTGGCATATTGCTATTTAGGGTAAGAGCTTCCAGGATAGTAAAACATTCTTGATGATATGTGGAGTCATCCCTTGATTTAAAGTAAATTTTAATTTGAGGAAAATTCTTTATAACTTGAAACTTCAAAAAATAGTTTATGTTGATATTTGTTTTAAATATATTTAAAGAGATAAATATACATATGCATTTCATTTATCTGAATGTCTAGTCACCATCTGAACATGAGTAGAATGAAAGACAGGCCTGTTCTGGAAGCCTTCTATCTTTCCTATCCCCAGCACAACAGAGGACAGTAGTATTCTCCAATCCTGTGACAACTAGAAAAACATCACACATGTGCAAGCTATTCCCTATCGGCGGTATTACATCCACTGAAAACTACTAGCATTCCGGTCACTATGATGGAAATGAAACTACCTGGAGTCTGGTTCCTGCATTCTATTATATAGCAATAAGTGTCTCAATCTATTACATGGAAGATAGTTACTATTGTTAAAGTTACAATTTTCGATAATGTCAAACTAATAAATGCAGGATATTAACAAATTATAAAAAGATTCATTTTTATTTCCTCTTAGTAATTCTCAAATTTATTATACTTAAAATTTCTATATAAATATAATTCAACAAAACCTGTCTTTTGTTAAAACCTGTTTTAACAAAAGCTGTATATTGCTTTTGTTAAAGAAAGACACGATGCCCTGTAGTGAATATGTTTCTACAATTTGTTGAAGTTATATTCCATAAACCACTTGGAGCCAAAAAAGACATAGCTATTGATTTCTGTAAGTAAATCATTTTTTCCAGTGTAAAATGTTTGTCCATGTGATTGCTCACCCATTTAGCAAATGACATCTTACAGTACACTAATTGCTAGGTCGGTTAATTCATCTCCGTAGATGTACTTTTAACTGCCAAATGAAACCAAGAGAAGTGTATAGCATAATTGCAACTTAAAAATGTAAGTATAAACTTCCGTATCATCCTAGGCTTCTTTTAAGACAACAAAATAAAACATAATTTCCAATAGTTTTTTAAAGCAATTATGTTTCCCAAATAGGCAGTTATAGTCTAGTAATACTTTCAAAAGCTTTACTTGAATTGTTAGAAGTTATTTTCTTCATAAATGTATAAGGAATTTCCATTTCAAAGTCAAAAATTTTTTTAAACATACAGTCTGTGTTCACTGGTCCATTTGATATAAGCAGGAGAAACACTTTAACATGTAGGTTCAACCTTAGATATTGTGCCACAATTATGCTGTATTGATCAGTGGATACTTACGAACAAATCCAGACATATTCCTTTAATCAAGATCTCACAGTTTAAATGGCAGAAACAGATTTGTAAAGAGGTAATTTGAATACAAAATGTGTAACGTGCATAGAACATTATGGAGCCATAAATTAGGGCACAATGTAAGTTAAAGTAGCACAAGTGGCCATAAAATGTAAACATTGAGATATCCATATGTTCAAATATTATATTTATTTTTCACTCACATAAGTATCAAACATGGTTTTTCTGATTAGTGCCCGCAAGAGTAAGGGATGGGAAAGTGCTCTGCTCTACCAAGTCACTCAGGAACTACAGCCTTCAAAACCATTTCCAGGGTCATCTAGGTGAGGATTTCAAGCTAACAAAAGTAGAGAGAGTGGATAAAAACGACAAATCTTCTTCCTTAACAATCATGGACTGGAAGGGACACCCTTGATTCATTTGGCTTTCCATGGTTAAGTTGCAGTCAGCCATTTCTAATTGCAAGAGAAGCTGGAAAGTGAAATCTGGCTGAGAGGAAAGAAAAGGAGAGAAAGAGAGAGAAAGACGAAGAAAGAAAGGGAGAAAGGCAAGAAGGAAAGGAGGGAGTGAGGAAGGAAGGGAGGGAGAGACAGAAGGAAGGGAGAGAGGGAAGGAAGGAAGAAAGGAAAGAAGGAAGGAAGGAAGGAAGGAAGGAAGGAAGGAAGGGAGGGAGGGAGGGAGGGAGGGAGGGAGGGAGGGAAAGAAAATATATGAGGGTTACTACAACCTTCAAACCTATATAGCTTTTGGGTTAGCGCTCCTTGGACTCAATGGGAAGGGAAGCGGGGGGAAGGGAGGGAAGGAAAGGGGAGGGGGGAGGGGAGGGAACGGGAGGTGGGGAGGGGAGGGGAAGGGAGGGGAGGGGAGGGAAGGAAAGGAAGTGAGGAAGAAGAGGGAAAAGGAGAGGGAAGAAGGGAGAGAGAGAGATAACTTAATTACCAAGATTACATAGGACTCTGTCACTTTCTTCTGTGTTAAAACTAAAAGAAAAAAACTCCACACATCTGTAAGCAATAGGAGATTCTAAAAGACTTTTAATCATAGAAGTAATATGATCAGTTGCACATTTACTACAACCTTCAAACCTATATAGCTTTTGGGTTAGCGCTCCTTGGACTCAATGGGAAGGGAAGCGGGGGGAAGGGAGGGAAGGAAAGGGGAAGGGGGAGGGGAGGGAACGGGAGGTGGGGAGGGGAGGGGAAGGGAGGGGAGGGGAGGGAAGGATGGATGACTCTGGCACCTGTGTATAGGAAGGAATTTGGGGGTGGCACATTTCTGGGAAATTACATTTTTAGCCATTGATTAAGAGCAAACCTGAGCAAGAAGAAATAAATCATAGCATGAATGTCTAGTCTAAATATCCTTCAGCTGAAGAAGTGGGGTGTATAATAAAAAATAATTTTAATAGAGGTCAGAGATTTTCATAAAACTCTGCTGCTGACATTTAGTCTGTCAAGTACTAACTTTCCTAGCCTTAGATAAATGAGAAAAGTTAGACCAGGCAAGTTTGAAGAGCCCTTTCAATTCTACTATTCTAGTGAGTCTTCCGGAATATCAGACAGGATGAATCAGGACAGCTCTAACATTGGCCACTTGACTTCATGAGGAACATACAAACCAGTCAGTGTAGGTCTGAAATGGTAGTAAAATATATGAGAGTTACTACAACCTGAGGCGGAGGATTGGTAAAATAAATATTTGATTAGATTATAAAATATATATATGTGAGGAAGAAATAAAATGTATTAGCTATGTGGCCTTGAGCATGTCATTTAAAATAATTTTGTTTTTTTTGAGACGGAGTTACACTATTGTTACCCAGACTGGAGTGCAATGGCATGATCTCGGCTCACCGCAACCTCCGCCTTCTGGGTTCAAGCAATTCTCCTGCCTCAGCCTCCTGAGTAGCTGGGACTACAGGCGTGCACCACCATGCCCAGCTAATTTTTGTATTTTTAATAGAGACGGGGTTTCACCTCAATGACCAGGATGGTCTCGATCTCTTGACCTCGTGATCCACCCGCCTCGGCCTCCCAAAGTGCTGGGATTATAGGCGTGAGCCACTGCGCCCAGCCCATTTAACATAATTTTATGTCAGTTTCCTACTTTGTAAAATGGAAACTGCAATACCAAAGAGAATAGTTATTCGATTAAATTATATCATCCTTGTAAAGCTATTATATTTTCTAGTATATAATGAGTGGTTAGTAAGCTAATAATCAAAACAAGATAAATGAACTATGTCCCATCTCTTCATCCACCAGACCCAGAAGTAGGGTAGATTCAACTTTGCTTTTACTTGTAACTTCCAGACCATTCTTCCTCATTGTACCTAAAATCCCCAGTTTTAGATCTCATGCCCTTATATTATAATCTTCAGTTTTAGAACTCATGTTATTTATTATATATAAATGCCATGTAAATGGCATATAGATCTCATGCCATTATAGTCTATACTAGTTTTAGATCTCATGCCATTTTATTATATTATTATAGTGTTCAATTGTAGAATATGTCAAAATCATCTGGGAGACATTTTAAAACAGATATTGCTGAGCACTAATCATTTGCATTTCTAGCAGAATCCACTGAAAGTCACACTTTGAGAAAACATTTTTTAATGTGTGCAAAATTACTCAGTGTCACAAACACTTACGGACCTTCATGTCTTTCATCATTTCCCTAGGGTTTTAGTTCTTGCCTCACTCTCACTCTTTCCTAAAAATACTTTGACACAATTCTCAGCAATGTAAATAGCCACTTATAGGGAGGGCATTTGCAACTCTCTGGCCTTGAAGCTGCATTCTTTTAGTAAGTATTTTTCCCACTCTATCCCAAACTTTCATTTAAATGACCCTACAAAAAACATGCTATCACCAACAGTTGAAACGTCTCCATTCAAGTTTGTACAACTCTCTCACAGACCAATACTTCTTATTTTTCCAGCTTCTACTTGCTAATGCTCACACTCTAACAGTCATTTGGACCTGTCTTCCACTGATGTCCCCAATTTTTCACAGTCCTTTATTCTTGTCATATATTCAACAACTTCTTCTCCAGCTTAAATTCTATGAACAATTATTATTATATAAACTAACAACTTCTTTGTTTCAATTTCCTATTGAAGTACTTACCTAGAACTATTTCAAATAAGATTAAATATAATCCCTTCCCCAATACCTACTACATCTGTAGAGCTGTATATGGTTAGAGTAAAAACACAGATATACTGACTTTCGGCATTTTCAATTCATGATTGATAATCTGAAGTATGTCCTTAATCCTGCTTGGCTATTATATCACTTAACCAATGTGCTCTCCAAATGATAATTTCATACCCCCTCCTCTCTCTTATAATCTCTCCTTCCTTTCCTCCATCTTCAGTTATGATTCTAATTTTACTTCAAAATCATCAGAAGTTTCCAAACTACAACCTGCCTCTCCATGCAGCTAGCATAGTCTGCTTATATAATCTGACCCTTCTTCATGTTATGGTTCATGAATTGTAAGTTTATTTCTACTCCAAGCCATCTCTTTACTCATACATTTAGAACCCATCTACTTTCACCTGTTCAAGGACAATATAGCAATTTGCCCACAACTTCTCTGAAGGCTATTTCCTCTCTACTGGATCATTTATTTACTGCATGCGAGAGTTTTTATGTATCCACCTCACTGGGTTGAAGGATACTCAGAGAGTTGATAAAACATGATTTCTGTGTATGTCCATGAGGATGTTTTCAGAAGAGATTAACATTTGAATCAGCAGACTAAATAAAGAAGACCACTATCACCAATGTAGGGAGGTATCACCCAAATCCACTGAGGTCCCAGGCAGAACAAAAAGGTGAAAGAAATGAAAATGTGCTGTCCATCTGGAACTGAGACATGCATCCTCTCCTGCATTTGGGTATCACAGACCCTGGTTCAACAGTCATTCAGACTCCAATATTAATTGCATCAGCAGGCCCCTTGATTCTTGGGTTGTTATAGTCTGTTTCCACTGCTATAAACAAATATCTTAGAATGGATAACTTATAAAAATTAGACTGAGGGCTTCAGTTTGTTGCTAGCTGGCAGCAAAAAGCCATCTTCATCTCCTTGCCCTGTAGGCTGTCCCAACATTCCCTTTTACTTCCTCAAAGTCAAAAAGGGAAAGAGAGTCTTGGTGTAAAAAGGAGATTGCAATTGTCTATAAAGTAACTAGAGTAATCAGATAATAACCTACACATAATTATATGCCTACTTTTAACTTTACTGTATTCTACTGATTGGAATCCACTGGCAGGTTCCACAAACACTCAAGGAAAGGAGAATACATAAGAACTTCAGTATCAGAAGGCTGGATAATGGGGCTTCCTTAGGATTTGTCTGTCACAGTACTTTTCTAAGAAATTCAATTACATTAACCAGAGTTTTAGTTTGTCTACTTGTTTAGAAACAGTGTATCTCTTCTGTAGCTCAGGTTTGGAGTGCAGTAGCACAATAATAGACCACTCAAACGTCTGTGCTCAAGTGATCCTCCTCACTCAGCCTCAAACTTCTCTGCTCAAGTGATCCCCCTCACTCAGCCTTCTGAGTAGATGGCAACACAGGTTCTTGCCTACCACTCCTAGCTAATGTTTATAAAACAAATTTGTAGAGAAAGGATTTTGCTATGTTGCCAAGCCTGGTCTTGAAATGCTGGCCTCAAGCAATCCTCCCGTTTTGGCCTCCCAAAGTGCTGGGATTACAGGCATGAGACACAGCACCTAGCTTCTTACCTGAATCACCACGCTGTAGTAGTTTAAACAGTTTATGAGTAAAGATGATCCTATTCTGAAGTATTAAAGTTTTAATTTTATAAAAAAACTTCAAGACAAAAATAAATTGAGGGAAAATAGACGAAGAGTTCAGTTAAACATTAAATTCCTGTGGAAATTGTTTTTCTTATTCAATTCAAATCATACAAGAAAAAGATTACAGAAGATATTAAGAATATAAATTAAACCAAATCTGGCCTATTAAATGTATGAGTTTAATATCTGTATACATACTTCTATTAATATCATTATTTTAGGCATTTGAAATTTTCTAAAAATGACTTCATTTTTAATGACTTATGTTTTCAATATTTCCAATATAGTAAAACTTTTGATTTTTGTTTCACACTTCGGTACCAAAATAAAGCTTATGTTTCCCAGCCTTCCTCATATCTAGTTGTGTGGCCGTGGACTTATCTGTGATCTGGGAGACATCAATGGTAATAGTGTAATTATTTATTACCACTTCATATAAATTACTTATTATAAATTCTGTGAAGTATCTGAAAAAGACAGAAGGCATAAGTTTGTCCTCTCTCTGTTAGTTGGAATGCTGAAATTACAGCTTCAGTAAGAACAAATGTATTGCATCATGAGATGGAAGCTGCATTCAATGGATGGGACATCAGAAAGAAAACGGGAAACAGAAACTCTGACATACATGATGTAATGCCATACCTTGACTCTGCTTATGACAGAGATAATCTTTAATTTTATTGAAGTCACTATCAAGTGGCCATTAGTCAAAGCCAGATGAAGTTTATACTAATACAATAAAATGAAAAGGAATAACTGACGTCCAGCACTGTCCTTATGCTCATGGAACTGTTAGTCCTTGTTTGCAATATATTTAAAACTCTTGATTTTTTAAAACTGTAAAGAAGGTACCTAGCCAACTTTATAAGAATGAGGTTCAATTTTGTCTAAGCTTCTAAATAATTCTTGGGCTTTTGAAAGGAAGATAAATCCTGTTCTGCAGAAATTTCTGTTATGAGACCTGTTTATTCTTTAATATTTATAATTAAGTAAATAAAATTTATATTTAGCTGAAATATTCTCATATAAAAAAATATTTTCAAAATAATAGGGACACTACTTCTCAGAATATCTTATTAGAATGTTATATGACCTATTGAGACATACTATTAAATATTTTATTATCATATAATAAAATGTAGACCAGTTCTGTAAACTATTCAAGCAAATAGCCAAATTTTAAAAGCTATTGAAAATATTAATTTATGCTAGTAGTTTTTGCCTGTAAATAGAGCACAAAATTAATTCTATGTTAGCAAACTAGGGTTTCTAACAAGTTATACAATGCCTAGAACCATGTAGTCATCCTGACCTTTTAATATGCTTTCTTTAAAGTGAATATAATGAAGATAGCTAAAGAAGAATTGCAAAAAAGTCACATATTTTCTGTTCAATGAATTTTAAGTTTTAGGCGATTAGCTTGAAAATTAGCACATCATATTTTCTGTGATCATCAATCTTAATATTTGAAGAAAGCAAGTACAGATGAATGATCAGTTCATTGCCACTTGCCACAATACAATGAAGATTTAACCTTCATCCTGAGCAATTTAGTATTTATACAACTTGTGTGGTGACATTTTAATACAAAATGCCAACGTTCCATTTATGATGTGGATATCATGCTCTTTTATAGTTCTATAGAGTGAAGTTATTGGCATTTTGGATAAAGTTGAAACATTAAATAATTGCAATGGTGTTATAATGGAAATATATAAAAGATTTTAAAATTTAAAAGGGAACTTATGATTATTAAATAATTATAAAATTTCTGATGTGTCTACATAAACACTGGTAAAACAATTTAAAAGGCAAATATATTTGTGTCAAGGCAAATAAAATGTTCCATGAATGCTATGTGTAAGGATAAATGGTGAATCAGCTATTCTAAACATTCTCCCTTGTCTACTCACCGAGTTCTATTGCCCAGCTATTCATGATCTAATCAATTTTCAATATTTACATAGATTTGGCTTATTCTTTCAAGCAGGTGAATTTTTTTCAAGCTATTTTAGTGGATGACTTTCTCAACTTTTAAGTAAAAAAATAGATTCCTCATTCTAAATCTCACTTTTCAAGATAGAAAATTTTAAAAATGAAGTTCAGAAGAAACTGAGACCTTAGTATGTACTATACATTAGTGGGCAGGTTGGGAAAAGGAGGTTATACTGTAGAGGCACAGGCCATAGCGAATATTTATACTCAATGTGTTTTGTTAACAAGTGAAAGGGGATATAAAATATATTTGTCAATATAAGTTTTTATAACATTGAGTTACACATATAAAAATTCCACCTCATCTTTAGATAGATCATAGATCAAATTCTGAAGCTGGTCATGTATACTGATCTGTACAGCATCTAATATAGAATTTTGTTTCTATATTTCTTCAAGAGGTCTCTCTTTCTCTCTCTCTCTTCCTCCCTTAGAGGTTATTCTATCTGTGTGCTATGTAGGTAATCACAAGTCACGACTTTCCTTTAAGAAAATGTGAAATAGTTCAGTACATTTTCCACATGATGTTTGTCTTGCTGTTTCTATCCCTTAGGTCCGTTTGTTATTCACACATTGCTGCCATCTGTCTTGTGGACATTTCTCAGGACATCTGCTTCCTATCAGATTCTTTGTTCTGGGTCTTTTGTTTTTGGTTTTTCCTCCCATTGTGCAAGAAATCATGGAAATCTATTTTGTAACTCCACAAAGTGTTCAGTGTTCTGGGCCAGAGGACAGCCAGCATCTTCATCTCTATCTTTGCCTCACAGATGTTAAGCTACTTGGTTTCAATATTGTTTATTTCTCAAGCGACTTAATCAAGAAAGGCTTTTTGACAGAATTATGGTCTAGCTTTATTCTTAGAGCCCATTGACTTCAGTGGTTTTTTTTTTAAATTTTATTTTAAATAGAGAGAGTAATAATTTGACTTTTTTTCTTTCATTCCTAGTGTGACCATGCAAACTGTTTTGACTGGAGCATGCTAGGTTTGTCTAATGTCTTTTCTAATTGAGCTACTGAGCAAAATTTTTCATGAAGTAAGCCTCCTAGTAGTTGTGTTAAAATTAGTTATGCTGAGTTTTGTTGAACTACAAGTTCTTCCAGATCTTCTTTATTAGTGATTGAGATGTATGTGCAATGAACAGATTTATCAATTGAATGTATATCATATCCAAAATTCGTGTAGTGATAATCTATCTTTTTTCAAAGTTTTCCAAATTTAAAGTAATGCAAACTTCTCTTTCAAGCACACGATGCAAGATGCTCACTGGAAAAACAAGCAGCTCTCACTCACAAATGGCAAAAGACGTCCAAGCTCTGGTTGTAGGGATCAAATCACGCTACTAGGATACCCTTCCTGGCCACTTGTCCAAGCCAATCTGCCATGGTTTAGCTACTGCTATGCAAACCTTCGCGTTGTCACCTAATGAAGGCCAGGGAGAAAAAAAAAATGTATATTAAGTAAGTAGAATATATGTACATAAAACATTTGCATTCCTGTGGAATGCAAAGAGAATAGTCCAAACACCATTGTTTTTTCAAGTTATTATATATTCTAAAAGTTCACTATTTTATTGTTTGGAATGCTTCTAAAATTTGTTTTAAAAGAAAATTCTTAGACAGCAACTAACCCTCCAGAAAGTTAAAGTAGGCTGGACACGGTGGCTCAAACCTGTATTCCTAGCACTTTGTGAGGCCAAGGAGGGCTGATCACTAGGTCAGGAGATCCAGACCATCCTGCCCAACGTGGTGAAACTGTGTCTCTACTAAAAATACAAAAGTTAGCTGAGTGTGGTGGTGTGCACCTGTAATCCCAGCTACTTGGGAGGGTGAGGCAAGAAAATCTCTTGAAGTTGGGAGGCAGAGATTGCAGGGAGCCAAGATAGGGCCACTGTACTCCAGCCTGGTGACAGAGCAAGACAGCATCTCAAAAAACAGAAAGTTAAGGTAAAAGCAGGGTGGAAACTTAAATTTGTTTCTTAACAAAGTCAGTATTAAACACTTAACCTGCATAGTATCTTCATTCATGTTTATCCTCCAACTTGGGTGCTATACAGACACTACCAGCCACATAAAAGCAGAAAATAAATCATATGTCTACCCCCAGTTTCTACTTTAAAGACAGTGTTTTTAAAAAGCTTGTGCCCAAAAGGGACAATTAAACAGAAATTCTAGCCCTGAAGATACTTTTGCATATCATCCTGTGAAGCAAGAATTTTCATTTAGATCAAATTACAGATCTAAATTAATTTCATCATTTTTAAATTATAATTATCCTCTTGCATATAAAGAAATAAAGCAAAACCTCTTAATATGGTAGTTTCCTTAGCAGGAGAACCCACAAACTGCAAAATGAAGACTTCTTCAGCGTTATAAGGTGCTTTAAATAGATAATCAATTAAGTAAACTGAATAATAGATTGGCATTTTTAAATTCAATTAAGTGAGTAGAAGTACAACTTTAGAATGTATTCTATCACAGATGAACATCTGACATTATACTGAATGTTATTGTAAATTGTAAACAATTTTATAATTTCAGGATTGAATATAAAATTATTAGTTCTTGAATTAATAATACATATACTAGATTAAGAAATCAATGCGAAAGGCCTAGTGCAGTGGCTCACACCTGTAATCTCAACACTTTGGGAAGCTGAGGCAGGTGGATCACCTGAGGTCAGGAGTCTGAGGCCAGTCTGACTAACATGCTGAAATCCTGTCTCTACTAAAAGTACAAAAATTAGCCAGGGTGGTAGCGCATGCCTGTAATCCCAGCTACTTGGGAAGTGAAGGTTGCAGTGAGTCAAGATCATGCCTCTGCACCCCAGCCTGTGTAACAAGAGTGAAACTTCAGGGGAAAAAAAGGATGAGAGGAAGGAAGGAAGGAAGGAAAGAAGGAAGGAAGGAAGGAAGGAAGGAAGGAAGGAAGGAAGGAAGGAAGGAAGGAAGGAAGGAGGGAAGGAGGGAAGGAGGGAAGGAGGAAAGGAGGGAAGGAAAGGAGGGAAGGAGGGAAGGAAAGAAGGAGGGAAGGAGGGAAGGAAGGAAGGAAAGAGGGAGGGAAGAAGGGATGGAAGGAGGGAGGGAGGGAAGGAAGGAGGGAGGGAGGGAAGGAGGGAGGGAGGAAGCAATGGAAGGAAGGAGGGAAGGAAGGAAAATCAGTGCAAAAAAAATGAACTTAAAATTGAGGATGATGGACATCTAATTTATATTGTGCCCAAGCATGCATCAATATTTTGCCAATCAAAATGAAAGTTGTGTTTGTCAAAGTATATGTAGTTTAAAAAAATCGACATACATAGTACTGAGCTACAATTTTTTGATAATGCTGATGTTAAATGCGAAATAGTCTTCAGTATTTCAAATAGCTTTCTTTCTCTGATGTTCATTAAAAAGCAGACATTAGAAAATCTGAAGAATTACTTTAAAATCAACCCAAATGTCCCATTAATGGTTTTAAGCATTATTGCAAATGAGTTATTTAATTTAAATTTCATTTTATTTTTTAAATTAGTTGTACATTTTTAAACAAACTGTTCACTAAGTGCAATGTCACAAAATTTCCACTTTCAAACTGTTAGAATAATTCAGCCACTAAAAAAAGAGATTGCAGCAAGAAACCTGAAACTATAAAAACAAACTAATAGAGAATATATTTGGTCTGTGACAAGAATCTCTGTGTCTTCAATTTCGATTTCTTCATCTGGATTAATTCATGTACTGTTTGGGATAAAATGAAATTGACAATAATTTTAATACCTTTTTGTAATGTTTTCAAATAATAGAGATTATTTGATAAGCTTTAACTTGAAAAACTTTCTTGAAAAATAATACTATGAGTAAAGGCAAGATAGCACATATAACAATATTTTGACTGAAATATTAATATTGTAATATGAAAAAATTAGAACAAGCAATAACCTCTGGCAGAATTTTCTCTGAGTTTATCAAGTGCCTCAAAGTCTCTACAGAATTATTTCTCAATGGAATTTTTTATGTCATAGAGAGTAGAATCAATTACATGCAATGAATTTAAATGTACTGACTATAAAAATGCAGATGTTTGGACTAAAGATAAAATTATTAAAAGATAAGAATAATAATTTAAACCAGATTACAGGTAATTGTAGAAAAATAAAATTAAAAATACACAATTTTTTTAAAAATATGCTTTACAAAATACAGGAGACAGAGTGTTATAGAAAAATACAGCAAAAAACTGATTACAATATATGGAAATGGATGATGAATAATTGTTTTGTTTATATTATGTTTCAATGTTGAAATAATCAATATAATTTTAAAATTTTTTTATTTATATATATAGTTTTTATATTTTCTTAAAAGAAATTTTTACTTAGCATTTTAATTAAAAATATAATATAGGGACACTAGTTAAATAATAGCAATTTGTTATTTAACAAATATTTGAGTGTATTACTTTAACTATTTTGGCATCCTGTTTCATGCTTTAATGCTGCTTCTATATGAATTTAGGAAATTCCTGCATTAGAAAATCATGCAGTCCCAGCTCTTAGTATCTGGCCATTTCTATCTTTGATGACCCATATCCCCAAGCCACTGTACTCTTTTACCTGGTATCTGCAATAGTTTCCTCACTTACCTTCCATTATTTACCCATGTCCTCCTAAAATCTATGCTCCATTATAGCAGTTAGAGTGAAATTTTTTTTTTTAACGTAAACCGGTTCAAAAGTTTGTAAATGCTCCTTATTTCACTCACAGTAAATAGCTGTAGTCCTCTCCTCATTGTGATTGTCAGTTCTCTACAGGAAACTACCCTGTTACCTGCTTGACTGTATCTGTTACAATCCTGCCCTTGCACACTTGACTTTGGTCACAGTGACCTTCCTGGTGTTCCTCAGATATGACAGTCACCTTCTCTACATAAAAGCTTGGTTCCAGCTGTTCTGCCTCCAAAAATTTAATTTCTAATTTTATTCAGATCTTGATTCAAATCTTACACACTCAATGAGCTCTATCATCTCTCCCTAACACACACACACACACCCGTCACCACCAACACACACTACATGCCAACCATTCTTTCAAGGGCCAAAGAACCTCTTTCTTTGCCTCAGCACCCCTTTCCCTACCACTCTTTTCATCCCTCTGTGTGCCACATACTTACATGTATGCTTATGGACTCTCAGCTTCAAGAATTCCTCAAGGTAGGGATTTTTGTTTTCTTTTCAGTGGTAAGTCTCAAATAACCTAGAGCCATGCCTGTCACATTACATATTCTCAGGAAATATTTTTATCAAATTTACATTTTACAAATATTGATAATCAGAATTTATTATGACATATAGTATAACTATTTTGGGAAATACATGCAATCATGTACTATGTAAAGATGATGTTTCAGTTCAACAATGGATGGCATATGACAGTATAAGGTATTTTTATTGTCACTTTTCTATACTTAGGTGCCCAAATACTTACTATTGTGTTACAATTGCCTACAATATTCAGTACAATAACATGTAGTTGAGGTTTGTAGCCCAGGAGCAATAGGGTGTTCCTTATAACGTAGGTATGTAGTAAAGTACACTATCTAGGTTGTGTAAGTACATTCTGTGATGCTTGTACAATGACAAAGTCACCAAAACCACTTATTTCTCAGAACCCATCCCATCATTAAACGATGCATGGCTGTATATACTCCCAAGGCTATTCTTTTTGCCACCAATTACAATCTTCAGTAGAGAAAAAAATGATTAGAGCAAAATTTGGAAAATATCGTAGAGGAGGAAAATTATTTTATTTCTATCCTTCTAGGTTCTCAGCTGAAGCCCCAGGAACAAAACACACACATAGTAACAACAGACAATCATGAAAATGTATTTAATACAAATTTTACATGACATGGGGGCCTTGATAAGGAAATTAAGATCAGAAGGAACTGTCAAACCTGAGTGCTGTTAGACTAAGTTGATAAAAAGTGGATTCATGGGAAAACATAGTAAGACAACAGGGTATGAGCTAAGTGTAGTAAACTAGTGTAAACTTAGCTACACCTATTTGTT
This sequence comes from Saguinus oedipus, assembly GCA_031835075.1. Taxonomy (NCBI): domain Eukaryota; kingdom Metazoa; phylum Chordata; class Mammalia; order Primates; family Cebidae; genus Saguinus; species Saguinus oedipus. The sequence goes on along the minus strand of CM063186.1, from coordinate 47,317,963 downwards.
CAGATTCTTCTTGGTATCCTTCCAACTTCATAGGTGAGATCACTTCTTTCCTGGTGTAAAGAGGACATTTCTCACATGAGGCTCTTATGACCTGCGCCTGCCATTTCTCAAATTTATTCAGCTTAAAATATCCAATGTATCATATTTTGGGGTAGCATATCCTAAACCTAGTGTATATAAAAATGTTTTCTCCTATTTGCAAAAGCTCAAAATTTTACCATTAGCAATGTTTAGTATGATGATAATTTAAAGGCACAATTTTCTTCCACTTTGATAAAATATGCCATATGCCTTTGACATCCGAGATAGCTGTTTTGTTGCTGTTTAGTTTTGTTGTCATATTTTAACAACGTCTGAGAAAGCTTAGGATGTTTGACTCAGTAGTTGAAAGATTTAACATACACTGTAAAAATCAGAAACAGAGTCTAGGAAACATAATTGCTCAAGTTATAAACTTCATCTTGAGTATTCATTCTCTTATTCATAAACACATCAAAACCAAAAATGAAAACAAACAAAAAAAAACACACAACTTAATAGGGCTGTGACGTAGAAGGTGGATAATAGGATATTCAACCAATTTCAGGACTTGTTATCTGTCAAAGAGTGTAAAGGTTACATTTTTAAAAACATTTTTAAAATATTTACTGTATGCATTGCTGGATGCAACTTTTTGTCACATCTCCCAAATTATAATTCAGAAACATTTTAAATTTTAAAATATCTTCATATTTCTTCCACATTAAATGAAGGATCACTAACACGAGAAGCAGAACTATTGGTTTTGGCTATTAAGGGAAGAAATATATTTCAATCTTATCTACTTTAATGTATGCCATAACATCTAATAGGTTTTTATTAAAACTTTTCTTCAGTAAATAAAATATCTATTTTCTTGATTTAAAATATTTATAGAAAAATTAGAATACTGAAAAGTTCATTTGGACATTTTCTCCTCATCAAAATAATCTTCCTCAGAATTAAACATAATCTATCTACAGAGCATTTGAATATGGTGAGATACCCAAAGTTATAAGAATATATTTTCTTCTAAATTTTTTTCCTAGTGCCAAGATAACTTCTAGAGTATGGAGAAATTTAAGATTAAATTTAATGTCAAATATGATGGTCAACTACAATATTAAAATGAATACATTGTGGAGCATTATGTTAATAAGATTTATAAGTATGTTCAATTAAATGTAAGAATTAGATATTTGAATATTCATTTATTGGGATATAGAGACAATAATTTCAAAATTACTCAAAATCAGATTAAGACATTGGATTTCCATCCTGTATTGGAGCTAATGGTCAGACCTCATTGAGCAAACACTTCAGGTCACTCCCCACATGTAGGGGTAAAATCTTTGCATGAACCATCCCAAGATCCAGAAGTTTCCCTGGTCACTTTCATTCTGGTATGTTAGGAGACCTCTGCTGTCTACCTTCCTCCAGGTTCAGGATAACTCATAAAAATTCTGTCTCTCCTGTCCTTGCATTCTCTTGTGTATTCATTTGTGGGCCCGAAAATAACCTTAGAGCAAAGTATCTATTACAGCAGGAAATAAATAAGACTTAGATTAAGGATTATGTCTCTAAGTAATTGCACATTTTAACAAATATTGAACTTCTTTCTTTTAGAATCATGCTTGCCCATAGAGAAGGAGTGTTCTGCTCTGTTATTTTGCTGTGCAATAAGGCACTTGCTTGAGAGAAGGCAGAGGAAGCTCTTTCTTGCCCAACTGGACCTGTGACAAGATTTGTGGGTGATCAGTTTAAGTCAAGGAGATACTAGTCAGCAAATTCATTTGCCCCATATTTAAATTAGAATTTGAATTACAATTGTCCTCCCTTATATGCAGTTTTGCTTGCTATGGTTTCAGTTACTTGTGATCAACCATAGTCCAAAAATACACGAACACAGTATGAGAAAATATTGTGAGACCACATGCACATAACTTTTATTACAGCATATTGTTATACCTGTTATATTTTAATTATTATGTTGTTAATTCCTTACAGTGCTTAATTTATAAATTTAATATTATTGTAGGTAAATATGTATAGGAGAAAGCAGTACATACAGGATTTGGTACTATCTGCAGTTTCAGACAACCACTAGTGGTCTTGAAATGTCTTCCTACAGATATGGTGAGGCTACTCTAGTAATAAAAATAAGATTTGATTTCCAACTTTCTGATTCCTGGGTTATTATCACAGTGGATTTTTAACCTGTAAAATGAAAAAGATAATGATTTATTATCATAGGCTTTCAATAGGAAGCACATGTAGTTAATATAAATCCAGATATAATGACTTACCTAAATTAAAAATCTGAAGTTTTTCTAGAATATTTTCATCTTCAAATTCATGAAATTCATTATTCAGTTACCCATTTGATTAAACCTCCAATATAGATTTTTTTCTCAATTTTGTCACATTTTCTTTATTCCCACTGCCATTATTTTGGCTTAGTTCTCATCATGCATTAGACTATTGAAATTGCATCCTTGCTAACAGTCTTGCCTTCATTCATATAGTTTACAGGCTACTTATAAAACCCAAATGTAATTATTTCACTTTACTCCTTGAAAGTCTCCTTTACTCCTTGGAAGTCCAAACCCCTTTAAGTGATATTTAAGGACCTTTGTAAGGCCTTCCACACTAATTTCCCATCAATTTTTCACATCACTCTGGGAAGCCATTCTACATAGAATTCCTGATAAGATTATTCCTGGAATCATCTTCCACTATTTGCTTACCCAATACATGCTTTTCCTTCCTTCAAAACTGAGATAAAAATATTCTCACACAGTGACACTTTCTTCAGTTTTCTTTCTAGGCAGGACTATATGCTGTCTTTTTGCTCCCATAAACATCTAAGCAGGTTACAAGAGTAGCACTTTTGTATTCTAATGATTGATTTATGTGTCATTCTCTTGCAAGGGTCTGGAAAACAGTTGAGGCAGAGATGAATGTCTTTTTTTTTTTTTTTGGAGAGAAGGAAAGAATAAAAAGGAGTGAAGGAGAGGAAGAAAGAGGAAGAAAAAGAGGGAGAGAGAACAGAAATGTTGCTTTATTCTAAAAAATGGGTATTAATAATGGCCAATCAATATTTTATTTAAACCTATGAATAGGTGTGATGTGGTATTGACAAGAATGTATATTTTGTGTATTTAAAGTGGAGAGCTCTATAAATATTTATTAAGTTTACTTGTTCTGGATCTGAGTTCAAGTCCTGGATATCCTTATTAATTTTCTCTCTCATTGAGTCTAAGTCTCTATGTATCTGGGTGTTAGGATCGTTAGTTCTTATTGTTGCATTGGTCTTTTAACCACTGTATCTTTGTTGCTTTAAAGTCTATTTTATCAGATGCGAGAATTGCAACTTCTGCTTTTTATTTATTTATTTATTTATTTATTTATTTATTTATTTATTTATTTTGCCAATCAATGAGCGCTTGTAAGGTTGCTGAGGTTGGTTGGCCTTGAACTCTTGGCCTCGCCTTCGCAAGCGCCATGACATCCGGCCGGAGCCACTTTGGGCCCTATTTATTTATTTTTGCTCTCCATTTGGTTGGTAAATCTTTCTCCATCCCTTTGTTTTGAGTCTTTATGTATCCTTGCATGTGAAATGGGTCTGGATGTAGCATACCATTGGGTTTTGGCTGTATCTTTTGATTGGGGAATTTAGTCAATTTAAATTTAGGATTACTGCCATTTGATGTTAACTGGCTGTTTTATCCATTCATTGATGTAAATTCTTCTTTATGTTGATGCTCTTTACTTTTTGGCATATTTTTAGAAAGGCTAATACTGGTTGTTTCTTTCTATGTGTAATGCTTCTTTCAGAAGCTCTTGTAAAGCGAGCCTGGTGGTAATAAAATCTCTGAGTACTTGCTTGTTCATAAAAGATTTTATTTTTCCTTCAGTTGTGAAGCTTAGTTTGGCTGGATATGAAATTCTCAGCTGAAAGTTCTGTCCTTTAAGGATGTTGAATATTGGCCCCCACTCTCTTCTGGCTTGTAGAGTTTCTGCTGAGAGATCTGCTGTAAGTCTGATAGGCTTCCCTTTGTGGGTAACCTGACCTTTCTGTCTGGCTGCCCTTAGTATTTTCTCTTTCATTTCAACCCTGGTGAATCTAACGATTATGTGCCTTGGGGTTGCTCTTCTTCAGGAATATCTTTGTGGTCTTCTCTGTATTACCTGGGGTTGAATATTGTCCTGCTTTGCTGGGTTAGGAAAATTTTCCTGAAGAATATTTTCCAGCTGGGATTCATTCTCTCCGTCGCATTCAGGTACACCTATCAAAAGTAAATTAGGTCTTTTCACATAGTCCCACATTTCTTGGAGACTTTGCTCATTCCTTTTTATCCTTTGTTCTCTATTCTTGTCTTCTCGTTTTATTTCATTAAGTTGGTCTTCGACCTCTGATATCCTTTCTTCTGCTTGATCAATTTGAGTGTTTAAACCTGTGCATACTTCTCAAAGTTCCTGTATTGTATTCTTCAGTTCCATTAATTCACTTATATTCCTCTCTAAATTGTCTATTCTGATTAGGATTTCGTCAAACTTTTTTTCAAAGTTCTTAGTTTCTTTACATTGGGCTACAACATGTTCTTTTAACTCACAGAAGTTTCTTATTATCCATCTTCTGAAGCCTGATTCTGTTAATGGGATGCACTAGTTCTCCATCAAGCCTTGTTCCCTTGTTGATGAGGAACTATGATCCTCTTTAGAGGGAGAGGCATTCTGATTTTGAGTATTCTCAGCCTTTTGACACTGATTTCTTCCCATAATTGTAAATTTATCTACCTGTCGTCTTTGTAATTACCAACTTTCAAATTAGGTCTCTGAGTGGATGGATGTCTTGTTAATTCCCAGGGCAGAAATATGAGCAACCCACTGTGGCAGCCAAAACAGCAGTGTTAAGACTGATGGTGCTTTTCTGCCTGGAAGTCTCCAGTCTGGCTTCCTTCTTGAGTCTGTAATAGGTGACTATGCCTTCCCGGAGCTCCAAACGTCGGTCAGAAGGGGAACCAGTCCTGTTTACTCTGCACCAAGAGCTGCTGTGCCGAGGTGCTGGCAAAACCACTGCACCAGCCACAAGAGTCACGCTGGCGACCCGTGGAGCTTCTCCACTGGGAATCTTCTGCCCCGAGAGCAACAAAAATTTGTCTGAAAGTGTGGCATCCTCTTGTTCTCTGCGTTTTCACTGGGAGCTGCAATCCCGAGATGTTAGCGATCAGCCATCTTGGATCGTTCTCCGAGGCAGAGATGAATGTCTTAGACATCTATGCAAGATCTTATTCTAGTACACAATGCATCTAATAGTAGGTTCACTGTATTACAAACAATTTATGCTTTCGGAAGCTGGGGTGGGCAAATCACTTGAACCCAGGAGTTCAAGACCAGCCTGAACAATATATTGAGACCCTGCCTTGGCAAAAGATAAAAAATAATCTGGCATTGTGGTGAGCACCTGTAGTCTAGCTACTTGGGAGGCTGAGGCGGGAAGATCACTTGGGCCCAGGAGTTTGAGGCTGCAGTGAACTTTGATCATGCCACTTTCCTCTATCCTGGGTGACAGAGTCTGACTCTGTTTCCTAAAAACAAATTACAACTGGAAGAATAAAACCATATTTTGATTCTGAATTTGGGGTTTAATTTTAATAGGTTCATAATTTCTTACACAATATGCATTTATTCTAAACCAGAGTTGATTGGGCTGATTATAGGTTTTTATTGAATTCTCTGATACAATGACAAAGCCAATGTCAAATAAAACCTTTTAGGTGGACTTCTGTACATCTGAAATGTCATGATGATGATGACAATAGTTCCTCCTCAATACAAGTTTTCTCCAAGTCTCTATTTAGCAGTAGACATACCAGGGCTAGCTCAGGGCATGAAAGTGTTCAAATTCAGGGCAATGTATGAATAACACAGGCTTCTGGGAAGGCAAAAAAGAGCATAATATTGCCATTTTAGAGTGGTTCTAGTTCAGTTCCTGCTAAGAGTTTAACTTGGTTAATGCTTTGACTTTAGTAGGATTATTTCTTTTCTGTCTTCATAAAAATCAAATTTTTTGAATTGAAAACTTAGGGAAAATATTCTTATTTATGTACCTTTACAGATGCACAGGAGATAAGAAAGTAGAGATTAAGTAAATATTTTATTTTACTTTAGGTACTCTATTCTAAACTCCAGACTAGAAGTAATTATAGATGGCTAGGGTAAAGGAGACTTGAGCAAACATGTATCTAAAGTGGTTTCATTTTGCAGATTAAGCCAGAGAAAGCCCTTAGTGTTCCCTTTGTTATTGAGACTTTAGAAGAGGAAAATCAATATGAATCAGAGGGTTTTAATTCTGCAGAGTTCCACTGATCCTTAAAATGGGACATATCTTTTATTATGCTGAATTGGCACTGTGGTGGTATAGTGCAAGAACAAAATCCAGCTGAGGAACCTCAGTTACATATAGAGTACAGTGGTGACAAACCCTTTGTATGCTGCTACACATACCTCTGAAACAACGTAACTGCTTGGTGAAAGGTAAGGAAGTTCACTCTATGTTTTAAATACATACATGTGTGCACGTGCACACACACAGATACGAGCAAATAGCCACTAAACAGGTTTAATAAATCCCTTTAAGGCCGGGCGCGGTGGCTCAAGCCTGTAATCCCAGCACTTTGGGAGGCCGAGGCGGGTGGATCACAAGGTCAAGAGATCGAGGCCATCCTGGTCAACATGGTGAAACCCCGTCTCTACTAAAGATACAAAAAATTAGCTGGGCATGGTGGTGCGTGCCTGTAATCCCAGCTACTCAGGAGGCTGAGGCAGGAGAATTGCCTGAACCCAGGAGGCGGAGGTTGCGGTGAGCCGAGATCGCGCCATTGCACTCCAGCCTGGGTAACAAGAGCGAAACTCCGTCTCAAAAAAAAAAAAAAAAAAAAAAAAAAAAAAATAAATCCCTTTAAATACCTTGTTAAGATACTTACAGAAATAATAAATCCATTTTTACATGAATGTATTATTTAAGAATTACTCTTATAAAGATATAAACTTTAGATTCCTGACATTTACCATCTTACTAGTTTCATGATAAGTTTGCAGTAGATGTCAGTTTCCACTGTGACATGCATTACAATAAATAACAAGATTTCCATTAAACTTCTCTCCAATTCCCATGCACAGATCACACACACACACACACACACACAAAAAAAAAAAAAAAAAAATCTTAATTTATTCTTTAAAATTCTATTCTCTCTTGAAATGGCATGAACCATTTTAACATTTCTCACAGTTGTTTATTTTCCCCTTCTGGGTCACCAGAATTCGAATCCTTTCAGAGAAAAATATCTATTTTAAAGAATTCTGTATAGCAAACGCTAACTGGTACCTTTATAAGAGCTACGAGCATTGCGTTCTCATTAGAAGACAGTTTCAGTTTTCCCAAGAGCATAGTAATCTCAAGGAGGTCTATCACTTGTCCTCTGGCATGAAAAAAAATTCTCTTAATGATACCAATTAAGAGGTGTGAATGTCATTTCTACATCTTTGTTCTGTTTCAGGTCAGCAAGTCCAGGGCTCAAAACAAAGTCATAACAACCTTGTTGAAGCTTGTAGACTTTTGTAGAATTACATTGCAAAGGCAGGCATTTCAAAATAACTGCAAATGTCTTATAATATTCTCAATAAGAGATTAAATTATCCTCTATTTTTATTTATGCTTACGGTCTTTCTATAAAACAAAATAAGAAAAAACAAAGGGAAGGTGCCTGGAATATTGTCTGACATTCTCTTTTCTAGTTAGTACTGTTTGTGAATTTAACAATAAGGCATTATTTTTTCTTAAATCCTTTTAGACAAATAATGCAATATTTACATAACATTCCCTTGATAACTCTCTTAAAGAATGACAAATCAGCCGTACCTTTGTGCTTTTCTGTTGACCTCCATTCCAAATTGTTGGTTTATTCCTCCTTAATGTTTACATGTGCCCATGCAGCAGTAATTTGTCAACTCTGCCTGGATAAGCTTGTGTCCAAGGGACATTCAAAATCAGTTCTGCAGTAAAGATCTATGGCTTCAGGAGTGCTCTGGACCAGAGTTCCAAAGTGAAGTATGGAGGAAATAAGATGGGGTCATTCGTGGGAGGCATGGTTCCCTTGCACATAAAATAAATTTTTTCTATAGTTGAACACAAATATTAATGGTGTAATTTTCACAACTAATATGATTTATTTAATTAGCATTACATAAACTAATTTTATAGCACATCCTTTGACTTCATTACAAAAATTAGTACAAATTTGCATAGAATTGAAATTATTCAAAGGTTTTTTAAAATTCTAACTACAGAATAAACTTACAACAAAAATGCATGGATTCCTATATCCTGTAGATAATATTAGTATCCATATTATCAATTGTGCCAAGAGTAATAGCTCAAAAAACTATTATAAAGAGTTCCAGATATCAGCTTGACTTTCTCCTCTCAGTTGGACTATGTAGTCAGGGTTTTGGAAAGTGGTTTTAAACTCAGTAGTTTATACGATAAACTTGTAACATTTTAGAGTACGTTGGATTATTGTTCTTATTTTACATACAAGCAATATGAAAACCATCCAAGTAACATTATTTTCCAAGATCGCTAAGAAGTAAGTAAATAATCTTGAGGCCCAATAAACTGTCAGAGACATGATTATATTCATTTTCTTATATAATGTTTGGCTCAAAATATTATGAAATCTTTTGCTGAATATTAATTCCAGGGAATAGTCTGAATGTAACCAAATTCTTAAATATTCTTTCAAGACACAACTCTAATCAGGTCAAATACAATTTCGGATAGAAAGTCGTAATCAATTAACAGATCTATTCAGAAGTATACTTGCATTTCCTAATGTCTTCAGCATCTTTTTCATTGTTAATATCATTTATCTTAAAAAGAGTAAGGCATAAACATAGTGAAAAAGTATACTTTAAACTAAAAATAAGTTTTCTGTTTACCACAAAGATACCAGATTTACTCCTTAAGAAGTGGCCAGTCTTAAAACTTCATTTTGCATTTTTATTTGATTATATATACAGAGAAATATACTCATCAGTGTGTGTGTGTAACCACATGAAAACAACCATATAATATACACATGTATATATATGGCATTTGTATATTTACACATGTACTTTTTTTCCAGGTAAATCATGTACCTTCACAATCTTTCCACATGGGGATACACAATTTTATGTTACTTATTCTGAATGATAATATAATATTCCATCTTCAAAACATTGTATATAGTAATTATTTACCTAATTATCTCCTAGTGACTTATTTATATGTGATCCTTACATGCATATAACTCTATATTTCTATAATATCATAAATATAATACTTCTATTGTAATAATAATATAATACTGCATAATATAGAATATTCAGTAAAACCTGAATTAACATCTAGGTGTATTTTTCGTTTTTATGGATATAATCAAGTTGTACAAGATAAGGTTTGTACTAATTTACACCATTTTCATACTGTGAAAAAGTGACTGTTTCACTGTATCCTTGCTAACACTTAGTATTATCAAATAGCATGTCTTTATAATTTGAAATTTCACATATTATATATAAAGCTGATCCTTGAATAATGCAGAGGTTAGGAGCACTGAATCCAAACCCCCACACAGTTGAAAATCCATGTGTAACTTTGATTCCTTGAAAACTTAACTACTAATAGCCTACTGTTGACTGTAAGCCTTACCAATAACATAAAGTATCAATTAAAACGTTTTTTTATGTTGTATATATTACATACTCTGTTCTTATGATAAAGTAAGCTAAAAAGAAATTTTTATTAAGAAAATCATAAGAAATAGACAATATTTTCTATTTATTAAGTGAAAGTGATTATCAAAAAGGTCTTTGTCCTCATCATCGTCACATTGAGTAGGCTGAGGAGGCAGATAAAGAGGAGATGTTGGTCTTTGCACTATCAGGGGTGGCAGAGGTGGGAAAAAATACACATGTAAGAGGATCTATGTAATTCAAACCTGTGTTGTTCAATAGCCAGCTGAATATTCAGATTCTCGAAACTCCCAGATCAGTAGTTTGCTATTCGTTTCTTCAATAATGAACAGATTTTATAATTCATGAATTCCCTGTTCACGTTTTGGCCCATATTTCTCTAGTGTTTCTAATGCTTTGGAGTGATTAGATCATTGGCAACTTTAGCAATTTACTTCCTTGTCCTTGACCTGTTTGGAAATGCCTTGCTGATCCTTTGTTGCCTTAGACGCACGATCAATAACCAAGTACTATTTAATTCTTTGCATTTTTTATTCCTTCTTTTGCTTCAAAGCATTTTCACATGCAGAGACCCAGGAGAATGTCAATAATTGGAGAAGCCTTCTTGCCTGACTTCAGATTTCGCCTTTCAGAGCACTTTCAAGAAGTGATTTTAAGAACCTCAGACTAGTTTAGATGTCCTTACTCTATCACATCATTTACCACTTGCTATTAATATTTTCTGCTTTACTATTACTTTTCACTACTAGACAATTAAATTTTCTTTAAGAAAAGGAAGGAAAGGCTTCTTTATTCCCAGCATATAGCACAATGCCTGGATTCAATACATAGTTATTATCTCTGCAAAATTTTAATTGAGTTAAAAACTTTCGGGGCCCAAAGTGGCTCCGGCCGGATGTCGTGGCGCTTGCGAAGGCGAGGCCAAGAGTTCAAGGCCAACCAACCTCAGCAACCTTACAAGCTCTCATTGATTGGCAAAAAATAAATAAATAAATAAAAACTTTCTAAAGTTTTTAAAACTGTACTGAATGATTTAAAAAGAATAATAGTGTTAAAATTAAATTATATTACTTGTTCAGTTAATTATTTATGCCTGTATTTATTTTATAAATATAAATAATCACCTGTCATAAATTTGACATTAAGAATAGAAATAAACAACAACATTAACTATTCAGCAAGTGCTTTTTCTGTACTAAGAACATTGCACAGACTTTGTATTAATTATTTAAAAATATTTTAATGAGTGAAACACTTGTTATACAGATTTTACAAATAAAAGTGAAATTAAAAGAGTATGACGTCAGTACTACAAATCTCCTGGATAACAGCATCTGGATAACAGAATTCTAGGTTTTATTAATTCTAATATATAAATATTTAAACATATCCGTAAAAAGTCAATAATTCTATTTTTAATAACAATAACCAGTTGCATGTAAGATAACTGTTAAAATAATTCCCATTATATCCTTTTCATCTTTAATTCTGTATGTGTCTTTGTGATATCTTCTTTTTCTGTATTCACTCAAACAATGCTATATTTTCTTTTTCAATTCTGCTAATGTATTAAATACAGTGGTTGATTTTAGAATGCTGAAAATTGAATTCCTGAAATAAAACTTTCTTAGTGAGAATTTATTAAATTTTTCATATGTTTTTCAGTTTGCTTTGCTAGTCTTTTGTTGAGGATTTCTCCATTGTGTTTAAAGGATTTTTTATATTTTTATTTTTTAGATTTCTTTGTTGTGTTTTTTTATTAGGATCATGCCGCCTTTGTAAAAATAAGTTAAGAAGCATTTCTTTCTCTTCTATTTTTGGAAAATAAATTGTGAGATGTTGGTATTGTTTCCTTTAAACTGTTGTAAAAATATTAATATAAAACTATGGTTTAGAAAAGATGTCATAGACTCATTTCTCTCTGCTCATCTCTGCCAAGTAGTAATACACCCTGGAAATAACGCAATAGAAAACAAATGGAGTACTGTAAAAGAGGAAAGTAAATGGCTATAGACTACAGGCTAGGAGGAATAGCATGGTATTGGATGTCTTGTGAAGCCTCAGCCAACACAAAAATGTATCTCAGGACTGATGTTTGCTAACCTCCAAGTTAGCAAGAAAATATAGTCAGATTGGCACACCACTCACCTAGATCAAACAGGAGTCCTGCCAACAATATCAGTTGAATCTAGCAGCACTGGAAAGAAGAACTGATCAAAACCCTGCTGACAAAAATCAAATGGAAAAGTGCTGCCTTTCCACACAGGACCTGAGAATCCTCTTCTCATGACAGATATACCAGGTATCTAGTGTCATTAGCAAGTGAAATCTCACCAAATCAAGCACCAGGCCAGGGCAGAACTCTCTGTCCCCTGCAGGCAAGGGGTCCCACCACAGGGAATTGAGTACAAAAGGACTATTTTTGCCCCTATGGGCCTAAATCTTTCCTCCCTCACCTAGAGATACTGAATATCCAGCAGCCACCCACAAAGGGAATCTGCTCATGTGAGTGGTCCTGCTTAGGAAGTGTTTTTCATTCTCCCAGGCCAGATACTCACTTTCCCACCATGGCTCAGCCTGGTAAACACCTTCTGTTTTCTCAAGCACCACCAATAGTGACCAACAAAAATTACATGGTCACCGGATGCACAGCTGAACAATTTAGAATAGAACCTGTGTGGTGAACCTGAACAGAGTGAATACCTATTACAATAAAATATTAACTAGAACCCTGAGTTTCCTAAAGTAATCAAAATGTTCAAGACATAAAAAAAATCACCCATCATCTCAAGAGTCATGAAAATAACAACTTGAAGGGGGAACAGTATTCACATAACACCAATGTTGAAATTAATCCAGTATTAGAATGATCAGTCTAGTATTTTAAAGCAGCAGTAATTAAAAAAAAGCTTCAACAATTAGACATTCTCTGGAAACTAATTTTAAAAAATAACAGAAAAGGAGGCAATATAAAAAGAGCAAACAGAAGCTACAGAAATAAAAAATATGTAATAACAGTGAAATAAAATTTGATGGAAGGTCTCAATAGTACAGTGGAGATAACGGAATAGAATAATTGAACTAGAGGACAGATCATTTGAATTTACACTATCTGAAAAATGGAGAGGAAAAACATTGGAAGGAAAATGAAGAGCACATCAAGAACTTGGACTTGTGGGAAAATAATTTAAGATTCAATGTTTCTGAACTGATGCCAGTTCAACTGGGAGAGGTTAATATAGTGCTTGGCAACATAAGTCCCATGATTAGCCTTTTTAACAAATGGCTGTCCTTGGGTCCTGGCTCTGGAGCATGCCATCTGCAAAAGTAGGGAATTTTTCAAATCACCAAATGCTTGCTCCCTTTTGCTTGGCTGTTCCTTCTTCAACATATCTGTTTCTTCTCACCTTTTACTATAAATAGCAAGGAGAAACCATGTTGAACCTTCCACACTTTGCTAGGAAATCTCACCTAAATATCTAAGTTCATCACTTACAAGTTCTACTTTCTACTCAATACAGTACATAATTTAGCCACATTTCCTGTCACATTTTAGTGTAGATTCCTGCAATATCCAATAACACATTCCTCATTGCTTTCTAAGGTATTGCCAGAAGCACCTTTGACATTCAAATTTCTACCAACAATCTGTTCATGACAATATATGCATTCTCTATGATGCAAGAACATTCTCTGCAGCCATACCCGTTTCTTTTGGAGTCTCTACTAGATCACTTTTAATATCTATGTTTCTGCCAACAGTTCCTTCAAGGGAATCTAGGCTTTTTCTGTCAGGCAACTCAAAACTGTGGTATCCTCTATCTATTTTTCAATTCCAAAGCCACTTCTGCATTTTTAGGTATTTCTAACAGCCGCATCAGACTTATCTGTGCAAAACTTTGTATTCGTTTGTTAGGGCTGATGTAATAAAGTACCATAGAATGGATGGCTTAAAACAACATAAACGTATTATCTCACAGAAAGAAATTAGAAGCCCTGAATTAATGTCAGTGGTGCTATGTTCCCACTTACCCTTCCTTGCCTTTCCTAGTGGTTGCTGGCAAACCCTGGGATTCCTTGGCATGTAGGAGTCACTCCAGTCTCCACCTCTGTAGCCTCATGGCGCTCTCCCTGTGTCTGTGCCTCTGTGTTTGTGCTTTCTCCTCTTTTGAAAATGATCAATTACCACATTAGAGCCCACTTTAACCCAACATAACCTCATCGTTACTTAAAATTAATTTTATCAGCAAAGACTAAATTTCCAAATATGATCACATTCTGTGGTTTCTGGTTTCTGAGAGACACTATTGAACTCAGTGTATCATTCTCCTTATGAGTTGAATAACTTGTTATTAAAACAGAAAACATAACACTATACTATACTAAAGATAATGTTATTTAAAAGTAGTAAAAGTACAGGGAACTAAAGAGAAGTAAGTTTTCTACACTGCACTCCACGTGTTAAATGTTATAAAAAAGTCCTTGAAACCTCTGTGCTTGGAATATATATGTATGTATTTGGTTTTGATCATTAATTAAATATTCTTCATAGACGTATGTCAACTTAGATTCTATATTTCTTCTTTAATTAACTTTGTAGCGTTGAGTTTTTCAAGAAATATGTCCATTTCATTCAAGTAATCAAAGTTATTACAAAGTTTTTCTTTATCCTTTGACATCTGAATGATTAATAGTGATATCCTTATTTTTATTTATTTTGATAATTTTCCTCTTTAAAGAAATTTCTTTATGAATATTGCTGTATATCATCTTTATTAAATCTTTGACAGACCTACCTTACTTTGCTTTATTTTTTGTTTTTGCTATTCTTGTTTTTTATTTCATTGACTTCTGTTTTAATTTTTATCATTTTCTGCCCATTATTTTAAACTTAATTTGTTTTTCAAAAAAAAAATTATTAATTAATTAATTTATTTATTTATTTATTTATTTATTTATTTTATTGTACCTTAGGCTCTGTAGTACATGTGCAGATCATGCAGGATTGTTGCATAGGTACACACATGGCAATGTGATTTGCTGCCTCCATCCCCTTCACCTACATCTGGCATTCCTCCCCAAGTTATCCTTCCCTGACCTCCACATCCCCCTGCTGTCCCTCCCTTGGCCCCCACAACAGACTCCAGTGTGTGATGCTCCCCTTACTGTGTCCATGTGTTCTCATTATTCAACACCTGCCTATGAGTGAGAACATGCGGTGTTTGATTTTCTGTTCTTATGTCAGTTTGCTGAGAATGATGGTTTCCAGATTCGTCCATGTCTCTACAAAGGACACAAACTCATCCTTTTTTATGGCTGCATAGTATTCCATGGTATATATGTGCCACATTTTCCTTATCCAGTCTATCATAGATGGGCATTTGGATTGGTTCCAGGTCATTGCGGTAGGAGCTTCTATAATTGTTTTCAAAATTTATTCTTTTCAAACTATAGGCTTTTAAATCTATAATCTTGCTTCTATGAACAACTTAGGTAGTATGTTATATATTTAAATATTTTGAGTTTTTCTTATATTTTACAATATTTTTAAAATAGTTTGGTGATGTTTGTTTTGACCTTTGGGTTCCTTAGAAATGTGTCACATAGGCCGGGCACGGTGGCTGATGCCTATAATCCCAGCACTTTAGGAGGCCGAGCTGGGTGGATCACAAGGTCAAGAGATCGAGACCATCCTGGTCAACAAGGTGAAACCCCGTCTCTACTAAAGATACAAAAAATAGCTGGGCATTGTTGTGTGCACCTGTAGTCCCAGCTACTCTGGAGGTTGAGGCAGGAGAATTGCTTGAACCCAGGAGGCGGAGGTTGTGGTGAGCCGAGATCGTGCCATTGCACTCCTATCTGGGTAACAACAGTGAAACTCCATCTCAAAAAAAAAAAAAAAGAAAAGAAATGTGTCATATAATTTTAAATATTTGGGAATTGTCTGTTTCTTGTTTTATTGATTTTCAATTTAATACAGTTTGAATCAGGCTAAACACAGCATCCTTTTTTATACTTTGAAAGTATAGAACCTTGTTTTATGGACCAAAATATGTTTAATTTTCTATGTATGTTTGTAAAGCCTGTACAGTTGTAACTATTTGACATATCTTTCTGTAAAGCTTCCTGAGGTCAAGTAGGTTGATAGCATTGTTACAATATCTTATATGCATGCTATATTTTGTCTACATATTCTATTAATTACCAAAGGTAGAATGTTAAATTTTCAAATTTAAGAATTTGTCTATTTCTTAAATCTGTTAGTTTCATTTCATGTATTTTTCAAGTTCTGTGTTTACAGGTAACATATTTAGAAAATTGTGTCTTTCTAATCGTTCCTTTATTTTTATTATGGAATAATAATAATTGTTCCTCTATTATTATTCTGATATGTCTTTATTTCTTTACTCATTGTTTTTTGTAAGTCTATTTTGCATAATAATAAGACAGTCACTGGGCTTGTTGTCCTTATTATTTGTGTAATACATCCTTTTACTTCTAACCTAATGGTGTCTCTAATTTTAATATGTATTATTTCGGCATTGTTTGTACTCTAAACACAAAGCATTTCCATCCTCTCTGACTTAATGCCCTGAGATTAAGTGATGCTTAAAAATCTCTCTCCCTTTTACCTGAGCTAGACCTCCGATGTCCCCCTAGCACTGTTTGACTTCTCTTATTTCTATTTATTTGTTCTCAATTTGGCTGAAACTGCTTCACTGTAAGCCTCATGCCCTTTTGCTCTGCACATTCTTAGTCAAGCTGCTTATCACAGGAAGCCCTTATAAAGATTTCTGCCTCCTCCTCACCATCTGTTTGACACTCCCTCCTTTCCAGTGTCCTGTCCTATGGATCCAAGATTGCTGGTCTACTCTGATTTTTATTTCTTGTGTCCAGTAGCACCACCATGTCCTGCTAAGACTGCATATTTATCTGGCACTTTTAAGGATATTTTCACCAGACAAGGAGCCAGGGAGCTTTTGAGGTTTGCCTTCCAATTTTCCCTTCCCTCAGTGATCAGTGTTCTGTTGCCTCTTTCCTTTGGATTAATAACATTAGACTCAAATGTCCTGTCTAGCTTTAAAGTTGTTTACTGTGGGATGTCAAGTTCACTGGCAGGTATTCTATCATATAATCAGAAGCCCCTAATTTTTCTTGTTGTTTCCTTTCATCTTTCATCTTTTCAACTTTATATTGCTTGTGAGAAACTAGCTTTGACTCTGCCACTAAGTAAATTCTGTGACATCCTAATATCCTGCAGGGGGAGCCAAAACATTAGTGTGCAGGTGTAATGCACCTGGATGTCTGAGGTTCCACTGACCATGAAGACATTTCAGATGAAATCTTACGAGAAATGGCTTGATTTTTTTTTTCTATAGCAGCAGATACCTCTGTCTTAATTAGGACACACACTAGTTAAAGGAAAGTTTCCTCACAAAGATGGTCAGCAGATCAAAGTCATATCTGTGAAGATGATCTGTAGCTTCAGAGGAGATTCAAGGCCTCAGGGCTTTAGAAGGAATGTTGATTCTTTGAAGATAAATAGTGCCAAATCCATTATTTGATAAGGTCTTGCAATCAAACTGTGGCAGTGATTTTAATGGTTTCATTTGAATGTTTGCTGTCATAAAAGGATGAGAAGCTTATAAATATGGTGAGTGTGTAGTGTTTTATGTAGGGTGAGTTCTTTAGCTTTAGAGTATTTGCTCATAATCCTTTTGGCTCTAATTTCTTTTCATTGACTGAATTTCCCTTTGAATTTTTAAAACTCCAAACCACTTTGCATATTTTCTTTTTAACTCTGACCTTTCCATTTATTTGTATATCTATATGTTTGCTTGTTTGTGTCAGTTTTTTATATTTCTTAATCTTGCTGCCAAACTCTGGCTCTTTAGTTCTGTTTATTACAGTTGAATTTGCCTGTGACTAGATGTAAAATTACAAACAGGTAAAAAATTGTTAATAAGTGATAAAAACGGAAAGCTATTCAAAGGAAGAGCCACCCATTTGGTTTCGTACAGTCATCTCCTTTTTGGCCTCTCAAATGCTAATTTCACTTTCCTTTAAATATCCTCCATATTTTGCCCATGTGTTCTTACCACATACAATCCTATTTTGGTCTCTCTTTGCGTCAAATCTACCAGTGACTGACCATGACATAAAATTCAAAGATAAATATTTTATCGAGGCAGGATGGAGGCCATGCATTTCCATTAAACTCATCTCTAACTCTTCTCTTCACACTCTGTGCTCCAGGCATTCTATGAAGTATGTTAAACTCATCAATCTGTTTTCTCTTAATTCTAAGTCTTTATTCATTCTGCTCCTCAGCCTAAAATTTCACCTTCAAACACATCCATTAGTGAGGTGCTTGTTTCCTTTATTTTTTTTCTAAGGGTCACATTCTCTTTTAAGACTTTATTGACACCTCCTCCTCCCTCAAGCAGGTCCATCCCTCTCTTTCATGGTTTTCAACTTCATTCTCTAGGCATTTCTACTGTAATAAAATGTTGACATTATTTGTCTGGTTTATGTCTATTTTTCCCTATATAGTTTGTGGTTCTTACCTCCTTGTGGACTGAGTCCCACATTATTCTAAAATTCTCAGTGTCTACAAGTTTGTTTTATTCATATTTATCCCCAACATCAAAGTAAACTCACACATAGCAGAAGACCTTGAACTGGTAAATAAAAAGTGTATAAATAAATAAATAAATAAAAGAAATATGGAAAGAGCCCTGTTTTTTACATAAACACACAAACTGAGGTCAGGTACAGTATGAAACTTCTTTTTAACCTACTAAAATCAAAACTCAAACAACATATATCATTTTTTAAATCTTGAGCTTTTTTCCTGGATACTGTAAAAATGTAGAAAAAATACAGTCATATACAATTGTAATAGCCCTGGAACATGATTTTCTTGCCAGGATGGAAGCTGAGCAGAAACATGGCTCCACTAGACTAACTGTTCTGCAGACAGATAACACTTCTGACTGATCTGTGTGTTCCTGCCATGCAAAGCCTCTCTCCAGGCCCTCTGTGAATAGACATGATACTCACTATACATATTCTTAAATATGTTCCTGAGCCTAGGAATTCCTCTATATATTTTCTGATTTCTTGGAAAATATTAGGTGTTACCTAGGACCTCGTGGCTTATACTATAGACAGCAACATGGAGTGGAAACAGAGCCTGCTTTCTTTATTGAGGTATTCTCACTCCTGCTGATCCAAGCATACTCATTTCATCTGGTGAATTAGTCCATTTCCACACTGCTATAAAAATATACCTGAGACTGAGTAATTTCTAAAGAAAAGAGATTTAATTGAGTCACAGTCCTCCTGAGGAGGACTCAGGAAACTTACAATCATGGCAGAAGGGAAAGCAGGCATGTCTTACATGGCAGCAGGCAAGAAAAGGGATTGAAGGAGGAACTTCCACACACTTACAAAATCATCAGATCTCATTATAACTCAGGCACTATCACAAGAACAGCATGGAGGAAACCAACCCCATGATTCAATCACCTCCCTTCCTCCACACATGGGGATTACAATTAGAGATGAGATTACAATTAGAGACTGATTAGTCTGCAGAGGGACACAGAGCTAAACTATGTCAGTTGTGATCTTAGAGAAACTACATAAAGAACAACTATGCCCAACACAAGACTGCAGAGTAATAAGAGAAAGCAAACACTGTGCTACAACCTGGCTTGTAAGCTTTCCCCAGTAAATTTTTTCTAGTACCATGAGGCACTAGCAGTGTGTTTCAGTTACTCCCTCCAAAGATACTTGAACACAAGGTAATCTGTGTTTTACTCACCCTGGTCCCATGTTTGGGTTTTAATTTTGTTTGTTTGTTTGTTTGTTTGTTTGTTTTTGAGATAATTCTACTGAGATACCTCATCACCTAGGGATAATGACGGGTGACCACCAAGCAAAGGCCCACAGGAGTTAGTCCCTGTCCTCCTACAGAAACTGCGAGAAAGAGCAAGTTATCTCCCTGAATGTTTGCATTTCAGAGGTGGCTCTGGTGTCCTTGCTGAAACAGTTTAGAGTGGTAGCTTCACGTCCGTCGCAAAAGACAAAGAAATGATGAATAATTGCGAGTTGCCTACAGAGTGAATATTTGTCTACTTCTAAAATTTATTTGTTGAGACCTCATTCCCACTAAGATGGTGTTAGGAAGTGGGGCCTTTGAAGGTTATGAGATTATGAGGGTAGAGAGTCCTCATAAATGGGATTAAAACTTGCATAAAATAATCACCTGAAAACCTCCTTATTCCTTTCACCATTTGAGAATACAATGAAAAGACAGCAGCCTGCCACCTGGAAGAGGGCTCTCAACAGAACATGATTATGCAGCCACTCTGATCACTGACTTCCAACATCCAGCATGGTGAGAAATAAATTTCTGTTGCTTAAAAGCCACACAGTGGATGGTATTTGTTATAGCAGCCTGAATGGAGCACAATCCTTTGAAGCAGCTGCTCCAAAAGGGTTTTCCACAGCCTGGCTGCTTATCAGCAGGTTTTTGATGGAGCAAATAGTAAATTCATTTGGCAACATTGAGATTTCTCAGGCAGACATCATAAGGGGTAAGAGGAGGACGTAGAGTAGGGGGAGGGCTGTGGTCATCTTAGGAACACAGCCTTATGCTGCTATTATAGAAGCCATTCCAGAGTTTGGTCATCTCTTAGTGCAGACGTTTGAACAGAATCGTGGAGTCATTATGTGTCGAGAGTTCAACAGTTCACACTTAATGTGATATAATTCCCACACTTGAACTTTTCCTCCTGACCCTCTTCTGGTGCTATTCCTGGGGAAAACAAAGAACAGGGGAAATGGTGATTTCTCCAGGTTAGCCTCTTGTTTGTATTACGGCAGTAAGTGCTGGGACACTTGACTGTTACTCATTTTGGCTAGCTGTCTTCATCAGCTACTCCAGGACCTGGCAGTATGACTTTCTCCGACTTGGCTGAGCTCCTACATACTCCACTCCTTTTCCAGAGTCCTTCTCTTCCTTATTTGAGACGGGATTGCATAGTTCATTTCTTTTCAGAATAAATTAGTTCTGTTTTGTGTGTGTGTATTTGTCATCTGCAATGTCTGAAAATGGATCAAAGTTTTGTCCAGTAAGTGTTTTGCTCTAAGGAGATCGATAGATCACATGCTCATAATAAGGGTACCTGGAGCAAACATAAACTTGAATTTCACTGGTTTTCAGATCACCCTCATATGCCCCCAGAGGTCACTTAGGATGAGAACCACAACACAAAAAGCAATTATTACTTCAGAAAACTGATCAGTCAACAGCCTCGTTCTCAGATGGTCATGATAGACTTAAGTTCCTGTGGGCATATACAAGCCCAACCCTGGGAAATGAAAGGGGAGTGGGTTGAGAGTTAATAATTATCTCTTTTCTCCAAGTATTATATAAAAAGCAATCTTGGTGATGAAAAATAAGGCAAATTCTTCAGAAAGTGGAATAAATCATTTCGCATCTAATTCAGTTTTTTGGAGCTTCCTTAATGTTGTTCAGATGGTGTTCCTGGTTATCAAGCATACAGACTACACTTAGGAAACTACACTACTCTCAAGACCGGTGCTGTGGAACCCATTAAGATGTATCAGCAAACAAAACTAATTGTGAAGCTAATTTTTAATGATACCCCAAGCACCAAGGGGTGGGCTGATGAGAAACCGATCTGAGTGGCCTATAGGTTCACTTCCTTTCCCCTTCCTATTGTCTTGCTCAAAGCTGACTCATCATGACTGATTCGTCTGCAGAGGACAGAACATTATTTGATGTCAGCATTCCTGGCATGCAAGACTGTTTTCTTGATGTATTTCTTGTCGCTTACAGAAACTAAGTGTTCTCATCATTCTTAGGCTAACCTGAAGACATGGAAACCTGGTGGGGAGGCAGGGATTACATGTGGAGTAGCTTTTTCTATGCATGTCCAGGTTGTTGGCTGAGGCAAACATCTCTGTGGTGCACACAGAACACCTATATCCAGCCTAGGCTGTAGAGCAATCAGAGTTTGGGAGACTGCGTCCATTCCACCACTACTCTTCTAGTCCATGTCCCCAGTAATCTCTGGGTTGTGTCTGTATTACTTGGACCTAGTTATCTTTATACCTGACCTACCTCAAATCCCCACAACTAATATGCAACCAAATTTGTATAAGGTGTGGAAGACATTACTTTCCATTTAATATATATGAAGATCCATAGAATAAATTAGTCTGTCACCTATATTTACACAAGTTTGCAAATCTTTGGGTCAAATGAGAAACTCACTCAAATTTAGAATAATATGACATGGCAGATAATTAATTTTAACATATCACCTCTCATGAAGTTAACTGACTAGAAAAGTATATGCATTTCCACATTTTAATTTGACTAATGTGAGAAAATTACATGGCAAATTGTTCAGACACATGACCTGACAGTGTGTGATTAGTTAAAAAGTGTTATTTATCAGTGATGGTATACGAGCTTTGGAAAATGTCCAAAGAATAGAGCCAGTTGTGAGTTTTGAATGATTCTGTGCAGCGTGGTGATGATAAAGTAAAATATTTAAATAATTCTATGTGGCTATTTGGTGAGAAAAATTAACCCTGACAGCAAATCTCTGCAGTATACCTGCGATTTCCACTGATAAAACACCCTGTGACCTTGACGACCCTTTGTTATCCCAAATTTTTTGAAGCCACATATTTCAATTGCTAGAATCAATAAACTTGAACTACCTTTACCAGAAGGAAAAAATTATGTTATGCTGGAATTGAGATAGAGAGATTTCCTCAGAGGTGTCTCAGGATCAAATTGCAGTTAGAACAGTCCTTGACAGAGCATAACCATGTAATAACATTGTACGTATTGGAAGGATGCCTTTTGATGAGATCCAAGAGGACTCGTGGTAAATAAACTTGGGGCAATTCCTGGTTATAGGAAATTACATAATCCAGTATCAAGTCTCATTGCTCTTACTGTATAGTTAGAGCAATATATAACTCTAACTATACAGTAAATATTTATAACTCTCCTGACAGTAAATATTTATATTTGAAATTAAATCATTCTTATCAACATTTTAATATTAGTGCATTATATTTAACATAATTTATTGCTTCAATATAACTCATTATATTAAATGCATGTTTTATGGAATTCAAAATTCTGTTTAAGAAACAAACACGATAAATGTATTTGACAGAGAAGTAGTCATTTTGCTCTTCAGAAATAGCCTCAATCTAACTGTAAATCTAAAACATCTATGACCTCCTTTTATACATGCAGGTTGAAACAAGCAATTACATTTGTCTCTAAGCAATACTTGTCCATCAAGTCCTTGGCAGCCAAAGCCACATCATTATCGTCTCTACTGCTGCTTAAGCTCTTCCATTCTCCCTTTTGAAAATAACAGTACACATATAGCATCTCCATCTAAATCCAGACTATGAAATTTCAGAGTATTTATAAAACATGCTATGAAACATTGTGAAAATATAAAATCATAATGGTGAGATATGCACAAAAATAATATAGTTTTGATAAAAAGCGCTTTTCCTTTTCTGTACAGCCCTTTTTTTTTCTTTTTGTTTCTCTTATACTTTTTAAAGCTCTCATCATGCTCAAATCGAAGAAGGGCAATGATGCCAAGAAGTGTAAGGTGCTCTCACAATGATTACTAGAAAGAGGCACCCACAGTATACACAGTATATGAGAGTTACCACTGGATTTACTATCTGTCAGCAGATGCTCACCGAAATTTGAAAATGTTCCTTGAACTCATGTCGTGCCAGTCTTCTCTACGCCCTGTGCCTTTCCTCCTGGGGGAATTACAGGGATAAGAATCTCTCCCTCTTAAAACTAACATTTTAAAGCTTACAGAGGAGTGTGTCTTTTGCCCCTCTCTGGAGAGTCATTTATCTTCTCTGAAGCACGTTTTTGTTACTTTGTTTGAAAGAGTAAGGTTTGGGTGCACAGAACCCATTCAGTTATCAGGGTCAAATGCAATTGTTTCTGGCTTCCAGGATGTATGCCCTCCCCATATGATGAGTGGTTTATAAATGCTGTACTCTGTGATATCAGGCTTTTCTACCTATCCACTTAAAGAAAACTCTCTTATTCCCTCCCCTGCACACATTATAAAAACCCAGTGAAAATTATTTTTGCCGATAATATCTTAATGAGATGAACTGGGAAAAAAGTTAGTTGTAGTGAAAATGGAGTAGCACAGGAAAATGTCGTAACCTTTCCAGGCTTCTGATCTGGCATTGCATTCAGAACTTGCCTGTTCAATCTTTGATATCTCTTTTATTTTCCTTACACTTCTCTCTCATATCCTTTGGCCCATTTCTTCTTCACTGATCTATCTGTTGATTAAGAAGTGGATTAACTTGTTAAAAGGCTTGGAGTTATTTAAAATATAACTTGCCCCAAGTTACATTAGTGATACATCCACTACTACAACTACCACTACTAATAGCAACAACAATAATACTTGATATTTACAACAATTCCCTGTGGCCGGCAGAAAGTACAGGGGTCCTTACTCCATTTTACTGGGGAGAAAACAAAGCTAAAACACTAAATGAACACCACAGGGTTGAAAAGAAGCAGAAATCAGATTAGACATATTCCTTTTTTGTCAGGAAGATTTTAAAAGCTTTCCTCTTTGGAAATAGTTATATTGACACACATTCTAGCGTGGTCAGAAATGTGTCTTTTGCCTTACATACTCAAGTGTTTATCATTATATGTTTTTTGCACTCCCAATTCTACAATTAGATGGAGATTTAAAGGGAAGTATCCCATCCATGAAATTCATTAGGCATAATGTCTAGAAGAGTGCCTGATTCATGGTGCCAAATGCACACTTGTTTAGAGAGTACATCAAAGGCCACCACTGTGCCAATTTCATCTTGAAACATATTTATAGCCCACATGGTGATGTGGAGACTTTCATACAAAAGATCGGTGATTGAGACTGGTTGGCTACTTAAATATTGACAATCTCTATAATACATGCAGTGCTGTCTAAAATAAAAAGAAGAAAAAGAAAAGAAAACTCTGGGCAGGTAAGTTCCTTTCATGTGTGTTATTCTCTACATAAAATGTGTTCTAAATATTAGTTTATTTATTAGGCTAGAAAAAGTTTAACTTTAAACAAAAAACATAGACTATACTCACTACTTTTCCAACTTGGGTGAGTCTAGGCTAATGTATATTTATTATGAGAGTAATGTGTGTTGGAAAAAAAATTATCCAATGATTTATATTTATATTTATTATGAAAGTTGTGTGTGTTGAACAAAAAATTATCCAATGATATTTGTTAAATCATGTAAGAAATACTTTATTCAGGGTCACCGCGATAGGTATAGGTGCTGCTGCAATGGTGTTTTGCTGTGAGGAGAGAGACTGATTTCACCTCCAGCGTCAGTGAGGCTTTACAGCCAAGGAATAGTGTGAAGGTGAGTGGATACGGAATTACTAAGAGAAAACATCAGAGGTAACAGGGTGTTCTGGCTAAACAGACCTATCTGGATTTTTGCCAAAGGCAGACATCATCTGGGAGTAGGAGATAAGAAATCAAATCAGATGTTGAGGGTGATCAGTTCTCAAGGTTGGGGGTTTTTGCTAAACCTACTCAGCTAGATTCTTACTAAAATTGTATTTATAGAGAACAACATAGATGGACCCAGAAGAAGGTTCAGAAGGCTGTCTAAAGTTTGGTCAAGCAAAGAATTATTGTCATGTGGGAGTATGTTTGTGTGTGTATGTGTGTGTGTGTGGTGTGTGTGTGAGAGAGAGAGATTTTATACTTCTTAAGTCTCTATTGTAAGTGAACTGTTAAAACATATTCCAATCTTTGATCACCAGATGAATTGTACAAAGGGGAAGCGAGAAGAGTTTATGGTGAATATCCCTTATTTGGATTTGTGATGAATATCTGTTAGGGTTTGAGATATCAGTGTTTTTGGATTTATGGTGAATATCTGTTAGGGTTCGGGATGTTCCAACTATACTTAATGCACAGGTTGAAGCAATAACGTTGTTTTAGTATGAGTATCACTGGGATGTCCCATTTCCTGGAGGAGGAACACTGCACTGTCCTCTTTTGCTTTTCTATTCAAGCATTTATTGTTGTTGTTTTTTTTGTTTTGTTTTGTTTTTTCAGAGAAACTCTATTCTTTTTTATTCACTAATGCTGATTTGATTACAACAAACAACCTCTTCAACCAAATATATAACTCGGATAACAGCATTTTGAGTGCCATGATTAATAGCATTTTAGCAAAGGCTTCACTTAAGTTCCCAATGCAAAAAGAAAAAAAAATAGCTATACGCACACTGAAGATTTATCCAGTCCTTATGCAGGTGTGGACACATGTAGTATAGTTGTGATTCTGAGAAAGTTTCTGTTGAATAACGCTCTTCTCAATGACTTCTGTTATTTTGAATGTGAAACCTAATTTCTCAGTACAGCCGCCAATTTCTATTGATATCCCTGTCATATTCACATGCTTGTGTCAAATCAGTCTTAGTGTGATTTTGTTTTAAATAGTCTTTGTTCTCAAAGCAATTTAGGTTGTCAGAGAAGCTCATAGAGCTCAGGTACAACTTGAGAAGAGCTGCAGATGAGAATACGAAGGGCCATAAATCATTTGGCTTTCAGTTGACTAAAATATATATTGAAACAATCTGCCTTTCCTTCTTCTGTTCTGGAAACATTTCCTAGACCCAGCTCCTCCCCAGCTTACTAGTCTGAGAGAAAGAATTCTTGCAATGTGATAGATAAGGATTTAAAAATTGTAAACAAATAGTTAGAAATGTGAAAACAAATACTCCATTATGGCTGTTTCCTTCACCAATGAGTTTTGGCGCAAAGAAATAATAGCCACATCAGCTGCATATATTGCTTGAAATAAAGTTAAAGATCACAGATTTAATCCTTCTGTTCATTTTTTTTATTATTGTAATGTATCAGAAATCATTGCCAGAATGATAGAACTAGTGAAACATGAAGCATATTCTAAGATTACATAAGTGGTGTATGTATCTGTACGTATATCTAAATCAACAGCAATAAAACTGTTCTTTGCAAATGTTTGAAGCTTCAAAGTCTATAGTATTCTACTTGGTATTCATTTTCTAAAAAAAAATAAAGTGTATATAATCATAGTCAATCTTTTTCTTTTCTTTCATTTTTTTTTAAGACATGGTCTCACTCTGAAGTGCAGTGGTGCAATTGATATGAACAGGAGACAGGGAAATACTGGGTAAAAAGGGCAGTTCCCCTGCAGAAGTTCCACCCCCATCCCTGAAAAACCATTGACCTAAATGGGAAAAGCCATTCTTGTTTGCTTGCCCAAATGTTGCCTTCTGGCCCACCATGCCCCCTATCCCGACCCATATAAACCCCAAATCCCCAGCTCCAGGAGATAAGAGACAAGCAGATGAACAGAAGAGAGGCAGAGAAGGAGGGAAGAGAAGGAGTGTTGGGAGTTCAGCTGGGGACAGTTGGAGAATTGGCTGCTGGATGGCCAAAGTCCAGGGAAAAATTATCTTCCCATTCTGTCCCCTTCCCAGTTCCCATCCATCCCAGTGGCAGCCACCTTCGCCACTCTATAAATCTCTTTCATTCTCCATCCTTCAAGTACATGTGACCCAATTCTTCTGTAATGCTGGTCAAAATCTCAGGATATAGAAAGTTGTCACACTGGCCCTTTGTCCTTGCAAAATGGCAGAGAGTCCACTGAACACTTAAGCTGTCAGTGACTAAAGGAGTCACTGTAACACAAGCCTATTTAGGCTCTAGGAGTCACAGGTTCTGCGGAGCTGGAACCCAGGAGTGTTCACTCTGGCTACTGCACCTGTCCATCTATGTGCTCCCCATTCTATAAGGGGTTGGAGCAGCAGCTAGACCAAAAAGACCAGCCACACTCCTATCACAAGTCTGGTGAGGGGGGTCAGGGAACTCTCCTGTTTCACAATCATAGTTCATTATAACCCCAAACTGCTGGGCTCAAAGCATCTTTCAACCCAGCTTCCTGAATAGCTGGGTATACAGGCACATAGCACCATACCAGGCTAATTTCTTAATTTCTTTTTCATGTTGGTAGATATTCATTATGTTTCCAGGGGCGGTCTTGAATGCCTGGCCTCAAGTAATCCTCCTGCCTTGGCCTCCCACTGTGCTGGGATTATCAGAGTGAGCCACTGCACTCCACCCCATCTTATTCTTTATTCTAGCTTCATTTTCTATAACCTGCACTTTGTCCCAACCATCAATGTATTTTCTTGTTGTTAACCTACCCAAAGATTTTATACCACGTCTTCTCTAATTCTAATGTAATGCGATCACTTAAGTGATGGCTCCTAATTGAAACTAAATGTGGTATTTTTTTTTTTACTTCATGCCATTTAGAGCAATAAATCTGTATATGTATGTATGTTTGTGTGTGTGTTTGTATGTGTGGCCAGAGGATAAATAACAAATTCATCTCAAATTAAATTTTGTTTTGCACATGCTACCTAAGTCTTCAATTTTCTCACTTAGTCCAAGTAAATTACTAATATGCAATGTCAGTGGAAAGCAGAAGGAACCCTTCTGACAAAGAAAGAAAAGGAAAGTGGTAAGAAAAAATATTAGCTGAATTAGCTGAGACCCCTCAGAAAAAGTTGATAAGACCTTACTGAACTGATATATTTTTAAAATCTCCCTGTGACTTCTTTTGCTTTTTATTTATTTATTTATTTATTTTTGAGTCGGAATTTCGCTCTTGTTACCCAGGCTGGAGGTCAATGGCACGATCTTGGCTGACCGCAACCTCCACCTCCTGGGTTCAAGCAATTCTCCTGCCTCAGCCTCCCGAGTAGCTGGGACCACAGGCACACACCAGCATGCCCAGCTAATTTTTGCATTTTTAGTAGAGATGGGATTTCACCATGTTGACCAGGATGGTCTCCATCTCTTAACCTTGTGATCCACCCACCTCGGCCTCCCAAAGTGCTGGGATTATAGGCGTGAGCCACCAAGCCCTGTGGCTTTTTAATTTTAAAGAAGAGACCAATGTCAAGGAAAAAGAATTAAGCATTGCATTAACTAAAGACAATTTTATTTGCTCTGCCCCTTTCATAAAATAAGAATTCTTAAAGACTTTCATAAATTAGTAATTATGAAATGTATTTACTTCCAAATTGCATAACTTGATGACAACTCATCGTTGAATTCCAGTCTTTTTTTTCTGTAAAAAGAACATAAAATTTGATTTTGACTTTCTATTATGGAAATCAGTCAACCCCTGTTACTTTTTTTAACAGCAAGGCATGTCCAGCAGTGAAGCAACCACAGCTACATGAGCTGCTAGTTCTCACCCCAGCCAGTGTCCCAGTGGAAGCCTAATCCCCCAGGGCCAGAAACAGTGGCCAACACATCTGTGCCTAAGCCTGTCTCTGTCCACCTGGAGATGGGATTAGAGGCCACCAAGATCTCAGAAAACCCTCACAGTTCGACTAGCAGCCAATGCAACCCATGAGCTATACGCACATGCAACTCAGGTGCAGGCTAGTCTGGTCAAGTAAAGCACACAACCCTCATCCAGTGAACTCAAACCCAAGCTGTCCCTAGTACTCTATGGGGAATTCATCAAGCACCACATTTGGTCTTCTATAGTCATTTTCAAAGTGAATTGAAAAAAAGAAAAAAACAACAACTTTCTTCTCCAGTGTTATAAAGTTTCATTTTCTTTTGTGTCACTTTATTTCTTTTAATGATCTCACTTGATCGGGGTTAGATTATTGCAATATCTTTATAATGGGCCTCAATACCCTTAAAACTTCATCCCAGATTCTTCAAAATTAATTCTTTATTGGTATCCAACACTCATCACACAAAGCTTATTTATTGACTTGAAATTATTAGACTTTAACTATTTTAGTCTTCACAGCAAGTTTTTTTTTTTTTTTTTTTTTTTTTTTGAGACGGAGTTTCGCTCTTGTTACCCAGGCTGGAGTGCAATGGCACGATCTTGGCTGACCGCAACCTCCGCCTCTGGGTTCAGGCAATTCTCCTGCCTCAGCCTCCTGAGTAGCTGGGATTACAGGCACACGCCACCGTGCCCAGCTAATTTTTCATATTTTTAGTAGAGACGGGGTTTCACCATGTTAACCAGGATGGTCTCGATCTCTTGACCTCGTGATCCACCCGCCTCGGCCTCCCAAAGTGCTGGGATTACAGGCTTGAGCCACCGCGCCCGGCCAGCAAGTTTTTTTAAAAACAATAAACCCACTTTTATGTTCTTTGTATTCTACCTAGCAGAATGTAAAAAAAAAAAAATTACAGTAATTTTTTTCTGTTTTCTTTTTTTCTTCTCCCTTTTGTTACCAAAACACAGGGGTTCAATCTAGGTCCTCCTGCTCACACAAAGGCCATCATAGAAAACCAATCTATAAGACAATAATTATGGATTATGGCCAAGAAATAAGGTTTTAATGTTGTGCACCTGAGAAGATGGGTTATCAGTCTCAAATTCATTTTCCTGACCAATGAAAATTAGGGGTTTATATATGAGGGGAGACATGTAACTATGTGTAAGAGAACAGGAACTAGGGAAACCTAAGGAAGCAATCATGATGAATGAGGGGCCTGGCATGTCTTTGCCTGGATGTGATGATGTGGTGAGTTTCGATTCTTTGATACTTTTTGAGAGGCCTAGGTTTCCTTTTCTGCGGAAGGAACTCAGATAAAACAAATGTAAGTTTCAAGCTTTTAAACCAGAAGAGTCCATTTCTATATTTATCCAAAAAACTATCTATGGGACTATTGGGTTAGTTTTAGTGTGGCAATTCCTTCCCTACACTGACTACTCCTCTAAAAGCATAAAAATTTACTGCATAGTTTTGGATAAAGACTTATGATTATTTTTGTGGACTTTCATGCCTTATAATTTATAACCTAATAATTAAATTGATTATATTTGAAAATATTTAGGTTAAATTATAAAATGGTTGTGTCAACACACATTTTTTTAAAATAGCCCACCCTGTGTGTCAGCTGAATAGGGAATAGTTGGAAAGGAACTGTAGCCTAGCCAAGGTGACACAGCACAAAGGCATCACAGCATGATACTAGATTCCGGTTTTGAGAAAGCAATGTGGGTGGGCACGGTGGCTCACGCCTATAATCCCAGCACTTTGGGAGGCTGAGGCAGGTGGATCATGAGGCAAGAGATTGAGACCATCCTGGTCAACATGGTGAAACCCCATCTCTACTAAAAAAAAATACAAAAATTAGCTGGGCATGGTGGTGCGTGCCTGTAGTCCCAGCTACTCAGGAGGGTGAGGCAGGAGAATTGCTTGAACCCAGGAGGCGGAGGTTGCGGTGAGCTGAGATCGTGTCATTGCACTCCAGTCTGGGTAACAACAACAAAACTCCGTCTCAAAAAAAAAAAAAAGAGAGAGAGAGAGACAGAAAGCAATGTAACTTTTTCTGCATGCCATTCCCAAGTCTTTCCCCAACCATATCCCATACCTATTGGAGGCAGCTTGTTTCCAGGTCAACAAACCATTTGCTTTCTCTTTGTAAAGTTATGTCAAAGACACGTTTTTTAAAAAATTTTTATTTATTTGTTTTTAAAATTATTTATTTATTTATTTACTTATTTATTGAGACAGAGTCTCACTCTGTCACCCAGGCTGGAGTGTAGTGGTGCGATCTCAGCTCACTACAACCTCTGCTTCCCAGGTTCGAGCAATTCTTTTGCTTAATTTTTTGTCTCTTGGATATTTTTTTTTATTTTTTAGTAGAGATGGGGTTTCACTGTCTTTCTCAGGCTGGTCGTGAACGAACTCTTGAGCTCCAGCAATCCACCCATCTCGGCTTCCACAAATGCTGGGATTACAGGCTGAGCTACTGCACCCAGCCTAAAAACATTTTAAAAAGCATTTAATCTTCAAAGTGTAGTCTCAGACCTGGAGCTTCTGTATCACTTGAGAACTGTTTAAAGACAAATTCTTGACCACCACTGATTTAACAAATCGGAACTTCTGAGCGTGGGTCTAGTAATTTGTTTTTAACAAGCCTTCTTAGTAATTCTTATGCGCAGTAAAATCTGAGAAGTACTGCTTTCAATGATGGAATTCTACTCCATGCTGACTTGAAAGTCTGATCTCTAAATAGTTTGCTCATTTTGCTCTCTATATTCTATCTAGGGCTTCAGCTCTTACACCTTCAGGATAAGAAATATTACTGTTAAAAAAAAAAACTCTATGTAGTCCTACAATTGCACTACTCTCACTTGCCAGAAAATAGAGTATTAGCCGGTTGTATCATTTTTCAGCTTCATCTAAATTTCATTGAATCAGGTTGCCATTTCAGAATGTGTGGGATGATGATGGGAACTTGTCTAGTTTTACTGTAGATGAAGTTTTTGTGTCTATTTTATTGTGATTTATGTTACTTTTAAAGTCTGTCAAACAATTTGCAAAATGTGTACCAACTCTCTGTCTTTCTAGGAAGTCTCTAAATGCACTGCATATTTATTAGACACTAACATCTAATGGAATGTAACTTCTTTGCTTTAAAATATAAACTCCCTTGCAATGTCATGGCTTCAGGTACACCTGAGAGCTATTTCAGTGCATCGTTATCTCCACTGAAATGGAAAAGGTATCTAGGGGTTATTTCTCTCTAACAGCAGAGAGTTATACCAATCATGCTGGAAAGTATACTAGGTTTTCCCCAAGTATTGACTGAAAAGAAAGTGGAATTTTTAAAAAGCACAGCCCCACTGCATATTAGAAAGCTCTGAAGAACTACATTTGTTTTGCTATCTGGTTAAGAATTCAGATCACATATTCGCTTCTCACTGGTGCTCTTGATAAAAACTGTGTGCCAAAGAGAAACTAGAGAAGGAAACTGACTAGGGAAAAGGAGTTGTGCATGAACCAAATTTTATTTAAAAGAACCACCTGCTGTAGCAGGCAGAACCTAGAGGGATAGCTACCCTAAATACTACATCTCAAAGAAAAAATAATAATATCTAAAGAGGTCTACAGTCACTCATCCCTCCTTCCTTCCCTTGACTTTGTGGTTCTTTACCAAGAAACTGTGGTTTTCTCTTATAGGCAGGGCACTCAATTTTCACTTTCTCTGCTTCTTATTTATCTCTCTGTTAAAAACTTTATAGGCCCTGAGTTCATTAAAAGTGGCAGTGCCCCATAGAACACAGGACTGTTTCTTTCATTGGAAAAAATCCTGCAAAAAAATGTATTTAAAATTTCTCAACCTTTTTCAAAACTTGTACTGAGTAACTAATACCTTTAACTACAGTTAAAATGATATAAATAAGACACAAAAACATAAATTAAAATGTAGACTAGGTGTGAACTTTAACTTATGTGCAAGGAGTGCAAGTGAAAGTCATGAATAAGTACCTGTTGTTTGGGAGTTGTAATTATATTGATACATGAAATTGACAGGAAATACAACTATATTCCTACATTTCTCAAAATGGCACATTGATGTTTACTAAGCTATCAAATACAAAATTTTCCAGACAATTATGGTCCCTCTGCATATATACGCCACCAGTTGGATAATCTACCAGTGGCTGTGAGTGATAAGTTTCCCAATTTGCAAATATACCAGCTAATGGAGAAATCGACCTTTCTATGAAAACAAGAAGTGTCATTCAGGAAACTCTAAGTGCTTTGTAGAGAAAATATATGTTGGAGTTAAATTTCACTTTAAAAATGGAGAGATGGGACAGTAAGAGGTAAGACAAAGCAGCAGAATAGGAATTCTAGACTAGAAAACTGGTTTTATTTTAAATGTACTTGAGGAAATGAACTTATGTATTAGGAATAAGGTGACTAAGATTTAACGTACTATTTTTTCACATATTATTTTACTATATATAAACAATTAATTAATGTATTGTGTTCTTTCTTGCTTCCCCTCTATGTTATATATGTAAACAATATCTCATATTGTTAATAATTTTTACAAATTTAAAAATAAAATAATCTGATAATTATTATACATAGAACACCACATTCTCTTAGTTTACTAGGACCCTATTTTTGAAATATTTCATATTTTCAAATAAATTTGTATCTATGGCAACCAAAAATTTAAAATACACTGTTAAATACAAAACATTTTGGACACAAATAAAAATACTATTTGTAAAAACTAACTCTAACACACAACAATTCGACTTCTTTCTAACAGGGAGCTAGGATGTTAATCAACATACTATAAATAAATTATACATTAAGATTAGTTAATTACAGAAGGTAATGTGAAAAATACAAACTTGTAAGCTTTAGTATAGCATTTTTTAAAATTGTATAGTAATGCCTGAATATTAAAATGTGTTAAGAAAATGTCATAATAATGATTTTTATACTTCATCAAGTATATTTTATTTTGAAGGCCTCTCTCTTTATAATTTGATGTACTATAATCTAGTGTAAAATTTCCATTTTAATGATATAATAAGATAAATGTGTTTTTGTTATATAGCAGAAATGCTCTTCAATTTCAGCAGCATATTTTTGTCATAGGACTTTATGCAATCATGTTTTCTGAGGCTCTGTATTTTCATACAGATATCAAATTCTGTGTGTGTGTGAGTGTGTGTGTAAATATTAACTTACCTAATATTTCTGAAAGCACATGAAACAGAATGTCTTCAATTGGCTTCATATCCCTATTTGTAAGTTAAGAAAAAAAGTCACATGATGATAAAATTGTTTTTGTATCTTTTATTTGCCAAGGTAAAAGAGCACTTGTGACCCGTATGATCCCCATGAATCTCTCGGATTCCCAATATGATTTATATACATAGACAAGGTCTATATAGAAATGGACTAGGGTTCTCGTTTGTCATTTTTGTATTAAATACTAAGCAACAAGTTCATAAAATAATTGGTGCCAGGACGGGCGCAGTGGCTCATGCCTGTAATCCCAGCACTTTGGGAGGCCGAGGCGGGTGGAACACGAGGTCAAGAGTTCGAGACCATCCTGGTCAACATGGTGAAACCCCGTCTCTACTAAAAATACAAAAAAATTAGCTGGGCATGGTGGCGCGTGCCTGTAGTCCCAGCTACTCAGGAGGCTGAGGCAGGAGAATTGCCTGAACCCAGGAGGCGGAGGTTGCGGTGAGCTGAAATCACACTTTTGCACTCCAGCCTGGGTAACAAGAGTGAAACTCTGTCTCAAAAAATAATAATAATAATAAACAAAAAATAATTGGTGCCATAAATAATAGACACACTTGCTAAACTTTTTCATTTGAATGGATTTATTTTTCATTTGTTTTTAGGTAGTGCTCTGCTTACATACCTATGCCCTAGGGAAACAACAGAGTTATCTATTTGTACCTAGCGAACAATTGGACTTTGATAAATAAAAAGGGACAGAGTTGATGTACCATAGATTTCATATATCATTTTGTGTAAGGGGTCACTTTTTTCTTTGTGTATGTAATACGTAGTATCAGCAGACTTTTTAGTTTGTTTTCATTGTTTACCATATTTAGCCTGTTGTTAAATAGTATCAGTTACTGTGTGTAAGTTTTGAAAAAGGTAGAGAAATTTTCAATAGAAAAAGAATTTAGTAGCAAGATATTTTCTTTTTTATTTGTTTGTTTATTTATTTATTTATTTATTTTTGAGACAGGGTCTGGCTCTGTCACCCAGGCTAGAGTGTAGAACCTCCACCTCCTGGGCTGAAGGGATCTGTCTTCCAAACTTAGCTTCTTGAGTAGCTGGGACGGCAGGTACACACTACCATGCCTGGCGGTTTGTATATATATATATTTTTGTTTGTTTGTTTGTTTTTGTAGAGATGAGGTTTTGCCATGTTGCCCAGGTTAGTCTCAAACTCCAGGGCTCAAGTGATATATACCTTGGCCTCCCAAAGTGATGAGACTACAGGCGTGCACCACTGTGCCCAGCCAATAATTTTTCTAATTAAATAGAGAAAGTGTTTATAATCTAACAACAGTGTGGTGAACAAAAATTATTAAGCAAATCTTTTTAGTCTATGTATTTTTGCTGCAAAAATCCTGCCCGAGCCTCCCAAGTAGTTGGGACTACAAACAGTGCGCTAATGCATGCAGCTGAAACAACTTTTAAAAGGAGGATTAAGTTGTCAGATAACATATTTTTAAATGACATTTTGAAATGAATTACTGATTGGGTAAAAAAAAAGTAAAGTATTTGCTGAGGCCAGTTTTGCAATAAAAGAAGGATCCCTAGAGCACAAGCAATCCCAAAGTTAGTGAACTTTAAAAGTTAAAGATCAGAAATCGCAAAACAAGGAGACTAAACTTGCTAGTCAAACTAAAAGGAAGATTTTCAGAATGTAAATAAAAAGCAAACATTTAATTATTTATTTTCCTTAGTTTAATTTTTATTTTTGGAGACGGAGTATTGCTCTGTTGCCCCAGGCTGGAGTGTAAAGACATGATCTTGGGACACTGTAACCTCTGCCTCCGGGTTCAGGCAATTCTTGCTCCTCAGCTTCCCAAGTAGCTGAGACTATAGTCCATGCCTGTCTAATTATTTGCATTTTAGTAGATACAGGTTTTCAGCATGTCACCCAGGCTGGTCTTGAACTCTTCAGCTCAGGCAATCCACCTACATTGGCCTCCCAAAGTTCGAGGATTATAGGAGTAAGCCATCGCGCCTGGCTGAAAATTAAGCTAAGCCTGTGTGGAAACACATTCCAGGGTCAAGAGTATTTAAAAAAAGTTTTTTAAAAATAAATACATCTATCCTCACTTCCAGATATTTGTCCACATCAGACTTCGTATCTTTAATATATCAGGACATCAAGTCTTATTTTGTAAACAAGAACACCCTAATATCCTCTCCAAAAATTCTCTAATAGGTAATGATCAAGGAATCTTGATAGCCAGGCAGGAAAAGTGAGAATTCTGGGAGCTTGCAGCATTTTCAAATATTTTTTATTTAAAATTTAAAATTTTTGGTATGCTGTTTGCTATAGCTTGGATGTGTTTGTCCCTGTCAAAACTCATGTTGAAAAAAGCCAACGTAATGCTATGGGAGGTAGTGGGATCCTGAAGAGGCATTTGGGTCATGAGGGGTTCACCCTAATGAAAGAATTGATGTAGTCTCACAGGAGTGAATTCTCTTCTCAGGGAGCTGAGTTAGTTACTGAGAGACCCGATTAACAGTAAGAGAGGTTACTCATCATGGTTTGCCTCTGGTACTGCTTGCTTTCCCTTTTGCTTATGTTATGACTCAGCATAAGGACCTCACCAGAAGCCTAGTAAATGCTGACACTGTGCTTCTGGAACTCCCCAGCCTCCAGAATTGTAAGCCAAATAAACTGTTTTTTTCTTTATAAATTATCCCATCTCAGACATTTTGCTATAGCAACACAAAATGCACTAAGACGTTTTTCATCATGGATTTTGTATTAATTTTGATTTTTTTTTCTTTTTTGGGATGGAGTTTCACTGTGTCACCAGGCTGGAGTGCAGTGGTGCAATCTCAGCTCCCTGCAAGCTATGCTTCCCAGTTTAAGCAATTCTCCTGCCTCAGCCTCCTGAGTAGCCGAGACTACAGATCCACATCCAGCAAATTTTTGTATTTATGTAGAGACAAGCTTTCACTATGTTGGCCAGGATAATCTTGATCTTCTGACCTCGTGATCCGCCCACCTCAGCCTCCCAAAGTGCTGGGGTTACAGACATGAGCCACCACACCTGGTTAATTTTTAAACATATATGGTATTAAATATTTATCTAGCTAAAACAGTTTATTTAACTTCTTTCATGTTTTCTAAGACTTTTACCCTCATTCGATTCCCTCACTTACTTCACATTCCTTCTAGTCCTACTTATGAATGCTGTAGCTTAACTACTCTTTCCCTCTAGGTTAAACCTACCACACAGTGGTGGTGATATATACATGCATTTCAAAGTTCTGCAGTATCAGATAATATCATTGATATGATGAGGAGTTGAACACACTTTGGGAGGTGGTTGGATGTAATATGGTTTTGTTATACGTTTCTCCTAACTCAAGGTCATGAGGCAAGGCGGACTTTTAGTATAATGTGAGTATCCAGAAAATTCCACTGCAATGTGTATATGTATATATATATATATATATATGTATATATATACATATATATATATATATATATATATATATATATATGTAAGAGATTCACAAGCCAACTTTCTAGAGCCTGAACTACTCATCAGCAAGGTATTTGTTTTGCTGAAATTCCTTTATATATATTCAGTCCTGAAGCTAGAATATTAGACCCTATGGAGAATCTGGTGTTAACATATTGTATTGTTAACACATTTTATTAGTCAGGGTTCTCCAAAAAGATGGAACCAATTAGATAGATAGATAGATAGATAGATAGATAGATAGATAGATGATAGAGAAGGGATTTTTATTAGGAAAATTGGCTCATGTGATTATAGAAACTGATGATTCTCATGATAGGTCCTCTGTAAGCTGGAGACCCTGAAAAATTGGTAGTGTGGCTCGGTTCAAGTTCAGACACCTCAGAACCAGGGATGCTCATGGTGTAGCTTTCAATCCCAGGTCAAAAGCTTATGAAACTAGAGGGCCACTGGTGCAAACTCCAGAATTCAAAGGCCAGATCTGGAGTTCCAATGCCAGAGAACAAGAGAAAAAGTGTGTCATGGCTCCAGAAGAGAAAGCATATTCACTTTGCCTGTTTTTTTCTACCTGGGCCCTCAAATAATTGCATGCTACCTGCCCACATGGAGTGTAGATCTTCCTTACTTATCCATCAGTGTAAATGCCAATCCTTTCAGAAAAACACACTCATAGACATATTCAGAAATAATGCTTACTAGCTATGAGAGTATTCCTTAATCCAGTGAAGTTGACTCCTGAAATTAAACATTATACCTATCAAATGAGAAATACGTTAAAAGTGTTTTGATATTTTGTAAATCCTTGAGAATAAATCATAAAATTAAATTGCAAGAAAGAGGCTTCCCACCTCTGTTTTACTCTCTAGGTATTTGCTGTTTTCTTCATCTTACAAGCAGCACAATAAGGCAGCATAACCGTAAACATTTCTACTGATTATGAAAGCCACTCTGTTACATTATATAAAGGAGTCACACAAACACAGAGATGAAGTTTTAGTAAGTAAAAACCAATCTAAAAGAAAGGGGAAAAGAAAAATATATTGTTTGTCTTGAAGGGAGTAACTTCATAATAAAATATTGTT
The DNA here is from genome assembly GCA_031835075.1 of Saguinus oedipus. Taxonomy (NCBI): domain Eukaryota; kingdom Metazoa; phylum Chordata; class Mammalia; order Primates; family Cebidae; genus Saguinus; species Saguinus oedipus. The sequence continues at coordinate 47,278,853 of CM063186.1, read as the reverse complement.
AACCCCCAATTATATAATAGAATGTGTTTATGTACAAAAATTTAAAATGTTGTATAATTTCTCTGTTGCAATAGAATATTTAAATGACACACATGCCAACACATACACATACAGAGCACACACAATGTCAGAGGTATTAAAGAACACATTTGCTCATAAGTCTGTAGGTCAACTGTCTAGGCTTAGATTGACAATCTAGTTTTTCTGGCTTGCATAGTTTTACTCGTATAACTGGTCATCAGCTAGCTGCCAGCTAGTTTGAATCATCTTGGCTGGATATCTGCAAAAGACAAGCCAGGGCATGAACTTATTGTGATCAGCAGATGGCAATAAACAAGTACAATTGATCAAGCACTTTTCAAGTTCATGTCATGTTTTTGCTAAAGACAAAAATTAGGTCAAATGGGAAGGCACTGTAAGGTTCAACAAAGCATATGGATTAGGGAAGAGGTGAAGAATCAAGGTTACAAATGCAACCACTGTGCCATAATTATATAAAGTCAAATCAAATAACTACAAGGGAAAATCAATACATTCCACATTATGTGCAGATATTTTAACTCAATTCTTTCAGTAATTGATGGATCCAGCAAAAAGTAAGAAGAGAAATATATGCATAACACAATTATTTTGGTTGGACCTTTGTAGAATATACAAACATAACATAAATATTCTTCTCCAGTGATCATGTGTGCAAAGCCATGAAATAGACCTAAATAAATTTCAAATAATCACTGCAGTTAGTCTATAAAAAATTCCATTAAAATTAAAAGTTTACAAAAATATTCTTATATCAAATAAGTTAAAGACTTTTAAAAATCATAATTCAAAAATATTTATGTTTTGAATAAACATTTATACTGGAAATTAGACATTCTTTAGAGCTAGCATTAAGCCATTAAAAGAATGAAATAGCACCCTATGGAATGGAAAAAATATTTTTCAAACCACTTATTTAAGATATTAATATTTAAAATACATAAGAAACCCCTATAACTCAATAAAGAATAATAACATGATTAAAACGTACTTGAAAAGACTTTTCTCCACAGAAAACATACAAATGGCCAACAGGTATGTAAAAGATGCTCAACATCAGTAATCATTAGGGAAATGCAAAGGATGACTGCCGTTTCATCTCATGCTGTGAAGGAGGTTCATTAGGCACTGGTTATGAATTTGTCTGAGTCTAATGAGACAGTATGTGTTACAGTTATATGCAACAAGTTACATGAAGTGGGTTTATTATTTAGAGATACTAAAAGACAACAGAAGCCTAAGATTCACTGGGAATCAGTCTTGTAAGCTCAGGGAAGCTGCCCAGGGCAGACGAAGTTCCAATTATGTGTGCTCCACTGGCACCACAACTGAGGGGCTCTGGACAGCAGCCTGGCCTGGATTATATTACCTTGGAGAAACATGACATGCTATGCTAAATCATTCAAGACATCCTGTTCTAGCAAGTCCATTCCTATCTCAGGGCTGCATTTCTAGCACATTCTATTGTAATTCTTGATAATTACAGAAAGAAAGGCAACAAACAAGGGCAGTCCAAGGTCATCAAGAGAACTGTCTCACACACAGTTAAGATGATGTACTATCAAAAGAATAAAACAGCAAGTGTTGGTGAGGATGTGAGAAACTGGAACCCTTATGCACTGTTTGTATAGACATTTCTTAAAATTTCAAAATAATACCACCATATGTTCCAGCAATCCCACTTCTGAGTATTTATCCAAAAGAATTAAAAGCAGAATCTTGAATAGATATCTGCACTCTCATGTTTATCACAGAATTATTCACAATAGCCAAAGTAGGGAAAAAAAATCCTTAAATGTCTATCAGCATATGGGTGGTTAAACAAAACGTGGTACATGTATACAATACATAGACAACCAATACGAGCAACGAAATATTATTGAGTGAACCTTGAGTGCATTATTCTAATGAAATAAGGCAGGGAAAGAACAGATACTGCATGGCTTAAGTTGTATGAAGTGTAAGTCAGTAGTAGTCAGCTTTGAAGAGGCAGAAGAAAGAATGCTGGTTGCCAGGGGCTGCAAGCAGGGAGCGATGAGAGTGGGTGTTCAATGAGTTTAAAATTTTAGCCATGCAGGATAGAAAACATCCAGACAGCTGCTATAAAACATTGTATGTATAGTTATTTTTTAAGAAGGTAGATCTCATGATATACTTTTTAACCACAATAAATAAATAAATAAAGCTGTCATCAAAATACATCATGTAAAACATAGGAGATGAAGCTAATTTAAGGAAACATTTAATTAATAGAAAAAAAATCAAAATTAGTGAATAACCAGCTTGGAAAGGGTAGAAAAGGAACAAAGTAAATGTGCAAAAACAAAGGAGGGAGAAACAAACTCTAAGTTCTATAAAAGAAGGCAAACATGAATAACTGTAAGAGAGGGGCTTCAGCATGGCAGACTAGAGGCATCTGGTACCACCTTCATAAAACAGAACCAAATAGTGACTCTGTAAATCACACTTTGAATAGATTATCTTTGAGAGAACACTGGAATTCAAAGAGAAGTAAGAGAAAACACCTGAGGCAAAGCAGGAAGGGGAAGTGAGGCAGCCTGCTTGGTAGGCCAGGATTGGCTAGGAGTCCAGAGAGTATTTCCAACATAGGGAAAGCGTAAGTTGAGAGACCCATAGCAGTCCAAGACCCATTGCATACTCCTGCAATCTTAGCCACAGCAGAGCCCCTTGATCCTCTGAAGGTAACATAAGGAGCTGTCTGGAAACTGCATAACAATATTCCTCCAGAGAGGGAGCACAAACGGGGTCCTAAACTCACTGGAGTTCTAAGCAGCTATAGCAAGCTACCTTTTCTAGAGCCCGGACCATTTCACACTGCATCCCGTAACAGTGCCTACGGCCTCTGTATCTTCACATCCCTAGAGCCCCACTGAGCTCGCTTGTCCACAGCTGCCACTGCTTCTGGCTGCTGCTGCCAGGGCTGAAGCATAAGCCATTGGCACTGACTCAACACTGCCCTCAGCGGTGTTGCCGCAACACATTTGCAAGTGCATGCTGAGAACTGGCTACTGCAGCTGCCACCTGTGGCTGAAGTATGTACTCCTCAGCTGCCTGCCTATGACTACTGTCACTGAGAGCAACTCTGCCCTCCCAAGAAGCAGGGAAGTAGTGAAGTTGCTGCCAACCTCACCCAGGGATTCCATTTGGGGCCTGAGGATCTCTCCACACCTGCCAACCAAAGCCAGCACTTACATGCACACCTGAGAGCCTGAGGAGAGGCTCACCTGTCCTGTCTCTTCATCTTTCAACACAGTGTCTGAGCACACCATCCAAGGGGGTGAGGATCACCCAGTCCGATCTGACATGTTGGCACCTTAGCACTTCTCCTGCAGGCCTAAGGAGGGACTACCCAAACCAGCTGCTGCCACCAGAGCTGGCATTCACATACACACTGCCTTCAGGCTTGGGGACTGGCCAACCAAGCCTGTTGCAGCAATTGCCAATATCAGCCTGGGCTGCTTGGGACAAAAAGGGTGGTCCCACTACTCCTACTGCCACTCAGCCCACAGTGACACAGCCAAGACCTAAGTAACACCTGGAGGCCCAAGAATCAGCCTGCCTTAGTCCACATACATCAATGCCAGCATACAGTGCCTGGGCCCAAGGATAATCATGGTCAGTCTGCCACTGACAAAATGAGGGTCTGAGGACTGGCCCACAGCGTGTCCTTGCTTCCCAAAAAACTTCAGCACAACCTCTACTAATAATCACACCTAAGCCATTAAGAAAATCACAGACACCACTGACACTGCTTACAAATAAAAATGACAGACAAATAAAATGTTGGGAAAATACAATACTGCATAAATCCAGAATCAAAGCCAAATTGCTCTACCCAAAGTGTTCACCAATGATACTCCAAAAAGAACACCACAATTCTAAAGCAACAGATTCCAGCAACAACAAAAGAAATTTAGAAAATCCCAGAAAATAATTCAAAATTACTATATTAAAGATGCTCAAGGAATTGCAAGATAAACAGCACAAAACAATAAGGTTCCTCCTGGAACCTGAGGGAAAGTTGTTGAATTATATGGACAGTTTCCCCCATGCTGTTCTCATGATAATGTGTGTTTTCACACAGTATCTGATGGATTTATAAGCGTCTGTCAGTTTCCCTCATTTTATCTTGCCACCCTGTGGCAAAATAGAAACAAAACAATACAATACAAAGGTTTGATGAAATTAAAGGATGGTTTCTGAAAAGTTAAACAAAACTGATCAACTACTAACTAGACTAACATAAAAAGACAGAAAACCTAAGTAAACAAAATTAGAAATGAAAAATAAGATATTAGAACTGATATCATAGAAATACAAAAGACCACCAGAGACTATAAGAACAGTGCCTGGGCCCAAGGAAAGTCTTGATCAGCCTGCCATGACATGGTCAGCATGCCACAAAATTCTAAGAAAGTGAGAAAGTAGATAAATTTTTGGACAAGTACAACCTACAAAGATTGGGTCGAGATGAAATAGATATTTGAACAAATCTTCAAAGAATAATAAGATTGAATTAGTAATAAAAATATCTTCCAACAAATAAGTACTCAGGACAAGACGGTTTCACTGCTAAACTCTGCTAAATTCACAGGGAAAAAAAAAAAAAAAAAAAAAAAAAAAAACACCAGTGCTTCTCAAATTATTTCCAAAAGTTGAAAAGAGAGAATGCTCCCTAACTCATTCTACAAGGTCAGCATTACCATGATATCAAAACCAGACAAGGACACAACCATCACCACAAGAAAAATGGCAGACTAATATGCCTGATGAACGTAGAAGCAATAATCATCAACAAAATACCACCTGATGAACTTAGAAGCAATAATCGTCAACAAAATACCAATGAACCGAATCCGACAACACATCAAATAGATAATTCACACTGATCAAGTGGGATTTATCCCAAGGGTTCAAGGATGGTTTAACATACACATATCAATAAATTTAACACGTCATATCAACAGAATAACGGGAAAAACACACGATCATTTTAATAGATGAAGAAAAAGCATTTTATAAATGTCACCATCCCTTCCTGATAAAAACTTTCAAAAAAACTAGATATGGAAGGAATATACCTTACATACTAAAGGCCATGTAGAAAAAAACCTAGAACTGACATCTTACTGAATAGGGAAAAGCTGAAATCCTTTCTGCTAAGAAAAGGAACAAGATGAAATCTCATTTTCACAACTCCTATTTCAAATGGTATTGTAAGTGTTATCCAGAGGAATCAGGAAGAGAAAAACTGAAAGCATCCAAATTGGAAAAGAGAAGTCAAATTGTCTCTGTTTGCAGATGACATGATCTCATATCTAGAAAAATCTAAAGACTCCGCAAGAATGCTTAGAACTGATCAATAAATTCAGCAAAGTTTTAGGATAAAAATCAACATACAAAAATCAGTAGTATTTCTGTATGTTAATCATTAACTAGTTAAGAAAAAGTGAATAAGGCAATCACTTTTACAATGGCTATAAAAAAATTAAAATGCTAAGGTAAAACTTAACCATGGAGATGAAAGACTTCTATGAGAAAAAGTACAAAATGTGGATGAAAGAAAGTGAAAATGAGGCAAAAAAAAATGGAAAAGGTCTCATGCTTATCATTTATCAAAAGAATTAATACATCAATTAATAAAATTAAAACGATTAAATGAAATTCTTAAGTGAAAAAAATAAATTATATAAAAAAATTAAACTAAAATAATTAAAATGATTATACTACCCAAAGCAATCTACAAATTCATGCAATTTTTTAAAAATACCAATGTCATTTTTCAAAGAAATAGCAAAAACAATTCTAAATTATTTATTTAGCTACAAAAGACAATAGTAAGAGCATTCCTGAACAAAAGGAATAAAGCTGGAGATATTACATTACCTGACTTCAAAATACATTATAATGCCACAGTAACAAAAACAACATGATATTGACATAAAAATAGACACATTAAGAGAACATAATAGAAAACCCATAAATAAATTCACCTACTTATAGTGAGCTCATTTTTGATAAAGTACTAATTTTTGATAAAAGTACCAAGAACTTGATGAAAGGACAGTCTCTTGAATAATTGGTGCTAAAAAATACCCTGAATATCTATATACAGAAAAATAAATCTAAAACACTGTCTCTCTCCATGTACAAAAATCAACTCCACATGTAATCAAAGACTTAAAAACAAGATCCAAAATTCTAAAACCACTAAAACAATTATAGAAGAAACACTTTTGGACATTGCTCTGGGCAAAGATTTTACAGCTATGATTAGAAAAGCATAAACAGCAAAAACAGAAAAGGGTAAGTGGGACTATATTAAACTGAAAAGCTTCTGCTTAATAAAGGAAGCAAACAACAGAGTGATAGGACAACCTGATAATTGGAATAAAATATCTTCAAACTATTCTTCCAACAAAGGCCTAATAATCAGAATATACAAGGAACTCAAATAACTCAACAGTAAAAAGAAAAATAAAAGATGTGTAAATGACCAACAGGTATATGGAAAAATCTTCGACATCTCTAATCATCAGGTAAGTGAAATTCAAAACCACTGTGAGATGTCATCTTAACCAAGTCAGAATACCTATTATTAAAAAGACAAAAATAGGGGGCTGGGGAAAAAATAAAAATAAAAAAAAAATGATATAGAATGTTAAGCTTGATTATGAAAAACAAAAACAAAAACAAAACAAAACAAAAAGACAAAAATAACTGATTCAGGTGAGGATGCAGAGAAAAGGAGATGCTCACACACAAATACCGGCTTATACACTTATACTCTACTAATTTACATTTCAACTGACAGTATGCACCCTATTTAAATGTGATAGCACATTTGCTAATTTACAATCTTTTAATGGTTATTGCTAATAATTGAGATTGATAAACAGTTTTATTTTATTCATTTCTATAGAAATGTCCCAATGTGAGCAGACTTTGATACAGTAAGGCTATTCTGAACATTTCATTGATTATATTAACACTTAGTCATAATTCTATTTAAATCATCAAAGATCATCTAAATTTTCAAAGTGATCATACTCTACCTAATAAAATTTATTAATACAGCTTTTATCCATCTTAAATAAGTCAGGGTTGGCACTAATATTATGGTTACTTAATGGAGAGAAAAATGAAGCTATTGTAATTATTTGATTAGCTGACAATCAGTAGGTGATTATAAGCACTAAAGTGAATTGAAGGTGAAGGTGGTGCTAAATTGTCTGGTTATGTGCATTGATCAAGTTAATAACGTAATTGCAGAGTCCTTACTTCCCTCTCTAACGTACAAATTCAATTTTAAACATTTTAGCTGATTTGCTACTTCAAGAAATGTACTAAGGTTTATGGTGATCACTTCTTCTTCAAAAAAGTCTGTCATTTTTACGTATCTCTATTTGTTAAGAGAGGCATTTAACTTTATTTATCTTCCTCTGTTTTCTTCTTCGTTATTGACTCACCGTTTACTACTTTGCTCCTATTTCCCCCCTTTTGCTTTGTTTTTTCTCCCCTATTTGGATTTCTTACCTTCTTTATCTTGATTTTTGTCATCTTGTCCTTACTGTTTTCCCTTCATTCCAAGGTGTTCTTCTTTTTTGGATAATTACAGTTTGGTGGGATTTCATCACAGAGAAAATGAAGGAGTATGTTTGGATATTTTCATTTTCACTAACATCTGTTGCATCATTTGAGTGTCAGTTAATGCTAACTCTGGTTGTTTCCTGAAAATGTTGGTCTCTGCACTCTTTTCTGCTATGTTCTTCATTTGTAACATGTTAACTCAGAAATCCCCCAGATTTGATTAAAATGGAACTTAAAATCCTAGTCAAAACAAAATTCTGATGTGACATATGAAATGCCCAAGTCCTGCAGTATTATACTCTACCTCTGCTCTATATCTGCAGTTTCCAAATCTTTGTACTCTCCTTTATTTGTATTATTGCCAATTATATTACATTAATTTTATGTGTGAGTTTGTCTAGCCTATAGTACCCGGATAATCAATCAAACACTAATTTAGGTGCTACTGTAAAGGTATTCTGTAGATTTAGTAAACATTTATAATTGCTTGACTTTAACTAAAAGAAATTATTTTTTATAATCTTGGTGCATTTCATTAGATCATTTGTAAGGCCTGAAGAACAAAACTATAGTTTCTTTGAGGAAGAATAAATTCTCAATTCTACAGCAGCAGCTTGAGTTTTCAGCTGGCTGATATACTCTACAAACTTTGGACATACCTGTCCTACAGCTGTGTAAATCAATTCCTATATAGAGAAAGATTTTATACACACATGAACACACAACCACACACATACACACACAATTATTGGTTCTGTTTCTCTGAAGAGACCTATCTCACGTGGCAGTCTACCATAGCAAAGAAATGTACACACACACACACACACACACACACACACAAGTTACAAAAAAACAAAGCAAACAATAGTAAACAAATAAACATATGTTGAGATACATATGCAAAACACAAGTTACCTTATATATATATGTGTATAAAATTCTTACTATGTATATGTGTGTGTGTGTGTGTGTGTGTGTGTTCCAGAATCGTCATTGTGCTAGGCTTGAATCTCAATTTTCCCACATATTGTCTGTTCAACTTAAGACATTTTACTTAAACCTTCCATGTTACAGGTTTCTTTTCTTCAAAACAGGAATAATAATGTTATGTTTAAATTAATCAATATATTTAGAATACTTGAAATAATATCTGTCACAATGTTCATGAAATGCTAATTTTCTTGGTTAGTATTATATTAAAATATTAGCTGTATAAAATATTAGCTGTACAAAACACAAAGTAACACAGTGATGAATACAATGTAATTCATGTATGTGTCCTATTGATGTGTTCAGAGATAAGTTGAGGCATTTGTCGTTCAACTTCTCTATTTCCCAAATACTCAAAGAGAGAAACAATTAGTCATTTGTTTCATTCCTGGTCACCAATCAAACAGCAACAGACAAGCTGCACATTTCACCCGCGTTTCTTCAGGTTTTACTAGAAAGTTGATGAATGTAAGCTTGAAGAAATACAGAGACATTGAACCAAAAAGTTCCTTGGCTTGCTTTTAATTTTAGAAAGTTTACGTGTAAACTTACTCCTTCATTGTTTATACATCACTGGGTGAAATTCTTGATGACTCATTTCTATGGACTACATGGAATTAGAAACTATGATGTTTTAAGATGGTTACATTCTATTTATAAATACTTTGTCAAACCAGCGAAAGAGTGCACTTTCACTTGGTTCATAATGTTATTCTTTGAAAATGAATTTTAATCATGTGCATTACAATAAAAATTGGATGATAATCACATATTTAAAGAATGTGGTGTAAAAGTTCATTTTCATAGAACAACATTCTGGATCATCGGTTCTATGAAGATCTCTAATATTTGAGGGTAGAAAATCCTATTAAAAATGATATATTAAAATAAGCTATGAGTCCTTAGATTTCTTTATCTTAAGAACATAAAAAGATCTTTGCATCCTGGTACAAAAAGCAATATATTAGAGCTTATCTGAACAAAGCTTACAGCTTAACAAGATATTATATTTTCCTTGAGAGAGAAAGCATGTATGTGTAAAACTGGATATTCTTGAGTTCATTTTTTTCTTTCTATCTTGAAGATGTTATCTCTTTTGTGGATTCTATTATAATTTTATACATAAATGCATGAGGTTCCCTAATTCCTTACGGATAGCTCTGTTCTGTGCGGTACAGGTTCTCACTGCATTAAAAAACCAGAATTACAAAACCATATCTGTCGGTCTATCCAAAACCTTGCCCATAATAGGCCAGTAATGCATTGACTAAAGTTGTCATATAAACCCACTACCATTTAAACATAAAATTAAATAATTTTGTTATTCATACCCCAAATCTTTTTAGTCTCTCATGACCGATGCAATTACTCAACCATTTCAATTGAATTGATGGACAACTGCTGATACTTCTTTCTATGAACCTTTAGGGATATTTTATTTTACTTCATGACTAGGTAAAGAACAGCCTTAAATCAAACATGCATTGATTTAAATAACAGTGTTTCTATTTATCAGCTGTAGTAGCATGAAAAATTGCTTGTTTATCAGTAAAATGAGCATACTAATAATATAAAAACATTATAATTTATAACTATTGATGACCCATTCCACTGTACAGTAACCCTATTCATGCTATGCCTTTTTTGTTAATATTTTATCTGACATCTGTAAAATTCTCTGCGTTTTACACATTTGGATATTTTTCAGGAATAAATGGAAACAACATGATGACAAAATTGAGACATCCTAATTTTATTCTTCCACTTATGGAAAGGTGTTACACATGGCCAAAGGCTTATTAATATAAAAAGTATGTTCATGAAGAATATCTTTAAAAAATATTATGTGATATCAATGGTCTTCTATTTTGATATCGGAATTTTTCTTAGAAAAGTTGGGACAGATAGTATATACCTTTATGAATTCCTGTATCTTGATCCAAATACATTTTTACTGTACTTTTAAGACTCCAATTCCACACACCCTTGTTGATTAGGTCGATACGTTTATAAACAATAACAAGTAAGCATGATGTTTTACTAGAGAGACTGCCGTCTTACAAAGAAAATCTGGTTTTCTGAAACTGTTTGACATTGGGCAAGTTATTTCTTCTCTTTAAGCGTCAGATTCTACCTAAGTAAAATAGAGATAAAAATATTACTGATTGCAATAAGATTTTGTGAGACTTAAAGTACTTAGCTGGTGAATAGCAAAAGTGAGGATTTAAGAAAGGTTAGCTATCATATTATTATTTTATGAACTCTGCTTTTATCACTAAAAAAACAGTGGGGATGGTTTTACAAAATCCCAGTGTTCCTCCCCTCAAGATCTTGAACATGTCTGTAATAATTTTAAATTATGTACCAGAGCTAAGAAATTAGCTTCTTTAAAAATAACCCATTGATAACCAGCATCTTTACTAATGAGGGCTTATGACTTCCAACATTTCCTTTATCTAATTTAGATTTATTCACTACCATAAACAACATTACCATGAGTATTGTTTAGATAACACAATTATAATATCTCTAATTATTTTTTAACCTCATGGCCATGCTTTAAACTCCTTGGTGGAAAAACATCAATAAATATCAAAAAATTAATAATAAGGACTTGTAAATGTAATATGAAGATACACACACTTTGAGAGGGTTGCTTTTCAGCTGATTGCTTCCAAAAAAATTTGCATGCCTTATTCTATTTGCAGGAGGGACTGGGAATCCTCCCTTCCCACCTCTTACTGTAATGTAGAGTCAGCTGGGTTCCCATTTTGCAGATAATCAGTGTCGGTAGTGTCAGGAGCACAATCACTCTACATGTGAAAATCAGCACTCTTTTATTAATTTGGAAAATAAATTCTCTGAACATTTATTAACAACATAACTTGGGCACTTTTAATCAGAGAATGTACAATTTTAGTTTGCATTGTTTTGTTTAAACTTGTAAACATTCCTTATATGTCACAGTAGTCTAAGATAAAATTGTAAATGCTGCATAATATTACATCAATTTTATGAATATTCATTTAATGAAAGCTATTATCTTTGTATTTATTTTTGAACAGTAGTAACTGACATTTTTGTACATGTATTTTTACTTTCCTAGAATTTGCTAGGCTGAAAATCTCTGGAATATACTTACCAGGGTAGAAAGATTTTTACTACTTTTAATAAAAAATATTTTCTCAAACGATGAAAATTTAAGTCACATATTTTGTTGTTTAGCATTTTCTTTGAAATGTTGCCAAGGCCGAGAGTATACACAAGGACAGCATTTTATTACATTTGAACCAAAAAAGTAGTTTATACTATTTAATAGTATTTTTTATTGTATTTAATAGAGCACAATTATGAAAAATAGTATTTGGCAAAATCACATGTAAGTCCAAAAGAAATACATAATTAAAAAAAGAAAATGCAAAAACAAGTAAAATATTTAAAAAAGAAATTAAATATTTTTAAGACAAAACATCTAAAGGGAAGCTTTTATATCTAAGTTATAGAATAATGACATTAATTTTAATCAAATTAAATGTAATTGAATTCCCGTGACATACTGTACACTAGGCTAAGACTAAGGTAGGATTTTCAACCTTTATTTCACTGTTTCTAAAGAAAATTATCAATTTAGTTTAATTATAACATTGTATAAATCAACCAACTTATTTGTTTGATTTAGAAAGGCATACCCACAAGGGTGCTCTGTGTACATCATTTGCACTCTATAATGGTGACTGATGGTAGAAAACCAGGAGAGCAGAGTGGGGAGACAGTTAATTATAGTATTTTAGAATATACTGTAATGGAGACATGTGTGCATCCAAAGTGAGCTTGACTAAAGAATGAATTTTATCTCAACTTTAAAGGTGTCATTCTATAACATCGAGAGTTTGAAAGGGGAAAAAAGTAGAAGTGACAGCAAGAACGAAGTCTCAGAATTTCAGTTACAAAAGCTCTTGTGTGGGTGATTCAAGATTGCTTTAAAAATAAGCATGCTTGGGATTAGTTTAAATTTTCACACATCCAGGGATAAGTGGACATAAGCTAGTAAATAACAAGAAATGAATAATAGAAAACATTTATGTTTTAAGTTTATACTCTTTAACAGGTGCTACCCTAAACAGTTCACATGAATTATGTCACATAATCCTACAACAACCCTTTGAGTATGACATTTTCAAACCCATTTTATAAATGAGCAAACTGAAGCTCAGGTTGATTAACTAGTTGTGCATGGGATTAAATTGTGGGAAAATGGAAGGGCTGTACTTTGAATGCACTTTTCTTAATACGAGAGTCGAGAGTCCGCAGTCTCAGGGCTATGAAGTGGAAAGGACCAATTTTCTAAGATGTCCAGATGCTGGAGGGATTGATTTACCTGTGAATGTTATAAGAAAGTCCATTCTGCTCTAGAGAAGAAACACATTGAAAGCTGTGGAAACAGAAACTTCTGTTAAATCTTTCATGAAATTCTGTGAAAAAGCGGACTCAATATAATTGAATGTACCATCTCTTTAAATACATGCTCATCTTTCTAAGTTGCTACATCGCTAAATTCTCCAAAGCAATGTATCATTTTATGTGATGGAATGATTTGGAATTTTTGTTGTGTTTATTTTTTGCTATAAAATTTGGAAGTTAAAGTTATAATAAATAAAAAATATAAGCAGGGTATGATAGTCTAGGCATGACCAAATTATAATTAAACACATTTATTCTGCTTTATGTTTTCCCCAAGAAAGTAAATCCTTTAGGAATATAATCTAATTATTTAAGCCATAACTTTATTTTTATAAGTAAGAAAAAATTATGCCAATGCCATGTACATTGGCAGAGCTGTTATGCTCAAAAAGACTGAACAATCCATCCCCCATCCCCAAAACCCTAAATAAAAACAAAAAACAGACTTGACCTTCTCTTGTTACACAGATAGAATCATGTTTTAATTTTATTCTCCACTGAATTTTGTGGTAGCGAAGTTACAGTAATGATTCCACTATATTCAAGTGAAAAAGTCTTTATGGTTAAATAAGTCACAGAAATTCATAGGCACACTTGAACTGGGTTAGGAATTGACTTGCACTTTCTGGTTTGGTTTTCTTTTTTTTTGTTTTTTTTCTGTTGTCAATCTAAGGTTTTTTTTTTAATTTTTATTGCATTTTAGGTTTTGGAGTACATGTGCAGAATGTGCAAGAGAGTTGCATAGGTACACAAATGGAAGTGTGTTTTGCTGCCTTCCTCCCCTTCACCCACACTTGGCATTTGGTTTTCAAAATTAATACTTAAAAGCTCCCTCAGGTTGTAATATATGAGGTATTTATGATGTGGCAAATACAGCATAAAGGTTGGACCACACAGACAATTAGAGGCTTGAAAAATATATTTTTTGAATTTTTTCTTATAATGTAAACTTGAAATGTAAAATCATAAATTTCCTGAGTAGGAAATTTGTGATTTATACCATCAGACCACAGACAAAAACCAAACTTTTCAGAGATCTGACCTCCTTAGTTGCAAGTTCAAGCCTTACCTTAAGTTTTGAGAATTGTGGTTTGAAATTGATGTAATACATTGTATCTATAATAGCCTGTTTAAAGCCTGGTTATTTTATGGTATGTATTTGCTATTGAGACCTAAAATTTTATATTAAAAAAGTCAGTAACTTTGAGAGTGTTTTAGTCAGTGAGGTTATAAAAACCTAAAAGTGTGAAAGATTATATACCACAAGGAAAACTGGAGTGTTTCATATTATATAATACTGTATAAAAGATTTTAGTAGAGTAATAAAGCTATAGTTTTACAAACCAACACTAATGGTTGTGGTAAAAACCATGTCTACATGACTTAGAAATACTGTAACTTTTACTTTACATTAAGTTAATGAATATCAACAAGGAAATGCAATCTTTTATCTTTTACTTTACTAGAACATATGGTATTTATGATTCTGCATTAAATAATATATTTATATTTTATTTGTATGAAGAAATATGTTTAGAAAAACAATGTAAATGTGAAGGAAAAATGTGTCTATTACACCACCAGTATTGTAATGCTGCATTTTTTGGTTTTGTGAAATGTTAGAAGGGCTTTGCAAATGTCTCAACCTTGTACTTTCACAATCATCTTGATTTTGAACTGTTCTATCCCTGAGTAGAATTGTTTCGAACACAGTTTTACTAAACATGTTTTGAACTACTTTAAAAAGGGACAGTTATTTAAAAACCTAGGGGTTATGAATTTTTACTTTATTTCTTTCAGCTTTTATTTGCATTATCTGAAAAACATGCTAAGTTTAAAATACAATGAATTCAATTATTTATTTAAATTTGCAGCCAACTCGTTTATTTGAGGTTGGTATGTGATTCATCCCAGTCATGTCTACATGCAGTGGAAACCCTTTTACCTCTTATAAAATTTCTTTAGTAATTTTGCAGTTTCTTCATTTACAAAAATAGGCACAATTATATTCATAATTAACAATGAATTATTGTTTCATTTATCCATTTTTTTTTCACCTGATGAGAAGCAACCCTACGTTGAGAAAGAGCATGGGCTTGGGAAACAGAAAATCTCATTTTATCACTAAGTACCTTTGTAATTTTATGTAAATCTTATAAGCAAAACACATTTGATGTTTCAAATATCAAATGAGAAGCTATAGATTAATATAGTTTATAAAATACAAAGTCGCTACAAAATTGTTCACTATTACATTCAGAAACGTAATTATTTTTCTAGTATTATGAAAAAGTAGGCTTATTAAAATACCTTAGCATTGACAATTAATTTAAATTTTCCAAAAATCTATTGTATTGGATTTCATAATACTTGGCTTTTATTAATATTGTCTCTGCTTCTATGTATTCAGCAATTAAACTTTCATCTTTCGGTATTACTCAGTTGAAACCTCTGCCGTATTTAGGTAGGGTGATTTTTAGTGTTTATTTTTTACATTTGTGAATTTCTTGCCTTCCACTGTCTGTGTTGAAACCCATAGATCCAATTCTGGATAAGCATCGTCATCCAGTACAAAGGCTGACATACTTCTATCAAGGGCCGTAAAGTAAATACCTTAGTAGCATATGGTTTCTGTTGCATATTCTTCTTATTAATTGTTTGCTTGCTTATATATTTTTTTCACAACCTTTTAAAATGTTTTCAAAAAACTAGCATGAGAGCAGTACACAAGCGTGCTGTGAACTAGATTTGGCCCAAGGGTCATAGTTAGCCAATTGCTGTTCCAATGTCAGCTGGAGCTGCATCACCTTAATGAAACAGGTGATAAATTACACTTGAAAAAGATTGACCACCTTATCCAAGAGCTGAATGTCATTTCAAAAACCACATCTAATTTTCTTCTGTGGATGTACAGGTATTTTGAAAATTGATATTTTACTTTTTAAAATTTGAACATTATATTTGATATGAAATATTTCAGGAGCCAGTAAAGAAAAAATAAAATTAATGTTAATAGTTGAAAGTATGTACCTTAATAGATTTGATGACGCAGTGATCTATAATTTGTATAAGAATCAATTAGCACTTTCTGGATTATACATAAGTATTTTCTCATTTCAATTTCAAGTACCTTTAACAATATAAAACTGATGGAAGGTAGGTATTCTATTCCTGCATGCACATGGAAAAGAAGAACTAAAATGATGCCATGCAGTGTCAACAGAGAGAAAAACAGCAAAAGTTGGAATAGTACACACTGTTACATCCAGGTTATATCCGGATTTAACTGCCCATAGGTACTAATTTCAACTCCATCCCATATGGTGGTTAAATTAATAAAATCCTTCATGTGTATTTTAGAACATAAGAAAAGCCATCTGGCTACTGACGGTCACCTTAATTTTTATTGTCTTATTGTGAATTTTACTGTCTGATGTAGCACAGTAATGCCAGGGAGTGTTTTATCATCCATATTTAATCATTACATACCTAAAAGCACTGACATTTCAAAACCAGATATGACAGTTTAAGACCATGCCTATACATGCCAAATAGAGTATTGAAAAATTATTTGTAATTCAAGGCAAAAGCCCATTGACCTCAAATAGGCAGGTATCTTAAGTGGCACTATTATTCAATTTGTGTTGTGTCTGTGAGAGGGACAATTCTCCAATTCACTGTGTGCATATAGACTCAGTTATAATATATTATCAAGTTGCTTTCATAAAAATTCATAAGCAAAAATTATTGTGTAGATAGTATAATAGACTTATTCAGGGCAAAGAACTGAAAAAAAAATCTTGATTTGAATACAAGTTTGTGACTTGAGTGTAAATTACAGATAATGAAGAATTTAGCTGATGCTATTACTCTGCTCAAAACATTTAGGGATGGTATGTGCTTCAGAAAAGGAATTGAAGTGTAAAGTCTGTCACTTGTACTTTATGACTTCTGTTTTATTCTAAAGGTGAGGTAAATATTTAGAAGAAACATATACTCTGAGAAGTATGATTCTTTAATCAATGACAATACAGAATATAGCAGTTTAAAATTTTACACAAACATTTTGAATTTCTATACTATTTACGTAAAAATAGAATTCTGCTCATGTATTTTTCTGTTTGATAGGAGCCAGATGATTTCATTGATTTATTATATAAAAAAGTGTATAAAAAGCCACTTGATAAAAAGAAAGTAAAGTCCACTTTGCCATTTAGAGCCCACTGATTTCTACTTTAAGGCATGCTATAAATAATTGTATGGGATTTGTAAGACTGAGGACAAGATGATGCACTGATGATCTGTTGGAGAGACCAGAAGCAAGGACGTGTATTCACAAACACAAAACATGTCTCTAGTCCAGGTTATCCACAATGACTCCCTGTAGATTGTGAAACAGTAAAGGTGGGGCTGGAGCAGCCTAGAGTAGAAGTTATAGTGAAGTCATCAGAACTATTAACTAGCATTTACATTGATTTGCAATTGTCTTTCCTCCTCCTAATCATATTAATAGTTCCTTAAGGGCTGGGAACTATTTCCCTATTTCCCCCACACTTAGCACCATGCTTGGCACTACAGTAAATGCTTAATGATGTCCCATGAACTGAACTGACCTAAGAAGCTGAAATCACATGAGGCATTAAACAATCTATCAGAAGTTGTGTACTGTCAACAGAATCAAGGCTGTAACAAGAGAAAGCAGCCAATGCACTGAAAATCTTTTCTTTGTTGGAAAAATACCTTGAGCTACCAATTTAATTTGGACAATGAGAATCACAATGGTCGATAAGTAAATTAAAGTATTACCAAACAGCTGTACTTAGGCCAGTGTGACAGTTACTGAAATTGGAGACTGAAGGAAGGGCTTGGGTGAAAAGGGGATGACTGTGAGGAGGAAGGGGTCACAAATAATGCATGTGAGTTGTTGTTAAGGAATGAGCACTTTCTAACATAACGTAAGACTAACATTATACTGAAAATGAAGCATGCCTTTTCTATCCTTCTCTCTCAATCTGCTCACACTGAAATTATTTTACCAGTCTGACTAGTACATTAGTTCCCTATTCAGGATCAACAGAAATTTTCAAGGCTTAATAAAATCAAACAAATATATGAAATCAAATCAAAACAAATGTGTGTGTATGTGTGTGTGTGTGTGTGAAAGAGAGAGAGAGAATTTCAGCAGTTGATCCAGTAAAATTTTGTATGGGTTATATTAACTAATGCATTGTGTTTAGGGTTTTCGATTATTGGTCTAATATCTAATGGTTAGTTTACTTTTACTGTTTATTTTTTTGGAGAACTTGGTAAATAATATCTTCAATATGATCTCTGAATTTTAATCTATAAAATAAAATTAGCAAAAAATACATTTGTAGCTTATATTGAAGTCAAATTGTCCTTGTTTGAAGATTATGTGATTCTATATTGGAAAACCTAAAGATTCCACCAAAAAAAAAATCTATCAGAAATGACAAATATATTCAGCATGGTTTTCAGAAACACGTTGACCCACAAAAATCAGTAGCATTTCTGTATACCAGTAACGAACATTCTGAAAAGTAATCAGGAAAGTAATCTTATTTACAAACACTGCAAATAAAATAAAATACCTAGGAATTAACAAAAGAAGTGAATGATCTCTACAATGAAAATTCGAAATAGGGATGGAAGAAGTTGAAAAGGATACACAAAAAAATACAAAGATAAAATTACCATGTTATCTGTAAAAGTAATTTGCCTTAAAACTATCAGCATTAAACAAATGTCTTAGAGAATTTAAGTTGTTATTTATAAAAAGGAAAAATGTCAACATAATTTTCAAATGTCTGATTGTTTTCATTTGTTATGCATTTGTCAAATTAAGTGAATTGTTATTGATTTGGCAGCTGTCATGTAATTTAGGGTGACATATACATGTCATCAGGGAAATATATTGTCTTTATCACACATCAAATCAGACTCTCTCACATTGGTTAAATAAAGCATTAACTAGAGTGAATTACTGAAAATATGTATGGAAAATATGTAACAATGTACAAAAAATTAAATCTTTTAGTCAAATTAATATTGTGTGCTGTATTATATTTTACAACTAATTTGTGGTTTTTTTATTGTTGTAGATTTCTGAATTAGGAAATTTTATACTGTGAAAATTCATAAATGAAGATTTTCTTTGTTTTTTTTTTGTTTTACAGTGCAGATGTCACTGATCACAGTTTTTGGTGTTCCAAAGGTTTATTCAAGTTTCTTATGTTTGCAAAATTTACCAGGTTGACAGTATGTCCCTCACCTGGGTAGAAACTCACCAGAAAATCATCTTCTGAGGCTTTCATCAGGCAATATTCAGACATGTGTCATGAGTCTTGTTATAGACTGAACTGTGTCCCTATAAGATTCATATGCCGAAGCCCTAACTGCTAATGAGACTGTATTTGGATGTTTGCATGCCCCTTAAGGAGCTAATTAAGGTTAAATGAGTTCATAAGAGTAGGGCTTTCATTCCACAGGACTAGTGACTTTATAAGAAGAAGAGTCACCAACTCTCTTCCTCACTCAATATACACATAGAAGAAAGGCCATTTGAGGGCACCAAGAGAAAGTGGCTTCCTGCAAGCCTGGAAGAGAGACCTCATCAGACACTAGCCTTGCAGGCACCTGAATTTTTTACTTTCACCTCCTAAAACCGTGAAAAAACAAATATCTGTTATATATGTTTTTCAGTGTGTGGTATGCTGTTTTGGCAGCTGAAGCCAACTAATACAAGCCCCAACAATTAGAAATATTGCTTGATTCTTTTACTCATAAACTTGAGATATCAAGAAACAATGCTCACCTATGCATCTTCAGTGTCAGCAGGGGCAGAACTTTCAAAGGCAACATATACCGTTAGTGTCTGTGATACAAACAACTGTTGTGCCCAGCAATAGCAGTGAGGGGTCCTATAAAAGTTTCCATCATATGGTTTGAATGTAAGCTCTGGTTGTGTAAACTCCAAAACTGATTCTCAATCCTTTTGCCCTTCATAAGATATCAAATATTAATTAATACATTTGTATTCTTTCTAAAGCAGTTTTTTGTATGTCTTTATTTATTATCAAAATGTGAAACAAATGGTTTTAAACAGTGCTTTGCAAATTGATGAGTCATAAAATACATTTCCTATATAATTTTTAAAAATTAAATGTAACAGAAATAATGGAATAAAGCATAATATTTACAATTTCATGAAATGTATGTTTCATGCATGTAAGTATATATGACATGTATCCATATGCATGTCACATATATATGACATGTATGTGAGCATCTTTGAATATGCACATACATTAATGTATGCATGTCTATGTGTGCATACAAATATCCAGAATATGTTTCCTGGATCTCAGATAAAACCTACTTTTATCTGAACTTAGGGTTGGAGAGGCTGGATAGCCACTGATTAAATGTATTTCAGATGGAGACTTTGATGATATAACACACTTCTTAAATAATTTTGAAATGAAGTAACATAATTGGATTATACTAATTAATCACCAAGTACAATTTTCGTTACCCCCTCAAAATATATCTCCACCTAATTTTTGAGTATATCTAGTTATACCTAAATTATAGAGCAAAACAAAGTAATCTCAGCTTATCCTTCCTGATTTAACTTTGAAACAGAAATAATTCCCTTCCTGCACATCCAAAAAATTCAGTTCTGCTCCTTGTCCCAATGACTTTTTCCTCTCTCAATAGTACCTTAAAAACAATGTGATCGTGCTGACTTTAAAAACATGGCTTCATTCCCTGGCATGTTTTGGCTTTTTTTTTTAATCTCAGAGATGAAAAGTTTTTAGAATTTGCTCTCAGAAGGTAAGAAACTATTGTACATCACTATATAAAAATATCAAGAGATTCCTTCTGTGAGAAGGTCATATCCAATTTTTGTTTAAGTTATTTTATGTTATAAACTTCAATAGTTTATTTGCTTTTTTGGATTCTGTGGCCCTTTCTGTTTGTGAAAAAACTCTCGGCAACTATGGATACATGACATTATTCCTCAGCTGACAATGTGCCAAGGATTGTCACATCTAGAAAAAGTGCTATCTGGTGGGACATGAATACAGGGTCATATCATTAAAATGACAAAAGCAGCTGATGAAGGACATAGAATGAATGTAAACCTCAGCTGAGTCATTCAGTATAAATGGAGTATGTGTGATCAAAATGTAATTGCTTTTTAACTTATTCATTTGCATTTTAGACAAAGAGATAAATATGAAATTGATTTTATTCTCTCAATTGAATGTAGACAGACATCATAAACTACATTCAAAGTGGAGCTTTAGATGCACTGTATAGTTAGGATCTTTCCCTCCTCCTTCTCCCCTTCCAGATTCTGCCCTTAATTAGGATAGTCTTAGGCTCAATATAGCAGCCACTCCTTCATACTGGGTCCTGGAAAGAAGGACACATGAACACTTTGGTCCAAGCCAGTCCTACAAAGCCAAGCTGCAGAATAAGCATTTCCTTCATCAGGAAACATGTAATACATATTATAATCTACTATATTTTCAAAGTTGTTTTTGTGGAACCCAAAGCTTATTAATTATTCATATAGAATTTAAAGTAGGGAAGATTTTCTTCAGTATATGACTTATAGTATATAAAATAAATTTAAAACTATAACTCCCAAGGGAAAAAAATAATTAAAAGATCTGTGACATTTGGAAGAAGCTGTTAAGGCAGTGTCATGGTGCATATAAAAATGAAATTTCTTAGCAAAAAAGGCAAATGACTTCTTAATAGTACCATGGAATAGTCTTGATCTCATGAAACCCCTGAAAGTATCTTAGGTACTCCTGGGTTCCCTGGACAATTTTAAAAACTGCTAGCTTAGAACAAGTAGTCTTATTTCTTGGAAGGCATTCAATAAGTGATTGTTAAATAAATTAATTCCAAAATGAATGATGGGTCTAGCACTTTGCTGTGTTTGTAAATTCTGATGTACTCATGCCACTTGTCCTAAGACCTCAAACCTGTGTCCTCTTCTCCAGAGGGTATGGTGTGTCCTGACCTCAGTGCCCCTCTGCCCTTCCCATGAAATTTGTCCCCTGAATGACAGAGTCTCTTCCAAAATCTAGAAGCCCCTAAGCACTCTGGAGAAGCCAAAGAGCCCTCCACTGAAGAAGTTCTTTGTAGATGATTCTGAGGAATCGAGATAAGAGTTGTCTGACTTTGAGCTTTTGTGTTTGTGTGAACGGAGTGGCCATGAAGTCTGGGAAAGTTGAAAACACAGGCAAATGTACATCTTAAAACTTACAAATGTAGAGGAACTTGGGATCCAGATAAAGAAAAGGTATCTCATTTAAGAGAAAAACTGGCCGGCGCAGTGGCTCATGCCTGTAATCCCAGCACTTTGGGAGGCCGAGGCGGGTGGATCATGAGGTCAAAAGATCGAGAACATCCTGGTCAAAATGGTGAAACCCCATCTCTCCTAAAAATACAAAAAATCAGCTGGGCATGATGGCGCCTGCCTGTAATCCCAGCTACTCAGGAGGCTGAGACAGGAGAATTGCCTGAACCCAGGAGGTGGAGGTTGCAGTTAGCCGAGATCGCACCATTGCACTCCGTCCTGGGTAACAAGAGCGAAACTCCATCTCAAAAAAAAAAAAAAAAGAGAAAAGCTAGAACATAAATTTTGCTCTTTAAAAGACTATATATATATATATATATATATATATATATATATATATATATGGCGTTTTAGGTTTGGGGGTACATGTGAAGAACATGCAGGATTGTTGCATAGGTACATACATGGCAATGTGGTTTGCTGCCTTCCTCACCATCACCTATATCTAACATTTCTCCCCATGTTATCCCTCCCCAACTCCCTACCCCCTGCTGTCCCTCCCCTAGATCCTCCCAACAGACCTCAGTGTGTGGTGCTGTCCGTGTGTTCTCATTGTTCAACCCTCGCCTATGAGTGAGAACATGTGGTGTTTGATTTTCTGTTCTTACATCAGTTTGTTACAACGAACATTCATGTGCATGTGTCCTTACAATATAAAAGATTTTTTGACCCTCAAAATGGCATGAGTTGCTCTAAATGAAACCTTGATTTTGACCATTAATGCCCTCAGAAACATATAGTAAGTGACTTTATCTATAATCTAAAATGACAAAACAACTATAAAATTTTAGTCTCCTTTTCCTAACTTGTTACTTTGGGAAAATAACAGCCATGGAATTATTTTAGTTTTGAATCAAATGAGACAATGTACATGGTACAAGGCATTAGATTAGGATATTTACAATGACTGCTCTCTATTTTTGTTGTAACCCAGAGACTGGAAATCAAATATTTGGTGGAAAATATTTGAGGTGATGAATTGTCTACCGACTTCCAGATTCATGTGCTTAGCATCTTACCTGACACCTGTAGATGTGAGCATAATCCACATCTAAAAATTCATGTGATCCCACCTCTCCTCCTCTTAAGCCTGCTCCTGCAGTCTTAACATCTCAACTCCTGAGACGTTGCCCCATTGTTCTATCTGCTAAAGTCACAAAGTCTGTTTTCCTTGACTCTTCTCTTTGTCACTCACATCTAGTTTCCAGTGAATCAGACTGACTCTACCTTCTAGATACATACCAAACTTGACAACTTCTCAACATCTCCATTGCCACCATCCTGGTACAAGTCACATTACCTCTTGCCAGGTAAGTCCGAGAATCTAGTAACTGATTTTCATATTCTGCCCTTGCCCTTTTCACAGTAGTCTCAGCACAACAATCATAGTGACCAAAATAAGGCATAACAAACCCTCGAAACTCTTTAGTGGCCTCCTATCTCATTATGATAAAAATCCAAGAGTCCTTAGAACCCGCAAGGCCTACGAGTGGCATATGGCACTTCTTGGTCCTCCACACTTTATCTTTCTTTACTTTCTTAACCCATTTCATTCCACTTTCTTGACTGTGGATTCTGCATGCTTCTTAGACATCCAGGCATGCCCTTGCTTCATGGCCCATTGAACAGGTTGATCACTTTGTCTGGAAATATTATCCCTTATATGAGCAAGACTATCTCCTCTTTAAGATCTCCAGTCAAATTCACTCCCAGGGAGACTTTCTCTGGAAACCCTGCTTAAAATTTCAACTCCATCTACCCACACATATGTACCTCATATTGCCTTTTTTACTTATTTTTCCTTCCTTAGCAATTATCATCATGTAACTCGTTATATATTTAACTCTTTTTGAAATGTGTTTAAGCCCAATGAAGGCAGATTTTTTTTTATTTTGTTCATTTTCAGTGGTCAGAATACTGCCTGGCAGTGAGAAAATGCCCAGTGTTGCCTAAGGAATGAACCGATATAGGACCTGCAAATCAATGCTACAAACCAGTGCTAGTACCCTTATCCCGTCACCTCAGCAAAAGTGAGTAAGAATCAGGAGGTGTCGGGACATGGTTTGGAAGTTGGGAAGAGCTGTATGAGTTTGCTGTGCAAACTGACTGTTTCACAATCTTTATAGAGAGTTTACTGTGAGAAAACAAAAACAGCTTTCTTATCAAGAGGCTATCTGTTGAAAGTTCAGGAGACGGGACATCTGAGAAAATCATAAAAGTGTATGCAAGAGAAAGAACCAGCTCTAATCACCCACCAAGCTAATGCCAGGGCTCACCTATGCCTGCCGTGTGGTCATGAGGAATTTCTCAAATCAAATTTCCTTAGACCCAACCATGGAGTTATAGGACCACTGGTAAGTGTTTGTGTGTATATGTTTTGGGGGATGAAAATATCTAAGTTAGAGATTAGAAGCTGATGGTATCCACTACTCCATTTCCCCATCCCTAAGCTAAAGCAGTACATAGCTAGAGGATGAAAAATGACCTAAAATCTCTGACTCATAGCAGGTTCCCAATTTTATTTCTGGAGTAGTTAGTAATAACAGTGCAAGTGTGAATTATCTGGCAAAGTGAAAGTACAAACAATATTTACTATAGTTGAGAAAAAAACAGGTCAGCACTAGCTACAGTGTGACAGAGGTTAAATAGAGGAGGGATATAAAATTGTCATTGATACTCTGAATAGGAAGGAAGTTTTGATGTCAGGGAAAGGGACTTGGAATTGAGAAGACTCCATTAGTGTCCCTAAATAGTACATATATAAAAGGAAGAAAAATGTATTTATGGTAGACTGAGAAATCTGATGCATTTGCTCTTAATTTTTAGTGACTACGTTCAACTGCTTTGTAAATTAGACATTTAAGGTTTTTGATTGTCATAGTTGAATTTTTTTTTAAAAGAAAATTAGTGATAAACTCACAACTCCAAAAGTGTTAGTGATTCTGATAATCGCAGTCTATGTTGATTTATGAGTTGATCTATGTGCCTAGGCTGTGTAATTGTTATAGGCATTTTATGTTAATCAGGCTTTTGATGTGTAAATAATGTGATTTAATCTCAATTTCATCACCAAGAAACACTAAATTTTTTTCATGACCTTGTTTATGTTAAACTCTTTTCTTATAATATAGACTTTGAACTGGAACTATAAAAGGAATATCTGAACATCATTAACGTAATGTTAGGTACCAAAGTTAATGACCATTTATATTATAATTGTTAATAATATAATTAAATGATCAAGAATATTCTTATGCCCCTGGTGGCAACATATACCAGAGTATAAATAATCTAAGTTTACTCAGGAAAAGTGTACCAGGTATATATAAAGAGAAAGACTAATCTCTATTATAAGACATGAGACTAATAAGTGCACTAATTAAAAATAAATAAACCACTTGTATATTTCCGTTAAAACTCCTACAATGTTATTCTTTAAAAATGAATTTTAGACAACCAGTTCTGCAGAACAATAAAAACAAAACTAGTATCCTAACTTTATGAAGACTGCCTTAAATAAATTATTGATGTACCTTGAAATCAGTTTAGCACCTTTATATGTTTATGGTAAAATGCCCTTTTGCATTTTCACATTTCACTATGGGTTGTTAAGCCCGTATTGTGCATAAATAATCTTGATAAAAATTTTAAGAGAAAATCACATTGTGTGCTAGTGAATCAACAGAAAGGAGATTACTTTAGTCATGGCCTATAATAACAACTTGATCTTTGTCAAGGAAGAAGCCTTGAAAGTTATTCTTCAGGAGATTGCTCTCATATCTGTAGGTTAATGATAAAAAGTAGAAATATAAAAACTGAATGTGCAAATATACTCTCCCAAAATTATAACAGAATTAAACATGAAGACATTATGTTTCATACATATTTAAAATTAAGCATTAGGTATGTGCTGTATTCTCAGTTCTGTTGGCATATTTGCATGTTAAATTCCTTTCGAACTAGTTCATGAAAACATCACAAGATGTGATATAGGAAATGCTGTATAACAACAAATCATAATACCATGGAACCTTTTGAAAGAGTATTACTGCCATTCTAATTTTTTATTTATTTGCATCTTTCTTAATGATTGTGGTGATCTTATTCTTCAACAGTTAAACTGGTTTGATCATGAGTATGAACAATGGCATGTTATGAATTGTAAATGCTCCAACTCACTCTGCATTTGCATCTCTGAGGAATGCACATACATTCTGAGGTTTATACGGAGGATAGGGTGTTATTTTCTGTACCGCATCCCTGTGGGTTCTGATGACCAGCGAGCATATGAGGCAGTTCTGTGGTGGAATCTAATTCCCAGTCAGAAAGCATGTTCCTCTGGTCAGAAGTTTTCCTTCTTTTCTTTCCTTCCTTTCTCTCTTTCTCTCCTTTTTGTTCTTTTTTCTTCTTTCTCTCTCTTCTTTCTTTCCTTCCTTCCTTTCTTTCTTCTTTCACATGAAGGTTTTCTGTTATTAGGTCATGAGGACAACAGAGAAAACAACACAAGTGAAATCATCTGAAGCCTCCACACACTAACCATAATTAAAATAGGTTTATTTGTGCGTATGAGATTCTATATCCTTTGAGAGTTTGTATTATTGCCCTCATTTCTGACAATGTAAACATCATCTTAAAATTTGAATAGCATTTATTTATTATAAAAATATTAAAAATCAATTTGTTTGGAATTGATTTGAAGAGAGTATACTGAATTGATTCAGATAGTTAAAAGTAAGTTTAACAAATTTTTAGAAATTGCTGATGCTGATAATTATGTTCATGAGTTTTAGTATATGAGATAAATATCTTTGAGACTGAAGAGTGCTAATTATTGCAAAATTACTTAGCTTTAAAATAAGATTTTGAAGTTTTTGGAATAGCCTTCATGACAATATTATACTAATGAATTTTTACGTAATGATGACGATGCAAAGGTTTTCAAATTTTGAAATACTAAAAAAGTTTACCAACCAAAAGAATATTCATTTTGTTTTACTTTAGTTTAAAATGTTTAGTCACCACTTCTAAATATGCTGATGCAGTCAGTCTAGTATGGCATCCTAAACTCTGAATTTTTAACGTCAAGTAATTAGCACTCAAATGATCACATTTTTCTGTTTTTTTTTTTTTTGAGCCAGAGTCTCCCGCTGTTGCCCAGGCTGCTGTGCAGTGTCATGATCTCCACTCACTGCAACCTCCTCTTCCCAGGTTCTAAGTGATTCGTTTGCCTCAGCCACTGGAGGAGCTGGGATTAAAGGTGTGCAACACCATGCACAGCTAATTTTGTATTTTTGGTAAAGACAGGTTTTCGCCATGTTGGCCAGGCTGGTCTCAAACTCCTGACTTCAGGTGATCCACCCACCTCAGCTTCTCAAAGTGCTGGGCTTACAGGCGTGAGCCACCATGTCCAGCTTAATCACAATTTTATAATATTCTGGGGATTACTCTCCAGATCATTCTACATCCTCCTTAATAGAAAATAGATAAAATATTTATTTTATATTTAAATGTTTCTAAAAACATAAATAAGACATTTCTAATAACACTAGGCATGACCAGGTTATGCATCAATCAGAATGTATAATATTTGCTTTCATATTTTTATCAGCATACATTTAGTTGCAAGTAACAGAAAACTCAGCTGGTCCAGATTTGAAAAGAAGTAAATCATCCTGCAGGAGGGCTGAGATAGAAGAGTCCAAGATTGTTCATTTAGCAGCTAAATTATGTTATAAATGATCAATGTGCCTTTGAAAATTTATGCTGTTACTCTTAGCAAGTTGGCTTATTCATAGGATAGTGTTTTCCAAGGTCACAGGAAACCTGCATTAGCACCAGCCAACACACCTAGACATGAAATGGGCCAGCAATTGTGAATAAGTTTTTTAAAGATGATAGGAATATTTTGCAAAGTTCCCTGGGAAACAAGTTTTTCATCTAATTGGATAGAATTGTTTCATAAGACAATGCCTAAATCCATTATTGAAAATGAGAGTGGTGTCAAAATCATGGCTTCAAATTGATAGGTATTAAATCTGGAGCTGGAGATGGGTGACTACTTATTGAGATGGTGGAGGATAAACACAAAAATATGTTTCTGCCAGAAAATAATACATACATATCTATTGGCCAGGCAGTGAAATGTTTCTGCTAGTGGTTATCAAATATTTTTGCACATATTTTACCATAGATAATTTTTTCACCTGGATCAGATGAAGTATTGATATATATCAGCTTCTAGTTACATTTGACTCGCCTTTTGAATGTTAAGGCGAGTATACTTGCAATATGAATTGGACTTTTTAAATTTATCCATAGAATTTTAATATTATTATAATATCATCACTTGCAGAGTAAAATTTGGGGACTTTCATATGTTCCTGAACAGTAAAATCTAAATTTTCCTTAATATTATAAGCCATGTAAGTCAAGTATGTACTTTTTTGAGAGTGAGGGTGGGAGTTAGCATCACTGGTTACTGTGCAGGAAGAAGGGGAGATAACTGATGAAGGTAAGAAAGATGAATTACACAAGATAAGGAATCAGGCTTTCTATTTTTAATATAATCTTTCTCAATCCAACTAGATCCCCCATTTGTCACTATTCTCTTTATGCTGTCAATCTCAAAGGATATAAATCACCAGTTAATCATGTTGCTTTTTATCGCTCCTTAATAGATCAGCATGCATTTCACACCACAGTAGTCCAGCATGATGGGAATATAAAATCAAGGAACTTTAGGATGTTATGCTTTCTCAGCTGGTAACTGTGATTGATGCTGTGGTTGCTAACATGGATTTCATGTTTGCTCCTATCAACATAAGACAATTGGAACAGAAACTGAAGTAATACTAAAGTGATAAATATGCCTGTCATCTAGAAACCACACCTTTCTTTAAAATCCACACCTAGTTTAACACATTGTTAAGCCACATCGATTATGCAGCTCAGTGTGGTACACCAACATTCTTTTCCCTTGAAATGTACACCTTGCCCATAATGATATAGAGTCTGCATATTCAAATTCATTAAGATAGGGCCAAAAATATATTGAATTAATTTTATCAGTTAGAAATTGAACTTGACCAAGAGGAACAGTAGTTTACATAATTGTTTTAACTTTTATTTTAAGTTCAGATGTACAAGTACAAATTTGTTACATAGGTGAACTGTTGTCATGGGGATTTGCTGTACAGATTATTTCATCAGCCAAGTTTAAAGTCAGTACCCATTAGTTATTCTCCTGATCCTCTCCCTCCTCCCACCCTCCACCTTCCAGAAGGCACCCCGGTGTGTTTTGCTTCCCTCTATGTATCCATGTGTTCTCACCATGTAACTCCCTCTTATTAGTGAGAACATGGAATATTGTTTTTTGTTGTTGTTATTGTTGTTCTGGCATTAGTCTGCAATGGATAATGGCCTCCAGCTCCATCCAGGTTTAAAAATTGTTTTATTTGTAAAAACTTCAGGTTTTTTTTTTACTTTTATTTTGGGTTCAGGAATACATATGTAGATTTGTAAAGGCATGTCATGGGGATTTGTTTTACAGAGTATTTCATCAATCGAGTATGAAGTCTAGTACCCGATAGCTATTTTTCCTGATCTTCTCCATCCTCCCACTTTCTGTTCCTAGTTGGACCCTGTGGCTGTTGTTCCCTCTTTGTGTCCATGTGTTCTCATCATTTAGCTCCCACTTATAAGTGAACATAGGCATTTTTTAGTTTTTCTGTTTCTACGTCAATTTGCTAAGAATAATGACCTCCAGCTCCATTTATGTTCCTGCATAGGACATGATCTCATTCTTTCTTATGGTTGTGAAGTAGACCATGGTGGTATTTCCCACATTTTCTTTATCCAATCAGCATTGATGGCATTTAGATTGATTCCATAGCTTTGCTATTTTGAATAGTGCTGCAATGAACATATGCATGTGTGTGTCTTTATGAAAAAATTATTTATATTCCTTTGGGTATTTATCCAGTAACGAGATTGCAGGATTGAATAGTTCCATATTTAGCCCTTTGATTAATTGCCACACTGCCTTCTGAAATGCTTGAACTTATTTACACTCTCATCAACAGTGTATAAGCATTCCGTTTTCTCTGCAACCTCGTCAGTGTCTGTTATTTTTAATAATAACCATTGTGACTGGTGTGAGATGATATCTCATTGTGGTTTTCATTTTCATTTCTCTAATGATTAGTGGTATTGAGCTTTTCTTCTGAAACTTAATGTTATGAGACTTCAAACTATACTACAGGGCTACAGTAACAAAAACAGCATGGTACTTGTACAGAAACAGACACATAGAAAAATGGAACATAGTAGAGAGCCTGGAAATAAGGTTGCACACCTACAATCGTGTGATCTTCAACAAAGCGGACAAAACTTCCTGTTGAAGAAATGGTGTCTGGGTGACTGGCTAGCCATATGCAGAAAATTGAAACTGGACCCTTCCTGTATTCATCTTCAATTTCAAATTCAAATTAAGCTCTCTTAACATTTTTTTTTCTAATTCAGCTGATTATATTTCTCTTTCTCTGTCTCTCTCTCTTGCTCTCGTTTGTTTGTTCTTGTATCTTCATGCAGGACAGGTTCCCAGGTGGCCTTAACCAGCTGAGCTCTTTCCGCTCCTTTCTTGCTTGTACTTCTAGGAATGCAACATCCTGATATAATGAGGAACTATTTGGAACAGCCTGGGCTGTATTCTGTCCCTAGAACAGGATAGTCCTAAACTCTTTAGCCCAATGAATTCAGTGACCTCTGGGTATAAAACCACAGCTGCTTGCTTTTGGGGCCTCTTAGCGGTGGTGCAACATGGAGCACATGTAGACAAGAGTCCATTTAGCCTGGGAAGTTCTCCTGAGCCTTGTGTGATCAGCTTGCCATAAATCTTAGGCTTCCATTGCCCTTTGCTGCCTACCTGTGAGTAATAAAGTTGTTTTGCTTAACTTGGTATGTGAACATTCTGTCTTACCAAACTCATTTACATAGTAAAAATAGCAAATCAGTAATTAATACACAGCAAGCTGCCTTAACATGTAGTAGACCTTAATTTTTTGACTTTTAAAGCACTTAATTTAGTATCCCTGTTTTACATGTGATTTGACATGGTTTTACATTCTCTTCCAGATTATGTAGTTCAGGGAATACTAATTGTTAATGTGTCTCCTGATATGCTAATCACAGTGTAGAAATGTGACCCACTTCTATGTCCAGGAAAAAAAAATGGATATTTACATGTTGTGAATGCAGTCTTTGCCATTGTGTATAGGATGAAAGTTCAATATCAGAGGCCAATATTTATTTTCAAAGCACAAAAAGTTGACCTTTATGTAATTTACATCACTGCTATTTGAACTTTAATGTCCATATGAACCAGTTAGGAGTCTTATTAAAAATTCAGATTCTGATGCAGTAGCTCTTTGATAGCGCCCAATATTCTGCATTTCTTACAAGCTTCCCAGAGATGTAGATGCTATGGACTCTCAAACTAAACTTAGAAAACAAGGGAAATAAATAGAGGAATAGTTCAGGAGGACATCTAAAAAATTTTTTTCTGTGCCTAACCTAGAAATAGAATACTAATAATAATATTTACTTTTTGCTGTTGTAAACATTAAAAGAGATTATAGATAAGAAAATGTTTTAGAAACATAATTGTGTAATTCCTTTGATCAACATATCTATGTAAAAATAAGTATATTTTTTCTTGAGAAGACTGTATTACCTATGTTAAAATATAAACGTGGAAGTTGTTGATAAACAAATCACATATACCATTAATATAGCTATTTAAAAATAATACTCCTGCGTTATTTTTAAGACTTTCTAGAGATGTTTTTACTTTGAATTTCTGATCCCAGTTGTTGGCCTCTGAAGTCCTTACAAAGATATGACCAATTAGTTTACAGCCCAAACCCTAGACTCTATTGTTCCTAAAACTGTTCTAAATTACTCTGTAAATTTGTACTTTGTTTGGGCTTTGAAACAACTTTGAAAACTCACATTCTGTTTCTGAAACTATTCTAAATTACTAAAAATTTCTGTTATTTGGGCTTTGGAACAACTTTGAAAGCTCACACTCAATACAGAGCAAGATCTACAGAGCTAAAAAGAGAGTTTAATACATGGAGAATTGTCAGTGTGTCAAACCAGCCAAGCCATTTAGCAATTAGCAACCATAGTCACAAAATGCCAACTAAATCCAGAAGGATGTTCCTCTCATCAAACAGTCCAACTGTTTGTATTGATGCAATGCTTAGTCATAGACCAGGTGCTCTGTGCTTTAAATATCAATTCATTTTCTGAAATTAAGTCTGAAACCCTAATGAAAAAAAAGCTGGCTGTAATTGCAAAGGATACATTACATCATGACAATAGTCAGTTATAAATGATTCAAACAGCAATTAAATATGCCTCTTACTTGTTTGACAAGGGTTGTGGGAAGAAATTTCTTTAGTTCAATTTACTTTTAGTATTTTACAGCTGCATTTCTCTGGAATATAGACCCCCATTTCCACAACTAAAAGGCCAATAGATTTTCTTTATGTAACACTCCAGTGCACTGCCTAACCTCAGCAGGGATAAGCATTTATCCTATTAAAGAAAAAGTTCTTTCAAAAAGCCTCTCCGACATTGGAATGAAAATTGTAATAATTGTTGGTAAAGATGATTTCTGTTTTTCTTTTTCACTATATTAAACGTTTCTCTGTAGCACAGCATGGTGACTTTTGTAACCTTTACAATGCTAAAATGAGTTATTTACTGTTTGCTAGTGCATTTCTTTTGTAAGATAAATGTATTCAATTGATTAAATTCTGGGAAGCAGTGAATTTATCCACAGAAATAAGAAGTCTATTTGTTTGATTTTGCATTTCAAATGAATTTTGTGCTTTGAACAACTATTCCTTTAAAAACATTTTATGTTTATTTTAAATGAAGATACATACATTAGGTTATTTATGAAATGACATATTTGTTAGTAATTTGATGAATAAAAAATTACAATAGAGCACAAGTTTAAGTTGGTATGCATTATTATGTGATAAAGACTTTATTAAATTGTGATATAGTGTTTCGTTCCCATACTTTGGTATTCTTAAAAATAGTTTATTTATCTACATTTTTAACATACACACACACATACATACACACATGAATGCACTCATTCATTCATTCTCTTCAGATTTACTGGATATTTCAAGCAAAATTACAAAGTACGTTGCCATGTAAATTCTAGAGTGTCCGAAAAACAAAGATTGTAGTCAATAGGTTATTTTGTTTTTGCCATTAAAATGAAGTATGCATACACTTTAAAGTTATCATATATCAATTAATATTTCCCACTGTATGCATTTGAGCTTGTGATCAGCTGGTATGATCCTAAAATATTTAGCACTGTATCTTGAAGACCTGTATTTAATCCCAAATTGTATTACTACATAGGCTAAAGGACAGTTTGGCAGCTAGGATAAATTAGTTGTATTACCTAATTACTTTTCACTATCCTACAAGTTGTTTCTGAAAGAAAAAATTCCATTTTGTGTGTTTATAATACAAGGTACTAAAATAGAGTATTACATATTCTGTAAGCAGTTTTTGTTTTTTAAATCACTAAGGGAGAGGGTTTAAACTTTTCATGGATAGGCCATTAGTTTCATTGGATCTGTAATTTAAGTGCAGTAGTGGCTGCTAGTCCAGTGAATCAATAAAGTTAAACCACATGCTTCAAATGTCTTGAGATCTTACTATTTGTTAAACTTTTTGTTATATCAGTGTTTTAGAGTATTAATGACAGTTATACACACTATGTTATGAGTATGCGTGTGAAAAAATAGGATTATGAATAACAAAACATTGTTTTCCAACAGTTTACTATTTTGATCTCAAAAAAATAATACTGAGAATTTGTACCCTTAAGGTCAACTTACCCCAGAGACAACTGAAATTCTCCTGGGGAGTCCACAGAAAACAGAAAACAATAATGGTGCAACAATGACTCATAAGGATAATAATTATGTCAGCCTGCCTTAAGGAGAGCACTCAATTTCAACAGTATCAGTCTGAAAGTTCCCTGATGTTGGATTCACAGTAATAAAGGATTCCATTTGGATTAAAACTTTTAATTCCTGACACAATGGCAATAGTGTCAGGAACAGAGACATAAAAATTAATTCAGTTATTGACAGGATATTTTGAAAATGAAATAATGAAAATAATTGCAAGGTGCCAGATGAAGACTCATTAAACAAACGACAATATTTACTAAGCACTTTTTATGGGCCAGAAATCTCTGTGGTCGGAGCAAAGCGATATGGGACAGTACTTTGTTGTCAGGAGAGCTAGGGTACATAGAGTGTGGAAAACATCATAACAATGGAGTCTTTTTGAAGAATAGAGAAGATAGAAGCTAATAGATCATACATCTCAATAGTTTTGTTGTGAAAAGAAACACAAGGTAGGCTGCACTTTACACATATCCTGAATTATTGGTTTGTTGCCTCCATTAATATCTATCACCTTTTGGATAGCAAGACCTCATTTGTAGTTTTGGACATTAGGGTCTGATTGAGACAACGAGCATTTTCATAAGGAGATGATTAAAAGGATGTGTTTTCAAGTCAGAAATCCCTTGATTAGTATCTTGGCTCTTCTCCTCATAGTTGATAATACTTGGTAAAGTGTTAACGCTTTTAAGACTTGCTTTACTCTAAAGTAAAATATACATAATAATATTTATGAGTTTGTTTGTAGATTAAATTAATTGACACAGAAACCACTTTGAATGATTAGGGGATCAAAAACTAGCAGTCAACAAGCAAACTGATAACTCCTTTTTAAGCACATAATAACATTGAGAAGGTCAGACTTTCTTTTGGAATGAAAGTCTGATCCCATTAGGATCAAATGACATACATACATTTTGAACAGAAAGAGGTGTAACATCACCAAGATGGCACAGTAGGAGATGCCAACCTTCACTCCCCTTAAATACACACACACACACACACAGACACAGACACAGATACACACAGAGACACAGGTACACACACATATACACATACACATGCACATACACATACACACACATGCATACACAGCATAAAAATATATCTGCACAT
Source organism: Saguinus oedipus (assembly GCA_031835075.1). Lineage (NCBI taxonomy): Eukaryota > Metazoa > Chordata > Mammalia > Primates > Cebidae > Saguinus > Saguinus oedipus. The sequence goes on along the minus strand of CM063186.1, from coordinate 47,243,228 downwards.
TTAGGCTACTTGATTTTTGACAAAGGTGCCAAGAACACACAATGGAGAAAAAACAGTCTGTTTAGTAAATGGTGCTGGAAAAAATAGGATATTCACCTGAAGAGAATTGCAATTAGACTCTCTTCTCACACCGTAGATGAGAATCAATTCAAAATAGATCAAAGACTTAAAGGTAAACCGAAACTGTAACACTGCTAGGAGAAAAATTTAGGTGAAAAGCTCCATGACCTTGTGCTGGGCAATGATTTTATGGATAAATCCTCAAAAGCAAGGCAACAAAAGTGAAGAAAACAATCAACAGAGTGAAGAGAAAAACCTAAGGAACGGTAGTATGTATTTTCAAATCATACATCTGATTAGGGGCAACTATCTAAAATATATATAAGGAATTCAAACATCTCAAAATTGAGCAAACAAATAGACACATTTAAAAATGGGCAAAGAGCTGGGCTTGGTAGCTTATGCCTGTCATCCCAGAACTTTGGAAGGCTGAGACGGCAGGGTTGCTTAAGGTCAGGAGTTTGAGACCAACCTGGGCAACATAGGAAGACCCTGTCCACACAAAAAATAATCTTAAAAATGCTGGGTATGATGGTATGCTGTAGTCTTAGCTACTGAGGAGGCGGAAGCAGGAGGATTGCTTGAGCCCAGGAGTTCAAGGTTGCAGTGGGCTAATATGACACCACCCAATGTGGATGATATGTCAAGAATATGTCTCTAAAAAAAAACTAAAAAATAAAAAAGTGGGGGAAGGACTCAACATCACTAATCATTAAAGAAATGGCAATTAAAACTACAATGAGATATCTCTTCACACCTGTTACAATGGCTATCATAAAAAATGTGTTGACAAGGAGGTATAGAAAAAATAATCTTTGTATAATGTGAGAATGCAAACTAGCATGCTCACTATAAAAAATACTGCAGGAGTTCTTCAAAATATTAAAAATAGAACTATATACATTTCAGAAATTGCATTTCTGGTGCTACATCCAAAGGAAATAAAATCAGTATGTCATCAAGATCTCTGTACTCCCACGTTCATTGCAGCATTATTCACAATAGCCAAGTGATGGTGTCAACCTAAGTGTCCATTACTGAATGAATCAATTTACAAAATGTGATACACACACACACACACACACACACACACACACACACACACACACACACACAATTCTATTCAGTTTTATAAAAGAAGAAAATTTTTTCCTTTGCAAAAACGTGGATGAACGTGGAAGATATTGTATTAGTGAAATGAGCCAGGAACAGATGACAAATACCACATGAACTCACTTACATGTGGAATCTGAAAAGAGTTAAATTCACAGAAACAGAGTAAAATGGTGGCTCCCAAAGGCTGGAGGTGGATGGTTGGGAAGATATTGGTCAAAAGATACAAAGTTTCAGTTAAACATGAGGAATAAGTTCAAGGCATCTATTGTACATCATGGTGACTATAGTTAATAACATATTTTATACTTGAAAGTTACTAAGGGTAGATTTTAAGTGCTCTTACTACAAAAACTTGAAAATTAGTAAGAGTAGATTTTAAGTGTTCTTGCTACAAAAACTTATGTGACATAATGGATCTATTAAATAGCTTGGTTTAGCTAGTCCACAATGTATGTGTATGTTGTGTATGTGTGTGTGTGCGTGTACATATATATACATATGAATAGAATATATAAATATATAAATATATGTGTGTGTGCATTTGATATCATGTGGTATATCATTAATATATATAATTGCTATTTGTCAATTTAAAAAACTTGTTAAAAATGAAAAAAGAATGTGAGTAATCCACACTACATCTCACTTCAGAGTGATGGACTTTGCAGAATCTAATGGAATTTACTGAATGTCCCAAATGATACTCAAATGGAAGAATGATTTAAGAGTAATAGACACATTTTTTGAATGACTACTCTATGACAAGCACTATACTATACTAAGTGCTTGTTGGGAAGTTTTATTTCACTGTCTTCTTTTATATTCAAATAATCCCTTTTTGGAGGTTCTCCATTTGTCACAGAAGGAATAAATTAGTTGAACAAATTCAAACAGCAAGTAGGTAGCAAAGCCAAATCTAAACTTAAGTAGTTTGACTCTGAATTATATATATAGTTTTTATTTCTTTTCCCAAATAAAAATAAATATTTTAAAAAGTATTTTCAATTTCATTATCTTTAAAATATTTTTAAAATAGGTATCTTATACACATGTTAATTTATTTGCATAAAGCAGTTTTTATTAAAGTTAGTCATGTGATTTTTCTTTAGATAAAAAGATATACTTTCAATTCAAGCTGTGAAAATCACAGTAAATATCTAGCGAGATATACAATTTAAAACAAAGCAATAGCATCTCTTTTTATAACAAAAATACATGCAAATTTTACAGTTAAAATTTCAAATTTTGCAACAAAAGTACACCTTTAAATAAATAAATGTTATAATAATCATATAGTAATTATATACTATGACAGCAGTTCCTTTCTCTGCAGTATCTATGATCCTAATAAGTACATATTCTGTATGAAATTGATATTATATTTAATATTGCAAAAAAAATTAGGACTTTTTCTTAAATACCTCAAAACTCCTACATCTTGAAGATATCCAAAGCCCTGAAACAGTACTAAAAATATAAAATAAAAATAATGTCTAGGTCACCATCAGATTTCCTATAACCAAACAAAATTGAGATCTCTATAGCTTCAAAATCTCTTTCTGCATTTTAATAAATCTTCAAGGTAGGGGTTTAGGAGTGACCCACTGGTTTTATCAGGATTCTTCTCTTCAAACACATTCTCTATCATGTTAGCCTTTACTACAAAGCAACTGTTAGCGTCCGTAACTCGGTTCAAACCTTCCACACAACCTTAATCAGAATTTGACAATGTAGAAATTCATATAATATGAGTATATTATGCCTTCTGTTTGTAAATAGAAATTTTATAAACAGAATCAGGATTGTGAAAGTAGTACAATAAATATTATTCTTCCTTGTTTTAATCAAATAAAAATATGATTGATTTATTGAAAATATGAGTTGAAAAAAAAGTATAGTTTTGTTTCCCATTTGACCAATACATTATTCCATCATAAATCTTAACATCCAAGCTTTCTTTATTAACTTATTTATTTCTCCATTACCTTGTTCAATGTAATTGTTCTTTAAGAATAATTGTTCTAAAAGACATCTTGTCTTTCATTTATATTTTAGACATAGCTTTGCAGAAAAGACTTAAGAAACTTTAATAACTTTCACTCATCATGTAGGTAGGTATGACCCTGTCAGGGAATTAACATAGTTACCGAAGATAGAGTAGTCCATGTCTTTATGTAGTTTAAATTTTGGTGGTGAGACCAAAAAAGAATAAGTTAAATAAAAGAGATTTTCTTCTAATTTAAAATAACAAATGCAGTTAAAAAATTCAAGATAGGAACACAAAATAATTGTACATGGAGGAGATGTATTGTAGAAAACAATAAATGTGGAAAATGGTCTTGGATGATGCAACATGTAAGCAGTAATGTGGAGGGATGCTAGGGGTCAGCCTTGCAGCAATACTAGAGGAGTTAGAGCATCACAGGCCAGACGCGTTGGCTCAGGCCTGTAATCCCAGCACTTTGGAAGGCCCAGGTGGTGGATCATGAGGTTAGGAGTTCAAAACCAGCCTGACCAATATGGTGAAACCCTGTCTCTACTAAAAACACAAAAATTAGCTGGGCGTGGTGGCTCATGCCTGTAGTCCCAGCTACTCCATAGGCTGAGGCAGGAAATCATTTGAATCCAGAAGGCAGAGGTTGCAGTGATCCAAGATCATGCCACTGCAATCCAGCCTGAGCAACAGAATGAGACTCTGTCTCAAAAAAAAAAAAAAAATCACAGAAAGAGCGCTCAGTACAACCTGATATTTCCCACATAAAGATCCAATCATGCTCTAAACAGTCTTGTGTTTGTTTCTTGCACTTGAAAGTCTTCTCCACAATTTGACAGAACACATAAAAATCAGTGACAGAAATGATATGACTCATTCCTGCCTATTCTTCATACAGAATATGTGGAATTGCTCAAATTTTTCATGGAAAAAACTGACATATTATTTTAGGTTAACACGTTGAGTAAATATAACAGTATATAATTTAGGTGATGATGTCACCATTTAACACTGGTTACATTACATTCTGAAATAACCCATAATTAATATCAACCAAACAAGATGGCAGATGCAAACGGTAACCATTATGGATTATAATCTCATAATCTCAAATTATTTCACAGTGTCGTCAAGTGGAAAATCCAGGTACCAAGATGATATTGTATGGAATCAGTGCTGCATTTATTTACAGTTTAAATAGATGTCAATTGAGTAGCTATTATGTGCAATGTTCCCAAATAATGGACAGGAAGGGGAAGAAGTGACAGGAATTATATCCAAGTTTCTGTTTTTGGTTAGTTGGTCGTGCCAGCCTACAAAATTCAATAGAAAGAGTAGCTTTGAGAGGTGAGGCAGTAGGCAAGGGGAGAAAGATAGAAACAAGTCTTTATTTTTTATTTTTTTTATTGCATTTTAGGTTTTGGGGTACACGTGCAGAACATGCAAGATAGTTGCATAGGTACACACATGGCAGTGTGTTTTGCTGCCTTCCTCCCCTTCACCCACATTTGGCATTTCTCCCTAGACTATCCCACCCCAGCTACCCCCCCACACTGTCCCTCCCCTATTCGCCCCAATAGACCCCAATGTGTAGTACCCGCTTCCCTGTGTCCATGTGTTCTCATTTTTCCTCACCTATGAGTGAGAATATGTGGTATTTCATTTTCTGTTCTTGTGTCAGTTTGCTGAGAATGATGTTCTCCAGATTCATCCATGTCCTTAGAAAGGACACGAACTCATCTTTTTTGATTGCTGCATAATATTCCATGATGTATATGTGCCACATTTTCCCAGTCCAATCTATCATCGATGGGCATTTGGGTTGGTTCCAGGTCTTTGCTATTGTAAACAGTGCTGCAATGAACATTAGTGTGAGTGTGTCCTTATAGTAGAACGATTTATATTCCTTTGGATATATACCCAGTAATGGGATTGCTGGGTCAAATGGAATTTCTATTTCTAGGTCCTTGAGGAATTGCCACACTGTCTTCCACAATGGTTGAACTAATTTACACTCCCACCAACAGTGTAAGATTGTTCCTATTTCTCCACACCCTCTCCAGAAACAAGTCTTAACTAGGCTTTGCTGGCTACTTTTTTCTGTCATTGACCTGGCGAAGGACAGAGTGACAGCATTCTATTAATTTAAGAGCTTACATAAACTGCAGATATTTTAATTAGTGTTTCCTTATTAATGGATTAGGGGAAGAGAATGTGGACTTGCAAAATGTTTTGGATAGATCTTTGAAATAATAAATCTAGCCTTTGGAGAAAGATTCTGGGTAAAAAGAATGTGGAGGTCTGCAACATCTTAGCCTGACAACCTCAACAAACTCTGATGTTAAAACATTTTCCAGTATTTTTTAATTACAGTAGATATTGTAGGAATTAAAAGGTTGTACAATCTTTTTCTTATATTATCATTATTTTATTATTCAAGTCCATTTCAAAGCTCAAGATAAATAACATATAACATTATCATGTTTGAGATTTTCAACATTCATGGCTTGAACCACAAATGTAACATTACTAAGCATTATTTAATTTTACTAATTATTTATTTATTATGCAACAGGAAAATACAGTAGTTTGAAACATATATTCAGCACCTTTATTTTAAAACTGGCCCTCAGGAGTTTAATAGTTTGTAAAACATCCTGTTTATGCCAGCTTCAGCAATGAAATATGAAATATGAGATAAAATAGAGAATCTTTGTCCAAAACTTCCTAACAAAGAGCCCAGCTGCAGGATTAATTGAATATGTTAAAATTCAATGCTATTTGCCAGGCTCTGTGGCTCACGCCTCTAATCCCAGCACTTTGGGAGGCCGAGGTGGGTAGATCACGAGGTCAGAAAATCAAGACAATGTCAATAAATAAAACGTAGAATTATAAACCAAAAATAAAGTCATCTTAACAAAGTAATTCATCTTAGATAATTTTATAAGGAAAATAGCTAATCCCATTGAGTCTGACTTGTACAAAAAAAGGTCATCCCAAATTTATAATTATTACAAAGTTGGACCTTTTCTATGTAAAAAATCAGATCACAAAAATATATAATTAATCATACATACACAATAGTCAACTTAATAACTAAAACTTCTAAAAAGAAAAAAAAAAAAACAGGCCAGGCACAATGATTACTCAGGAGGCTAAGGTAGAAGAATAACTTAAACCGGGAGGCGGAAGTTGCAGCGACCCAAGATCTCAACACTGCACTCTAGCCTGGTGACAGGACCACACTCCGTCAAAGAAAAGGAAAACACATTGTATGTATGTTTATGTGTCTGTGCATATATTAACATATATATTTACATATTTTATATTAAAAACAGTGAATTTGTTGAAGAGCTCATTAAATGAAAATGAGTGAACTGCAAGACTAAGCTAAAATTATGCAGAATGTCACGTAGATACCTGAAAACATGAGAAAATAAAACAGAAGCTAAGAAATAGGAACTATTAAATGAGAGTAAGATGCATTAGATTTGAATTTCAGTTGTATCATGTATCCAAACATTTTGGCTACATGGCTGTATCTGCTTCATTCCACCTCATTAAGCATCAAGTTTATATATGATCCATCATTGCCTTTTTGCAGTCATTGCTCAGAACAGAAAAACTATCTCAGATCTTAATTTCAAGAAGTCAGCAAGATCTCACATTGGAGGTCAAACTTTTCATTCCTATTACTCTCAGAGACCTCATTTCTTTCTTTCTCTGCTTGTTTTCTGACTTTGAAATTAGCGAGCTTGCATATTTAAACACACTGCTTTGTGTTTACAGTCTTTCTAGTCTTACAAGATGATTTGGAAGAAACATAGCAAAGGGCTCATAAGGAAATATATATTCACTCTCTGGCAATACATGAGTGTTTCAAAATAAAATTTTGTTAAAATGAAAAAGAAATAAATATATTTTTTCATATACGAAAGCTGGAATAATTTACTATTAGCAGACACACACTACAAGAAATGTAAAAACAAGTGTAAGTGTCAAGCAGAAGAAATATAATGCCGGATGGAAATATGAGATTATCCTTAAGGAATAACAAGCACCAGAAATTGTAGCTATAGGGATAAATAAATGAGTTGCATGTCTTAATCAAATCTCCCCAAATATAATTGGCAGATTAAAATAAAGCACTGTGAAGTTTATAGCACATATATGTCAAATACATATGTTTCACACACACACACATATATATAATACACACACATACATATACACACATTCAGTTGATCCTTGAACAACACAGGTTTAAACTACGTAGATCCACTCCTACACAGGTTTTGTTCTGCCTGTTACAATTTCTTCTCTTTTTCCTCCTCCTTAGCCTTCAAATTGAAGACAAAAGGAATGAAGATCTTTAGGATGATCTACTTCTACTTAATAAATAGTAAATGTATTTTCTTTTTCTTCTCATTTTCTTTATATATTTTTCTTTCTCTAGCTTACTTTATTGTAAGAATACTGTAACATATAACATATATAATATATGGTAATTGACTGTTTATGTTATTGGTCAGGCTTCCTGTCAACAGGTATTACCAGTTAAGTTTTTAGGAAGTCAAATGTTATATGCAAATTTTTAACTGCACGGGGGTTGACATTCCTAACCTCTGGATTTTTCAAGGAGCTACTGTATATGTCAAATGTATAACAACATTTTCGAAAACACCAGGAAGGAAGAAAGGAAAGTATAGTAAGTCCTCACCTAATCTCATTGATGTGTTCTTGAAAAGTGTGACTTTTAAATAAACTATATATTAGGAAATCTACCTTTTCCTCATCAACATTGTAATAAAACTATATTTTATGAAATGACATTATTCAACCACTTTCTGCATGTTGTTTCATATAAAGTCATTTTTTGAGAATCTATTGATGACATTAGGTGGGGACTCACTCCATGATCTTATGAACTATATTGAGTGATATAATATCTCTTTCCTCTGGACTGAGACAAGTTAAAGTAACCATAAAAATGACAAAACAAAAAGATATAACTAAATAAATTATAGAGGAGGAAAAAAGAATTTATAGTAATAGTAATAATCTAAAAAATGGCAGAAAAGAGGAAAAATTAGACAGAAATGGTGAAGCAAATCAAGTCTAAATAGCATAAAGCAAAACGTAAGTCTGACTATACCAATAATGCATTATATTTAATGGCTTAAATACTTCAATTAAAAGGCAGTGATTTTCAGATTGCATTTAAAAGCAAGCTATAATCATATGCAGCTTGCAAAAACATTAAAAACTATTTGTTTAAAACCACAAATAGAAGAGTTTAAGAAAATAAATCGTACAAATGCTGGTCAAAATTAAGATGAAATGACTAATATAAAAAATGAGCAAAAGCTATTACTGACTATAAAAAAGATAAATTTATAATGTTAATAGTGCTAATTTATCAGGAGGACATAGCTTTAAATTACATGAAATTAAAACTAACACACAATAAAATTTATACTTACAGTTAGAAATTTTAATTCTCATCTGACAATTGAGAGAACAAAGAGAGTAAAAACGAATGAGGATATAGAATAGTCACAGGACACTATAAATCATCTTAACCTAATTGACAATTATAAAACACTCCAATTCACAACAGCAGCATGTATATTCTTCTTATGTATGCATAAAACATTTACCAAGTTGGACCATAAATCAAGTAATTGAGGAAGATTATAATCCGTGGAAGTAACCAAAGGTCTAAGTTAGAAGCAAACCACAGTGAGATCTACAAAAATTCTCCCCATCATATGGAAAGAAAGAACACACTTCTAAATAATACATGTGTCAAATAAATCAAAAGTGAAAATAGAAAATATTTTGAACACAATGGAGAAAAAGGACAACACATCGGAATTTGTGTGACACTGCTAAAGCAATACTAAGAAGGAAAGTCATGACATTAAAGAAAAAACATCTAAGAACAATACCCTTAGCATTGATCACAAAACAATAGAATAAGAACTGTAAATATAACCCAAACTAAAGAAATAAGAAGAAATAATGATAATCAGAATAGATACTAATGAAGTAAAAAATCACAAGAATGTAAAAACATCTATAAAAACAAAACTGGTCATATGAGAAAATCAATAAAATTGATAAATCTCTAGCCAGTTTTATCAATAAGAAGGAGAAGAGTCACAAATAATCAATTTAAAAAATCAGAAAGTTAACAAAACTCTAGATGATTACACAACTAGGGAATATTGTGAAAATTGTCAGAATCAAAATGCAAGGGTGGGAAGTAGGGGGAAATAAGACTACAAACTCAATACAGTGTATACTGGTCAGGGAATGAGTACACCAAAATTTCACAGATCACCATAAATCAAGTCTCGATTAATTGAAGAAGATTACTCATGTAACCAAATACCAACTGTTCATCCATGGAAATAAAATTTAAAAAAAGAAGAAGAAAGGGAGGAAGGAAGGGAAAAGAAACGCTGACAAATAGAGCCTGGGACGGGTATTAAAGTTCTCATTCTGTGTGCCTGATAATAGAAACCATATCAAAAGAGTGCTACGGCTGGGCGCAGTGGCTCAAGCCTGTAATCCCAGCACTTTGGGAGGCCGAGACTGGTGGATCACGGGGTCAAGAGATCGAGACCATCCTGGTCAACATGGTGAAACCCCGTCTCTACTAAAAATATAAAAAATTAGCTAGGCATGGTGGTGTGTGTCTGTAATCGCAGGAACTCGGGAGTCTGAGGCAGGAGAATTGCCTGAACCCAGGAGGCGGAGGTTGCAGTGAGCCGAGATCGTGCCATTGCACTCCAGCCTGGGTAACAAGAGCGAAACTCCGTCTCAAAAAAAAAAAAAAGAGTGCTAAAACTGCAGCCTTACACAAAGGCCATCACAAACTTACACAAAAAATAATTCTTTAAAGACTTCCGTCCAGCAATTGCCTGTCCATCCTAGGACTGACATCATCCTTGCTAATGATCTTTGCAGCCAAGGATAATTATGTCAAAACAATTATGTAATCTTCATGTTCCCTTTAAAAGCTTTTGTTCCTTATGTTTTTAAACACACGTAATTTAATATGGCATGTGTATTCCCATTGAAATGTCCTATTTCCCAATAAACATTATTCCCCTTTAGAAAGTTTATTGTTGACTGAGGAAGAACTTTACTCAAATAAATTAACAACTTGAGTTCAATATTTCAATTTCCTTGAATGACAATACCAAATTTTATTGAAGTAGAAATAGGTGACCTAGATGTCTCATATCTAGTGAAAACAGTAAAATTTTAGTTAAAATCTTTCTCATGAAGAATCCTCTTTATTTCTAAATATTTCACTAGAGAATTATACCAAATATTTGCAGAATAAATAGTGGTGATTCTATAAAAACTCAGAAAATTGAAGAGAATGGAACTCTTTGCATAAGAACTGCATTATTCTAACATATTATAAAAAATGAAAGTTACAGTTCAGTATGTTATATGAATATAGATGAAAAGAAATGTTGAGAGAGACTCGGCAAGATGGCGTCGTAGAAGCGACTCAGGATTGCAGCTCTCAGTGACGGCGCAGAGGGTGAGTCCTAGCCGCATTCTCGGATGGACTTTTCTAGCCCACAGAGCGTTGAAAGTCCCACAGGACGCTAGTAAAGTAAAACTGGCTAACGCAGCCCTCTGGCCGCTTCCGCCGGCGCCGCAGCAGGACCCGGCACGGAACTCACTGGTCTGGGCGCCCTGTTAAACCAGCAATCTGAGAGTTTGAAGGGCAGATTGGCGCGTCCATCTGATTGAACGGGACTTGGACAGTGAGCCAGACCAGGAGTTTCCTGGGAGTTTCCTGGGAAGCGTGATATGAGCCGGTGAAGTGGGCAGCGGCACGGGAGATCGCACGGATCCCAGTGCCCTATCGGCAGGCTCCTGGGGCGCCAGTGAGAGAGTGGAACTTTAAGCTCGTGGAGAGGGAGGGAGAGAGAGAGAGGACAGACTCTGAGGCAGGGAGCTGGGTAATCGGGCTCAGCGAGTCCCACCCTCACAGGGACAAGCAGGGCAATGACTGGAGACGCTTGGCGCTGAGAGTTTTGCTGCCGGCATCTAGGACGGTGCAGCCCGGTGAGGGAGGGGCGTCCACCACCGCTGACACAATCCGCCCCTATTGAAGTACCGCCCAGGGCCGAAGCAGCCTGCCGTTGCCGAGGCAACCTGCCATAACAGAGAGACTCCCAGGAGACGGGAGCTCTCCACAGCAGAAGGGAGCCCAGCAGCAACAGGGCAGAACCGCGCTAGTGGGTCGGAGCCCCGGCAGGCAAATAGTGAATAGACTGCCACCTAGTGGGGCAGGACAGTGCAACAGATACTCATAAAGAAAGCCCCAACTCCCTGAAACAGTGCATATAAGGGGGGGAAATAAAAGGGTGGTGTTTTATGAGTTCTATTACAGCAGACATAAACAACCTCCCAACAACACTGAATGAACAACGGAGCTCACAGCTCAGCACTGGAGCTACTATAAAGCACAAACCGTCTCCTTAAGCAGCTCCCTGACCCCTGTATATCCAAAGAGTCACTGCAAAAAAAGGACTAATCAGACTGACATTTGGCGGGCATCATTCTGGAACAAAGACAGCAGAAGAAGAAACTGGTATCATCCCTCACTCTTCCACAGCTGCTACAGGTATACTCCAGACAAACAGGGCCTGGAGTGGACCTCAGAACTCATACAGCAGAGGGGCTAGACCACTAGAAGGAAAACTAAGTAACAGAAATACTTCATCATCAACAATCTCAGCATCCACACAGAGACCCAATTGAAAAATCAGCAACTACAAAGACGACAGGCGGATAAATCCATAAAGATGGGAAGAAACCAGTGCAAAAAGGAGGAAAACACCCGAAACCAAAACACCTCACCTCCTACAGAGGACCAAAACTCCTCACCAGCAAGGGAACAAAGCTGGACGGAGAATGAGTGTGACGAAATGACGGAATCAGACTTCAGAAAGTGGATAATGAGAAACTTCATTGAGCTAAAAGAACATGTTCTAAATCAGTGCAAAGAAACTAAGAACCTTGAAAAAAGATTTGAAAAAAAATTCGAGGAATTGATAACAAGAATGGAAAACTTAGAGAGGAATATGAATGAATTGAAGGAGCTGAAAAACACAACACGAGAACTTCGTGAAGCATGCACAAGTTTCAACAGCCGAATTGACCAAGCAGAAGAAAGAATATCAGAAATTGAAGATCAACTCAATGAAATAAAACGTGAAACCAAGATTAAAGAAAAAAGCACAAAAATGAATGAACAAAATCTCCAAGAAATGTGGGACTATGTGAAGAGACCCAACCTACGTTTGATAGGTGTACCAGAATGTGATCAAGAGAATGAATCTAAGCTGGAAAACACTCTTCAGGATATTATCCAGGAAAATTTCCCCAACCTAGCAAGACAGGTCAATACTGAACTCCAGGAAATACAGAGAACACAACAAAGATATTCTGCAAGAAGAGCAACCCCAAGGCACATAATCGTCAGATTCACCAGGGTTGAAACGAAGGAGAAAATACTTAGGGCAGCCAGAGAGAAAGGTCAGGTCACCCACAAAGGGAAGCCCATCAGACTCACAGCAGATCTCTCGGCAGAGACTCTACAAGCCAGAAGAGAGTGGGGGCCAATATTCAACATCCTTAAAGAAAAGAACTTTCAACCCAGAATTTCATATCCAGCCAAACTGAGCTTCATAAGTGAAGGAAAAATAAAATCCTTCACGAACAAGCAAGTACTCAGAGATTTTGTCACCACTAGGCCTGCATTACAAGAGCTCCTGAAAGAGGCACTACACATAGAAAGAAACAACCAGTTCCAGCCATCCTAAAAGCATACCAAATGCTAAAGACCATCAACAAAATGAAGAATGTACATGAACCAATGGGCAAAACAGCCAGATAGCATCAAAATGGCAGTATCAAATTCACACATAACAATATTAACCCTGAATGTAAATGAGCTAAATGCACCAATCAAAAGACACAGACTGGCAAATTGGATAAAAAACCAAAACCCATCAGTGTGCTGTATTCAGGAAACCCACCTCACACACAAAGATACACAAAGGCTCAAAATAAAAGGATGGAGGAAGATTTACCAAGCAAATGGAGAGCAAAAAAAAGCAGGAGTTGCAATTCTCATCTCTGATAAAATAGACTTTAAAGCAACAAAGATCAAAAGGGACAAAGAAGGTCACTACAAAATGGTAAAAGGATCGATACAACAAGAAGAGCTAACGATTCTAAATATATATGGACCCAATGTAGGAGCACCCAGATATATAAGGCAAGTTCTTAATGACTTACAAAGAGACTTAGACTCCCACACAATAATAGTGGGAGACTTTAACACTCCACTGTCAATAGCAGACAGATCAACCAGACAGAAAATTAACAAGGATATCCAGGACTTGAACTCAGACTTGGAACAAGCAAACCTGATAGACATTTACAGAACTCTCCACCCCAAATCCACAGAATATACATTCTTCTCAGCACCACATCACACCTACTCCAAAATTGACCACATAATTGGAAGTAAAGCACTCCTCAGCAAATGCAAAACAACGGAAATCATAACAAACAGTCTCTCAGACCATAGTGCAATCAAGTTGGAACTCAGAATTCAGAAAATAACTCAGAACCGCACAGCTTCATGGAAACTGAACAACTGGCTCTTGAATGTTGATTGGATAAATAATGAAATGAAGGCAGAAATAAAGAAGTTCTTGGAAACCAACGAGAACGAAGACACAATGTACCAGAATCTCTGGGACACATTTAAAGCAGTCTGTAGAGGAAAATATATAGCAATAAGTGCCCACATGAGAAGAGTGGAGAGATCCAAAATTGACACCCTATCGTCAAAATTGAAAGAGCTAGAGGAGCAAGATCAAAAAAGCTCAAAACCTAGCCGAAGACAAGAAATAACTAAGATCAGAGCAGAACTGAAGGAGATAGAGACAAGAAAAACCCTTCAAAAAATCAACAAATCTAAGAGCTGGTTTTTTGAAAAGATCAACAAAATAGACAGACCACTAGCCAGACTGATAAAAAAGAAAAGAGAGAACAACCAAATAGATGCAATAAAAAACGATAAAGGGGAAATCACCACAGATTCCACAGAAATTCAAACCATCATCAGAGAATACTACAAACAACTCTATGCACACAAACTAGTAAATCAGGAAGAAATGGATAAATTCCTGGATGCCTGTGTCCTCCCAAGCCTAAACCAGGAGGAAGCTGAAACTATGAATAGACCAATAACACGGTCAGAAGTTGAGGCAGCAATTAAGAGCCTACCACACAAAAAAAGCCCAGGTCCAGATGGGTTCACAGCTGAATTCTACCAGACACACAAAGAGGATCTGGTACCATTCCTTCTGAAACTATTCCAAATAATCCAAAAAGAGGGAACCCTTCCCAAATCATTTTATGAGACCAACATCATCCTGATACCAAAACCTGGCAGAGACTCAACAAGAAAAGAAAACTTCAGGCCAATATCCATGATGAACATAGATGCAAAAATCTTCAATAAAATACTGGCAAATCGATTGCAACAGCACATTAAAAAACTTATCCATCATGATCAAGTAGGATTCATCCCGGGCATGCAAGGCTGGTTCAACATACGCAAGTCTATAAATGTAATTCACCACATAAACAGAAGCAAAAACAAAAACCACATGATTATCTCAATTGACGCAGAGAAGGCATTTGACAAAATTCAACAGCCCTTTATGCTAAAAACCCTCAATAAACTTGGTATTGATGGAACATATCTCAAAGTAATAAAAGCTATTTACGACAAACCAACAGCCAATATCATACTTAATGGGCAAAAACTGGAAGCATTCCCTTTGAAATCCGGCACTAGACAAGGATGCCCTCTCTCACCACTTCTATTCAACATAGTACTGGAAGTTCTAGCCAGAGCAATAAGGCAAGAAAAAGAAATAAAGGGTATTCAAATAGGAAAGGTGGAAGCCAAATTGTCTCTATTTGCAGACGACATGATAGTATACCTAGAAGACCCCATCACCTCAGCCCAAAAGCTCCTGCAACTGATAAGCAACTTCAGCAAAGTCTCAGGATATAAAATCAATGTTCAAAAATCACAAGCATTCCTATACACCAATAACAGACTTAAAGAGAACCAAATCAAGAACGAACTGCCATTCACAATCGCTACAAAGAAAATAAAATACCTAGGAATACAACTCACTAGGAATGTAAGGGACCTCTTTAAGGAAAACTACAAACCACTGCTCAACAAAATAAGAGAGGACACAAACAGATGGAGAAACGTTCCATGTTCGTGGTTAGGAAGAATCAATATTGTGAAAATGGCTATACTGCCCAAAGTAATTTACACATTCAATGCTATCCCCATCAAACTACCATTGAATTTCTTCATAGAACTGGAAAAAACCACCATGAATTTCATATGGAACCAAAAAAGAGCCCGCATAGCCAAGTCAATTCTAAGCAAAAAGAACACAGCAGGAGGCATCACGCTACCAGACTTCATACTACAAGGCTACAGTAATCAAAACAGCATGGTACTGGTACCAAAACAGAGATATAGACCAATGGAACAGAACAGAAACATCGGAGGCAACACAACATATCTACAACCATATCATCTTTGATAAACCAGACAAAAACAGGCAATGGGGAAAGGATTCCCTATTTAATAAATGGTGTTGGGAAAACTGGCTAGCCATGTGCAGAAAGCAGAAACTGGACCCCTTCCTGACACCTTACACTAAAATTAACTCCAGATGGATTAAAGACTTAAATGTAAGACCTGACACCATAAAAACCCAGAAGAAAATCTAGGCAAAACCATTCAGGACATAGGAGTAGGCAAGGACTTCATGAACAAAACACCAAAAGCATTGGCAACAAAAGCCAAAATAGACAAATGGGACCTAATCAAACTCCACAGCTTCTGCACGGCAAAAGAAACAGTCACTAGAGTGAATCGACAACCATCAGAATGGGAAAAAATCTTTGCAGTTTACGCATCTGACAAAGGGCTGATATCCAGAATTTACAAAGAACTCAAACGGATTTACAGAAAAAAAACAAACAAGCCCATTCAAAAATGGACAAAGGATATGAACAGACACTTTACAAAAGAAGACATACATGAGGCCAACAAACATATGAAAAAGTGCTCATCATCATTGGTCATTAGAGAGATGCAAATCAAAACCACATTGAGATATCATCTCACACCAGTTAGAATGGCGATCATTAAAAAATCTGGAGACAGCAGATGCTGGAGAGGATGTGGAGAAATAGGAACACTCTTACACTGTTGGTGGGAGTGTAAATTAGTTCAACCATTGTGGAAGACAGTGTGGCGATTCCTCAGGGACCTAGAAATAGAAATTCCATTTGACCCAGCAATCCCATTACTGGGTATCTATCCAAAAGACTGTGAATCGTTCTACTATAAGGACACATGCACACGAATGTTCATTGCAGCACTGTTTACAATAGCAAAGACCTGGAACCAACCCAAATGCCCATCGATGATAGACTGGACTGGGAAAATGTGGCACATATACACCATGGAATATTATGCAGCAATCAGAAATGATGAGTTTGTGTCCTTTGTAGGGACATGGATGAATCTGGAGAACATCATTCTCAGCAAACTGACACAAGAACAGAAAAAGAAATACCGCATATACTCACTCATAGGCGGGTGAGAAAAATGAGAACACATGGACACAGAGAGGCGGTCTACTATACACTGGGGACTGTTGGGGGAAATGGGGGAGGGACAGCGGGGGGGGGCTGGGGGGGATAGCCTGGGGATGAATACCAAGTGTGGGTGAGGGGGAGGAAGGCAGCAAAACACACTGCCATGTGTGTACCTATGCAACTATCTTGCACGTTCTGCACATGTACCCCAAAACCTATAATGCAATAAAAATTTAAAAAAAAAAAAAAAAGAAATGTTTAAAGTTTAGCAAATAGAATCCAAAAATATATGTAAAGAATATTTTACCATGATTATTATCTTGGAAATGCAAAGTTGTTTTACATTCAAAATCATGAAATAGAATTGACCATGTTAACAAACTGTGATTTTGTGAAATATATATTTGATCTTCATCCAAGTTTCTCTTTTTGTATGCTAATGGGTTGATTGGTGGCTGGGGGCCCTTAAACCAATTCAGGATGAGAGACAGTCACCAGAAAAAAACTATGCATTATTAGAGGGTTGGAACTTTCAGCCTTACACTCAACCTCTGGGGAGAAGAGTAGTGCTGAAGATCGAGTTGATCAGCAATGGTCAATGATTTATCAATCACGCCTATGTAATGAAGCCTCCATAGAAAACTGAAAAAAGGACTGGGTTTGAGGAGTTTCTGGACAGCAGAACATATCCTGCATTCAGTTCCTGAGACGTGATGTGCCTCAGGAGGGCATGGGAGCTTTGAGTACTGATGACACGTTGTTTCTTAACGCAGTGAGTCTTTTAGGACTTCTGTTCTTCACAACTGTAAGACAATACATTTGTACTGTTTTAAGTGAATAAGTGGGCAGTAGTTTGTTACAGGAGCAACAAACAACTAATACACAAGCGTATGCAAAATATACATCTAATATTATAATTCATGATGAAATTGATGCTAATGCTGTCCAACTAAGATCAGGAAAAATAGAGGGATATTCATTTACCGTGTACTGGATATTACAGCCATTGAACAAAGGCAAGAAAAAGAAATAAATGGCATCTACGTTTATGAAAAAGAAAGATGGTCTTACTGTCTCATTTGCAGAAAGCATAACTGTCTATAAAGGAAATCTGATGAAACCTGATAGAATCTTTAAAAGTAAATAAAAAGCAATGCTATTAGAACTAACCAGTGATTTTAGAAAGTTTATAGAACACAAGACCAATATACAACAACCCATTGTATTTCTAAATACTAGCAATGAAAATCAGAAATATTTTATTAAAAATTTTTATAACTTCAAAATGTTAAATGTTTAGGGATAAACTGACAGAACATGTGCATTATGTGACAAGTGAAAACTACAAAATGTTACTGAGTGAAATTAAAGGAGACCCAAAGAAAAGGAAAGATATAACTTGGTCATAGATGAAGAAGTCTAAATATTGTTAACATTCAATCCCCACCTCCAACCCCCAACTAGATTGGTTGATAAATTCAATGCAATTTCTAAACCCATCAAGGCTTTCTTGCTACTGAAATTATCAAGCTAATTCTAAACAATTATTTGAAAATCTGAAAGATCTGGAAAGGCCAGTGCAACTTTGCACAAAAACCTGTGCTGAAAGAAAAATCTTGGAAGTTAAAGGATAATTGAATAGATAAAAATCTACAGAAAAAGACAGTTATTCCTGCAGAGACATGCTTACCTTTCAAAGTGGGAGAAAATCTGGAACCATTTATTTGTACAGTGTTGCCTATGTATCCATGGGAGACTGGTTCCAGTAACGCTTGGGAAACCCAAATCTAAAGATACTCAAGTCCCTGGCATAAAATGGCAAAATATTTCCATGTTAACTGTGCACATTCTCCTATATTCTTTAAATCATCTCTAGATTACATAAAACACTTAATGTGTTAGCTGAATAGTTGTTGCATGGTATTGCTTTCATTTTTAATATTTTAAATTGTTTTATTTTTATTTTTTATTGGGATTTCAAAATATTTTCCATCTGCCATTGGTTATATCCACTGTGCACAACCTGAGAATGCAGAGGGCTGACTGCATGATCTTATCATTAAAGGACTATGAACAAGGAATATCCCACTTCTCTTCCCACAGATGACTTGTTTGTATTGAAGAAATTAATTATTTCTGTCTCTTATCTCTTTATCATAGTCCTCTCTCTCCACTATTTTAATATAAATCTGGATTTTAGTCATATAAAAAGGGAATTATGACCCAGGTCACCATATGTTATCTCTAATCAATGCATAAATTATAGTCAACACATATGATAAAATGAATACTGATATTCTACTATATGTTCCTTCACTTTTCTTGGAACGAGGAATACATTGATGAAAAAAAGAAATAGTACCTGCCATTCAACAGTTTTAGAGTGAAATCACGGCTGTGAGCTAAGACAGCCAAAACAAACAAAAAAAACTCTCCCTTAAATGAGAAGGAATTTATTCTGCCTGCCTTCAAACTGGAGTATCAGTGTTTTTCCCACTGCAGACCCCACTGAAACATTGGATATTAGATTTTTGAGGGTGCTGACCTTCAGGTTGAAAGTTACATCATTGGCTTTCCTTGTACCTCAGCTTATCAACTCACCCTGGAGATCTTGGGACTTGTCAGCCTCCAAAACTGTTTGAACCAATTCTTTCTCTCCTAAGAAATAAATTCCCATAATAACTCTCTCTCTCACCCACTCCTCTATCCCTCTTCCCCCATGTATATGTGTGTGTATGTATATAGTCATGTGTCACTTAACAGTAGGGGTGTGTTCTGAAAAGTGTGTCCTTAGGTGATTTTGTCACGGTTTGAGCATCACAGAGTGTACTTACACAAATCTGGTATATGTACAGATACAGATAGTATAATTTACTGCACATCCAGGGTATATGGCATAGCTTTTGCTTTTAGGCTACAAAACTATACAGCTTGTTACTGTACTGAATGGTGTTAGCTATATAACACAATGGTGTCTGTATATCTAAACATAGAAAAGATATGGTAAAATTATGTTATAAAAGATAAACATGAGAGACCTGTATAGCACAGTTCCATAATAATATTATATAACTCTCATCATACATGTAATATGTCATCGACAAAAATGTCATTATGTAGTACATGACTGTGTAAATATATATAATAATATATGTACATAATATACATAGCCTATGTGAAAAAGAGTACTTCTCTGACCCTTTGGCAGGACTGGTAACAGGGGTGTCTCATTTACCAAGCCTGCAGCTTTCAACTCCTCATGGGAACTGGATTGCACCAACACTGGAAGCAACCAGCTGCTTCAGCACCAGCAGGGGCAAACTCCATTCACTCCCACCTGCTGCACTCCACTTTTTGTGCAAGAGGGTGCACAGGTGAGTTGGTGAAGGAGTCAGGGCAAGCACTTTTGGACGATGGCAGGAACAAACTCCGTGCAGGGCCTGAGGCAGCATCTAGGAGTTATGCCTGCAACCCCTGAAGCCCCAGCGGGAGTACTACGGTGCTTTTTTTGATCTGCCATCTGTGTGCAGCTTAAATGTTAACAGTTCAGTGAATCCTCTGCCTTTTGTATCCATACTTGTGTCTCCCAAGCTCTTATCTAGAGTCCAAGGGAAATTAGGTCGCGTGAATTGAAGGAGGGTAAATGCAGGTGATTTTGTTACTGGTGAAAGTGGCTTTCAATGGGAAGAGGAGCTGAAAGGGGGACAGGGCAGGAAGATAATCTCCCCATGAAGTCCTGCCATCTCTGGCCAGATTCTTCTCCAAAGTTATGCCATCAAGCTGTCTTTCTATAGTCAAGCTGCTTCTCTCTGATATCGAGCCATAGGCATCCATGTCCAGCTGCTTTCCTCTCTGCCGGTTTTTATAGGTATAGGATGGGAGGCAGGGCCACTGGTGATTTAGAGAAAAGGAAACATTCGAACAGGAAAACAGTGATTAAGTTCTCATTTTGGGCCATGGTTTCAGGCTTGAGGGTGGGGTTTTGTCAGATACCCACCATTTTCTGCCTAAAATTTCTCCGCCTCCTATCCCTATCATATGGAGAATCCTATGCAATGCAGAGACTTGACATTTAGAATATAATTATTACTTATAAAAGTGCAGAGGAGAGAAACAGGCTATATTGGCTATACCTGGAGGAAAAAAATGAACAGAGAGACCATAGATATGGTCAAAAACCAAACTGAAATATAAGAAAATAAAGTCTTTAATTGCTATTTTTCCTCTATTTTCTCTGTAATTTGAATATGAGATTGAAACCAATTGGTAAGAAGAAAAATTGATTAGCACAATTAATCAAATATATGGAGAAAAATTGTAAGAGAGCAACTAAATGAGCTTGACTCATGGCTCAGACAAATTACATCTCTGGGCAATGAACAAACTCCAAAAGGAGTTAATTAAACTTATGTCAAATATCTTTGAGAAATGATGAAAAGCCAAATAAAGATAAAAAATATAGAGACTGAATATTTAAGAGGAGAAAGTTAAGTCTAGATCCAGACTAGCTAGCGCTTCATCTTGATCAGGTCCAAGATTGCAAAACTCAGCATCACCTAGTTGAGTCTCAGTTACCTAGAAAAAAGTAAGTCATGAAAATCCTAAATGTTCCAAATGAGAAAATGTTTGGAAAACTCATGGTTGAGTTTAGTAAATCACAGTGTATAAGGCAAAGGAGATAATAGCACACTATTTTCTGTGCTAATTATTTTCATCTGAAATATTGTCTTAAGTTCTTGATGAAATACATTTTAAAAAATGATAATCCACCACATTAGATCTCTTCTAGAAGTATAGACGGAATAATGAGGACAAGTAAAGTCATAGTATTTAAGAAATTATTGGGGAGCATGGATGATAGTTGATAAAGAGAAGAGACACTTAACAGCAATAATTTTGGGTACATATTTGAAGACATGGCATTTTGTATAATGATTTGGTGGGTGTCTGGCATAGCTGTGATGAGAAAAATCCTAAGTCACAGTATGGAAAAGCTTTCTAATAATTACCCCCTCCCCACCCCAGTGGATCAGTTTGTTCGCTATTGTGGTATCATTTGATTTGAAAATGTGGATGCTCAAAATGGATTAGCACATGTTGGAGATGTTTTTTTTTTTTTCTTTTTTTCTTTTTTTTTTTCTTTTAGCTCACTGAAGTTTCTCATTATCCACCTTCTGAAGTCTGATTCCGTCAAGAGATGTTTTATAAATGATGTGACATCAAAGTGAGT
This sequence comes from Saguinus oedipus, assembly GCA_031835075.1. Classification (NCBI taxonomy): domain Eukaryota; kingdom Metazoa; phylum Chordata; class Mammalia; order Primates; family Cebidae; genus Saguinus; species Saguinus oedipus. Next base: position 47,221,074 of record CM063186.1, on the reverse strand, counting down.
AACTCAGGAAGGTGTCTCAATCAATGGAGGCTTATTGAGCCTGCTTGAGGATGTATCCAGGAAAAATAGGAGTCACAGACATATTGGTGGCTGCTATTTTCCAAAATGATCCCAGGAGGTTTGGAATTTGTACATTTTTCCTTAGAAAGGGATGTGAGGTATATGGTTACACACTGGTGAGACTTTAGTTAATGCTCATTAAGTCTACATTTTACAAGATAAGTTGAATGTTTCAAGAAAAGGGGAGCAGTGAAAGCAGACATCTCATCTTGTCTTTATTCTATGCTTGGAAAGATAAGATAGTAAATGAACACTATCAGGATGGAGTGTTTTGAAAGGACTGATTTTTGTTTATCCCTTAGGGCAGACCCTCTAATGGCGGTTAGTCAGGGTGAGGGTATGAGAAATGTCTGAAGTCCTATCCTACCACGGCAGGAAACTCAGCTTCCAAAGTTTCTCTGGGGTCCCCTTGGCCACAGGGCAATTGTTCAGTCAGTTGAGGGGCTTGAAATTTCATTTTTCTTTCTCAAATGAGAGAAATTGTGTTGGGGCTCAAAAAAAAATGATATCCCAAAGAATAATGCTTTAACTAAATGATAACCAAGTTCTTGCTGATATTTTTCTGCCCTTCTTTATTGCTCTCCCAAAGCATGGTGAGGAACTCTCTCTGAACTTTCTTTACCTACCGGAAGACTGATCTTTCAAAAAGGAACTCAATTTTCATGAGCTTCCTCACCAAGAAGCTCACTAACCAGAGAAAATTAACTGACAGGAGATACCACATGCAGGCACACTTTTTCACAGATTAGCATCTATTCTACTGATGGGTTCCTATGACACAATTTATTACCTGAGAGACATTCTATCTGCCTAAAAAGGCAACCTTTGTTTGTCCTGCATGTCACCATCAGCACCCACAGAAGCTCCAGGCCGCTATTCCATTCTTTTATTTTTTTTTCTTTTTGAGACAGAGTCTTGCTCTGTCACCAGACTGGAGTGCGGTGGCACAATCTTGGCTCACTGCAACCTCCAACACCTCGGTTCAAGTGATTCTTCTGCCTCAACCTCCCGAGTAGCTGGGACCACAGGCGTGTGCCACCATGCCCAGCTATTTTTTTTGTATTTTTAGTAGAGACGGGGTTTCACCATGGCCAGGATGGTCTCGATCTCTTGATCTCATGATCCACCTGCCTTGGCTTCCCAAATTGCTGGGAACCTATTCCATTCTATAGCTAAAGATGCTGTATAAAATTCAATCCTCTGACCTTTCTTTGAGTCTCACACTTTGTGGAACTCTCACGCATGGATTTTTCTCCTGTTAATCTGTCTACTGTGCAAACCAAACATAAAATTCAATGGCCCTTCAACCATCTGAATGGAACCCTCCTCTTGTCTGAAGACATTCCGAAGTTGACCTGAATCCAGTTCAAGACATGATGGGAAGGGGGCTTGGACACGCCTTATTATACCCACCTTCTTTGTGTAATTCAGGAAAAGTCAACCAGCAGTAAGGTCACCACAAAAGCTAAATCTGATAAGAAAAATTTACAGTCTATGCTCTCTGAAGCCTGGAGGCTTCATCTGCATGACAAAACTTTGGTCTCCAGAACCCTTTATCAGCATTACCCAGATATTCCTTTCTATCGATTCCATGTCTTTAGAAAATAACTTAACTCAACAAATTGCCTTTCCTAACATTTCTAAGTCTATCTATAACCTGGATGCCCCCTCTTTGAGTTGTCCCACCTTTCTGGATCAAACCAATAAATATCTTACAAATGTTGATTGATTATCATATCTACCTGAAAAGTATAAATGTGAGCTGTACCCCAACCACCTTGGGTCATATGTCCTCAGGACCTCATGAGGCTGGGTCACCTGTGTGTCCTTAACCTCAGCAAAATAAAGTTTCTAAATTGATTGAAACCTGTTTCAGATGCTTTTGAGTTCACCATTGTCAGTTTATTTTGCTGAATCAATTGTCAAACCATCAGAGAGTAGAAAGAAAGCTTTCTCTTCCCTAGCTATGGAAGATGATCTTAAGACTAATCTTAAGACATACTTCCAAATCTGATTGTATGCTGATAGCCATAAACTATTTTGCTGATCTGTGCACCTTTATTTGTGTGTACTCACCCCTTCTTATAATGAAAGTCAGAACTACAATCTGCTCATTTCTATAATATTACTTGTCTCATTTTGAGCACTACTAAAAAAAAGGAACTTTACATTTTCTATGAAGTCATTTATGAAGAACTAAAGCTTACATCATTTACAACTGGAAAATGTTCTAAGAATATACTGTAGAGAATACCCTGCTTGTCAAGGTGATGACCCAGATGACCTAATTGGAGTTACCTACATATAATTGCTTCAGCACTGTAAAAAAAATCTGGCACAATTAAAATATGTAGTGCATTACTTTAAATATTTATTATAGTTATTACATTGCCAAATACAATATATTCTCTTTAATCTATACATCTCTGTAGTTAACAACTTATTCATTATAGGAGCTATGTCTCATTTATCATCTAATGCACAGGATTAAGTAGCAGACTTGCCAAGAGTAAATGCTTCACCTATCTATAAAAGAAAACAAAGCAATACACATTTTACTTATTAAGTATTTTCTCTCCATAGTAAACCAATATATTCATTTATTTATGTCTATATCTATACATACAAATATTTCTAACAGGGAATAAATATATCAATCACTAAACAATGAATCCAGGGTTATTATTTGAGATCCACCACCTTTCTGCCCTACGCTAAGTGCATAATGATAATTAGAAAATTCTAAGCTTCAACACGTCTTCTAGGACCAAAAAGAACATAAACACAAAGTAATAAACAGGTTTAAATACTCAGGGCTGCTGGTTTCACAGTCAGAAAACAAGTAGAGAAAGAAGAAAATGATGTATCTTTGGGAGTAATAGATATTAAAGTCTTCCCTAAAATGGAGTGCATTCCTGACTTTTTGAAATCAAGATGTGAGCCTGGTTTCCTACTTTGAAAGAAGATTTTTTAAAAAGTTGTGATGACTGTTTTGGCTGAGGTTATACAGTTCTCACCTAATGATGTAGAATAAAGCAGATATAGCCATGCAGCTAATCATCTTGTTTATGTTATGTACAAGTTTCACCAATGAACAGAGACTCTGAACCAACTAAATTAGATCTTTCTGGTTCTAGTGCATAGGTGGGATATAGGAAATATTATATTTGTAGAATTGGGAATATTTTTGCTAAGTATTTAAATTTATATATATATATTAAATACGAACCAATTAATCATATAGCAAGGCTTGATTCAGGCCCATCTTCTTTCACCAATGTAATTTTATTTATTTATTTTTTTGAGACGGAGTTTCGCTCTTGTTACCCAGGCTGGAGTGCAATGGCACAATCTTGGCTCACTGCAACCTCCACCTCCTGGGTTCAGGCAATTCACCTGCCTCAGCTTCCTAAGTAGCTGGGATTACAGGCACACGCCACCGTGCCCAGCTAATTTTTTTGTATCTTTAGTAGAGACGGGGTTTCACCATATTGACCAGGATGGTCTCAATCTCTTGACCTTGTGATCCACCCGCCTTGGCCTCCCAAAGTGCTGGGATTACAGGCATGAGCCACTGCACCCAGCCCTCACCAATGTAATTTTGATTAGAATCATCATGCTGATTCTTTACCTCTTGTTATATGTGTTAACACTTATTTATTTGAAAATATTTATTATGTAGTATATTATGTTTTAAAAATGTATATATTGCAGAATTGCTAAATTAATCTAGTTAACACATGCATTATCGCATATACTTATTTTTTTTTGTGGTGAGAACACAAATTCTCCCTTAGTCATCTTCAAGATGCAATATATTATTACTAACTAGAGTAAGCATGTTTTACAATAGATCTCTTAAACTTATTTTTCCTACCTAATAGGAATTTTGTATTCTTTTAGGAACATACCCATAACCCACTCCAACCTCAGCCTCTCCCAACCACTCTTCTAACTCTGCTTCCATGAGTTCAAATTTTTAATTTTTCAAATGTAAGTGAGACCATGCAAGATTGTTCTTTCTGTGTCTGGCTCATTTCACTTAACATAGTGTCCTCAGATTCATCTTCATTCTTGCAAATGACAGGATTTCCTTTCTTTTTTAAGGCTGAATACTATTCCATTGTGAATATGCACCACATTTTCTAAATTATTTCATCCATTGATGAACACTTTGCTTTCATATTTTGGCTACTGTGAATAATGTGATGAAAGACATGAGAATGTAGACATCTCTTCAACATACTGATGTCATTTCTTTTGGATGTATAACTATGAGGAGGATTGTTGGATCACATGGTAGGTCTATTTTCATTTCTTTGCGAAATTTCTCTACTGTTTCTTGTGTGGCTGTAATAATTTACACTCCCACCAGTGTACGTCTCATATTGAAGATAATTTAGTTCCATGAACACACCTAATTCTTTAGGAGTGAAGGGAATGTGAGGTTTTTTCTCCACAATACTGTGTCCAGAATAAAAGTTCTGTTACTATGAAAGAACATGGTGATAATGGCCTTTATTTTTGCATTTATTTCTGTGGCCAAATATCCATGCATTCGCTCCTCACAAATGATACAAACTCTTCCCATCTCCAGCAAAAAATAAACAAACTAAAACAAAATTACAATGTAATTAAACATTAATGTACAATGGGTAACATACAGCAAATTCCAATATGAACATTCAATTTAGATAACTACAAGACAGGTTGACACTCCCCATGTCAAAAAACATTGAATTAGGAATAGAATAACAACAATAAATCTCATTTGAAAAAAAAGAAAGAGGAAACAGTAGGCCTTATTCAAAGTATTTAACAAATGTCACTGGCCAGGACTCTGCACCTCATAAGTAATTCTCCTGTTCATCGTCCTGAGTGCATTTTGGCTGTGCCCTTGGAAAACTTTCCTTGTATAGTAATTTTCCCTGGTCAGAGCAAGAGAATATTGGAGAATATCTTCCTTGGGGGTGAATTCAGGTTTGGTATCCTGAGTTGTACAATCAAAGGCTCTGCATATCATGCTGTTGGTGTCCTTGCTAATATAATTAACTCGAATGACTTAAAAGAGCGGGCTGTGCATAGTGACTTACCTCTAAAAGGTATGGTATAAAAAAGAGGAAGAGAAAGTGCTTTTACAATCACTCCCTCAGCCAGGTGATCAAGGATAGCATAAAAAATGATGTCATGTTGGCGATATGATGTGCAATATGGCATTTTAACTTTGTGATTTTTTTTTCTCAAAAATCCTAATCTAATCATAAGAAAAGCACCAGATGGATCTAAATTGATGGAGAATTTACAAAATATCTGAGCAGTACTCCTCAAACTGTCAAGAATATCAAAAACAAGTCTGAGACACACTCATCTTCCAGAGGTGTCTAAGGAGATAGGTCATTAAATGTAGTATGGCAAATGAGATACTAGAACAGAAGAAAGAGCAAGACATTAAAAATGATAAACACGTGAACATGCTATTGACTGTAGCTAAGAAAATTAATATTCGATTAATTGTGACAAATGATCTTATTAATGCACAATGTTAATGACAGTGGAGACTGGGAGCTGAATACATGGGAACCCTTTCTACTCACCTTGCAGTCTTTCTGTAAATCCAAAATTCTGTTAACATAACATTTATTAAAGGAGTCTTAGCAGGCATCTTGAGTAATTGCTTCAAATCAGCTTAACTGTGAATAAAAATATCCAAATATTGTCACTAGACATAATTTTAATTCTGAAGTGTATTGTCTTCAATTAAATGTTCTCCGCTCTGTCTGGAGCCCTCAACCCTCTTACCTTATAACAAAATAATGACAGATGTCTTGCTTTCCTACAGGCAGAGCTTGAAAGTGCATCTGCCTAGCTTCTATGGGGATTAACCACAGGTGAACATTGCTAATTAAATTCTAGGCTTAGGGTTTCATGCCATACAAGTGCTGTCCCTTATGGCTCCAGAAACCTGTGAAGGCAGGCTTGTCTCTAACCTCCCCTCACCCTGAGCAATTTTCAAATTTTAATTGGCAAACATGATTAAGTTACCAAGCTTCCCTAACGTAAAGAATACTAAGCAACTGAAGATCCTAAGATGTGCACTACACATTCCTGCAGTGTGTAGGACTCTGGTTCTAACAGTGAATAGGCTCACTTTGCCAGAATATGTGTTCCTTGCCAGAATGTATAGCTACGTTTTTAATTTGAGGAAATAATTTCTAAGAATTCTACTTGAAGATAACCCGTCATACTTGAAATTATTAGGACCAGCTAGGATTAGTCTCATGACCACTTATTAGATACCTTTGTATCTAATAATCTGGCTAGCAATGCAAAGAATAAGTAACTGAATTTCATAATTCTATGCAATTGTTTACTTTTTCCTTATGAAAGCCATAAAAAGTATGTCACAATGGGGATTATGTTATTAGCTTTTCTGTCTTGGAAACCATTAGTAAAGACTCATTAACAATGGGTGAGAAAAAGTAAAGAGATCAACTATTAGGACATTGTGTACAGGTTTACACCAACGGTAGGCAGATGTTTTAGTAGGTCATGAGAAAGGAAAAGTCATCTATGATTGGATCTTGTGACTGCACGATTCTGTCTACTATACAGTTTACATATATACTGTGATTTGCTGAAGCAAAATCTGCATATCAGGTTACACTATTGTTAATTTTTTTTACTGTTTTTTTTTTTTTCCCTTCATGCTTGGATAGCATATGCTCCAAGTTGACAGTCTCTAAAGCAGTCCAACATTCCTTTTTCTATGTCGATAGCCTAAAAATTAGGCTATTTCACAAGTATCCTTGTGAATTCACTATCAACATTCAGAATCAATGTGATTTTGTAAATCTTGAGTGGAGGAACAACTCATAATGTTCCCATAGCCAGAGTGATACCATCATGGTTGGCACAGGAATAAATTCTTGTGATTGGCACATGACAGAATGCTAGGCAGTGAGATATGAAGGCAAGTCAGGAGTGGTGAGAAGAAAATAAGAAACAGAGATTATGATCCCTTTACTGACTTGGCTATTGGTATGTGATGTGATGTCTGGAAGTGCTGTAATCATCCTGTGAACATGAGGGAAGTTAACCAATACTCCCAGGATGTTAGAGCAAAATATGAAAAGATGCTACAAGCCACTGAACTGCTTAACTCAAAGTTACTATTATACAATATATATTTTAACGTTTATGTCACTTTGATTTTGGGACTGGTTTCTTACAGGCAAAAGCGTCTTACCAATAGAGATGGTCTGTTATTCAATGAGTTCTGATATACAGTATAGTAAATAAACTTTATCCAAATGTAACCACACACAATAAAATTTACCTCAGGCAGTCACTTCTAAGGAAAATGATGGTTGATTTTTATTACCCCAACATGGAAGATGGACTCTCATATCTACTGGACAAAGTTAAATTACTTTTTATATAACTTTAATGTCTATTGTATATGTGTTTAGTTAACTTTGTAACTAAGATAAATAAATTAAAATTCCCTAGTGGCAGTGACTCATACCTGTAATCCCAGCACTTTGGGAGGCTGAAGGGAGAGGATTGCTTGAGAGAACAAGTTCAAGACCAGCCTGGGCAACATAGTGAGACTCCACTTCTACAAAGAATAAAAATAAAAAATTAGCCAGGAGTGATGGCACAACCTGTGTTTCCAGCTACTCTGTAGGTTGAGTTGAGAAGATTACTTAGGCTTAAAAGGTAGAGGCTGCAGTGAACCGTGATTGTACCACTGCACTCCAGCCTGGGCAACAGAGTGAGACCCTGTCGCTAAAAGAAGAAAAAATTGATTTCCATATGATTACTAGTATTTTGTGAAATTAATATGGTGAGAAAAAATATATTTCACTCAAAAGGTAATTTTACACCAAATTGTATACAACTGCAGAGTAAAATATTTCCTTGTTTTGTTTCAAATTGTACATTCACATTTTTTTTTACGTATATTGGGTAAGTTTTAAAATTGACAATCACTCTTAACTGTACATGAATGAGCTTCATGATTATAGAGCTGCATGATTATATGGTAATTAAACAGAAATTGACAATGAAATTTCTAAATAATATTGTCTATAGAATCATGTTATTTTAATGATATGTAACACAATCATAAATTATATCAAGTATATAATAAATATAAAATAATTATATTATTTTCTCTAACATATAGAGAAATCACATAATTTCTACCAATTTAAAAAATATAATTACATTTTTTTCTTTAATTCATGTGGAGAAAATTGAAACTTGCTCATTACTAAATGCAAGGATGACCTTTCAAGTATAACATAAGAGTTTTGTTTTTGCTTCTGTTCATTGTAAATTTTACTTTGATTTTGTTAAAGATACATTAAACTTTTTTTAGCTGAGTAATGGTAGTAAAACACATTAATATTTTTACCATTACAAATTACTTGCTTTATATGTTGCTTCATTTACTTTCATTTCCATTCCGCTTCTCACTCATTTTGTATTTCAAACTATTTTGCATCTCAAAATCCTTAGGATTTTGTGTCTCAAATCCTGATTTACAGATAGTATCTTAATTATGCTGATTGTATGCTCTGATGAAATCCTGTGTAAATTCATTTCAAGGATATATAAGTACTCCTCTTTTAATATTACATCAATGATGAAATTTAATCTGCTTAGAAACATCATCTTGTTACCCTAGAATAAATATTTTCTTTAAAAATATATATCTTAATAAAGACATGGCTTTAGTATCAAAATTCTTAGCCTACAACACTGGCAAAATCTGAGACCATCTATTTCTTGAAACACAGGCCTGTGCATTCTATCATTTGGATCCAGACCATGTTTGCATAATCATGCTCATGAAACCATTCCAGAGATGCTAATGAATAAAATGAGAATATGCTTTCTTTTCCAGATCAAGAGACAATTCTGCTGATAAAATCCTGGTAGTTGCCAGATTGAATCTGATCCACTGTATTCCAGGCCAATGTTCCATAATATTTTTGCCTGTAATTTCAGTTGACATCAACTGTAACTGTTTGGGATTAGACTCAGATATGATAACCTGGGTTCAAATATCATAAGAGTTTTCATTGATTCAGAAGTTTTATCCACTATTAAAAAGTGTATGAAATAATTTCTGTTAATTCTAATTTTAACAATTTAATGCTGCAAAGACTTGCTCTGTTAAATTTTATTATTTGTTGTTTTATGTTGTATATCCATTGTTAGTGTTTACATTTTTTATAACAATTGGACTCACCAAAAATGGCAATATTCTTACCCTTGAATCCATTTTATCTGTTTTTTAATATAATAATTTAATTTAATTTTTTTAAATAAAAATTTTAAATTGAGACATAGGCAGATAGGTATATGTATATACATGTAGTAATATATAAATATAATACATATTGGCATCTTTACAGTTATAGTGGTTATTAGCTGAATTTTACTTATGATGTCTTCACTTTTTCTATAGCTTCACTAAGTTTGTCTACTTTTTAATCAATCACTGTATAAGGTATGCTAAAACTACCCAATAAGATGGTGGATTTTCCAACAACTTGTATTTTTGTCTTTCTTTACATATTTTGAAACTATAGTATTAGATCCATAAAATTTGGAATGTTTTTAAAATCTGGCATATCGAATTCTGAGTTCCATATATGTTAATACTCTTTATTACTAGCATTTTGTTTGCTTTGCTTGCTATTTAGCTATTTTAACTGCTTGGTAAATTTTTTTCTGTATATATTCCATCTTTATTTTTAAATTTTGGTTGTATTATCCTCTGGGTGTGTTGTTTGCCTCTACTGTGAATGACATACAACTACACCCTTTTAGACACACACACACACACACACACACACACACACACACACACGCACACAGGGTAGATAATGTAGCAAATTCAGCATCAGAAGACATTGAATTTCCACTATAATATATTAGTGAAAACTGGAAGTTTCTTTGCTGGATACAGGGAATTAAATACCCACATCTCCAAAGTCAACTTCAAAAAAATCCTCAGTGATTGACTTTGCAAAGTGGATGTCTCCAGCCCCCACAGCTCTTTAAGAGTAAATTCTGATAAGCATGTTTTGCATAGTTTCCCAAATGTTTCCTTCAGAATTAACTTGACATATACAAGAGCAATTAAATGCATATTTGTATTGGCTTTTTCTCATTTCACACTTTCCTACTTGTGTTCATGCAAACAGCAAATAAACTACATGTACTCAAATCCTTTCTCATGGTCTGCTTCTGAGAAAACCCAACAGAAAAATCGAAACTTCCAACTTTTTTGTTACCTAGGAAATATATTCATATTTATATTTATTGAGTTTTTGATGAATTAGAATTTATTTTCACCATCTCATTTTCTCTTTTTTTTGTTCTCCATATTTATAATATTCTTTATAACTTGGAGTACATACAGGAACAACATGCATTCTTTTAGAACTTACTTTTATCTTTGTTTGTTTCTACCCAAAGGAAAGAAAAGGAGGCCTGAAGTTAATTTTAGAGAGAAAATGCATTTGCAATATAAAGAGCAGAAAAAATCTATATATGTGAAATACACTAGAGCAAGCATTTAAAAACAATTCTAGAGTATGATATCAAATTACCTGTCCAAGAGACAGTAAAATAGTTGTAAATCACTGAGGAATATTTTATACACAGGCATGTGTTTTGATCATTAAAAATGAGTTACAATATCAGAATATTATATATTTTGTAACTTTGAAAGTGGAATAAATTATAAAAATGTAGTAAGTATAACAACAGCAACTACCATTGATCAAGTGCTTGCAATGGCAAAGGCATAGTGCTCAGAACATTTCATGCATTACCTCCTTCAGTTTTCATCACAGCCCTGGGAGCTGCACTGTTATCTCTATTTTACAGGTGAGGGATCTGAAGTTTCAATAGATTCAGCAAGTTGACCACATGATAGAAAGTGCCCAAGTTACTCTGACATGAATTAAATAAATAGTAGGAACAGTTAAGCATGTCGGAAGAGGATGAACTTGAAAATATTTTTTCTGAGGCAAACAATTAAAAATATTTTAAAGTATTTATTAATACTCTTCTTCAGCATATTGTTCTGTGTCATATAATAATTTAATAAAAATACTATAATTCAAAAAATCATCTGCTATTTAAACCCTCTGAATATTACTCCATTTCAAAAAGTATTTTCACTTCATAAATATCCCCTTTAATCGAGGGTCCAGATCTATTTTTCATGTATAGGTATTTTGCACATATGTATATACATTGCCATGTATATGTGCCAAAATTTATTCTACCTTCTAATGGAATCTTCATGAAATAAACAGAATCTTATAATTGTTTTGCATGTGATAGGTGTTTCTCATATCTTATTTTGGTTTATTCAAACAAGACTCTACTCACCTGTAGTAAACATGCTATAAAATAAAAGTAAATATTGAAAATAAAAATAAAATAGGGATACTGTTTTAGAGAAAAGAGCAACAGATTTACTCAGCAAACCTATATAATATTTTTGGGCTTGCCACTTACTTAAAGGTTATCAGTCAGGACTGGTTAATAATATCTCAAGTCCTCATATTTTTCATTTTTTATATTCTTCTCAAAAATGTCGTAAGGGTCAAACAAACTGCTCTAAAAACTGTCAGCTGCTATATAAAGGAAAAATAATTAAGGTAATATTGTTAATAAAGTAACCATTTACAGGAATTTTTCATTTATATTCCACACTAATGTTTCTGGGATGGAATGTTTTGTCTTAGCCACTTAAAATATGTGCCCCAGAGATAACCTTAAGCATCTTGAATTTTTCTGATGCCAGATCATAAAATCTCTGCTCATTATTTTGTTGAATTATGAGACAATAACCCAACAGAATGACTCTGACTTTACTTTCCAGATGTTTGCTGTAAAGAAGTAGCACTTGTTAGACTATTTCCCCAATAGAATTTCTGCAAATTTTTTGTTGATTTACTATTAGCATGAAAGGTCCTTTTAATCCTCTAACCTTAGAGTTCCAAAACTGCTTCACGTCCAGTGATCTGGTCCTTCAGTTATTGACTTTGTGGTCATGCCCTAGTTTTTGTTCTTTCCAGCAACTACATTTCTTCCTTATTATCAGCTCGAACCTTCACACTCTCCAGCCACCATTTCTCATCTTTTCAAATTCTTTACTACTTGAGAATTCCAGTAACATTTTTTTCCTACCTGAACTTTCTTCAATCCTTTGACCTGCTGCTCTTTGTCACCTCCATTAGGCCTTTATCCTCCTCTTTACCTACTTTGGTTTCTATAAGGTATCGTTATAATCATTCTGTTGCATGTATTTACAATCCCCTTGTCGTTTTTCCTTCTGCATTTTGCCACCTTAAAAATAAAAACCCAAATTTAAATAAGTCAATATCTCTACCTGTTTTATGCCTGCATCTGAGCAACTCAAAGTAGTTGAAAAAAAAACACACACCCCCACACTGACTGATGTCACTTTTAACTCATGCCTAGCAACCTCAATTTACCTTCTGTTCAAAGATCTTACTCAATGTTCCTGGTATATTTACTCTATAGTTCTAATCTCAAGGACTATATCATACCTTAGCCTTTTTTCTAAAACATTATTTTTGTAAACTTGAAAACGACAATGAATCAGAAGTAAAATACAATACATTTTCATGAGCTATCTAATTATCTCTGCCATTCTACTCTCTGGTTTACCAGCTGGTTTAAAATTTGTCTTATGTGTATAACACTAAGGCCAAAGACCAAATCATAAACTTGTACAATGAAATTATTCTCTCTCAAATGATTTGCTGTATACATTTTTAAACTTTCTGTTATGTGAATTGCTTAACAGTTTAAATAACTCAGTGCAGAATAAATTTTAAAACATTTTTGACTGCATAGTCTCTCTGCTATCACCAGCAATATTGATCTCTGCTCCTTGGGTAAAACTCTCTTGAGTCTTTATTGGTTGAATCCAATTTTTCTTCTTCCATTCTCCCTTGAACTCCATCACATCTGATAATACACCAATTACAGTTAAAGTTCTCAATGAGATTTGGTTGTTAAATCTACCAGATTTTTTTTTCTTTCCCCTTACTTGAGTTATATGAAGCAATTGGCATAGATGATCACTCATTCACATGGAACCAGGGTTTTACTTTTTTGGTAACCAAGACTTATGCCTTAATAATTTTTTTCTCATTTCACCTTTCAGTCACTTTTGCTGCTTCTTCTTTTAAAACTTTCATGTCCAGAGCTGAGCTTTGAGTTATCTTTGCTCTATTTATGACATTTTTGGTGATCCTATCCATTGTGATAGCCTTAAGAAATCAACAAATGATGAAAACTTTTTTTCTTTGCCTCAGGCTAAGTCTCTCATCTGAGATGTTCCTATGAAAAGCATTCATTTTGTTGCCTCTGAGTCATCGCAGAGTTCGCATGTTTGAATCTTCACTCTGATTTTCAGTCACCCCTGAACTTTCTTCTTTTTCAGTTGTCCCAACTTCAGTAAATAACAATCCTACTCTTCCTATATGGGTTACCCCAAAACCTTGGGGTCTTCCTGGACTCATCTCTTTTTCTCTCCTCCCATAGTAATTGCGAAAGCTAACAGTGCTTACAATGTGTCAAACAAGTGTTCTAGCTAGTACGCAGATACACACATACGGAAAGAAGAAATTTTCCCAACTAGCTAAGGCCGGTAACACAGCAACCTGTTTTATACAGATAAGGTATCACAAAAAGTTTAAGTAGTACCCTGCTATGTTGGACAAAACAGGCAATTTTGGGCAAAGTAGTACCGGTCCAGAATACATACTTTTAACACCTACTGTCATGATTTCAAAATATAGTCAAAATCTAATCAATTTTCTTGACCTTCAGTTATTGACTTGCTTTTATCCACCATTGTCTCAACTATCATATTGCCGGTGCCATGGTCTTTATTTATAGGCCGCACTAGGACACCCTTTTTCTTGTCTTGCTTCCCTCTCTTTCTTCTGATCTGTTCAGATATCATCTTATCAAAGAAGCTATCCCAGGTCACCCTGCAGAAAATAACACACTGGCCTTTTCTCTCTGCTACTTGACTTTTATCCTTCATAACTGAGTACTTTGTTAGATCAGGATGGATTTTCCTTTTTCCCACTTTCTAATATTAGAAGAGTGCCAGATATTCATCAAATATTTGTCGAGTAAATTAATAGTTCATATATATACTGAAAGCATTTTGACTCATCCAGACACTTAAGCTAAACTAAGCTGAAATAATATTTATCATGTTGTGCATAGTCTTCTTTTCAAAGGAAACTGACAAAATTGCTTACTTATTTGAGTGATATATATAATCAAATATTGGATAATTTGATGTCCAGAAGTTTGGAACTACTTTGTCATATTCTATTCATAGGTGGAGGTAGAATATAATCTATGTCTGTTGCAAGTCTGGAGTCAGGCAACTTCCTAATTACCAAAATCGGATTTACTAGCTATCATCCTGAGATGGTTTGGAAGACTCCAGACACCATTCCTATACCCCTGGTTTTCTGGGGCAGAGTTGTCCTGTGAACTCTTCGAATTAGTTGTCTCCAAAGTGAGGTGTATGTATCAAGATGATCCGCTGGGGTATAAGAAGAAAACATGACAATGGATAATATTTAAATGCAGAGAAAAAATATTTCTCTAATATTGAATATATGGATAAATATTGATGTTTTCACTTCATCTTAAGACAGGTGGAGGGTTGTTCCACAGTGTTTAAAATATACCCTAAAGAAAAACAAGTGACAATCTTACTTTCTTTTTTTACCTTAACAAGCTATCATGCATGCAACATTCCTGTTTCAGGTTTAGTGAATTTCTGGATAGTATTATTTTATTTTAACAAAAGTAAGTTTTATAACATGAACAAACAGCTGAAAAATATCCCTGCAAAAAACCATTAGTTGACAATATTGGTCACAAGCAAACAAGCAAACAATGAAGGAGCATTTAGTTTCTTAGTTAGAGCGTAATAACTTTGTCAAGAACTGCAGGATAAAACAAATACCACATAAGAAAATTTCAAGGGATGACAACAAAAAATGGAAATAATATGAAACTAATTGGAAACATGTAGTTAATGCTCATGAGAGTGTGTGTTATGCTTTGAGATGCTTGTTAATAATAGTATTTACCTATCATCATTAGAAAACTGTTAAGAACTAAGCAATAGTGTCAGTTATGGTTTCATTGAGAGTAATACGTATCAAAATTTATTTTATTGCGCATATTTTGTGAAAATAATGAATGATACAAAATAAAAAGTCAAATCATGTAGGAATATTGTTTGTTCATCATTATTTTATTTTTTAATTTCAATTTCTCTTTAGTAGATTTTTGCAACATACATATATATCAGTATAGCAGTATAAGTAGTGTAAGTATATAAACTATTAGCAAATTGTACATATATTTGGAGTATGTGCTCACAAATTTTAGAAATAGAGGTTCATGAGTAAAATTATCTGACAATGAAAGGCTCGTAATCTACATATGGTATTCACATAAATCTCAAGCCACTAATGGAATTTGTTTATTCAAACAATTGATTAATTTGATAAATATTTAAAATCCATTACACAGACCAGTACCATGCAGAAACAAAAAATGATTGCATTAATGCAAAAAGACCATTTTACAAAGAAAAATTGGGAGAATGTTTTAGCTAGTCTTTCATACAACATGTGGTAAAATTAGATTAATTTTATATGGCATTAATATGCAAATAAGGCCCTCAAATATGATGTGAAGAACAAAATAGCAAAAATAAAAAGAATGTTTTCAGGTCTCTGTTAAATCATATTTATAAATAAATGAACCATTTCTGATTTTCAACTCTAAAAGCTTCTTTTTATATAATAGTTAAATTGGTATATTTAACATAAAAACAGTACATAATTTACACTATACATTATTAAATAGTGAATACTTCCTGTACAAATGCTTACATCAATATGTATGCTATTGCTCCTGATTAATGAAAAATGGAAGCATTTTTAGAATAATGCAGTTGTGTCTCTAAGATATTAAAATATTATTGTTGGAATGTACTATATATATAATTACAATTAAATAGTATTGCATATTTTAAAATATTTCACATTTATTCATATTTATGATTTTAAAATATAAATTTTATAAGAAAATTAGCTAAGTTTTGTGGTCAACTTAAAGTTCAGTATTTATAATAAATTGACTTTATTATTTAAAGCTTAGTAATATATTGAAAAATTCTAAGAAATAGCCACAAGAGTAATAAATCATGCTGTCACATTTTACACCATATTCACCAAAGATTAATTCTTAATGTTTCCCAGTTCGCATTAACGTATTTCCTGTTGTCTTTGAATAAGAAAAATAAAATACTTAAATTTTCAAATATACTTTTTAAATGACAAGAATAAAACAGGGTTTATATTGTAGTTTATAAATATTAAACCTGTCAGAAATATTAGTAAAATACTAATATACTAAAACATAATATTTAATTTAGGTTTTCAATTTTTCAGTTGGAAAATACTTTCTTACATTTTATTCCAAGAGCATGATTTTGGTGTTGAGGATTCTAGGAAAGAAAACTTTAGGGAAAATATAGTCTATTGAGCAATTGTGGAATTATATTAAATCTACTGTTTTTCTTCCTTAGATACAGCAACTAAAGAGTAAAAGAAAAAAAAATGAAAAATAAAGAAATAAAAAACTGCCAATCTCAAAAGAATGTTTTAAATAGAAAAATATACAAGAGCTCTGTTTCTAATGCCCAGGCTCAACTGATACTTAAATTAAAGATGAGGTGGTAAAGTAGGGTATTCAAATAAATGTAAGATAATGAAAAGATTAAGAGCTCTTAATATAATCATCCTCAATTTCGAGTGCAGATAATAAAGTGAGCTAACTCATGGCAAACCCAAATACAAAGCAGTCCAGGCAGTGTTATTTATATGTTCAAAGGAAGTTCAACAATTGAACTAACATGTATGTAGGGTGAACATTTTTAATACCTTAAAGATACAAATTGAATTTCTATTAAAATGTTGGAACTATCTAATAATCAAGAGTAATTATAATTTACAAGGTTGTAAGTATTTGGCCCTTAGACAAAACTTCTTAAGAAAAACACAAGGCCATGATTTCAATATTAGAACATGGCACCTCCCACATCTAGTAAGTTAACGAAGCCAGGAGTTCTACCTCTAAAATGTCTGTCTCCATTAACCCATGTTTCTTTGTCATCCGCAATACATTGCCAACCCATGTAGATCAGATGATAATATCTCTCAACTTCTCTATTAAAATGTCAGGGTAACTCCTAATTTTGGGCTCACATCAGCTTACCACTGAGACTACTTAACTTACAGTTCTTAAACGCATGTGATTCTAGCATCCTTACTTATTATAGCAAATAATAATAAGAAGCAAACAAATTTGTTAGCAACCTGTTGCCTTCCAAAGTTGTTATCCCACCTTCTGATCTTCCTCTGCTATGTACTATGCAATCTTCCTCCGCAGTTTACATCACACTCAAAGCTCAACCTTCTCTGCCATTCTTGCTACTATAAACTTTTTGATTTTTATTCCTGGACACATATGACTTGTTCAATGCACTGGACCTTTATAGATTTAAAGATTAAAGGGGCATGTAAGAAATAGGTTTTTGTTAGCACAGTGTAAAATTTTTCATAAATATATGTACGTATAGTACTGTGGTGCATTCAATTTATGTTCTCAAATACATTGACATTCCTCTCTCTTGTAGGTAGAGTTTAAGCTCCTTTCATTAACCCATGATTACAAACATAGTTTGTGGACAGTCAACTTAAAGAAGTTTATAGAAAGGAGGTATAGAAAGTTTCAATTCACCTGAAGTTTCTATATGTATGTAAAAAAGGATAAACTCAGTCATCCTGAACTTTATAGATTCACTTAGAAATGTCCATTTAAATCTTGTAGTAACTTCTAATTTTTCTGCATAACTAAAACAGGTAAAAATCCTAAAATGAGTTATAAAATTACTTAAAATATATTTTTAAAAGTCTTGATTAATGATATATTTAAAAGGAGTTGATTTCCTTTTTTTTTTTTTTTTTTTTTTGTAGTAAGATAAAAACTAACAAAGCAACTTGTAGATCTCTTTTCTTTTATTCCCCAAGCTTAAATCACACTTTAGAGGGAGGCTATTGACTTAAAAGAGCAGACTTACAGTGTTTTCAATCACTTGTCAGAGCAAGACTATGAAATCAAATTAAGAAACTGTTGCAAATGTGTTTAAATCACAGATCCACGAGCACACCTAGTCTTAAATCCCTAACCACATGAGTAAGCAGTCAGCACAGCTGCTAATGGAGACTCAAGAGCCAGTCCTGTGGCAACCTACCCAAACATGGTAAGCTAAAGAGCATTAGCTGATTAGTAGTAGCCTTTGAAAAGTGTTGCTGGAAAAAAAAAATTATATCTAGAAATACAATTACTGCTTTATTAAAGTCAATTTCCTCTTGTTTAGTCCTCTGCGGACATTGAAAACTGCATTTCCCTCCTAATTACTCTATGTATGACTCATTTCTGTAATCAGATTACCCTTGTCCTTCCTTTCTCTAAGCTAAACAAATCTAATTCATTTAATGTCCCTATTTGCCAGAAGGTTAATTATTTTGTTTCTCTTCCCTGATCATCTCTTTTTTACCCTTTCTTAAATAAGGTCAGCATCTAAAACTAGACACAATTATAGAAACCTGATTGATATAGAACAGCAGAGAGATTGCTTTCCATTTCTTCCATAATTATTTAATACTTCTCAGTATCTTATTGGATTACATTTTATCGTGACATTTCACCATGGCCATAAATGGCAGTTTCAGTAAGTATTATTTTTTAACCTTATAGATAGCATTTCCTCCCAAAAGTTCTCTTTGCAATTCATTTCAAATTGATAGTTTGGGGCTCTGACGGTATCATTTATCCTTGTCACACTCCTCTCCAATGCATTTATCTTCTACCATCAGACTAGTTTTCCTGAATTAGCATCATTTACCTTCATCCAACATGAAGCCAGTCCCTGTTATCTGTGACATAAAGTCAAAACTCTTCTGGCTAGTTGCCAGGTGTCTCCCCTTTCATCCCTGGACTGAAGGTGAGCTATCTATACTCAATCGTACCTCACTGAAGATTTCTCTTTTTTCAAAATCTTTCTAACACATTTTTTTGTAAGTTTCTATTCACCTACTTGTCTTTCCTGCCTTATTCTCATCTCACTAAAATCATAGCCTATCCAATTTACTGTTTTAACTTTATGGCCTGGAATTTTGTGTTAGTGCTAAGATACTCAACGTATCTTTTTTAACTGAATAAATACATAAGTTAATTAATATACAAATAATATTGTGCAAATATTAAAATAATATATAGAAAATATTCTTCATAATTCAGGTTATTTTGTAGCTCACTAGCCACGTCTAAATGAGAACTTCTCTCTATCCTATGAGAGTAGGAAGAGTAAATGTATCTTGGAAAGGGGAGAATATGGAAAAGTGGTAGTCCCTATGAAATTAACTATTTGTACAGAGAGAGAAGAAGCAAGAGCACAAGCAGTCAAACTTGAGGTTTTTTAACCCTTACCTAGGTCGTAACTTAATAGATAAAAGGCCACAAAACTGTAAGATGTTCCCAGAGTAAGAAGATTGGATATATCATGATTTTTACTTATTTTTTATATAAAATATTTTTGAAACCCATTTCCTACTGTATCCTAAACTAAAATTATTCCAACTAGAAAATAAAGTATATGAAAGTGTATTTAAACCACAAAGAACTATAAAAAATAAAATTATTTTTGGAAATATCAGATATTTAGCAATTATTGTAGTGCCAGCTAATTGATTACACTAGAGAATCTGGACCATCTTGAAGAAAGACATATAACTATATAATTTTAGAAGAAAAATAGTATTTGGTTTGTTAAGACTCAGAGAGGGCCTTAAGAATTTGGGGGGAAATGCTACCTATAAGGTTAAGCATTTTGGGTGTTGTGTAGACATAGTTTAGAATGAGTAGGACTATTTTATACTGAGGGTAGGTGTTGACTCCATTAAAAATACTACAGCTTAAAGAGTGTATTAGTCAGGGCTCTCCAGAGGGACAGAATGAATAAGATAGATGTATAAATGAAAGTGAGTTAAAGAAGTCTTCTTGTTAAAGAAGACTGACTCACACGCTCAAAAGGTAAACTCCATGTTAGGCCTTCTGCAAGTTGAGGTGCAAAGGAATCAGTGGTGGATCAGTCCGAATCTCGAAACTTCAGAAGCAGGGAAGCTGGCAATGCAGCCTTCAGTCTGTGGCCAAAGGCCTGAGAGCCCCTGGCAAACCACTGGTGTAAGTCCAAGAGTCCAAATGCTGAAGAACTGATGTATTTGTCCATTTTCACAGTACTGATAAAGACACACCCCAGACTCGGAAATTTACAAAAGAAAGAGGTTTAATGGACTTATAGTTCCATATGACTGGGGAGACCTCACAGTCATGGTGGAAGGTGAAAGACACATCTCACATGGCAGCAGAAAAAAGTGACAGCCAAGTAAAAGGAATTTCCCCTAATAAAACCATTAGATCTCGTGAGACTTATTCACTATCACAAGAAAAGTATAGGGGAAACTGCCCCCATGATTCAATTATCTTCCACTGGGTCCCTACCATAACACAAGGGGATTATGGGGGCTACAATTCAAGATGAGATTTGGGTAGGGACACAGCAAAACCATATCAGGCAGGAAGCATCCAGCATGGAAGAAAGAATCCTGGTCTTAAGTGATCCACCCACCTCAGTCTCCCAAACTGCTGGGATTACAGGCATGAGCCACCATGCCTGGCCCTGAAGTATAATTATTTCAACTGGAAAGATATATAAAAATGTATTTAAACCACAACGAACTGTGAAAATTACAATCTTCTTTGAAAATATTAGATATTTAAAAATTATTGTCATGCCAACTAATTGACTGTATTATAAAATTTTACTAAACAATTTAAAACAATATGTTGATTTTGTATACCACTGTAGATGACAATAGTTTTTTAATTGGTTTATAATTTTGTTACTTGGTTAAAATATAATAGAAGTTACAATGCCTAATTTAGCAATGCCATCCCTAGTGATATATTTTAAATAATTATTATGAGAGGCAAATATTCTAGATAGGCTATAACAAACATGTCATTTACATAGGTCAAAATGTTAATCATACTCACCTCTTTGCTGCTACCAAATCTAAATGTTTGATTTTACTGCTTATCTATGAACTTCTTTGAAATGAAACGACTGAGTGAGGTAAAGAAGAAGAAGTTGTTAGAAGATGCCAGATAATGATAGTGAAAGCAAAGTCGAGCTGAAATAACAGTGCAGGCTGGATTCCAAGAGAAGGCACTTCTGAGTGGTGCGAAGAAGTAGCCAGGATCCAGGACAATGACCATTGCCTCCTGTTTGGGAATAAGATAATGTGTGTACACAGATAAAAGCAAACACCAAAAAACATACACACACATACAGTTTTATAGTTTCTTCTTTTTCCTTATATCTGGTAATTCTCTATTAAACTTAATATGTGAGCCTTCGGAGATCATTTACTCTGCCGCATGTTTCTGATTGCAGACCTTTCCCACCTAACCGTTGTTACCAGAAAAATCTTACACTTAAAGTACCTGGTAACCCAAGTTTGATTTACATATTCCCATTTCATAAACATCCTTATAGAGACATATCAAGGAATAAAATTGTATTATATAACATTCATTATATAATATTTTTTCTTTTTGGTTTTGTCATCTCTAAATTGTGTGCTTTTCATGACACAGCATATTATTTTAATAAACATATGACACTGGTATGCTGTTCAAAGAATACAAAAAGAAAAACTCATTATTAAGGGCAATTACAATGTGTAAGTATCAATTCTATCTGGCTATTAAATCTCAGATCAATATGAAAGCAGCCAGGAAGCAGAGGAGGTAATCTACTCACTAATAAACTGTAAATGAAACTCTGTGATTTATTACATTTTTAGAATTTAATATGCACATAAATATTTCAATTGGTTCATTTAAACGTATTCAGAAACATACTAATAGTTGGATAACACAAAAGTCATGAGGTCTAAGGTTGTAAAATTGAATTATTATTCTAATTGGAAATAACTAGTGGTAAAGAATTATTTTACTTATAAAGCTATCATGCTTCATCTTTTACTCACATAAGCTTTCCCCAGGAATGTTCTTTCTTTCTTATTCTCTCCACTGGTCCAAATCTTGAAAATCCAGAATAAAGGACACCTTTGTGCCTAGAATTTCCCATTGCCCTTCATTTGTATCTTTTTTTTTTTTTTTTTTTTTGTGACATGCTACTCTCTGAATTATACCACATATCTAGTTTTTCATATTAGATTCTATTAAAGGTATTTGAGGAATAATATGTTGATCACCTCTTTATGTTCTACAGAACTTGGCACAGTATCACAAATACAGCAGATACTGAATAAATATTTCCTGAGTCAGTGTATCTGTAACAGATTGTTAAAGGGAAGTTTTCTAACTCACTTTTGTATGAGATATAAAAATAATAGGTGTTTCATTTCCAAGTGACTTGTAAGATGTAATTCTAAGCAGACATGGTAGGCTGTTGGGAACCAGTTAGAGAACTCATTCATATCTAACATATAAAAGGCATAATTAGAAATACCTAAATTCTAATCTCCAACAAGGTGAAGAATGTGTGACTTTCACTTAAAGTCTATAGGTACAATACCACTTGAAAAGCTTAAATACTTGTTTTCTGCAGCTGGAGACTTAGGGAATTGATACCTGACCCATCCTGAAAAAGATGAAGGTGAGAATTTGACTAGAGCAGCCTGTAGTGGCTGAGACATGGAATAAGACAGTGAAAGGGAGGCATAGTCTGCACTGAAAGAGTTCCTTGTTGTTCAAGGAACACAACATGGGACACATGACCACAGAGAATGAAAACACATTGTTTTAAAGGACTCTTTAAAATAACATCTTTTCTGTAAAACCTTATGCAACTGTAAAAATTTAAAGGATAAAATTTAATAATTTTAACACTGCGAAATACTCACCACAATCAAAATAGTGAATCTGTCATCCTCCCCCCAAATTTCCTCATGCCTCTTTGTAATATTTGCCTCTCACCCATCCTACCTTACCCTTCCATCCCCAATCATTGCCTGCTTTCTATCAGCATAAAACAATTTGCCTTTTCTTGAGTTTTGTATAAATGGAATCACCTAATATATATTCTTTTGGGGGGAGTGGAGGGTCTTGGCTTCTGTTATTCAGAAACATTTTCAGGTTCATCCATGGTGTCGATTTTATTAGCAGTTCACCCATTTTTGTTGCTAATATTCCATTTCTTGGGTACACCATAATGTGTTATTTATTTACCCATTCATAGACATTTAGGTTGGTTTTAACTATTACAAATATCTCTGTTATAATAATAGATATATGATATATGGTCACATGTTTCCTTTTCATTCCTTTGGGTAAATATCTAGGAGTAGAATGGCTAAAACATATGGCTGACATATGCTTAGCAAACAAAACACCACAAGTTAGTGAACTGTTTTTCCAAAGTGGTTGTGTCATTTTACATACATGTCAGAGTATCAGAGTTCCAGTTCCACTCAATTCTCTCTATTCTCTACGATACTTCAGATAGTCATCATCTTTTAATATTAGCCATTTCAATAAGTATATCATAGTATTTAACTGTCTTTATTTGCATTTTATTAATAATTAATGATGTAAAGCCTCTTTTAGCATGCGTATTTTCAAGTCACATAGCATTATAAAGAAATTATGCAGTTTATATGACTTTAAGTGATAAGTCTGTTTCTTGCTTTTACAACATCCCAGCTATAACTGAATGAATATAGTTACTTCACTGAACATCTCCTAACTCAATTACCTCAGTAAATTCATAATATGTTGTTTAATTACATGTTAAATGTTATATGAAGTTATTAATGTAGCAGATTCTTTAAAAGAGTACTTTTTAAGGAAACATTAGGGTAATTTTTGGATGATTATAGCACAAGGCAAAGCATTCATGGTAAGTTAGCATATGGACAAAAATAAATATGAAGGATGATATAAAGAAACTTCACTAGATATTTTTTCAACATTTCAATACAGGTTTCAAAAAATATCTCCAGATTGTAAGTACTACACTATCACCCAACTTGCAAATAAAAAGTAAATATAAAATTTTAAAAATGACAAAAAGTTAATTTCAAATTATTAAATTTTTTTAAACCCAAATCTTATATATGGCAAATGATGATAAATAAGAGCCTCCAAATCTACAGAATATATGTTATGAATAATATTATTTTTATACAATTGTTAATCTAGCAAGGAAGGAATTTATGTTTTATAATTGTGGACTTATTCTGTTTTGTTCTGTTTACCAATTATCCATATATTTCTACAGTCTATTTTCTAACTTGGTTCATAAAATATTCTATTATTCATTGATTGAAAAAAAATCCTTCAATAATATTTTTTAAAAAGGAGGAGAGGATAATCCTAATGAACAGCCACAAGTTATTTCCAGTTTGATGAATGCAAGTCCTTTGACATTACATTAGACCTTTTGCATTATTGATCTAAAGAGGAAGAGAAATATAAGAAAGGTGATTTAATATTAACCCTCAAAACTAAGACTTCGACAGCATCCTGTGCTGTCTACTAGGATAATTGCAATAAATTGAAAAGAAAACTCACCTTAATAATTTGACTCAAAGTGAAAGTCAAAATGATCATAAACAAATCAACAAAAAATGTTTATTTTGCCTAAGTGGACATAGTTTGAGAAAACTTAATTTTTTAATATAATTTTAAATACATTTTACTTTGGAAAATAAAAACACCAGAAATTAAAAAAAAAATTTATTAGTTACAGCATGTTTTAAGAACTCTGTTCAATACATTTTATCAGCACCAATCAAAATGGAGGATAAAACAAATTACTTTTTGGAAGTAGAAATCTAAGAAACCTTGTCCTCTAATTAGCTATAATGTTTTTATGGAATATGATTTTCTGTCAATTTGTATGATATTACATCCACCTTATAAATATTTTATAATCATTATCTTTGCAAATATTTATTATTGTAAGTTTTAAAACATAACATCAAAAAAGTTGTTTCAAAGCAGGTAAAAATTTATGTAAATATGCCCTGGAAAATTTAGTAAATAGCAACTAACAAATGTTGTCTTTTGAGACCCAAATGAAACTGGCCACACAGTGTGTGGAAAAAGTCTTGGACACTTCCAACTGTCTCTGAGAAGTGATATTTAGAGCACTAGAACATATAATATATGGATATGTGTCTATAATATATGCAGATCTATATATGCATACATACATCTATACATGTATGTATATATCTATTTATCTCATAAGCTGACTCCCAAATTCAATTTATACTAGAATATCTGTTCTATTCCCCCATCCCTTTTCATATGGTTACTCCCTTTTCTGACAGTGAAATACCTTGCTACCATTGTCCATAATAGATAATCTCATTTGTCAGTTTAGATTACACTGAAAGCAGTTCTGAAATTACCCATCCATGCCAATACAAAAATCTTGCTAACTAGATTTCAGAACCTTTTAGAAAGTCTTTTTTGTCCTTACGTTGAAGGTATAACAGTCAAAATACTGGGATAACATATTTGCTAGTTATCTGGATTCATTCTTTGTTCCACCCTTAAGTTTGGTTGCATTTTTTTATTAGGTTGAATGGAAATACTGTTAGGTTCATTTGTTCGTTTGTTTTTCATTTTAAAGATTCTTTTCCCTCAATGTTCATCATCTTATTTTGTTAACTATGGTAAATATTAAAATGAATCCAAAAGTCAAAACAATACCAAAAAGGGGTGGGGGGGTCTGAGAAGCTCACTCTTTAACACCTTTTCTCCCATTTTCATTTCCATGTATAAATAGATAGATTAGTTTCCCAGGGCTTCCATAAGAAAACAACAGAAGCAGAGTGGCTAAAAACAAAGGAATTCATTTTTCATAGTTCTGCAGCCTAGAAGTCTGAAATTAGGGTGTCAGCAGGGCCACGCTCCCTTTGAACAATCAATCCAGGGAAGAATCCTTGCTTGTTTCTTCTAATTCCTGGTGTTATCTGCATTCTTGGGCTTGTGGAAGTACAACTCCAATCTTCACCTTTCTCTTTCCATGGCCTTCTTCCCTCTGTGTGTCTGTGTCCCTAAGTCTTCTTTTCCTTAAAAACAAACAAACAAAACAGAGCCTCTACTACTCTAAAAAGTTACAAAGAACTTAGGGCCTGCTGTAATCCAATATGATCATCTTAACCTGACTAAATCCACAAAGACCTTATTTTCAAATAAGATGACATTCATAGGTTTATAGTGGAGATGAATTTTGGGGGATGCTATTCAACCTCCTGATATGGGCACTATCATTAGTTTTATATTTATCATTCCTAGGTTTTGTTTTGTTAAAAAAAAATACATGTATATTTCCTATTACTCCTCCTTTTTTACACAAATGATAGCACACTCTATATACTCTATCAGGTTTTTTTCCAATAAACATTGTATGACTGTTTCTCCACTTTTGGTAAAACAGATTTCCCTCAGTTTTTCTAAATAAGAAATACAGACTTCAGTGTATAATTGTCATAGTTTATTCAATAAATCTCATGTTTATGAACATATCTTCACCCAATATCTTGCTTTCAGAAAACAATGAATAACCTGTTCCATGTGCATTTTCATCTTGTTGGAGATAAGTCTTTGTCTTTACTCCAAAAAATGAAATTGTTGAATTCACATGTAAATACACATTTTTTTAAATAGATACTAAAACATTTTCTTTCTTATCTTTTTAAAAGCTATACAAATTTATATTTCTATCGGCTATTTTTGAGTGTTATTTCTTCTCTCTGTAGCTCTTTCTCTCTATATATATGCTATTGTATACATATGATATAGAGATTATAATAAATTTATAATTTTTATTGAATTATATCCAGGTTATATCACCTTTATTATAATGTTTTAAAAATATTATGATGCTTTCAAGGATATTTTAATAAATACACCATTTTATATATAATAAATGAGAACCACAGAAAGATATGGACATTTAACTGACTATTTTAAGCAAGTAATGATTTTCTCAATTGCACAGGTCCGATATTCCTAAGTATGATTTTTTATATATATAGAAACATAAAGTAATTTTTCATTTTTACGATTTTTAATTTTTCTGTCTTTTCCCATATACTTAATTGATTTCTGGAGCCAACTTAACTTTATCCCATGTTAAAAACATTAAAACGAGCTTTTTTACTTGACTAGAAAACTAAGAAATACTAAAAAACATTAAATATAATCTAGTAGATTTTCTAGATGTTCCTATTTCCAAACTGATGCAAGGAATGTTCTTACAACAAGAATCACATAGGCAAAAACCAATGCTGTTTAGATGATTCCAATGTTTTCTATAGAAGCAAGCTTCCCATATTGATTATTGGGAAGAATTTGTTAGGGTGTAGTGAGCTTGAGTTAAACACTGACTCTAACAGGTTTTTCAGTTTTCTTGTTTTGCATGCTCTTGGAAGGAAAATAATAATTACAACAATAAGATTAAGTTGTCATTGGGGAATAGTAGTATTTTCTTTGTATATTTGTTGGTTTTTTTTTTCCTATTGTATTATTTTGTTTGTATTTAGTCCAATAGCAAAAAGAGAAGAAAACATGATGGTTGTTAGGATAGAGTGATGATATTGTTATTATTGATTGAATGTTTATAAAATGTTTGATCTCTTGCTAAGTGCAACACATACCTTAATTTTTATTTCACACAAAACTCCCATTTTGTATTCAATAAAACAGATTTAATGAAGATAAATCACTTATTACTCCCAAATTACCTAGGTAGTCATTGGTGATATCAGGCATATCACTCAGTGTTCAGTCAGAGAACCAGAAATGTATAAATCAATAGAGATTTGACCTCATACAGTATTTTCAGAGGCTTGACCATATGCTAACTGATTAAGTAGTATCTGTAAATCTCTTGTGTCTGTATTTGATGTTGGACATTGAAGTACATAGGACACAGGCAGCAGAGAAGGAGAGATAGATGTCAGGTGGGTGAGAGCAAGTAGTTAAATGGAACCCAAAAGCACAAGCTTTAGCACACAAGTGCAGGCTAAATGCTAGGTCAGTTGTTACTGCCTGTGAAGCTCAGTGGTATGGGTGTTGCATAAGCCATACCTAACACACACACCTGATGTAGGAGTTTATGAAGCTAAAAGAGGAACAAAAGGAAGGTGACGCGTTTGCAGGCTTGGCCACTAACTCAAAGTAAGGAAAGAAGTAGCAAATGAGTAAGAAAGTGTGGGAGCTATAGAATGGCTGCTGCTTCACTTTCACCATCTGAATCTCTCCCAACAGTCTTTTCTGTGATCTATTTAGCCTGAAACATACAGAAAAGGAAATAATAAAAAACGTATTTCAGTGTAGCTAAACTGACACATTACACAGCTTCATCAGGATTCAATTGCAGAGTTTTCTATTTTCAAATTCTGAGTTCTCAAGTCCAGTGCTCTGTGGTTATCTATCATCACAGGAAGATTAAAGTCTTCTTTTCCATGATTTCCTACTGTAAGGGGAGGAGAAGCTGCCCATATCCAAGCAATTGAAGAAAACACGTTCTCAAAGCAATGATACCTCACAGGAGTTAGCAAATCCTAACACTGTGCTTAGCACAATTGGCTGGCTTAGGCACGCAGTAAGTTCATTTTAAATAAATGACCAGTTTGAGAAAGGTAGAGAGGAGGAGTGGAAACATAGTCATAATGGGTACATAAGCAGGGCCCAGGGTGCCAGGCTTGGTCAGCCTGAGGAACCAGGAGAATGCTGGAAAACCAAATCTCCTAAAATCATTGTGTAAAGCCTGGTGATTCAGCTTCTGGGTTTTCACATGACACTTGTAATCTAGTAAATAAATATTCTTTTTTAAAAAAATTGTTTCCACTGTTTCTTCCTAAATCTTTATATTAACAGGGCTATTTACCAAGTATTTTGTGGATTTAGTTTTTTCTGTATTATGCACGAAAATATTTTATTGTTTCCTGCTATTATCCACATGTACAGATTTTAAAACTACTCAGATTGGTTAAGAAAGTACTTATAGGCCGGGCGCGGTGGCTCAAGCCTGTAATCCCAGCACTTTGGGAGGCCGAGGCGGGTGGATCACGAGGTCAAGAGTTCGAGACCATCCTGGTCAACATGGTGAAACCCCGTCTCTACTAAAAATACAAAAAATTAGCTGGGCACGGTGGCGTGTGCCTGTAATCCCAGCTACTCAGGAGGCTGAGGCAGGAGAATTGCCTGAACCCAGGAGGCGGAGGTTGCGGTGAGCCGAGATCGCGCCATTGCACTCCAGCCTGGGTAACGAGAGCGAAACTCCGTCTCAAAAAAAAAAAAAAAAGAAAGAAAAAGAAAAGAAAGAAAGTACTTATATTCAGTAAACAGCCTGAACTCCAGCAAATTCCCCTAAAGCTATCGTTTTGATAGCAATTAAAAGTATTTTCTGAAAAAATTTGAATGAACTATTATCTTTGAAGAGTGCATTTTGATTTTTTTTAATTTTGAGTATGTGTTAGTTTTTGTTTGTTTTATTTTATTAGCAAATAATAATTGTACATATTCCTGCGGTACTAGTGATGTTTCAATATACAATGTATAGTGAGCTGATTAGGGTAATTCATATATCTTCATCTTAAACATTTATCATTTATTTGTGTTAGGGATATTCATTCTCCTCCTTCTAGTGATTTTAAAACTATATAATATATTATTGTTAACTATAGTAATCCTGAAATGATATAGAGCAATAGAACTTATTTTTTCTATCTAGATGATAGGATAGATTTGTTTAATAAATTATTAAAACCATAATTTTCTGAACTATATTTTTTAGCAAGCACTTTTTAAAAATAGGGCAAATATTTTAGTTAATTCAAGGGGATCATTAAGTGCAAATGAAAACTGATAATTCTTACTTTTTGTTGTTTTTAATGTTAGATTAGTAGTAGATTAAATTAGATGAAGTAGTAAATTAGATTAGGGTAGAGGATATGATCAATGACAATGAAATGTTCTAGCATGAATGACCATAAAGCATTATTTTATTTAGGATTTCAGTATTGATGAAGCATGAAAGCAATTTGTAACACATAGAAGTTATTTAAAAAAGAAATAGTGATAAGTGGTTGGTGAAAAATGGAAATCTATAAATTTGTAATAGGATTATTAATGAAACGAGCCTATATGTCAAGAGAATATCATATGCCCCAGTTAGAGTTCATGCAGGTGAAATGTGGGAATTCCTTTTGCAAAAAGCACAAAGAAAATAAATGTAAAGATAGTCCTTTTTTAAAACCTTAAACATCATACAGCATTCTATTCACCAGCCTTTGAAGTTTCCTGTTTTTTCATTGATTATTCAGTGTAATTATAAGCATGCATTCCAACAAGGTCACCTAGGCCATAACTGCACATAGAGAGCTCGAGCTCAGTTTTGGGGCCTCACTCCACAATGGAAATAAGTGCAGTTCCTTAGAAAAATCATTCTTGAACCAATTAACATTTCCTATTCTTTCCTTTGTGATGCAAATTGCCATTAAAAAGCAGTGTAAAATTTTGCTGCACATTACTTAATTAATTGGGAAAGTTTATACTATAACTTTAAGATGTGGCGGGATTGCCATTATAAACATTTCCAGCAATCTGAATTGCACCTTCAACATGTCTCCACAAATGAAACACATAAACCAGTTATAACTGCCAAGGCGCCTCATATAGTTAATATGTAAATATTCTGTGTATAGAATAATGGCATGAATATTCATAAACACACATATGTGCACACATATACTACACAACACCTCTAGTGGCCAACCTTGTGGTCCTACCTCTTCATTCACCAAGAACTTAAGGATTTTCTCACTTCAACTGTTGTCATTATTCTGGTTAATATCAAACTCCATGCAGGCTGCCTGCTTACTACTGGGGCTTTAACTTTATATAAGAAATTGAATCCCTTCCCACTCCTTAAATTTCATTATTTCCTGTAATGTTTTATCCCCTGAATTCTCACTTTACCTACAGCCTAAATCATATATTCAATAACATATGCTACTATCACCAGCATCATTTATTCTCTGAGTCGTTTTTACCTAACATTGACTCCCTAACTAACTCCCATCTTCTTTGAGATCATTCTCCTCACCCTGTACAATGTACTGGATTTGCTGGTGGAAAAAAGAATACTATACGGTAAACTTATTGCTACCATTTCAAATACATGTTGCCAAATACTGACAAATCTAATTGTTTCATATCTTTTATCTTATTTTATCTCTCAGCTTCATTCTACATGCATGGTTAATCTTTTTTTTTTTTTTTCTGGAAACGTTTTCTTTTTCTCCATGGCAGACACATTTTGGTGTTCTTCCTACTATACTGGCTTTTACCCCTCAGACATCTTTGCTAACTCCTCATCCACCACTCTGGCTATAAATGTACAAAAGCTCTTAAGTATTTTTCTGGATTTTCCTCTATTTTCTATCTCCATTCATCTTGTTTATTTATTTATTCACTTGTTTATATAGCTTCAAATTCAATGATGTTGTGGGTGTTTTTGATATGGAAGATAATATTGTCCCCAGTTATTCACTGACCTTTCTTGTAAGAAGATCATGGCCCTCCCAAAACATTGGGGTTATCAAGACTTGCTCTAACCAATGGAGGGTGATCAGACACGATATGTGCCATGTTTAAATCATCTAATTAGAAGTTTTAAAGCCTCCATTTGCTTCCACAAATCTATTTTCTTTTTCTTTTCTCCTTTTCCATGAGAATGTCTTCCCTCAGAGGGAAGTACTTCTGCAGCCTGCATTCAAAACTAAAGAAGACAGGTGGCATAATTATATTCGATCTTCAGCTGACAAGTAATTGAGCAAGAAATAAAATTTTACATTTGTATGCCACAGAGATCTGGAGTTACAAGCTCCCCTATTTATAATTTTCCAAAAAATTGCACTTAGAATACAATTCAAACTACTTACTTTTCCTTAAAAAAAAGTCCTCTATCAACTGATACTTGCCTAATTATCTGACCTCTTCTACTATTTTGCTTGCTTCTCTCAGGATGTTCAGGCCTCTTGATATTTTTTCTCACTTTCTGCATGGAAAATGCACAATCTATTACCTCTGTTTGGAGCAGTCTGTTCTGATTTTTGAACATCTTACCCCTTTTTTCTTTCCTTTAGGTCTTAGAATGGATGACATTTGAAATAGACTGTTAAAACGATTTAAACCCCTTAATTTTTCACCTACTTTTACATACTCTTATTTTTTTTTTTTTAAGACATAATCTCACTCTGTCACCAGGCTGGAGTACAGTGGCAGGATCTCCACTACTGCAGCCTCCACCTACCAGGTTCAAGCGATTCTCCCAAGTAGCTGGGACTACAGGTGCGCGCCACCATACCCAACTAATTTTTGTATTTTTAGTAGAAATGGGGTTTCACCATGTTGGCCAGGATGGTTTCGATCTCTTGACCTCATGATCCGCCTGCCTTTGCCTCCCAAAGTGCACCACTGTGCCCGGCCTTTACATACTCTTTGGTAGTACCCTTCCATACTGATTCTGGCCTTGTCCATGTGACTTGCTTTAGCCAATGAGACAATAACAAATGTTACCCAAGCAGAAGTTACCAATTACTTATTGCAACTCTCTTTCATTGGTGGATGTTAGAACCATTCCACCCTGTCTAAGCAAGATCAACATAGCTTATTGGATGATGAGAGGGATATGGCCCTGACATCTTTTGGCAAAACAGCCTGCTGATCTCCAAATATGTGACAGACACTTACCAATGTCACCCATACTCCAGCCAACTTTATTGCTGATTGAAGACACATGAAAAATCTTAAAGCAGAAAAACGAGGCAGACATTCCAAGGAGTTCAAGGATAAACAGATGGTTGTTATTTCAATTCAGGAAGCTTTAGGGTGTTATTAGACAGCAGAAACTAACAATCACATCACAGTCATTCCATTACCATCCCAAACAGAGATACCTCTTCAGCACTTTTTAACGTATCATCCTATTGTAAATTATTTGCTTAGCATTTGTGACCTTCTGATTTTGTTTTTCTTTCTGCATTCTCACCACCGTGTTGTAAGCTCTTAGAGAGCACGATATTACCTATTTTCTTCACTCTTATCTACCCAGCACCTAGAGCAGTTTTTTATAAAGAGTAGGGATTTAACTAATATTTTTTGAAATAATAAAGAAGGGAATAAAGCATGTATTTGTAATCATAAGTGTACTATCAACATCATTCTTTAATACAGTCACCCGTTCTTTATTAATTCTCTCTGGAATAATTTTGAATCTTTGTCAGACACAATTTCAGTTGTTTGACAAATATTTTTCTTATTCTTTTACAAAGGAATTTATTTTTTTTAGCCAAATACCACCAAGTAGTCGAAACTGCACTTCTGTAAATTTATGGCATCTCAAGCCTCTGCAGAAAGAATATGACTAAATAAATTTAAGCAGTACAAGGTAGTATGGTGGCATTTGCTATCAACTTTATGGACATATATGTATTTATAACTTTTTAAAATCTTTTCAGTATTTTCTGAGAAGTCACTATTCTCATCTGATGGTTGGGTACAAGTCAACATCAATTTTGGAATCCTCTTTAAACTTCCTCCTCTCACTAATGTAGGACTACAGAAAATTCAATGAGATATTATTCCGTTTTCTGCCTACCTTGTCTTACTTTGCTTTACACAATTTTTATGGAGCCATGCTGGGTTGTGCAGAAATTCTGTGAAATTTTCTAAGGTCCTTTCACTTTACAGAGACCCAATAGCAGTTTCTAATCGTGTGTTCTAGTGATGCTTGTGCAAGCAAAAGCTTTAGAACCATGCCATTATCCTGGCAAAATCTGCAACAAATTTCAATTTCCTCTCAGTCTCAGTTTTGGTTATTCCTTTCCAAGCTTAGTCCCATGGGTAAAGCCCTGCTTAGGATTAAGTTTCCTTGTATAACCCTTTACTTTTTTTCTATAACATTCCCTTTTCTTCTCTAGTCCAAGGTGAAAGGTACATTCTCTTCTTATCATCTAAATCTTTGCAGATGAACACCAATTGTATTCAAAGCACCATTCTTACTTTTAATGTGTGTGTACATATCAAAGGTGAAAATAAATGTCAAGTAAAGGAACTTTCCCTGATAGAATATTGTTAACCAATTCAGCCACTCCAAATATTAGGGCAGGCTTATCCCTTAACACATTACCCATTCTAAATAAATGTCCCTCACTACCAAGTCTTTCTGAAAACTATAGCTATGTGTATTGGAAAACACAGCTACTCTCAGTATTTCTGAAAGTACAATGTGTGACCCATCTGCAACAGAATCGCCTGAGTATTTGCTAAGAATGTATCTTGATTCACATCTCATAACTACTTCATGAGAATCACAAAGATTAGGAAGAAGGCATTTGATTCTTATGTGCCTTAAAAATAAATACATTTAAGATGTACACCTGAACCCAGGTGGCGGAGGTTGCGGTGAGCCGAGATCGCGCCATTGCACTCCAGCCTGGGTAACAAGAGTGAAACTCCGTCTCAAAAAAAAAAAAAAAAAAAAAAGAAAAGAAAAGAAAAAAGATGTACACAAGAACAAGAACAAGTGCTTAAATGGGTTTATATAATGCAACCAACCTACTGAAACTTACACATCTATTTCATCTTGTTTTTATGTGGTAGCAGTAATCCACTTCTATCCTCTCCTTCAGGATAGACTAATCTCTTATCCTAACGGAAATGCTATTCACTTGTCTAGAATGCAATAACCAAAGAGTACAGATATGTCATGAATCCTTTCAGAAATTAGCCAGACATTAGAGCATAATATCAGATTGAAGTTGTTCCAAGAAATTTGGAAATTTTAGACACTATTGGTTACATCTAAATAATTCAGTTTGGCTAATATTAGAGTTATTATTATTAGCCTACTTGGTTAGCTTCAAGACGCTGACCTTGGTTTACTTCACAGGACTTTGTATTTTAGAAAGAGGTCTAATTCATAAACTTATTCTGAACAAGCCTGTGTCTGAAGTCACCTTTAAAGTAGTTAAATAACTATTCACTTTCTTAAAGCCTTAGGTCAATTAATCTATGAAGATTACTAAATGGTTAATATTTAAAAATGAACTTTTAAAACATTTCTACACAATAATAAACTTTTAAGCATCATACATTGAGAAAAATATGTTTTTCATTTTGGTTAATTCAATTCTAAGTATTTTATGTTTGCCTGGTATAAAATAATCCAGACATTGTTCAATAATGCCATTAATCACAAGATATTCCCAATATAATTACTTTTTTAATGTCAGTTAGGAATGAATATGTACATTCAAAAATACTCTGAGCCATTTACATTAAACATCATTTCATTTCTGAAATTGTCTTAAATGTGCAAAACTCAGTTAAAAGACTGAGAAAAACAGACCTCATAGCAATCATGAAAATGCATATATTGAGTTTCACGATATTAATTACTGCCGATAAAGCTTCTAGTCTAAAGGCAAGTAGCACAAGCAATTAAGAAATGGGTTCTAGATTCAGATTTTCTGGTTACAGACTTCAGCCATTTCATACTATTGTCAAAAAAATAAAGTCTCATTTTCCTAACATTGATGGTTTGATAAGAAAATGAGCTATTAATATAATATGCAATTCATTCTCATTAGACGATATTTTTTTATTAAAGCATAGAACTTTTCCTTGTATATTCCAAGGTAGTTATATATATTTTTAAACGTGGACTCTTCTACATCTGACATTGTTTGTGTGTCACACACATTGCTGAGCTTCAGTTTTAGTGACCATGTTCCTTTCTTTGATATAATAAGTAACCACATTTGATGGAGTTATAAATATTTTTCCAAGGTCTGAAGAGCATCATAAATCTGGAACATCCAAGTTTTTAAAGGACATGATGTATTATTGTAATTAATGTTTCAATTAGAATTATTTGTGTATTTTAAAACATGTCAACAAAACCGGGCTTCTGTTTGCTTTGGTTTCCATTTTATAAGTGAATTCCTTACCAATAATCAGCATCTTTTATAAGCACATTAAGGTGAATAATCACAGCTGTGGTCACAGATCCAACAGACACAGTGAGCTGCTCCATTACCATATGATGTACATATTCAGGTGGAAAAAAATATATAAAAGGAGAAATTCATTTAGTTTCCAATCTCAAGTGAAGGGGTATTACAATAAAGAAGAGCATATGAAGGCACTATGTAACCTCAACCATTTTAATAACTACATTAAAGTAGGAGAATTACTATATCAGGTAACAAAGAAGAAAACTATGACATTCTATAGGGTGTAAAATGTCATAGTGTGTATTACAATTTGAATAAAATAATTTTTAAATGAAAATCTTAACAATGTAGACTTAATTTTGTAACCTGTGACTTAACATAAAAGAAATCCTATTTTTCATTTCCTCAGGCTATTTCAACTAACTTCTTCTAATTAACCAGCCAGATTGGTTTCCCAAATTCAAATGTCTACCTATTCTAATAGAATCTATAGAGTAATGTAATTACATAATCCATCCATTAAATATGAGAAAGATAGTACAGTTAAAATGTCACAGAATCAAGGCTATCTTAATGAGAAATAGTCTCTGCTGTAATCTTTTTCTTTCCCAAAAAGAAATGAAGGTACAATTCCCTGCATGTGTGTAATGTTTATATTAAGCTTTTAGAAAGAAAAGTCTCAAGAACCATTTCAAAATAAAAAGTGCTTTATATTTATGACCTCATGCAAATTTCCTCATTTTTCAAGGCCTCAGTTTCCTTATCCATAAAGTAAGAAATAGAGGCAAAATTGCACCCTCACTGTGTCAATAACCAAGGATTTTGTGAGTCCCCCAAATCAACTTTTTTAAAGTAAGATAACGATATAGTAGTGTTTAGCCACATGCGGTGGTTCATACCTTTAATCCCAGCACTCTGGGAGGCTGACTAGGGCAGATCACTCGAGGTCTGGAATTCAAGACCATCCTGGCCAACACAGCAAAACCCAGTCTGTACAAAAAATACAAAAAAAAAAAAACAGATGGGCAAGGTTGTCCATGCCTGTTGTCCCAGCCACTGAGGAGGCTGAGGTGAGAGAATCACTTGTACCCAGGAGGTGGAGGTTGCGGTGAGCTGAGATGGCACCAATGCATTCCAGCCTGGGCAACAGAGTGAGATTCTGTCTCAAAAGAATTAAAAGAAGGAAAGAAAAGAAAATAATAAATATGATATAGTGACACTTAGAAATGTATTAGATTGCAGCAATTATAATATCAGATTTATTTACACTGGAAGCTAAGCATTTAATTGAGAAGTCTTTTATAAGGAAAAGGTAGAAACTGCAATTCAGTAAATTAAAATTTCACCCCGATATACCTTGAACAACTCTTCTTTTGTCTACCTCAGAAAGCATACATTCCTGGAAAAGGATGTGTTTCAGAAGCAGGGAGAAAGCAAAAAGGAGAGGATCAGTCTGGAGCACATTATAATTATTTTGTTAGAGTTTTCACTAGCATTATAGATACTCACCTAGAATAGAGAACGGGAATGAGAAAGAAAAATAAATCAACATTTTATCTGTAACACATGCAAATATAACCCTTTGCACAGAAAAATAAATGTATTCTTTCCATTGTCAGTGGATGCAACATGAAACAATTTTCTGGAAACTCTAAATCAAATGGACAATCTAAAGATAAGGACATACATATTAAACAACATGTGGCGTACATTCATCCAACAAATATATTTTAGTATTTAATTTATCTGCCACTTGAGATGTGTCAGTGGGGAAAAAAAAACCATCAAAGATCCTAGCCCTTGTAAGGATATGCATTCTAGTAAATAGTAGATACAGGAGATAAATAATGTAATATGTTGAAAGCAATAGGTGTTTTGGGAATATTTAAAAAGATAATAAGAGAAGATGAGAAAAGGGGTATTAAAAATATCTGCTTGCAAACTACTGTTCAGTCACATTCAGCTATATGTAGTATGGAATAGTCAGGGAGGTTAAACTAATCCAATGTTTTAAAATAAATATTTGAAACCAAGAGAGAAAGAAGATCTTAGAACGTAAGCAAGACAATGACTATTAAGACTGACTATAGCATTAACCCTAGTAAGCAAGAGAAAAAAAAATCATCAAAATGTTGAAGAGGAGTTGAAAAAGAAATGCTACGTAGGATAATGTATGTTTGGGGCATCATGGAATGGCATAAACAAGGGAATAAGAGGAAATACATTCACTCTAAACCTGGGTCCTTACATTGATGTGGTGGTAGAGTGCACTGGATGGAATGAAAATTATGGGGAGGTTTTCAGATATTGATGATATATAAAGTAGTAAAGGTTTTTGTCAAGAAAGTAAAATTGTTGGCATTTCAAAGACATAAAACACAAATTAAAGAATATATTATCATAAATCTTCGCGTATTTCATTAGGATAAAAAATATTATTTCAATCACATCAAATTAAATTCAGGATGTGCTGTAACTATTTTGTATTTCATTTGATAGTTAACACCCATCACCAAAATGGCACTGGAGATTTGCATTTCTTTTCCTTACTTATATTGGCTCAGTTCACTTGCTTGTCATGGAAATGCTTTCAAGTAGGTGACCAAATTCATATTTTGCTGATAAGAAAACAATGGCACAAATAAATGAAATGATTTCCTGGTAGAAAGAGGTTCCAGGACTCAAACTAAGCTACTCACTTTTGCTTGCCAGTGTATTAGAGTAAAAAGCACACCTCCTCCCTAAGAGGAGGTCACATCTCTGTATCACTCAGTGAGTAGAGCAAGAGACACAGGAAAAATTAATTTTAATGTCAAATAAAATGAATTTTGCTCTTTAAATTATTTAAACTATTATTGACAATATTATTTTACAAAACATAACAATAATATGCAAAATTTAGCGACACAAAAAATAAATACGTAAAAAAATTGACAACTTGAGGGAGTAAAGTTGTGAAAATCGTTTTGTTTGTTATTTTAGAGAAAGAAGGAGAAGCTTTCTCAGGTGTTGAAATTGAATTTTGATTAATTACATTTTTACCCATCTCCAGAAATTATAAAATGCATTTTTTCATGTAGTAAAGATGTCAATGACTATTTTCCTAAAAGATTCAATGGTGTACAACCTTGCAGAATCTTGATGCTTTCCCTCAATATAATGCAATATATCATTTTGCAATTTTACTATATGAATATCCTTCAGTATCACTTTTACTCTTTGTAGTATACTAAATTGAGGTGAAACCAGTTTATTTTGAAGCCACAGTTAGTTTTAATTTAAAACAATAAGACATTAATATTAGATCTTTTGAACAAAATGCAATTTAACCTTAGTGTCATATTTTCAAACACACTAAATTTTCTGAGCTAGAATTAATATAACTAAATATGTTTATTCAGCCCAATAATTTTAAATGGGGGGGAAAAAAGCATTTTTTAGTGCATCTCAAGAAAATGCTAAAATCATCAGTGACAAGGTTAACATTCCAGCGCACTCAATCTGTCTTTTGAATATGCATTGTCAGACTAGCCCTAGATACCACCAAAATATGTCTTCCTAACAGTAAATCATCATCATGATTGCCATTATTGATCTGTAGAGTCAGTAACCGAATCTCTCCATGAGATTCAACACCATCTATCTTGATATTATATAGCCCCATCCTCCTGCCTAAACTCATTAAACTGTCATCTGTGGGTTTACATCACTTTTATTTGAGGGCCCTAGTGAAACTTTGCACTTTACTTGGTTTCTAAAACAGTTCTAAGACCAAATTGTCTCATCAGGAAAATTCCATTGTTTCTTGTTAACATCTGTTGTTTCCTGTTACTTCTGTTTCCAAAAAAATGAAGATGGTAATAACTATAAATGGGGAGGTAGGTTGAGAATGAATCAAGATGGCAGAATACAAGGCTCCACCTATCATCCCCTGCAAGGACACTAATTTAATAACTATCTACACACAAAAAAGCCATAATAACCAAAAATCAGGTAAGCATTCACAATACCTGGCTTTTACTTTGTATCACAGAAAGAGGCACTGAAGATGTAGAGAAAACAGTCTTGAATCACTGATACCATCCTTTCCCCACACACCAGCAGAAGTTTTCTTCAGAGAGTGTTTCTGTGCCCTAGGAAGAGGGAGAGCCAGCAATTTTGAGGCACTGAACTCCAAGCTGCCCTTGTTTATAGAAGAAAACAAAACTAGATTGAATTCAGTTGATGCCTGTCCACAGAGGGTGCATTTAAACCAGTCCTAGCCAGAGGAGAACGACTGATCCCAGAGGTCAGAATTTCCAAAGGCTGAAGTGTTCTGTGGCTCCAAATAAACTTGAAAGGGAGTCTAGGCTGCAAGAATTGCAACACCTAGGCAAGTCATGTCCTAGCGCTGAGCTGGGCCTAGAGATAGTGGACTGTGGTGGCATGTAACCTAATGAGACACCAGTAAGGATAGTTAAGGCAGTATGACATCACCTGTAACCCAGGCTGCACAGCTCATGGCTCCAAAAGAGAGTCCTTCATTTTGATTGAGGAGAGGAGACAATATAGGGGGGAGAACTTTGTCTTACCTCTTAGATTCCAGTCCAGCTACAACAGGATAGGTCACCAAAGTTATGAGGCCCCTTCCAAGTCACTAACTCTCAGACATTTCTAGACACACACAGGGTCAGAAGGGAACCCCCTATGTTAAAGGGAATGACTCACTTCTGACAAGATTCAACACCTGCTAATTGAGGAGCCCTTGGACACCGAATAACCAGCAGCAATACCCAGGTACTATACTACATTGAGGGCCACTGATGAGATGCTGAGGCTTGCTGGCCTCAGGTGAAACTCAGCACATTCCCAGCAGTGGTAGCTACAAGGTGAGACTGCTTCTGCTTGAGAAAAGCAGAGGATAAAGTATAGGAGACTTTGTCTTGCACCTTAGGCACCAGCTTAGCCAAAGAGGGGTAGAGCACCAAGGAGGTTCCTGGGGCCCCCAGTTCCAGTAGATGGCTCTTGGAAGGCATTGCTAGACCGTCCCTGGGCTAGAGAAGACCCCACTCCCATGAAGGGTAAGGCTCAGACCAGGTAGCATTCACCACAAGCTGACTGAACAGCCTTAGGGCCTTACAGATACATTGGAGGTAGTACGGCAGGACTCCCTAGGGGTGTTATGTGTTAGTAGCCATAGGGTGCAACGTCTTGCCTTTAGAAAGGGGAGGGAAGAGTGGGAAGGACTGTGTCTTGTGGTTTGAGTGCAAACTCAGCCACAGTGCAGTAAAACCCAAGGAGGAATTCTAAGGTTTTTGACTCTAGTCTCTGGCTCCCGAACTGAACCTCTGGACCTTCCCAGGGCCTGGGGGAATTCACTGCCCTGAAGGAAAGGACATAGGTCTGGATGGCTACAATGCTGATTGTAGAGACCCAGAGCTTTGAGGGGACATAGGTGAGACCAGGGAGTGGTAACAGCAGACCTTGGGTAGACTTCCAAACTCATTGTATGAGGCAAATACATTACCCTTATACCAAAACCAGACAAAGGTATACATGAAAAAAAGAAAGGAAGGAAACCTCAGGCAAATATCCCTGATAAATAGAGATGCAAAATTCCTTAACAAAATATAAGCCGACCAAATTCAATAATAAATTTTAAAAGTCATTTATCATGACCATGTGGGATTAATCTCTGGAACGCAAAGATGGTTCAAAAATACACAAATCAATCAGTGTGATACTTCATATCAACAGAATGAAGAAAAACACCCATATGATCATTTCAGTTGATGCTGAAAAGCATTTGATAAAATTCAACATCTCTTCATTATCAAAACCCTCAAAAAGCTGAGTATTAAAGGAACATAACTCATCATAATAAAAGCCATGTATGTCAGACCCACAGCTGTCATATAGAATAGTATCATACTGAATGGGGAAAAAGTAAAAGCCTTTCCTCTAAGATCTGATAAGAATGCACACTTTCACCACTGTTTTTCAGCATAGTACTGGAAGCCCTAGCTAGAGGAATCAGACACGAGAAAGAAATAAAGAGGATGCAAATTAAAATGAAAAAAGTCAAATCATCCTTGTTTGCAAATAATATGATCTTATATTTGGAGAAACTGAAAGACTCCACTAAAAAACTATTCAAACTAATAAACAGGTTCAGTAAAATTGCAAGATACAAAATCAACATAAAAAATCAGAAGCATTTCTATATACCAACAGTGAACAACGTAAAAAAAGAAATAAAATATAATCCCATTTACAATAGCCACATATAAAAATCAATACCTATGAATTAAATTAACAAAGAAGTGAAATATCTATATAATGAAAACTGTAGAACACTGATGAAACAAATTGAGGAGGACACAGAAATATGGAAAGATATTTCATGTTCATGGGTTGAAATAATCACTGTTATTAAAATGTCTATATTACAAAAAGTAATCTACAGATTCAGTGCAATCCATGTAAAAGTGCCAGTGACATTATTCACAAAATAGAAAAAAATATATATTAAAATTTATATGAAACTACAAAAGACCTAGAATAACCAAAGCTATCCTAAGCCAGAAAAATAGACAAATCACATTACCTCATTTCAGATTATACTACATAGTTACAGTAACAAAACAGCATGGTACTGGCATAAAGACACACACACACACACACACACACACACACACACACACACAATGGGGCAGAATGGAGAACCGGAAACTAATTTACCCGCATACAGTGAACTCATTTTCAATGAAGTTTCAAGAACATACACTGGAGAAGACATTGTCTTCAATAAAAGAGGAAAACTTGGAAATTCATATGAAGAAGAATGAAACTAGGTCTGTGTCTCTCACTATTTACAAAAATTAAATCAAAATGGATTAGGGAATTGAATCTAAGTCCTCAAACTATGAAATTACTACAAGAAAACATGGGGAAAGCTCTCAAGCGCATTGGTCTGCAAGAATATTTGAGTAACACCCACAAGCACAGGCAACCAAAGCAAATATAGACAAATGGAGTCATAGCAAGTTAAAAAGTTTCTACAAAGCAAAAACACAATCAACAAAGTGAAGAGATAACCCACAGAAGTTGGGGGAAATATCTGCAAACTACCTGTCTGACAAGCTATTAATAACCAGAATATATAAGGAATTAAAACAACTCAGTAGGAAAAAGTCTAAGACTCTGATTGAAAGATGGGCAAAAGATTTGCATAGATATTTCTCAAGAGAAGACATCCGAGTGGTAAATGAGCATATGAAAAGGTGCTTAACATTACTGATCATGCAACAGAAATGCAAATAAAAATACAATGAGATATGAAATAAACCAGACATGACATTGCCCTTAGTAGAACTCTAAACATTTTGATTTAAATCACCTTGCACCAACCTCTAAAAAATCTTAAATTTTATCAAAAGTTTTCTGTATAGATTGGATATTAAGGAATTATTATACATTTTTAGGTATGTGTGATGATGGCATTACATTCACATATGAAAATGTGAAAGGCCATAAAGTTCGAGATATTTTTTGAAACATTTTGTCACCAAAAGAAAACACATGTGAGGAAACAAAGAAGATATTACAAAAATAACGAACAAGTTTAGAAGAATGTTGACCATTTTTTTTAATTTGTATGATGTACATTTGGAAGTTTATTATAACATTCTCCTCTGTGCAGAATCATTCAATTTTTCATAACAAAATATAATCATGAAAGTGTTCACCTTTATCAATGGATCTGGATTGATACATTACATCATTATGTTTTCTGAGAGAAGCTGACCATCAGCAGGACTGAATAAAAAGACATGAATTTTACTTTTTGGTACTTGTCTCAAAGACCCAAAATCTACCTTAAAATTATATACTTTTTCTTCTACAACAGAGATACTTACTTTGTAGGGAGGATATATAATTTTGTGCAGTCTTTCATAATTCCTCCCTCCCTCTTTTTTTCACCTCTTCAATATATCTTATTCTGCTTGCATTCAGAAATTGCAACTTGAAAAGTAAGCTTGTCTGGAAATTGAAAACCTGTAGTAAATGTGTTAACACAAATAGTTAAAAGATGGAGGGAGTTCTTGTTGCAATGTATCATGGGAATTTTGAATTAGTTTATTAGGTTCTGAATTATGAATGAGTTTATTCATTAGTTCATATGAATTATGAATGAGTTTATTCTTCAGTTCAGAAATTCACTGAAATACTCAGTGGGAATAAAAGAAGAATCCAACTCAATGAACTAATAGCTCACAAATAGCCTCAGCTTATTACTTTTTAAGTTTCAGCATCTCTGATAGCTGATTTGCACATTTCTCATTCTAGTTCAGGAAAATATTAAGTAAAGGCTAACGAATCTAAAGAAAATAGGACAAAACAATAATAAAAATGTGCTAAGTA
This sequence comes from Saguinus oedipus, assembly GCA_031835075.1. Taxonomy (NCBI): domain Eukaryota; kingdom Metazoa; phylum Chordata; class Mammalia; order Primates; family Cebidae; genus Saguinus; species Saguinus oedipus. The sequence continues at coordinate 47,176,303 of CM063186.1, read as the reverse complement.
GAAGAATATGTGCAACGAGTGTATCTACAAACGTGGGAAAGGAAAGTAAGGTTTTACCATAAGGAAGCCAAATCCAAACACATAATCTATCACCTGTGGAAGCAGCAGGCCAGGAAGTAAACCTAATCTGAAATAAAAAATTTATGAAATTCAAGTTGATGAAGCAATCGTTCAGAGTCTTACAATGACAAGGGCCACAGGAGAGAAGGCAAACAAGGTGGGAGAACTTAAGTTCATACAATTACTCAAGAACCAATCTACTTCTGGAAAGGTAAAAAGAGTAAGAAAAGACCACTTCTGCAGAGAGAGGAGTAGAATATATACTCAGGAAGTCTGAAGGGCAAAGAATTAGAAAAATCTCTAGGTAGTGTCAAGGGAAATTAAAATGGATATAGTTAGAAGGATAAGGAAGATTTAATTCAAGATTATTTCAACAGGAAAGAAAATAAAAGGCAGTGTGAACTGAACTCAGGAAGCCTGAAGGACCAAAAATAAGGAGAGTCCCTGGGTAGTGTCAAGGAAAAAATTAAACCTGACAAAGTAAAACCACTAAGGAAGATTTTATTCAAGACTATTGCAACAGGGAAGATAAAACAAAAAGCAATGTGGACTGAACTTTACTGCAGCAAAAGGCTGGAGAATTTTGAAGAGCTGAGGTGGTAGATTATAAGCAGTGTGTATTTTTAAATTAGGCTAATTCAAAGGAAATGTAATTTCAACTTTTATTTTAGATGCAGTGCATATATGTGCAGGTTTCTTGGATGGGTATATTATCGATGCTGTGTTTTAGTATTGAAGATCCTGTTATCCAGTGGCTGAGCATAGTGCCCTGTAGGTAATTTTTCAGCTCTTACCTCTCTTCTTCCTAATTTCTCCCTCTAGTTGTCTCCAGGATTCCATCATTTTGTCCACGTGTACTTGGTGTTTAGCTCCCACTTATAAGTAAGAACATGTTGTACTTGGTTTTCTGTTCCTGCATTAATTCACTTAGAATAATGACCTATTATTTAAAAAATGTAAATTCTCTTTTTTTATGACTAGAGGAAATTTAACAAGTTACTTTTAGGCTTCCATGATCAGATATAGACTGGGAGTTGAGGGCTGTATATCCCTTAAAGATTACATTTCAAAGACATGGCTCCCAGGTCCTTGAAGAGGACAATGCTAGGGTGTAAAAGCACCAAGATACATTTGAAAAAGCTTTTTATCTCAAAGAAGCATTGAAAGAAATTGCAATGACATGCTTTAAAAACGAAATGCTTTAAGAAATGAGAGTTCAGGGGCCTAGAATCAGAAAGAAGACTGTCCAAGGTTTAGTCAAGCTGAAGAGAACATTAAAACCATTTTATTTGGCATGGTTGTTGATAAGATGCAAAACTGAATATCAGAGCTATCTCTATTTATTAGTTACCTTTGAATATTTTGTAAGAAGGTACATCTATACTGTAAAGGATCCAGGGATTAAGATTAGCCTTAATTACCATAATACAATGTTCTTCCTTTTGTCACTTCTTTTATGAAGGTACATTTCCCTTCTAACCTGTAGGCAAAGGTATCAAATGGTCCTTCACCAAGGGCTTCAATAAACCTAGAAGGCCAGTTGACTGAAAGAAAATGAAAGTGCAGCATAAGAGCATATACATGTGCTCAGTATTATAGGGACTTCAGTCCTTGAGGTACAGGTCTTTCAGTCAAGGACCTCCTCTATATTTTCAGTTTGAAATTATCCAGAGAGACTAATGTGTATGAAACAAACAGAGAGAAACCAAAGGAAGTGTTTGGCCATAACGTAGAATGGATGGAGAAAGTCAGTTGCTGATAAGATATTAAAATAATAAAAGAGGTGCACTATTTCAGAGTCAAACAATATGGGAATAAAATGGTTTAATTAAAGGGCAATGAGGCACGGCAATGCAGAGTCTCCAAAGTGCTCACCAAGTCATTTTCTTCTTCCTACACACAAAGCTAAACTATTTTTTTTCTTGCCTACAACCACCATCCTGTAGAAAAGTGAGACCATGGTATCAAGTTTTGGCTGATAATATGTGGGCAGAGATGAGGCACCACTCTTCCTGGCTTATTGCCTAATTTTCTTTTTCTCTTTTTCCTGTTGAAGGCTGGGAAGATGGAAATGAGTCTGTGGAGAGCTCCATATTTTTGGAAGATGTTGGAATCACTTGATGGACTACCTATATCCTGTATCTCAGTTCTTCCAAAAGTGCCGTCCAAGATTGTTGCATGTTTAGGAAATCCATATTGGACTTAGGAAGGGCAAAACATATGCATTTGTTGTGTTAAGACACGGAGATAGTTGGCTATTTATTTTGGCAGTTTACTGAGTTCCTAGTTCTAGAGCTAAAGTGTAAAAACAAGGCTGAGAAAATAAATGTAGAATGTTGCAACGAAAATGGGAATGAATAAAATATCTAAGGGAAAGGAAAAGGACAAAAGAAACAATGCTCAAAAACAGAGCCCTGGGAATACTTCAAATCAGGAAACCAAAGGAGGATACATAGCACTAAAATAATATAATAATCTGGCTATGGAATAAGTATATAATAAAATAGTTTCATTGAAAATAGGAGAGTTAACTTTTTTTCAATGAGGGGTTAAACTGAATAAATAAGATCCAGAACTACATTGATTGAATATGTATCTGGGAGGGATTTTTAAATTTTAATTTCAATTTACCGTAAAACTTATGGTTGATGAAAGACATTTCATTCAGTGCTCTCATTTTAAAAGAGACACAGAAAAAAATAGAGAATATGATTAAAATTACCTATAAATCTTAAAAATACAGTGAGTCTTTTAATCAAGATAAACTATTATGCATGTTTGAGCAACAGAGTTTTTGAAGTGTATTACTATTTGTTGTTTTATGTTAAAGTCTGTGCCACTTAAGAAGTCAATGAAAAAGTAGACTGGATTTCTTCACTCTTATTCCAGTGAAATTATTAGAAAATTGATCGGCTCAAAGTGGCTCCGGCCGGATGTCGTGGCGCTTGCGAAGGCGAGGCCAAGAGTTCAAGGCCAACCAACCTCAGCAACCTTACAAGCTCTCAATGATTGGCAAAAAAAAAAAAAAAAAAAAAAAAGAAAATTGATCAATGCTTCATTATGTAAGAGGGAAATTTTGATTGCATTATTATTACAAAAAAGAGATGCTAGTAAAAATATATCTAAACATCCAAATAGTGGTAACACAGAGACCAGGAAATTTTAGAATTGTATACAATTGTAGACTCTGAATCTGAAATTATTTATCTAGCAGGAAACTCCAGGAAACACTCATGAATGAGCTACAGGCTGTTATTGTATTCCTGAAATTAAAAGTAAAATGCAAAGTGCAAGTCATTTTTATAAAGAGAGGAGATACCACTTTAACCAAATTTTCAAAATGTCCGTGACTCAAAAAGAAATTGCTATACTTTAACTTTATCCCTTTTCAAATGAGGCATGTGAAATTCAGACCAATAAAATGTCTTATACAAAGTCACACAGTTACAAAATTGTAACCATAATATATGTTTTCTTATCTGTAGTACTATTTTTCTATATATCATTTCCAATATTGTTACTGTTCTATGAATAACTCTAGAAACAATAAAAAATTAAATCTAATGATATACTTGTGTTTACAGAGGAGAGGCAGGGGATATTTTTCCTCATTAAGGCCGTACAGTTGTTATATTCTGTTCCTTCCACTGTAAAATGCCTGGAACCATTCTAATAAGGGTAACCTTTTATATGTTTTGGGATAGTTATTAAATCTGTCTATCAGGCAAGATATTATCAATTCTTCTCTTTCTTTACATATTATATTTTTCTTTACTTTTATATTTGCTCTCTTATGAAAGGTCTCCAAGTCTTTCTCATGTATTTTCATGTTCTATAAACATAAATTAAAGACATGGTAAATACTCTAGTAAAATGTGCATTTGTTGAAGCATTTTATATTCTTTATTGTTTACTCTTGTCGATATTTCACTTACGTAATTACTTTGGTCTCTCTAAAGTTAAAGGAACTTTAGAGAAAATGAAAGTATCCATTTAACTGAATTAAAAACTTTAACACAAATTTTTGAGATTTTTCATGAAATTTGACAGCAGTATAAGGTAGTTAAAAATAATAAGCTATGGAGCATTTATAAGCTGCTTAAAATCTTTCCAACAGTTAATTAACTGTGTGACATTAGGTATATTATTTTCCTTCTATGAGTGTCCATATACTTCTTAAAAAGGAAGTATTAGTAGAGAGACTAAAGGTTTTCAAATTAAAAATAATAGTGAATTACAAAGAATAGATTTAAATTTCCTAGAGCCCTTCCTAAAAATTGTAATTATTTGTTAAATCTTAATGTATCATTTTAAATATATATTAGCAAACTTACTCAAGATTGTTAATTTATGTTAACAGATAATACAATGTTGATTAATTAGATTTTATCATTTTATCTTTTGGATGTATCCTACATTGTCTTTTTTTCAGTTATGTTAATGTTGAAGCCCACAGATAGTTTGGATTTTCCCGATTTTATTAAGTTCTACAACCCCTGGTTCAAAGGGAATTATTGATGATCAAAATGTAAAACAAATAAAAACAGTAAAAAAAAAAAAACACACACTGGTTTTATTTAATCATGAGCTGGAAATTCAACAGCTCACCTGCTGATGTGACATTTTTCCAACACTATAATCCTCTGTCAAATTTATATTTAAAATAGTAATGGGGATGTATTTATGTTTGAACTCTGCATCTTTTCCTAGGCACCAATTTTATTTTGTATGATATTTTAAGGTACAAATTGCAGGTGTGTGTGTGTGTGTGTGTGTGTGTGTGTGAATGCTGATAATGGTGTGTGTACACCTTTAATCCTAGCATAGAGAAATGATAATTTCAACTCCAAAAAATCACTTTTACTTCCCACTGCTTTTTATTATCCCTTTTTTTGTCTAACAATTTGTCTATAAGAAGGGTTTTTTTAAAGTTTGACGAAAATTTAATCCAAATTTTTTAAAGTTTGAAAAAAAATCAAGTCTGAGGAATAAAAGTGGAAAACAACAGAAAAAATATGCACAGACAGTGCTTTACTGAGATGACATATTCACATGTTCCAAAAATCTCAGTAACTTACAGCTCTCTCTCTATTTTATTTATTTATTCATTTATTTTCACAATTTAATTTAAAATATGTTTACTAGTAGATTATGAGGAATCTCAATAAATAATTGATACTACTATGAAAATAGATATATTTTGTAGTTTGAAATATGCATAGTACAGTTTTTGGGACAAATGAGAACACTGTATTTTCTACATAAAGAGTAGTAGTCACATAAGTTAATGTCTGAATTACAATAGATACAGCACAAGATAGCACAATATGTTACAATAACAACACTGGATACAATGTACCTCTGTGCTATAAACTTGGAATTGTTTTATTGATGGCCTGACAATGTGAGCATGAGAACCTGGTTGTAATTTAATGCGAATAGTGTTTCTGCAGGCATTTTAACAGTGGAAATTTTTATTATTAGTCAAATCTAGCGTTTTGCAAGACAGGTAAACATAAAACCACCTTGACATGTTACTTCATTGTTTAGTGACCAACATATCTAAGAAATATTTTTTGAAATGCAAATAATGTTTCTGTTATTAAAGATAAAAACGAAAAATACTTGTCAAAATTACATGCAGTGAATGCTGTGTATATTACATGTGATTTTTTTAATTGTTCTGTAAGTACATGAATTTTAACAAATATAATTCTTAATACTTAAAACATAAATATTTTATTTAAATAAATGATTTCTTGAAAAACATCATTTCCTAGAGGTTTATATGAGTTTAAATATATTAAGTACATACAGAGAGCCTAATACTCAATGGAGAATTGTTTCCTTCAATTTCCCTTCTTTATTAAAGATTATTATTTACTTTATGCTATGTTTTAAAAGATAATTTAATTTACCGTCAATCTATAAATGGGTGTTAGAAATTTCCCCGCATCTTCAAGTCTAAAGCAATATTTTCATCTTAGACAATCTCCTTTAATTTCTATCTCCAAGCAAGTCTCTCCCAAATTTTAAATTATAGCTTATCTTATTTTCATTTGCTAATCTAGTCACAAATATGTGTTGAGTACATATTTCCTAATGCTGAACATTAGGAAAATGATGTCAGTAAGAAAAATATATTTTCTATCCTCGGATGCCTTATGTCCGAATGGGAAAATATGGAATAGAAACAAATAAGTAAGTAATTTAACTCCAGAGAGTGCTCTGTGCTTTGAAAATCCAAAGCAAAAATATCAGCTAACGTATGACAAGAGGAAAAGCTACTTTGGATGGATGCTGAAAGAACTCGTTGATCTTGATATGTCCTACATCTTATTGGCAAGATAGGAACATCTAAGGAAAGGATTTTCTTAACCATCTAGGTTAAAGAAGTAAACAAGGATAGTATCTTGAGATTGGAACGAGTTTGATTTGGCAAAGGAGAAAGAATTACCAGCCTATTTTTATTCTTGCCACCCTACATTCAGTTCTCCAAGCAGCAGCCTTTGTTGAAAACCCTCATCAGATGCTTTGTTTACCCAGTGAAAGGACTTGAGTAGCTTCTTTTGAAACATACAGTAAATTCCAAATGATTTACCAGAGCCTGCAAAGCCAAGTCACGCTCAATCTTGTCTTTCTGACTTCATCTTCCATTAGTATTTTTCTCATTCAACAAGCTTCACCAATACTGATTTCATGGTAAAGGGTAGAACATTAACACACAAGTAACTTTATCAGTTTGCGATTGATGACAGTTTGAAGACTAAGATGCATTGGTGAAGGTGATAAGTTGTATCCTAGACTTGGAAGGTAATCATACTTGATATTCTTTAGAGTTGTGGTAAAAGAGAAAGAAAAAGCAAGAATGTGCCCAAGGTTTTGGTCTGAGAAATTAAGTAAGAAAAGCAATGTGACTGAGTATTAGGTAGGCTAAGTTGAATTTATTATTTCTCATGCAACCCCTCCCAATCTGGTCCTTTGCTCTGTTACCTGGCAAGTCATTCATTTGAAGCTTTTCAGACTCTATTACCTTCACTCTTCATCTCTAACTAATAATCAGATCTAGGTGATTATAAAATCTTAATATTTTGTGTCAGATCTCTACCAGGCATCTACTAAGAACTAGGTTAGGGTTAGGGTTTGGGTTAGGATTAGGGTTAGGTTAGAGTTCATATGATATATATATACTTGGCAATGATATTTCATCATTCTCTCTTGAAATATTCCTAAAATGCAAATCCAATTGTCTCATGCTCTGCGGAAAGTCCTTTTAGACTTTGTATTACCTTAAAAATCAAATCTAATCTTAGTAGAAAGGGATATATGTATATCTCCATCATAAGGTTTCTGCTTCTATCACCAATGTCATCTTGTACTGTGTTCTTTTTAGGACTTCCAGCTTTAGCTATTCTTAAATAATTATGAACTCTGAAAATAAATGTTTCATAATTTTATCTTTTCTTTTATTCCTCCTTTAATGTATTATCTCACCATCGGACAACTGTTCACATTTAAAGACTAATTTCAAGGGCATTATTCTAATGAAATTTACCTGCTCATTGATCTAGTGCCCTTTGAGAACCTATTTGCCAAAGTATACTCTTGCTTCTCTTTAGCAATTTCCATTGCAAAAAAAAAAAAAAATTGTACGCAATTGGTGACAGATAATGTTATCAGCAAGCAGATGGGATTATGGTACAATAAGCTAGGGGTAGCTCTCATAGGTATTTAAAGATATGATCCAGAGACAAGCCAGTCTTTATGGAGATTAGCTCTATAGCTAGTTCTGGGTTCAACTCACTGTGGCAAGCTTAAAAAGAGGAATTAACATCTTTTTTTCTCCTTTGCTCTATATGACCCATTTATGTTCTGAAGCTCTCTTCATATTTCTCAATATGCTCAGTTTCTTTCTCTTTTGTCATCAACTACCTCATAGCCTTGATATGCAAAAAAGTCAATATGTCCTTCTCTAGTCCCAATGCTTTTGCATAACTGAAAATCATATCGTTTTTAAGTTTTGAGAAAGATACTGTGAAGAATCCTGCTAATCTTGATATGATGCATGTTTCAGTATCTAAACATGTTACAAAGAAGTTTCTGGATTTGCTGTGTTCATTGCTTACACTGGATATATAGCCACATGGTATACACAAAGAGGCTTCCTAGGAAACAAGGGATATAAATATCTATCACAAATATGAATGTAAGTCAAAATACACATTCTTCATAAGGAATAATGAGATGAGAACTAGTCCAAAATATATCATCCTCCATAATGCACACTATTATTTATCTGATGAAATATCACTTTTTAAAATGTTGGGTTTTATATGTGATCTAACTATTATACATAAATATCATCATCATATTCATACTCATAACAGTGTAATCAGCGATATAACCTATTATTAAATATACAGATGAGGATACAAAACCTCTTTCAAGGTGCTTACTAATTTCAGAGTCTACAATTCCAAGCTGTGTTCATTTACTTCCTGGTTCAGTCACAATTCTATTATTTTTTATTTTCTCTAATCCTTGTGGATCATATAACCACCACTGATATCAATTAACTACAATATGTTTTTGAAATGGCATCAGAATAATAAATCCCATTTATAAAAAGAAATTTTAAAATATGAATGACAGGACATTGGTTGCTGATTGAATTATTCATTGCTGCATGCTAAAAAAAAATCACAAAAGGTACTGACCTGAAAGAACAACAATTATTTTGTTTCTGTATCTATTGCTTGGGCAGGGCCTATGAATGGTTTAGTAGAGAGCTCGCATTTGATTCAAGAGGTTTATTTCAAGCCATTAATTTCAGAACTGGAGACCTAACAAAAAGGTTGACTTACATAGGTGGCAATTTGGTACTAGCTATCAGTTGGAATCTCAGCTTTACTGTCAGGCAAAATGCATGCATACATCTTTTCCATGGAGTCTCCCTGCTTTGCCTGTTTGAACATTCTCACAGCACGGTGTCTCTTCTTCTACAGCAAACATCTCAAAATATCATAGTGGATGATTATGGCATTTTTATGTTATATATATTGAAGCAGTCACAAAAAGCCATTGAGTTTCAAAGGGAGAAGGCAAAGACCCTATCATAGGTTGCACTGTAGAAAGAACATATGGAATGGAGATACTGCTGCGATCATCATTGAAAATTGCAATACTCCACAAAAACTTTGATTACATACCCCTCACTCCAAAGTATATCATTTTACCCTTATAATTTCTGGCTTCCGTTCTAAAGCAATCAATCACTTGTTAGAGAGAATGGATTTGACTGACTGCTAAATCACGTGACAAATAATAATTTCTTCATTTGTTTCCTCATTTGTGGCTGATATGAAATGGCATGCTGGAAGAGGTTCAATTTATTTCTGGTATAAATCATGCACAATGTAATAATCATCAGTCATGAAATATTTTGGCATTTTACCTTTATGCCAAAGGAAATCTATATTCTACATTATTAAGAATTATTTGCAGCCCTGTTTACTCAAATAACTATACCTGCTAATATTCTCTTGTTTAGCAGAGTCCCAAACCAACTAACCAACTTATTTATAACAGTCCTCAGCATACGTAATGCAACTCAGATAATAAAAAGGAGTAATGTGCTTTTCCAACTTCAGAGAAACATGACTGACAGTAGCTTCTCTATTCTAATTCAACTGATGGCCTTCCAGAAATGTCTATGCTACTAAATGGCAAGGTCTTTACACATCCTGAGTTCAAATTTTTATAAAACAAGAGGCATTTAGGTATTATCATCATTCTAAGCCTCTTCTGTAGACTGTATGTACATGTGAATTGAATGCTTTGGTGTGATCATGGAGGGGAAGGGTAGTTCATGCGGTATGAAGTTTAATCACTGAGGCAGATGGAGCGATAGCTATTCAGTGGTGGGATGAAGCAGGAATAGGCAGTTTTTGCTACAGATGCATATGGAGAGCAGGAACAAAGGTTAACGTACCCAAAATGACATAACGAAACTTGCATTTTCAATATGTAGTTTTTTATTACATTGCGTTGCACCTCCTTTCTTTCAAGGCACATGTCTGATATATGCTCTAAGCACTATGGGTAATACAAGGTAATTCTGCACTAAGGCAATATGCACTAATAAATTACAGCATAAAGAAACCAACAACTAGGTGATTATTGTAAACAGAGATCATGTCAGGTCTTTTATACAATAACATGAAAGCATGCTATACATGAGAAAAAGTCAGACAATTTTCAAACACTGATCCAGGCAATTTCTACACAGTGAAAAAATAAATAATTCGTTCAGCAATTTGCTTTAGTATTTAATCAATTATTTAAATCTATCATATTCAATATATTATCAGGAGATATATGTACTCTGACCTATTATAGGATAATATTCCAAGATTAGTACTTAATCAGGAACCAGAGATAATAACTCTTACTTAATGCATACTTGTGAATGGAGAACAGGAATTCTCCCATATCAAGAAAGCACTAAGATACTAAAGCAGAAACTCAAAATATGAGTGACAATTTTGCAAATATTCTGTTTGATTCGGATACATACTCCACTTTAAAGACTTTAAGCATATTAGAGGATTATCTTAGTTCATATATGAAGATGAACACAGAAGAGTAAGAGAAAGAGTATGGGAGAAGCTTACCAAGACACAGTGACCTGGGTAAGTTAGGAGTATTCATTTTGTGTAGGCAGGTACTGAGAGAGTACATACATAACAGCAAAACTACAAAGCCCTAACAATAAATCACTTTCTGACAAAATCATGCACAAATAGCCATGTATTTTTTGTTTTTTGAAAAATTAAGTAGGCTTCTCTAAGTGGAACAAAACAGAGCCATTGTATAAAAATTATAAAAACAGAGAAATTATCCACGTGAATGTTTCATATAAATATTGGAATTCTGTCCCAAATCAGGATTTACACAATTAGTGATGGATGTGTGATGGAAATCCTGACTCACAGCATAATAATTATAAATACAGCATAAAAGATGCATCTCTACAGGAGAACATGAATAGTTTTAGCTTGTTGGTTATAGACTTACAGATCTAATAGTTAACTTTAGCAAAACAGCATTTCCACTAATGCATAAGTTTCACTGATAAGCCTTAGGATCATCTCATTCTAGTCATAACGAATATCCAACTTGAAGATTGACAGGGCTTTGGTCATCTTCTTCTGTGGACTTTTCCTTACTGTGAAGTGACACATTATGTTATAGGGAATATAGCACATGTACGCATCCTTTGCTGGCAGGTATGCATATGAATGTGGCAACTCTACCAACATTTTCTTTTCTGCAAAGCCTTAGAGAGGTGGAAATACTTGCCCTCCTACAGAGAGCTTGAGATTGAGCCATTAAACTTAATGTAGCAAAAAAGCAATGTTTGGGATCATTATACAGCTTGTTTTGGATTTGCATATGTTTAATGCACATTTGTGATAGTCAAAAATTCAACATAGATGTATCTATTCACCATAACGATGAAGTTCCCATCTCAGCGCTTTCAGGTATTGAAATATATATGTAAAAATAGCACACATGCAAATAAACATGAATACATATATATGTAAAATCAAGCCAACCAAGCTGTACATATATTGAGGAAGATATCTAGTTCAAAATAAAATAACTTAAATACAACTGTGAAAGGATAAGAATTATCTATGTTGATTGGTGTTGGAATTCCCTCTTATGACTAATCCTAGTTATGTTTCTTTTTAATAAAATGTTGTATAATCATTGTTTTTCCAAGCAGTTTGATGAATGTATTGTTTGGATATTTTTTGAAACATTTCTCAATTAGTGCATTCTATAAATAATTTTTAGGTATTGATCCAGAATGCTTCAAGAGTGGAGATTCCAAAATATTTCCACATCACCAACATGACCATTTTGTAGGTTTCATTGTGGCAGACCTCTCCAGGAGGATTCTGAGTAATTCCCACCCCATGATATATCACACGTCTGTGTGCTCTCCTTGCCACCCCTGCCTTTTGGCTGGAGGTGGCAACTGTGACTTGTTTCTATCCACTAATATATGGCAAAAATGGCAACAGTAATGTCATGTCACTCCTGAGATTAGGTTATATATTATGGCAAAGGTGATTGAACACCTATCCCATTGTTCCCTTGGTTACATTATGTAAGACCTCATTTTAGCAGACTGAAAATTTCACCCTTGCTGGCTTTAAAAGTAAGCTTCCATTTGTGAGAGGACCTATAAAGTTGTTCATGTGGAAAAAGCAAACAAACAAACAAACTTCAGGCACATATAGTAGCCAAGAGAGGCCTGCAGGCTGTGGGTGTCAAGGAAACAGGAATCCCAGTCCCATAGATCCGGGAAGATTGATCCTGCCAACAACCAGAAAGCTTGAAGGTGACTCTGATCCCAGGAGAGCCCCTGATGAGACTGAAGCTATGACCAACACCTGGATTTCAGCGTAGTGAAGCCCTGACACAGTGAAATCCAATTAAGCCATATTTGAGTTTCTGACACACAGAAACTGAAATACCAAATGTGTGTTGTTTTAAGGCACTAAGTGTATGGTAATTTGTTAGGAAGCATGGAAATTCATATACTCATCCATTAATATGCCTGCAGCCAAAGTAGAACGCTTCAGCAAAGCTGAACTTATGAAGCTAGTCATGATTTAAAAAAAGAAAACTTTCGTCTTTAATATGCATTTAACATTTTATGGAGACATATTTAATGAGGAAATTATTTCATTTCTGTATTTTGTGCTCTGGATCCATTAGAATTAGCATGAGAGTAGACAAAGAAAAGTAGTTATTCTTCTTTCATGATTTACAGTCCTAAATGTTATCATTCTTAGCAGTTCTATAAATTAGATGTGTCTCTGAAAGTTACTAAAAAATTACAATAATAACTAAAAATTAGACTCAATCCTTAATTGTTGGAATTGCTGAATATGAATCTTCATGTTCTCTGCTCTCTGTTCTCTGTGTAGGGGAGTGCTAGGGTCTGAATGTATTCTCCAAACTGAGTGTGTTGAAACTTAATTCCCTTTGTGACAGTATTAAGAGATGGGAGTTTTGGGAAGTGTTTAAGTCATAGCTTGAGACTCTCATGAATGGGATTAAGGCTTATATAAAAGAGGCTTCAAAAGCACTGTTTGTTGTTGCTGTTGTTGTTGTTTTGGGGTTTTTTAGTTTTTTTATTGCCCTTCCACCTTTGCCATGTTTGGACACTGTGTCTGTCCTTTTCAGCGGTCACAACAGCAAAGTACTATCTTGGAAAGCTGAGAGCAGCCCTCACCAGACACAAGGCTGACTAATGACTTACTCTTAGACTTTTCAGCCTTCAGAACTCCAAGAAATAAATTTATAACATTTATATATCTACTTATTCACATACTTACATTATCTCTTACCCAGTGTCAGATATTTTGTTATAGCAGCACAAAGGACAGACAAGGAGCAAGGATTGAATCTGTTTTTGCAATGGAAATGGCCTTTTCTAGGAGTGCAAAGTCAAATCTGTGTCTCGCACTGATTAACAGCCACTACCTTTCTGTCCTCTCATTCCTGTAAGACAAAATGTGGTCTGACACCCAAGGCTCTTCACAGTACAACTCTACTTACTCTCCTAACATCTTGCCCTGCTTTCATGATATATCAAAATACTCGGTTATATAAACCGGCAATTGAATGTGATGCTTTTTTATCTATGGTCTGTCTATGTCGCCATTTCCTATTTTGTTCATTTCCCAGTTTCTTCACTTGCTTCAAATATGACTCCCCAGGGATGTGTCAGTTGCACTCTATTCATGTTGCACCCTTACCTGCCACTGCACTCCCAGTCCTCTTAACACCAAGAATGTTGTGCTGTGTTTTTAAATATGCATTTACCTTTATAATTAACAACAATTGTCTTGCTTTCAGGGACAGTGTGTCATTCATATTTATATAAGTAAATGTAGCACCTAGCACACAGTAAAAACTTAAGAGTTACCTTTAGTGCACACACATGCACACATACACACATGGTGCAGTAAGCACTCAATAGATAATTATATTGAATCAATAGCTTGTAAGACAGTATTTGATTTTAAAAGGCTTTCCCAAAAATAATGAGTTCTTCAGATGAAGCTTTAATTTCGTAATAATTTCTGAAAATGTAATGGCTAATTTTATCTGCTAACGTCATTAGGCCATGATGCCCAGTAGTTTCATCATACGTCCATCTAGATGTTTCTGTGAAGGTATTTGTGTGCGTTACTAACCTTTCCAGACAGAGGAACTAAAGGAAAAGCAGATTACCCTCCAAAAAAAGAGTGGGCCTCATTTAATTTATTGAATGCATAAAAAGACAAGATGGAAGAATCTCAAAGAAGTAATTCCTTCTCCAGACCACAACCTAGAAACCTTGCCTGAGTTTCTATCTTCTTGACTCATTTGCAGACTATTTTAGATTTAAGATGGCAACACCCTTTACCTGAATTTCCAGATTGCTGGCTGCAAACTTCAAGTTTACTAGCCCCCACATTGCTAGAGTCAATTCTTAAAATATATTTCTAGATAGATGGTTAGATAGATGATAAATTGATAGAGCTATTGGTTCTCTGAATTACCCTAACTCATACAGTGATTAAGTTTTAATCGATGATGGGTTAATCTCTACTCTGTCCTAAAAATGGTCAGTCCAATAGGATATGTAAAGACTATCCTAATCTCATTATTGTGAATCTCAAAAAAGATTAATCTTATGGATTTTTAGAAAATTGCTTTTTGCAGTGAGTGTCATGTATATAAAATGTGTGCTAAAAGAGAAAGAATGTGAACACAATTTTACTTTTAACCAACAATCTTTATATATCTATGTTAATTATACAAAGCTCAATCTTGCTTTCAATGGATATTTAGATAACTTAAGAGTGTCATTATAAGATAAATTGCTTTTAAGAGGGTATTTCACTGTCTTATGGGCTGGGAAAGTTTTGGTATAATGTCTATGTAAAATGAAAGGGAAAGAATCACTGCTAGTGAGAGATACAGTTCCTATCAAAATACTCAGAGCAGAAGAAGAAGCTGTACACAGAGTAATGCAATCCCCTTTTAAAAGATGTTCCCATTCTAATCACCATATCTTGATATTAATATATTACCCTATAGAGAATAAAAGGTTTTGTTAAAAAATAAGCCAAGTCCCTTGAGATATGAAAAGTATCTCAATTCTGATCTAATCACACACATACACAAACACAGACACACACATTTTAAAAGTAGAAATTCTTTTTCATCTGTAATTATAGGAAGCAAAGGCTTTTGAAGATAATGATTTTGAAGTTGATGGAAGGTGACCATGAGCCAAGGAATGTGCAGGTTTCTAGAAACCAGAAAAAGCAAGAAAATAGATTGTCCCTCAGAGTCACCAGAATATAATGCAGTCGGTACTAACACATTAATTTTAGCCCAGTGAGGCCCATGTCAGACTTCTAACTCCTGAAATGTAAGATAACACATTTGTATTGTTTTCTGCCAATGAGTCTGTGGTAATTTATAATACAGCAGCATTAGAAAACTGATAGCTTACCACCAGCAGGCAATTGTGAGCACCCCTCAGTTGGTTCAGTAGACCTCAGTGCAAAGTTATAACCAAGATTTATGAAGACGTGGGACACTAAGAAAGTTAGAAATTTTGGACTTCATAATACCATCTTTTTCTTGTCTTCAGTGCTTCTAAGGAGGAGCTTTTCAATGGCATTATCTCTAATAGGCACAGATGTACTATCCAAAGTTAAATGACTGCATTGCTTGACACAGTGAATTCGGTAGATGAATAAGCAGCCTGTTGGGCTCTAAAAGAACAATATTGAGGACAGCCAATCTTTCAAAATTATATCAATTATGCAAAAATAAGACAGAGATCTCTTGACCAATTATTGAATGAATGACTACATTATAAGCTGTTCAATGAAGAAATGTTGCTCTAACATGCTCTGCTCCCTGCATATAGGCTGATTAGTAAAGGAAAGATAAAGATAAAGTGAAGATAATTTATTTCCTGTCACACAGAGTTATTCTGAGGATGAAATGGGATAAAGAAGAAGATGTTAGAAATTATATACAGATGGAGAGGCAAGACTTTATTAAAAATCACAAAAGTTACTGAAAAGAAACAGAGATGAAAGAAAAATATAATGTACCTTTTGTATTGGTAATTTATATATTTTTAAGGATTCTATAGCAGCAATAACTTTAAAATATTTCCTTCTCTAAATACACTTTTAATTCAGCCTTAAAATATCTATATTAAGAGTTTGAAAACAGCTAATTGTGACCATACTCCATAAGCTAAATTAAGTTCCAACTTAATATTCATTGATGTTCCCTAATGCCCAAATGCTTGGTGATTAGCACTGTCTAATAAAGACAAAATGTGAGTTGCATATTTAATTTTAAATTTCTGGCAGCTGCATTTAAAAGGGTAGAAAAGACAGAGATAAACTTAATTTTAACAATATATTTCATTTAATCTAATATATTCAATATAGTATTATTTCAATATATAATCAATATTATAAATATTATTAATGTATCCTTCTTTTTGCTATGTTTATTAAATCAAGTGTGCATATTAGATTTTGGACTATATAATGCAAAGGCCTAATAACCACCTATAGTTAGTAACTACCATATTAAAAACAATAGCTGTAACTTCAATGTTTGTTCCGCATTTTGTTAAAAAAAAAGAGTTCTCATTGAATCTCAAGTTTTATCCATTTGATTTCTCAGAAAACAAGTTGATATACTCTCAATCAGTGACCATCAATCTGTAGTGGAGATATGGGCATATAGGAACAATGACTTCCTTTCACAGCTTGGGCTACAGCCATTCTAGATGATTCTTATTTGTCATTTTATGTTTCTATGTAATTCTTTTTGAACAGACTTTTCTTGATTAAAAAAATAGGCTTGAAAACAATGCTTTCAGGTAGTGGTTACAAAATATAACCCACAAGCAGAAAGAAACCCATGGTTTTAATATGCTTAGGGCTTGTATATTTTATTGGGGTTTTCTCTTTTACATAAACTGCTATGCTTGTACCTTCTTTCTAAAAATGAAATAGCTGTTTATACATTCCTTGCACACCCAGTCTTCAGTCACTGACATATGTCACGGAGTATCCTAGACTTATTTCTAATAAGTACTTTTATCACTTATTAAGTTTACAGGGAAAATACAAATCTGGGGTCGTGCTCTAGCATCAGAGGTGGCTATCAGGAATAGACAACAAAGATATGAGGATAAAGTTTCCTATTAGTTTTCTTCCAAGTACTTGAGCATTACCTACTTTCCTTTGATCTCAGAAACCAAAGCATACCTTCTCAAATTTCAAGTCTAATATTTCAATCTGTGTTCTTCATTCTCTATTCTTGTATTGTCTCTAGGCCATTTATTTTTTAGTTATCTCATTTCATTTCCTATATCTTCCAACTATTCCTCTCTCTGTATTCTTTTTTAAAAGTCTGCTCCATATTAAAGATCTGTTCTCTATATATTAAATAGCACCATTATTTAGTATACTAGTGATTATTCAACTGGGCTGCAAAATTGAATCAGCTGCGAATTACAAATGATCCCAAAGATTCTGAATAGACTGAAAGTGGTCTGGCCTATATATTAGTTTACTTATAAGTTCCCATATCATTCTGATATGCTGGAAGTTGGAGAATCACTGGACTAACAATTTTAAGCTAGAACCTGATTCCTTTTTCATTTAGTACATATCAACACCAGCAAGAGACACTTTAAAAAATCCTGTCAATCTCACTTCTTAATCAGCTGTCAAATTCAATTCCTGTTTATATATAATTACCACTTCCTTGTGTGGGAACTCATCTTTCCTTAGGAGTAATTCATTAGTAAAATTAATCAAACTGATTTTTACCTGCCTCTTGGTCAGCAACGTCTTCAAACTTGTCAGACCATGCGATATAAGTTACAAAGTGGATAATATTTTACACTCATCAAAAAACATGTCAAGGTTCACTATTGTGTGCAGCAGGCAGTTCAAATGCTTCAGTTAAATACATGACTATGCTAATGTGGTACCTTCACGTTCTTGACTATTACAGCATTCTCCCTCCATCCAACACCTTACTATCCTTAGCCCTTGCTCTATGTGATTGATTGGTGATTAGTGCAGATCTTCCTAGTGTTCAGCATTTCACTAAGACATCAAATTCTCCATCTAACTTTTCTATCTTACCTTCCGCTGCATACTCCAATTCATATAGAGTATTTATACTATGTTTTTATGCCATAAATACATTTTTGCCTTTTGCAAAACATGTATAAGCTCTGGTGTCTTATTTGCTTATTGATTTGCTTTCATTCTCCAGATTTTAGGGTTCTTAAAAATAAGCACCATATATTTCATCTTTATATTACGTTTGTGTCCACTGAAGTAATCATAACTGTATGAATAGATATGATCCTTTTCATAATATTAATTCCATTTTAACAAGGGGAAAATATAGTGGTAGAAACAAATAATTTTCAAATGTTTACATTTCAGACATGAGGAAATCTCTTTTGAATGGGAGGCTAAATTTAGATGATCGCATGCCCTTATCCAAGTATGAATAGCACCTACACTTGTTTCAGTAAGACTACTTTTTTACCTTCGTGGGTTTCGTTCACATATCTAAACCTAGAACATTGGCTCTCAAAGTGTGAGCCTTGGACCAGCAACAGCACCATCACCTGGGAACTTGTTAGAAAATGTCCATTTTGGGGTCTTATTTCAGTCTTAATTAATCAGAAACCCAGGGGAAAATGCCCAGCAAACCATATTTCAGTATGAAGTCTTCAGATACTGATGACCTGCCAAAGCCCCTGTAACAGTCAGGGAAAGAGCTAACATTTGCTGCCTGCCTAATTTTTCTCCTCTGTATCACGCTGTCTACCAGGGGTACTGGGAGAGCAAGCTCTCAATGGGAATTACAGCTCACACTTATCATCTGAATAACATGAGGAAGTGGCTTAATTTTTTTGAACTTAAGTTTTCTTGTTTATGTAATAGGCTAAACTCTCATCTATGTCAAGAGTTTCTGAGAATATTAAATGAGTTACTCTATAGAAAATACTTAGCACAATTGATAGGGAAAATGCTTCGCCCAATGCCTGTTCAAAATTTTTAGGTATTTTTCTTCCACCTGCTGCGGTTTCTACAATTGCTATTACTACTATTATCTACTATAACTATTATTGCTATTACCAGATAATACAATAAGTATCATGACTAACATAATCTACCCTGCAAAGGAAGGGAAAATAAGAAATGCTTAGTAAATGAGTAAAAAGGAAATTGGGTAATTTGGTTAAAAACTATGGACTCCTTAAAGTAATGCCAGGTTAGTGCCTTTTTAAAAAGTGGTAACTCAACATTTCAGAGTCAAAGCCCTGTAAAATACCGCAATATTATTTGATATGCATTTCGACCCGAACTCCCGAACTCCCTCAAACTGGGGTGCTTAGTTAGTACTGAGATGTTGTTGAAATCACCTAGCCCTGAAGTAATTTGTCCGTATGAGTATCTTCTGAGATTTTCTTTATCGCATTTGGTCTTCAGTCACTGATTCTTTCAGCTTGTCATTAAAGCATTCTCCTTTTCTGACTGCTGACTTCATTCAGATTCTACTGCTCTTGCTGCTACTTTCATGCCAATTGAAAGGCCAAGGGCATCATCCCTGGCTTCTTTCTTACCCTGGGACTTGAAAATCCCTGCAAGGTTATCTGTGACTCCTTTCTGCTTAATGCTAAATATATCCATGCCTACATATGGAGGATACAAAATAGCCTAAATGCTTTGGCATGGCAGGAAGTGAACTAGTGAGAACATAAAAATGACATTTGTATTTATATAAAAATCATTCAGTCTTACTTCTAAACATGGCATACTTTCTGTAAAATTTCAAGGTTTAAATCATGTCCTTAAATTCACCTTCTGTTCTAAGTCACCTAAAGCACTTAGCTTTCTTTCACAAAACAAATTAAGTAACCATTCTTCTGATAAGCTAATTCAATTCACCTGATCATGAAATATACACAATTCTAATATCTATCATGTGATTGGCACAACATAAATAGTTTGTATGAACTGACAAAAACCTTTAAATTTTTTCTCTGGAGAAAGATGAGGAGAAACACACAGTATTCACAATGCTAGTGATTAAATCTTAAAAAACATAAAAGGCAAAACATTAAGATCCTGCAAAGTGAAGAGAAGGAACATCAATAAAGGACCATGCATTAGTGGAGAAATAGGGATACAAATTTAGGTTTATCAGGAAGGTGTGAGTTGAAATTGACAAATTTATTCCAAATGGCTGAAATCGTTTTAAAATGTCATCAAGCCTTAATCTCCACTGTCAGGGATAATTGATTCAAAAGACAGTAATTAGTTTTGTGTACCCACACACTCACAAGATAAACCCACATGCACATGCACCCATTTATGCACACATGCTTTATTTTTGATACATGATTGTAATAAATTTTGGTCCATAGATCTTTTTATTATGCAGATTTATTAATTGCACCCAATAATTCATACATTCATTTCTAATTTATCTTAATAATGGAGTTGATATTTTTATTATCTATGTAAATGAAGTGGTAGTTTATAAGACTGAACAGGCTGATTTCGTGATCCAAATCTCAAATATCTAATCTCAGTGTTGAAATAATTCACAAGGCTTGTAACTGACCCTGAGGGAAAAGGGAAATAAAACATTCTCAGAATAAATGCTTAATAAATATTTATTTTTAAAAACACAAATTAAAAATAGTGAGGAAGGGAGAAAGGGAGAGAAGAAGGAAAAGCAGAAATTAAAGAAAGGAGGGAAGCGAAGGAAAGTAGAAGAAAGAAATGAAGGGAAAAAGAAAAAAGAAACAAAAAAATCGAAATAATTTTCAGAAACTCTGGTGATAGACATGCAAAACCACAGACTGCTATTCTTACTATGAGCATTAGTCATTTCTTTCTTCAACTGATGCATTATTTCTACTGTTGTATCAAATGGAGCTCAGGAAAGTAGCATTTTCTAGTATACACAGCTGTTAGCCAGATTTTCATAATAGCCAGAGAGAATCTCATTTCTTCAGTAGGGCTCATATTCTTCCATTCATTTAGTTTAATTCCAGAAGCTGTTTCTAAAAACTCACTTTATCTTGACACAGATTTCAGAAGCTTCTCATGAACTATGAATACTCCCTTCTGAAACGTCTGCATTGCTCTTAAATGTCTGTTTCAGCACCACGTTTAGATTGCTATAACGACCACTTTAATGATTACCAGGCATTACACTCTCCCTGTAGACCTTCTCAAAAAGCATAAATAAAATCCCTGTGATTAATTTTTCTAAATTCATGTTTGTTTTCCATTACTCCTTTCAACCCTTCTCAGTTTCCTACAATATCATATGAAACGTGTATTTTTGAACTTTTCCAAATCTACACCCCAACTACATTTCCAAACTTATTTTCCACTATTCCTAGGCATAAAAATCACTATCTCCTCCAAGGCTGACCTCTAAATAATTGCTTTTAAATTCCTACCTTGACATCTCTTCTGTAGTGCCCAAATGGAATGCCTCTGCCCTCTGCACCCCATATCCTTTCCCTCACCCCTACTTTATGACTATTACTCCTAATCCCAAGCATATAAGTTCCCACTCTTGTTACAAGCTTTCTCTAGCCAGCCCAGTCCACAGTGTCCCATGGCTAGCCTTCATGTGAATTCCATCTGTGATCAACCCACATATTCAGCATGTACCCAGCAGAACTCCGTACTTTTAGTTAATATTTTCCAGAGGACAGCAGTTCTCTTCTTATTACAAGTGAGACAGGCCATCACAAGATTTGGCCGACAAGAAACACAAGTCGTGATTAAGAGCGTAGGTACTAAAACCAGCAGACCAAAGTGTACATTATTCTATCTTTCATACTCTCTTGGCCAACTTACTTAGCTATTCTGGACCTCCATTTCTGTTTTGAACTACCAATGAAGATAATTACAGTATTGACTTGGTAGTTATATTATGAAGAGTAAATGAGTTAATATATTTAAAGATCAGTTAACAGTGTTGGGGCATAATAAATATTTAAAAGTTGGCTATAATAATATTTTCATCATTATTACTTAAATAACTAACATTTTCTTTGAAATTAAGCATGATGTTAACCACTTTACATATATTAGGGCATTTAATACCCATAACCCCATTTTACTGACAAGGCAAATGGAGCTCAGGAAAGTAGCATTTTCTAGTATACACAGCTGTTAGGGGTTAAATTAAAATTCAAACTCTTCTCTGTCTCACCTCTAACTTCTGTTAATATCCCCTACACTATGTAGATCGAATGTCAGTTTCTAATAAGTTTTTTTTAGCTTTTGATCAACTTAATCATCTTTTGAAAAATGCTTAATACAGTAGAAGACACGTTTTAAGGTTCTTAGTCTTTTCATTTCCCATGGCCACCTATTAGTTTACTCTTTGGCTTCTCATTTGCCAGACTATTTCTGTGTTTTTTTCCCAATATAATTTCCACTTTTTCAGGTCTTTCGGGATTTCTAATACTACCATCTATGTATTAATCTCACTTTATGTTGAATTAATGTTTTCTAAGTAAATGTGTGGACTACCAGAGTTGCTGGATGGGAAAGCAACTTAAAATGAAGTTACATAAAACTAGGTAATATTATTAAACTAACAAATACCATTAAAATGAATTAATATTATTTTATAATATGTTTACACCAACTGTTTTAATGTAAAAGTTTTGTTGGTTTTAATTTTGTGTTTGTATACATATTGATCTGATGGGTTAAATAATAATTTTACATTTTGAGCAATAACTAGAATATTAAATTCCTTTTTTATGGGTAGTATGTAACAAGTACAGATCACATAGTGCTACCTGTAAATAACTTGTAAATTATAAAGTAGCACAAACTATAAATTATTACTATATCATATTAAAAGAAATTAAATAAGCATTTTCTTGGGCATTTTAACCATTTCCTGAGATATTATAAATATACAAGGAGCAACTTAGAGAAACTCTGTTTTCAATCGTGTCCTGGCCATTTGGAGCTATTGTTTTTTTGGCTTCCTAGACTGGTTGCTAGAGATAATGGCGTGGCTATGACGTGTCTGACTTGGAGGTGAGTAGCGAGTTGGCTTCATTGGCTGTTTACTGCAGACTGTGGGCAAAGTTTATTTTTATATATACTCCTGCCGTTGTCTATTTGTATAATCAATCCCCATATGGGATGACACACAATCTGGATATGTGTGATATTTCTTCATAATCACAACTAGGTTAAACTTTGTTGCCAAAAACATTTCCCAAGTGGTGGCATATTTTCACTGTATCACAGTGTAGGCACATAGAGTTAGCATGTACCATTATTTTTGTGCTAAGTTTAACCACTGGGTTAAGGTAGTGTTCATCAAAATTCTCCATTGCAAAAGCATTTTATTTCTCTTTGCAAAGAATAAGTAGTTAGCTGGGTGATACTTTGAGATGCTGTAAAACGTTCTATAAATATCATGTTCTCCAATAGCATTTTACTCAGTTCTTTAGGTCCATTGATAATTATAGCATCAGTTGTGACAAAGAAAGTGATCTTTTTAATCAACGTATATTACGTTTTATTGTTCAGAAAAACTTTCTCCTTACACTCCTCCTTCTTTTGTTAGACATCATCACATCACATGAAAAATTTTGCATTCAAATTTTTATAGTCTTGTTACTGTCAATCTTTTTTTAATTTATTCATTTTTTAAAAAATTTTTCATTATTTGTCCTAAATTTAACCCACGGGAGCACCGTTTAATCAGATTCTGGACCTATGAGTATATTCCAATCATACTAAGAAAAGTTCCTTGCTTTCTGGGAAAAAGGTGTAACATACTCATCTTCATATTTTTCCTCAAATTTGGATTCAAGGATTTCTCCAAGGAATGCTGGTGGTTTTGGCTGGAAATACAGTATTACTTTCTTTTCAATCCTGAGAAAACTGAAATAATATTTTTTTGTAGGAATATGGTTAAGGAAAAAAACTATATTAAAATATTAACAATCTTAAAACTTTAAAAATCAGTTAGTAATGACCAAATAATTATTTTCAGTACCACATATTACTACAAATTATTACTTAATAATTTACTAAGCAGTCAGTGGTTTATTGAACAACAGTGACCTTTTTGCCTCTTTTGCATATAAAAATACATATATGTATTCATGGAATAATTGATAAAATGAAAGAGTTCAGATATGCAAGGATAAATATCTTGTTATGTGTCTGTGAAGCCAGATGTTTTCTTTTTTTTTTTCTTTAATTTTTATTGCATTATAGGTTTTGGGGTAAATGTGCAGAACGTGCAAGATAGTTGCATAGGTACACACATGACAGTGTGTTTTGCCGCCTTCCTCCCCTTCACCCACACTTGGCATTTATCCCCAGGCTATCCCTCCCCAGCGCCCCCCCCCCGCTGTCCCTCCCCTATTCCCCTGAATAGACCCCAGTGTGTAGTAGACCCCCTCCCTGTGTCAATGTGTTCTCATTTTTCTCACCCGCCTATGAGTGAGAATATGCGGTATTTCTTTTTCTGTTCTTGTGTCAGTTTGCTGAGAATTATGTTCTCCAGATTCATCCATGTCCTTACAAAGGACAAAAGCTCATCATTTTTGATTACTGCATAGTATTCCATGGTGTATATGTGCCACATTTTCCCAGTCCAGTCTATCATCGATGGGCATTTGGGTTGGTTCCAGGTCTTTGCTATTGTAAACAGTGCTGCAATGAACATTCATGTGCATGTGTCCTTATAGTAGAACGATTTATAGTCCTTTGGATAGATACCCAGTAATGGGATTGCTGGGTTAAATAGAATTTCTATTTCGAGGTCCTTGAGGAATTGCCACACTGTCTTCCACAATGGTTGAACTAATTTACACTCCCACCAACACTGTAAGAGTGTTCCTCTTTCTCCACATCCTCTCCAGCATCTGCTGTCTCCAGATTTTTTAATGATTGCCATGCTAACTGGCGTGAGATGGTATCTCAATGTGGTTTTGATTTGCATCTCTCTAATGACCAGTGATGATGAGCATTTTTTCATATGTTTGTTGGCCTCATGTATGTCTTCTTTTGTAAAGTGTCTGTTCATATCCTTTGCCCATTTTTGAATGGGCTTGTTTGTTTTTTTCCTGTAAATCTGTTTGAGTTCTTTGTAAATTCTCAATTTCACCCCTTTGTCAGATGAGTAAACTGCAAAGATTTTTTTCCCATTCTGATGGTTGCCGATTCATTCTAGTGACTGTTTCTTTTGCCGTGCAGAAGCTGTGGAGTTCGATTAGGTCCCATTTGTCTATTTTGGCTTTTGTTGCCAATGCTTTTGGTGTTTTGTTCATGAAGTCCTTGCCTACTCCTATGTCCTGAATGGTTTTGCCTAGATTTTCTTCTAGGGTTTTTATGGTGTCAGGTCTTACGTTTAAGTCTTTAATCCATCTGGAGTTAATTTTAGTGTAAGGTGTCAGGAAGGGGTCCAGTTTCTGCTTTCTGCACATGGCTAGCCAGTTTTCCCAACACCATTTATTAAACAGGGAATCCTTTCCCCATTGCTTGTTTTTGCCTGGTTTATCAAAGATTATATGGTTGTAGATATGTTGATTTGCCTTCGATGCCTCTGTTCTGTTCCATTGGTCTATATCTCTGTTTTGGTACCAGTACCATGCTGTTTCAATTACTGTAGCCTTGTTGTATAGTTTGAAGTCTGGTAGTGTAATGCCTCCCACTGTGTTCTTTTCGCTTAGAATTGACTTGGCTATGCGGGCTCTCTTTTGGTTCCATATGAAGTTCATGGTGGTTTTTTCCAGTTCTGTGAAGAAATTCAATGGTAGTTTGATGGGGATAGCATTGATTGTGTAAATTACTTTGAGCACTATAGCCATTTTCACGATATTGATTCTTCCTAACCACGAACATGGAATGTTTCTCCATCTGTTTGTGTCCTCTCTTATTTCATTGAGCAGTGGTTTGTAGTTTTCCTTAAAGAGGTCCCTTACATTCCTTGTGAGTTGTATTCCTAGGTATTTTATTTTCTTTGTAGCAATTGTGAATGGCAGTTCGTTCTTGATTTGGTTCTCTTTAAGTCTGTTATTGGTGTATAGGAATGCTTGTGATTTTTGCACATTGATTTTATATCCTGAGACTTTGCTGAAGTTGCTTATCAGTTGCAGGAGTTTTTGGGCCGAGGTGATGGGGTCTTCTAGGTATACTATCATGTCGTCTGCAAATAGAGACAATTTGGCTTCCACCTTTCCTATTTGAATACCCTTTATTTCTTTTTCTTGCCTGATTGCTCTGGCTAGAATTTCCAGTACTATGTTGAATAGGAGTGGTGAGAGAGGGCATCCTTGTCTAGTGCCGGATTTCAAAGGGAATGCTTTCAGTTTTTGCCCATTCAGTATGATACTGGCTGTTGGTTTGTCATAAACAGCTTTTATTACTTTGAGATATGTTCCATCAATACCAAGTTTATTGAGGGTATTTAGCATAAAGGGCTGTTGAATTTTGTCAAATGACTTCTCTGCGTCAACTGAGATAATCATGTGGTTTTTGTTTTGGCTTCTGTTTATGTGGTGAATTACATTTATAGACTTGCGTATGTTGAACCAGCCTTGCATCCCTGGGATGAATCCTACTTGATCATGATGGATAAGTTTTTTAATGTGCTGTTGCAATTGGTTTGCCAGTATTTTATTGAAGATTTTTGCATCTATGTTCATCATGGATATTGGCCTGAAGTTTTCTTTTCTTGTTGAGTCTCTGTCGGGTTTTGGTATCAGGATGATGCTGGTCTTATAAAATGATTTGGGAAGGGTTCCCTCTTTTTAAATTATTTGGAATAGTTTCAGATGGAATGGTACCAGCTCGTCTTTGTGTGCCTGGTAGAATTCGACTGTGAACCCATCTGGACCTGGGCTTTTCTTGTGTGGTAGGCTCTTAATTTCTGCCTCAACTTCAGACCTTGTTATTGGTCTATTCATAGTTTCAGCTTCCTCCTGGTTTAGGCTTGGGAGGACACAGGCGTCCAGGAATTTATCCATTTCTTCCTGGTTTACTAGTTTATGTGCATAGAGTTGTTTGTAGTATTCTCTGATGATGGTTTGAATTTCTGTGGAATCTGTGGTGATTTTCCCATTATCGTTTTTTATTGCATCTATTTGGTTGTTCTCTCTTTTCTTTTTTATCCGTCTGGCTAGTGGTCTGTCTATTTTGTTGATCTTTTTGAAAATCCAGCTCTTGGATTTATTGATTGTTTTAAGGGTTTTTCTTGTCTCTATCTCTTTAGTTCTGCTCTGATCTTAGTTATTTCTAGTCTTCGGCTAGGTTTTGAGCTTTTTTGATCTCGCTCCTCTAGCTCTTTCAATTTTGATGATATGGTGTCATGTGTATTTTAAATCTTTTTTTGCTTCTCATGTCGGCATTCATTGCTATAAATTTTTCACTAGGCATTGCTTTAAATGTGTCCCAGAGATTCTGGTATGTTGTGTCTTCATTCTCATTGGTTTCAAAGAACTTCTTTATTTCTGCCTTCATTTCATTGTTTATCCAATCAACATTCAAGAGCCAGTTGTTCAGTTTTCATGAAGCTGTGTGGTTCTGAGTTATTTTCTGAATTCTAAGTTCCAACTTGATTGCCCTATGATCTGAGAGACTGTTTGTTATAATTTCAGTTGTTTTGCATTTGCTGAGGAGTGCTTTACTTCCAATTATGTGGTCAATTTTGGAGTAGGTGTGATGTGGTGCTAAGAAGAATGTATATTCTGTGGATTTGGGGTGGAGAGTTCTGTAAATGTCTATCAGGTTTGCTTGTTCCAGGTCTGAGTTCAAGTCCTGGATATCCTTGTTAATTTTCTGTCTGGTTGATCTGTCTGCTATTGACAGTGGAGTGTTAAAGTCTCCCACTATTATTGGGTGGGAGTCTAAATCTCTTTGTAAGTCATTAAGAACTTGACTTATATATCTGGGTGCTCCTACATTGGGTCCATATATATTTAGAATTGTTAGCTCTTCTTGTTGTATCAATCCTTTTACCATTATGTAATGACCTTCTTTGTCCCTTTTGATCTTTGTTGCTTTAAAGTCTATTTTATCAGAGATGAGAATTACAACTCCTGCTTTTTTTGCTCTCCACTTGCTTGGTAAATCTTCCTCCATCCCTTTATTTTGAGCCTTTGTTTATCCTTGCATGTGAGATGGGTTTCCTGGATACAGCACACCAATGGGTTTTGGTTTTTTATTCAATTTGCCAGTCTGTGTCTTTTGATTGGTGCATTTAGCCCATTTACATTTAGGGTTAATATTGTTATGTGTGAATTTGATACTGCCATTTTGATGCTAGCTGGCTGTTTTGCCCATTGGTTCATGTAGATTCTTCATTTTGTTGATGGTCTTTAGCATTTGGTATGCTTTTAGGATGGCTGGTACTGGTTGTTTCTTTCTATGTGTAGTGCCTCTTTCAGGAGCTCTTGTAAAGCAGGCCTAGTGGTGACAAAATCTCTGAGTACTTGCTTGTTCATGAAGGGTTTTATTTTTCCTTCACTTATGAAGCTCGGTTTGGCTGGATGTGAAATTCTGGGTTGAAAGCTCTTTTCTTTAAGGATGTTGAATATTGGCCCCCACTCTCTTCTGGCTTGTAGAGTCTCTGCCGAGAGATCTGCTGTGAGTCTGATGGACTTCCCTTTGTGGGTGACCCGACCTTTCTCTCTGGCTGCCCTTAGTATTTTCTCCTTCATTTCAACCCTGGTGAATCTGACGATTATGTGCCTTGGGGTTGCTCTTCTTGCGGAGTATCTTTGTGGTGTTCTCTGTATTTCCTGGAGTTGAGTATTGACCTGTCTTGCTATGTTGGGGAAATTTTCCTGGATAATATCCTGAAGAGTATTTTCCAGCTTGGATTCATTCTCTTCATCACATTCTGGTACACCTATCAAACGTAGGTTTGGTCTCTTCACATAGTCCCACATTTCTTGGAGATTTTGTTCATTCCTCTTTGCACTTTTTTCTCTAATCTTGGTTTCTCATTTTATTTCATTAAGTTGATCTTCGACTTCTGATATTCTTTCTTCTGCTTGGTCAATTCGGCTGTTGAAACTTGTGCATGCTTCACAAAGTTCTCGTGTTGTGTTTTTCAGCTCTTCAATTCATTCATATTCCTCTTTAAGTTTTCCATTCTTATCATTTCCTCGAATCTTTTTTCAAATCTTTTTTCAAGGTTCTTAGTTTCTTGGCACTGATTTAGAACATGTTCTTTTAGCTCACTGAAGTTTCTCATTATCCACCTTCTGAAGTCTGATTCCGTCATTTCGTCACACTCATTCTCCGTCCAGCTTTGTTCCCTTGCTGGTGAGGAGTTTTGGTCCTTTGTAGGAGGTGAGGTGTTTTGGTTTTGGGTGTTTTCCTCCTTTTTGCACTGGTTTCTTCCCATCTTTATGGATTTATCCATCTGTTGTCGTAGTAGTTGCTGATTTTTCAATTGGGTCTCTAAGTGTATGCCCAGATTGTTGATGATGAAGTATTTCTGTTACTTAGTTTTACTTCTAATGGTCTAGCCCCTCTGCTGTACAAGTGCTGAGGTCCACTCCAGGCCCTGCTTGTCTGGGGTACACCTGTAGCAGCTGGGGAACAGTGAGGGATGCTACCAGTTTCTTCTGCTGCTATCTTTGTTCCAGAATGATGCCCGCCAAATGTCAGTCTGATTAGTCCTTTTTTGGGGTGACTCTTTGGATATACAGGGGTCAGGGAGTTGCTTGAGGAGATGGTCTGTGCTTTATAGGAGCTCCAGTGCTGAGCTGTGAGCTCCGTTGTTCATTCAGGGTTGTTGGGAGGATGTGTTTATGTCTGCTGCAACAGAACTCATAACCCCCCCCCCCATTTTTTTCCCCCTTAGATGCTCTGTCTCAGGGAGTTGGGGCTTTCTTTATGAGTATCTGTTGCACTGCCCTGCCTGGCTAGGGGGTAGTCTATTCACTATTTGCCTGCCGAGGCTTTGCCCTGCTAGCGCGGGTCTGCCCTGCTGCTGCGGGGCTCCATTCTGCTGTGGTGTGCTCTGCCCTGCTGGTGGAGTCTCTCTGTTATGGCAGGTTGCCTCGGCAATGGCAGGCTGCATCAGCACTGGGCCGTACTTCAGTAGAGGCGGATTGCATCCATAGTGGTGGATGCCCCTCCCCCACTGGGCTGCACCATCCTAGATTCAAGATTCACCTGTTCTGGCAGGAAAACTCTCAGCCCCAAGGACCTCCAATCACCACCCTGCTTGTCCCTGTGAGGGTGGGACCCGCCGAGCCGGATCACCCAGCTCCCTGCCTCAGAGTCCGTCCTCTCTCTCTCTCTTCCTCTCCCCAAGCTGAACAGTCGACTCTCTCACTGGCGCCCCAGTAGCCTGCCAATAGGGCACTGGGATCCATGCAATCTCCTGTGCCGCTGCCCACTGCACTGGCTCAGATCACGTTTCCCAGGAATCTCCTGGTCTGGCTCATTGTCCAAGTCCCGTTCAATCAGATGGACATGCCAATCTGCCCTTCCAAATCTCAGATTGCCGGTTTAACAGGGCACCCAGACCTGTGAGTTTTGTGCCGGGTGCCGCTGCACTGCGGCGCCGGCCGAACCGGCCGCGTGAGCCGGCTGCGCTGGCGTCCCGTGTCTCTCCCACACCTGGGACTTTCAACGTTCTGTGGGCAAAAAAAGGTCCATATGAGAATGCGGCTAGGACTCACCCTCTGCACCTTCACTGAGAGCTGCAATCCTGAGTTGCCTCTATGATGCTATCTTGGAAGATCTCTGCCAGATGTTTTCTTAAAAGGCAATTCCATTTCTCAATGTAGTAAATAAATAATATCATAATTTCTTTCAGATGTTTGTGTGTGGGAGAAAACAAATGTAGGATAAAAAGAAAAAAGTAAAGATAAAATATTTTATGTCACATTTTGCACTACTCCAGAGAGAGAAAATACTTGCTAGCACACGTATAAGAAAAAATATTGGATGTAGCAAGTAAAAAATGATGTCTGAAATTGTTCATGCCAAGGAGAAGATTAGAAAATAATTAGATTATCTCATTACTTTATATGAGATGATGTATGCTGACATAAATAATAAATTACTTTTTACTCTAATACATGATAAATATGATATAATTTAAATATTAAACAACACAACAGGCTCATAAAAAAACGCAGCTTAAGAATCAAGTTTAGAAATCAATTAAACTTTAAGAATTCATTAAAATAATTCTTAAACATGACTTTTTATTTTTTGTGTCATCTATATCAGATTTCTAGGATATTAAGCTGTCAATAACTCATGTAATGTCTCTCCTAAACAGGGAAAATAATTTTTGCTAAAGTAATGCATTACTGGATTGCTGTAAAAGAAATTTATAATAACTTTAGTTGGATTCAAGCAAGTGTCTTTTCACTTATATATAAAAATAATTATTTATTATGAGAGTTTTCTACATTATTTCTAGTTTTATATTTAAGAGAGGGACTATCTCAAACATGGAAAAATAAAAAACATTGAGAAAGTAAACATATACATTTCCTTTTTTTTATTTAACCCTTATCTCATTGGAAAAGTTATTGAAAGTGTTGTATATATTAAAATATAAAATCAAATAATATAGGTGATATACAAATTGGCTTAAGAAGAGAAAAGAAAACACTGAAAAGTGGAAATTCCATCCAGATATGTTTTCACTTTTATTTGGCACATATTTATTGATTTAAGAAACCCCTATTTGTCATTTATTGAAAACGGATTAGAGGCAGAAACATGGAAGTATGTTTAAATTGTAACCAAAAGCTCTCAGTTTACTGCAACCTCTGCCTCCTGTGTTCAAGCAATTTTCCTGCTTCATGCCCACCACCACTCCTGCCTAATTTTTGTATTTTACTATTTAACCCATTGTAGAAACAGAGTTTTACTATGTTGGCCAGGCTGGTCTCAAATTCCTGACCTTGTGATCCACCTCAGCCTCTCACAGTCCTGGGATTATAGCCATGAGCCACCATGCCCCTTCTAAATTTCCCTACCTGTAAGTGATTTGCAAAAATGTCTAGGAAATGCTAGAACTGAGATCAGATACAGATTTTCTGAAATTAAGTAGAGTTTTATTTTCGTAAGAGCAGAAAGTCTAATAAAAATTATATAAATAGCAAATAATAGGAGAAAAGAGGTGCAATAATAATACACTCAAATATAATCCTTATAGTACACTAGTTGCCTTTCTAAGTGTTGCAAATTTCAACACATTTAATCCACAGGAAAACCATGTGAGATAAGTTTTTATCATTGTATTAGTACATTCTCACACTGCTATGAAGAAATATCGAAGACTGGGTAATTTATAAAGGAAAGAGGTTTAATGGATTCACAGTTTCCACATTGCTGAGGAGTCCGTAAGGAGACTTCCAATCAAAGCAGAAGGCAAAGGAGTAAACACCTTCTTCATAGGGCAGCAGGGTGGCGATAGTGCAAGCAGCAGAAATGCCAGTTGCTTATAAAATCATCAGACCTCATGAGATTCGATCACTATCATGAGAACAGCATGGGGGAAACTGCCCCTATAATCTAATTACCCCCACCTGGTCCCACCATTGACGTGTAAGGATTGTGGGGATTATAATTCAAGATGGGATTTTGGGTTGGTACACAGCCAAACCATATCAATCATTATCCCCACTTTTGAGATGAGGAAACTAAATCACAAAACTTTTATAAATATCTCAAGGTCATGTCCTTAATAATGAGCTAAGTCAAGGTTCAAGTTATTGTAGTTTGGATTCAGAATTCTTGCTTTTCAAGTCTAGTCCTCTTCCAAAATTTCAGTTCTGTGTGATCAAGAGGATTTCTACTTTAAAGTGGGGAAGGCTTGGAAAGCAGACACTGTTCCAAAATTATTCCCCCATGAAAGAGAGGGTGAGTAAAAGTTTTGCATCTGCTATGTTTGAGATGCTAAATGCAGTTGATATCCTATTAGAAATACATTTGAAAATAGAAACAATAAATGGGACTAAATGCCAGCACTGAAGTCGGAATACAAATGTGTAATTCATCTACTAGAGGGAAGACTTAAACTAAGAGAGAGAAAATAATAATAATCATAATAGATAAAATAATTATTACAAACATAATCTATAGTATAATATTTTATAATTTTTCATTTATTTTATAGTTAATAGCAAGAGTGTTTTCACATATATTCTCTCACTCACCCATGTATCTTCTTTAATTTAATGTCATAAATTAAGTTCACTATGGAACAGAAGAATTTCAATATAACTCAGGAAAAAGAGTAGTCAATTGAGGGAGCAACAGTAGAGATAAGAAATAGGTGGCTCACGCCTGTAATCCCAGCACTTTGGAAGGCCGAGGGGGGTGGATCATGAGGTCAAGAGATGGAGACCATCCTGGTCAACATGGTGAAACCCCGTCTTTACTAAAAATACAAAAAATTAGCTGAGCATGGTGGCGTATGCCTGTAATCCCAGCTACTCAGGAGGCTGAGGCAGGAGAATTGCCTGAACTCAGGAGGCAGAGGTTGCGGTGAGCCGAGATCGTGGCATTGAACTCCAGCCTGGGTAACAAGAGCAAAACTCCAACTAAAAAAAAAAAAGGAAGAAAGAAATAATCCAGAGCCACAAAGCAATAGGAAAGACTATCAGAAGGAAATAATGTGACAACATTTTAGGAGTTGCCAAAAGCACAAAGATACTAATATACTGAAGAAAGTCATCGAGAATAATTAAGTAACATAAACCAGATTTTAAGATTTAGAGGAGTAGATAATGAGCCAGCAAAAGCAGCAGATATGTCTACATTTCAACAGGTTTTCAGAGAGAGAAAAGAAACAGATAAAGGAAATTTAAAGATCTAAAAAAAATACCTCAGGATAAGACAAACTGGAACATATTTTGAGGCAGGAATACAGAAACTAACAGAGAAACAAATTAAATTAATGAAATTCTATTAATTTAATAGAAATTAAAGCATAGAAGTAAAGAAGAAGATGCTGAGTAGGTTGTATTCCTTGAGACATGAGTGAATGAGAGCAGAGATCCCCATCTTCCTGGGAGATCAAGGGTAAACTAGGAAAAGGGAAGGTTTATTAGGAAATACAGGGGAGGATCTAAAACATTTTAAGATGGAGGATGTCAAACAGGTAGCAGAAATATTTATCTGTTCAAAATAAGCAATGCAGGTGTGTTAGTCCATTTTCACACTGCTAAAAAAGACATACCCAAGACTGGGATGAAAAAGAGTTTTAATTGGATTTTTATTTCTGCATTGCTGGGGAGGCCTCAAAATCTTGGTGGGAGACAAAGGAACTTGTTACATGGAGGTGACAAGAGAAAATGAGGAAGAAGCAAAAGTAGAAACCCCTGATATACCTATCAGATCTCATGAGGTTTACTCACTGTCATGAGAAAAACATCAGAAAGACAGGCCCTATGACTCAGTTACCTCCCATTGCATCCCTTTCACAACATGTGGGAATTCTAGGAGATACAATTCAAGTTGAGGTTTCATGGAGACACAACCAAACCATATCATTCTGCCCTGGCCACTCCAAATCACATTTCAAAACCAATCACGCCTTCCCAACAGTCCCCCAAAGTCTTATCATTTCAGCATTAGCCCAAAACTTCACAGTCCAAATTATCTGAGACAAGTCAAGTCCTTTTCACCTATGAGCCTGTAAAATCAAAAGCAAGCTAGTTACTTCCTAGATACAATGAGGGTACAAATATTGCATAAATACAGCCATTCCAAATGGGAGAAATTGTCCAAAACAAAGGGATTACAGGGCCCATGCAAGTCTAAAATCCAACAGGGCAGTCAAATTTTTAGCTCCAAGATGATCCCCTTTGACTTCATGTCTCACATCCAGGTCTCCTTGATGCAAAAGGTGCATTCCCATGGTCTTGGACAGCTTTGCCCCTGTGGTGTTACAAGGTACAGTCTCCCTCCTGCTGCCTTCCAGGGCTGGCACGTTGATTGTCTGTGGCTTTTCCAGGTGCACTGTGCAAACTTTCAGTGGATCTACCATTCTGGGGTCTGGAGGACAATGGCCCTCTTTGCATAGCTGCACTAGGCAGTGCCCCAGTAAGAACTCTGTGTGGTGGCTCTGACCCCACATTTCCCTTTTGCATTGCCCTGGCAGAGGTTCTTCATGAGGGCCCTGCCCTTGCAGCAAACTTTTGCCTGGGCATCCAAGTGTTTGCATACATCTTCTAAAGTCTAGGTGGAGGTTGCCAAATCTCAATTATTCTGTCCATCCACATGCTCAACACCACGTGGAAGCTGTCAAGTCCTGGGGCTTCCACCCTCTGAAACCACAGCCTGAGCTCTATATTGGCCCTATTCAGCCATGGCCAGAGTGGCTGAGACACAGGGTACTAAGTTCCTAGATTGCACACAGCACAGAGACACTGGGCCTGGTCCACAAACTCACTTTTTCCTCCTTCCAGTCCTGTGATAAGAGGGGCTGCCATGAAGGTCTCTATATGGCCTGAAGATATTTTCCCCATGGTCTTGGGGATTAACATTAGGCTCCTTGCTACTTATGCAAATGTCTGTAGCTGGCTTGAATTTCTCCCCAGAAAATGGGTTTTTCTTTTCTATCACAGTTAGGCTGCAAATTTTCCAGACTTTTATGATCTGCTTCCCTTATAAAACTGAATGCTTTAACAGCACCCAAGTCACATCTTGAATGCTTTGCTGCTCAGAAATTTCTTCTACCAGGTACCATAAGTCGTCTGTCTTATGTTAAAAGTTCCAAAAATCTCTAAGACAGGGGCAAATTGATGCCAATCTCTTTGCTACAATGTAAAAAGAGTCACCTTTACGCTAGTTCCCAACCAGTCCCTCATCTCTATCTAAGACTACCTCAGCCTGGATTTTATTGTCCATATTGATGTCAGCATTTTGGGAAAAGCCATTCATCAATTCTCCAGGATATTCCAAACTTTCTTACACTTTTCTGTCTTCTTCTGACCCCTTCAAACTGTTCCAATCTCTGCCTGTTACCTAGTTCCAAAGTCGTTTACACATTGTTGAGTATCTTTTCAGCAACATCCCACACTACTGGTACCAGTTTACTTTTATTAGTCTATTTTCACACTACTGACAAAGACACACCCAAGACTGAGGTGGAAAAGAATTTTAATTGAATTTACACTTCCACATGGCTAGGGGGCACCTCAGAATCGCAGAGGGCACACTTCTGACATGGTGGTTGCAAGAGGAAATGAGGAAGAAGCAAAAGTTGAATCCCCTGATAAACTGATCAGAGTTCATGAGACTTATTCACTATCATAAGAATAGCACAGGAAAGACTGACACCCATGATTCAATTACCTCCCCCAGGATCCCTTCCACAACATGAGGGAATTCTGGGAGATAAAATTCAAATTGAGATTTGGGTGGGGACACAGCCAAAGTGTATCAGGAGGAAAATATTGAAAATAATGGCATAGAACCTGCAAGGAAGCATATTAGGGAGTCAATAAGAGAAGCATTTTTGATAATGACTGTGGCATCTATTGGTCAACTTGCTATCTAAAGTAAGATGATGGTTTTTAATCATTTCCATCACTTAAAATTTTAAAAATAAGTTTCATATTTCACAGTCATAATTATTAGATGCTCCATTAATTATTGTGCTAAGTAGGCAGTAGCAGCATAATTTAAGAAAGAGTTCTCAAATGGACCAATAAAAGATTAATGTCAGTATAAAATGTTAAACAGGAAATTATTTTTAATAATAATTACCATAATCTACATTGGAGCTGCAAGAAGGCAATAAAGTCAATCACCGAATCATTTATCATCAATTAATGTTTCAATGTCCATAGGGAGTCTCACTGATACTCTATCACATATTAACCATTATAGGTGTAGCAAATTGACTTTCAAAACTTTTATTTAATTTTTCTAATTACACAGTTTTAATTATTTCAATTTTTATCTTATGAAGCTACTTTTCTCATGCTGGAGTGTCCAAAATAAGCTACACAACTCTTGTCAGGAAACAAAATAACAAAATAATTTAAAACCAAGAAAAAATGGGAGGCAGGAGAATTGCTTGAACCCGGGAGGCAGAGGTTGCAGTGAGCCAAGATCATGTCATTGTACTCCACCCTGGGAGCAAAAATTCATCTAAAAAAAAAAAACTGAGAAAAAAACAATTAAAATTTCTATTTAGCAGCATCCTATTTATTTAGACATTGGAAGTTCATAAAAAGCACTAAGAAAATATAAGTCCATAATTTTTAACATTTCTATACAAAGGCTAGCACATAATGTATACTTAAA
Source organism: Saguinus oedipus (assembly GCA_031835075.1). Lineage (NCBI taxonomy): Eukaryota > Metazoa > Chordata > Mammalia > Primates > Cebidae > Saguinus > Saguinus oedipus. The sequence continues at coordinate 47,138,786 of CM063186.1, read as the reverse complement.
TATGTGTTGAAATAATATTATAAATTACAAGTTTTGGAAAAAATTAATTCAGATAAGGTGGGAGGTACTAAAAAAGCAATGTTGAGACTCAAATATATTCTCTAGTGATTTAAAAATGGGTGATATTGTTACTGAATTGAGTCTCCTTCCAATTCATATGTTGAAACGTTAACCTATAATATGACTGAATTAGGAGATATGGTTGATAAGGACATAACTAACATTAGATGAGGTTATGAGGTCCTAATCTGATAGGACTAGCGTTTTTTTTTTAAGGTCTCTCTCTCTCTCTCTCTCTCTCTCTCTGTCTTCAAGTGTACAGAGAAAAGCCCATGTGGGGACACAGTGAGAAGGTAAATGTTTGAAAGCCAAGAAGAGATTCATCACAAGAAATCAACCCTGATGGAAACTTGATCTTCAACTTCTGGCCTAAAGAAATGTGAGAAAACAATTTCTGTTTATAAGCTATCCAGTCCATGGTATTTCGTTATGGCAGTCCAATCAGACAAATAGAGATGGTTAGATTACTGTTCTCTATACATCCATTTTATCACTCAGATCATTAGGTTTTGGGTTCTCTTGGCTGTATTTTAATAATGTCTTCTATTATTACCAGCTGTAAATAAATTACAAGATTATTAATGTATTAGTATATTAAAAATGGGCAAAAAATAGTGAAATCAGTGCCCTTAGTAGAGTTATATTAAAATATCATCACATCAATGAGAGTGTACAAATTGGACACAAACTTGAATATAAATGAGGATACTTATATAAGTAAGGATAATCTATGTTCTAGTTTTCTAAATGTTGGCAATATAAACTATGGAGAAAATTATGGAAATCTAAGTAATGGAAAATATCATTGTGGAAATATATTTTTTAAATTCTTGCATTGATACTGAAATTGGTATTTTTTAGGAACTGTGCGTATGTGTCCCTCCTCTGCCTCCCAAAGTTCAAGTGTGAAAGCCCTAAAATGCACTGTGGCCGGATTTGGAGTAAGGAAGTAATTGACTTCAAATAAGGTCAAAAGGGTGATGATATTGCTCAGCTCTGTGTCTCCACCCAAGTCTCACCTTGAACTGTAATAATCCTCTCATGTCTTAGGAGGGATGTTGTGGGAGACCACTGAATCATTGGTGTGGGTTTTTGCCATGCTGTTCTCCCAGTAGTGAAAAAGTCTCACCAGATCTGATGGTTTTATAAAGGGAAGTTTCCCTGCAAACGCCCTCATGCCTGACACAATGTAAGACATCCCTTGCTCTTCCTTCATCTTCTACCATAATTGTGAGGCCTCCCTAGCCATGTGAAACTGTGAGTCCATTTAATCTCTTTCCTGTATAAATTACCCAGTCTCAGGTATGTCTTTATTGGCAGCATGAGAGCAGACTATACAGGTGGGCTTCTGAAGCAATGGAATTAGTGTCTTTATAAGATGAAACAGCGGGAGAGGTGTTGTGTTTTGGTTTTAGGATTTTTTTTTTTTTTTTTTTTTTTTTTTTTTGCTTCCATGTAAAGACACAAGGATAATACGACAATCTGCAAGCCAGATAGAAAGTCCCCATCAGGAATCAAATTGTTTGGCACTTTGGTCTTAGACTTTCCATTCTCCATAACTGTGAAAAAATAATCTGATATTTAGACCACACAGTGTGGCAGTTGGTGATATTTGTTAGGGCAGCTGGGATATACTAAGACAAAATTTATTATTTACAAGGACTGCACTAAAAACTCTAAAGTTTTAAAAATCTGGGTAATAGGATGGGAGACCAAGTGCAGAGGTTAGAATCAGATAAAATAAAGTCAGAGAATAATTTATTAGGTTATTGTCAGTTTGTAAGGGAGTATGACTTTCAAACACATTCCTCCTTTCTTATTCACTTCTTGGAGGAAGAGAGAGGGAGACTTGTTATCATTAATGTTGTTTTTGATGTTTTTTAAAATCAAAGATAGACACAATTCTTTGTATTTGTGTGTGTGTTTTCATTCTGTAACACTATCTTCAGCTGATATTAAACAGATTATATATTTTTTTAATTCATGTAATACTATAAGAATTGCACATTTTCAGAAAAAAAATACCGTCAAAGTAGTACCAAATAATGTAATTTTGGAGCACATTAAGGAACTCTCATACAGGGGTTCTCAGTGCTAGTTTTTCTTTCCATTCTTAATATTACCTCATGCTATAGAGACTTAGTGGACAGAAACGAGTGTTGCCTTTAGGAGAACTAACAAGATAGCTTACTTTAATTACCTACTATCTTTTGGGTTCAAAGAGAAATTTTATTACTTCAAAAATTTTTACATATGCATTAGTTTATATTTACATAAAACTATACATCAAACTGCAAACTTTGGAAAACACAAATTCACTCTAAGGTCACTTCCTTGACTAATGTTTGAGTTATTTGCATTTAAAGAGGATTAAATGAAAAAACTTGAGTATCTTTGAAAAAAAACTGAAAAAAAAAATTCTAATTTAAAATAAATTAGAAATGAAAATGTGCTAACTGAATAATGATTTTACTTTCTCCAAAATACAAATTTGTTAACGGTGATTTATTTTTCTTTTATTTTTTATTATATTTTAAGTTCTGGGGTACATGTGCAGATCGTGCAGGATTTTTACATAAGTATACACATGCCATGGTGGTTTGCTGCATCCATCCCCCTGTCATCTACATTAGGTATTTCTCCTTATATTATCCCTACCCAATCCCCCCAACCCCAGATAACCCTCCCCTAGACCCCCCACCCCAGAACAGGCCCTGGTGTGTGTTGTTCCCCTCCCAGTGTCCATGTGTTCTCATTGTTCAACACCCACTTGTGAGTGAGAACGTGCAGTGTTTGGTTTTCTGTTCTTGTGTCAGTTTGCTGAGAATGATGGTTTCCAGCTTTATCCATGTCCCTGCAAAAGACATGAACTCATACTTTTTTATGGCTGCATAGTATTCCATAGTGTATATGTGTCACATTTTCTTTATTCAGTCTATCTTTGATGGGCATTTCGGTTGGTTCCAAGTCTTTGCTATTTTAAACAGTGTGGCAATGAACATATATGCACATGTGTCTTTATAGTAGATTTCTTTTATATTCCAAGCCATAATTTTGTCTTTTGTGTTATTAAAAAATAATTTATTTTCTGAAGAATAAGACTTTCCATCATAAGTCATATCTGATTCAATATTGCAAAGACATTCTTCATAATTTTCTGCTAAAATAGGGGAGAAAAGCTTTTAATTATCAAATTATTATTGAAAACCTTGGGTTTAATAATATTATAAACTATAGCCAGAGTGTTGAACTACAACTATTTTAAAAATGTAAGTTCCCCTACAATATAACAATCTAGTTGAATTCTTAATTATTTAGCAGTATTGGATAATTATACTGTTTCTGCTTTTAGTATTAAGCTTTTCTTGACCTGTTTCCCTTATCTATAATTAAAAAGCAAATTGACTTCAATATGGCATAAAGAACTTAGACAATAAGTTATTTTTCTCTTCAAAGTACATATAAGTACTTCATAAAGGAACAAATTTTAATTCATCACAAGATTTTTAATACATGGCAGTAAGATATTTATAATTTTCTCCAGGAGTAGTAAAACACATGATTTAGTCTTTGTAATAGTATTAGTTATTATATCAACTTTTTTGATTTAAAAATATGTACATGTATTCAGTAAATGAGTAGTAGACATTCAAAGATTAAAAGAAAATTAAAAATAATTTTCTTAAATATAGATTGCATAATTGTACTTAAAAAATATTTCAAAATCTGAAAATACTCCTTTAGCTGAAGGAATTACATGGAGGCTTCAGTTTATCACAAATTTATCAGAGACATATAAAGTGTGAAATATTATTTTTATAGCCCAATAAAAAAGCATAGTGAAAAATAATTTTAAATAACATACTATGCTACACTTATGAACAAAGTAAGACTATCTCAATTTCATATTAGCTATGTAACCCATGCAAATTAAGGACCATTTTGCAAATGTCACTTTCAATGTGAAAACCTTTGTATTTAAAACCAAGACAAATTGTTACTCAGAAACGAATCATATTTTAACAAATTCCATTTGAGATGGACATCTGATAGAACCCCTGCAGCTGAATTTTACTAAAGATTTTGCATTCCTACCTTATTTGAGCCTCTGAATCTTAACAAGCTTTTACAGACACATTTTTGCTGTTTGGGTAGTACTCTCCATCAATGCTAATGAATATTTTTACAACATAACTTGTAAAGAACTGTTCCAACCATTAAATTAGATGGGACTTTTAGCATCGTCTTGAAAAAAAAAATAGATGCATCAGCTGTTTCCAAGCACTTTTAAATATGTGACACATAACTTCTAGACTACAAAATGAAGTTGGCAGTTCTTATATAAAAATGCTCTTGATATTCTCCTACAAACTTTTCAAAGACCAATGTCAATAGAAAAAGCAAAAGGTTACATTGAAAAGGAAGAAACTTGAAAAATCTGAGAAAAAATAAGAAGTGATAGTTGGTAAACATGTTTAAAGCCAAGATATGTTTACAGATATTAGACATAACTTCCACATCTGTTTGAGAACTGAATAAATACTTTTTCAAAAATTTTTAAAGTGTCGGTGTTTTTAATTGATGCATAACTGTACATATTTGTGATATTTTGTGATATTTTACATATATGTATATATAGTATAATGATAAAATCAGGGTAATTAGCTACTTCCTCTTGTTTCTATTTGGTGAGAACATTCAAAATCCTCTCTTTTAGCTCTTTTGAAATGTACAACATATGAATGTTAAGTATAGAACACTAGAACTATTCCGCCTATCCAATGGTACATTTTCCCAAGGGACCAACATCTAGTCTCTCCAGTCTCTGATAGCCACTATTCTACTGCTTACTTCTACAGGATCAATTTTTTTAAACAAATCTACATATGAGTGAGATCATGCAGCATTTGTCCTTTTGTGCCTGGCTTATTCCACTTAATGTTCCCTAAGTTCATTCATGTGTTTGCCATTGTGTATATATACATCACATTTCTAAATCTAATCATCCATTGATGGACTCTTGGGTTGATTTCATGTTTTGCCATTGTGAGTAGTGCTGCAATAAATATGAGAGTGTCTTAAACATGTTATAACATAAATGCAATTACCTTGAGAGAAATGCAGGCAAAGATAGATTTAAAATATGTGCTAATACTTATATTTGATAATGTTTTTTCTTTTCTTCCCAAGGACTTCAGGAATATTAGGGAAGATTTTAAACATTACTAAACTTGAGACTGTTTTCTTACTGAAAAGATGTGCTTTGAAAAATACCTTAAATTTATGTAACAGAAAGAAAAAAATTTTCATAATAGTTCCAGTTGTATAAGAAAATGTCATCTATTTCTGCATTTCATATATGAATATGTAAAGAAAAAGAAATTCCAGTTGAATGTTTTTACTGCTTACAATATTATTAAAAATGCTCTATTTGAAAAGTAAAAATGATTGGAGTAATTCAATATTTACCAAAATAAACTGGTAGAAAGTGTTCATAGAATGAATATTTTATCACACCCATATTTTATGAATCTACCTTCCAAATATTTAAATTTAATAGCAATATATCTAAGAACACAAATTATTAAACATGTATGATAGCTTCTTTTCTTCAGTAAATCTAATAATGTCAAGTGAGTTATATTTTTATGGAAGCAACTGAAGATTCTCTTTTTCAGTGGCTTTAGAATAATATATTTTAAAAATTAGAGAAAGTAAGTATTCACCAGTATTATAAAATTATAGCAACACAAAGTACGTTGTGAATCATCCTCTGGACATCATTAAAAAAGTACTAAAATGTCTGTGTGTTTTATGTTTCTTATTCTGCCAGAAACATCCTATTACAAACTTCCACATTTTGAACATGTTTCAATTGAGCATATCCTATGTATTTTGTGTATATTTCACTATTCAACTGGTGATCAGATGCAAATTGAGTATAGTCAACATCTTTTTATCAACTCAGCCAATATTCAAACATGAGTCAGATAAAAATAAAATAGCTTAAGCTTTTGTATACAGTTAGTGTCATTGCAGACTTGACAAACTAAATCTACGTCTCCTCAAAGTATTTCTATTCAAAGAAGTGTTAATTTGCTTTCTAATTCTTTAGGCAGCCTGCATTCACCAGATATCAAGACAGTACATAAAACTGAGCATGACCTTAAGGCTTAACCCTACAATGTACATTTGTATTCTTTAGTTAATCTGGTGCTAGGTTAAAGTGACTATACATTTGCAGTAACTGAGATAAAACATATGATTAAATACAGGCACATAATCACTTATCTGGGATTACAAATTCCAAAATCTTCTAAAAAATATAACGTTTTTATTGCTTGATGGGCAGTAAAATTTGACCTGCTCTGTATTCACTTAGTGGATAAATAGATTTGAGATTATCTATAGTTTTTCTTTCCCACTTAGTGTGAATATTCATATGATTTGCTATGAACATAAAGCTGTGCTTGATTGCAGACTTCACTAGAATTGTTACATAATACACAGTAGACATGCATATTGCTCCTGAGAGTATTTTCAAATTTCTAAATTCTAAAATACATCTGATTTCATGGGTTTCAGAAAGACATATACATAAGAATTTAGGGACAATATTCTTAAGAAAGTAAATAAAAGGAGTCTGGAGTTTTTCACATAGCTCCCCTTTCTCAGCAATTTGTAGCAAGACCAGAGCTGTGAAGAACCACTCCGATCTTAGAACTGTATCTAGTACTGTCTCCCTTGATGGTTACATCTACCTGGATGTCATTTCACTCACTACTCCACTTTTTGGAAAGTCTCATTTTTCATATTTGAAACTTGGGATGCCACTAGAGCCTTTGCCTTTGTAGTGACAGAAACAAGTTCTTATGCTATAATTTTGCTGAAATAAACCGTTTTCTTGCCTCTGTACTCCCCATAACAAGTAGCAACCTAATCTGACTCCCGTCTTGAGCTTGGGTTACTGGATGAACCATCAGATGAGTTGACCTTCCTTCACTGCTGCGCATTTACAATGTCTTGTAAATAAATAAGGTGATGGAAGTCGTGTCAGTCCTTGTCTTAAAACCTTGCAGTAGTTCTCAATTCTATCCAGGTAGAACATAAATCCCTTCTGATGGCCCAAAGGCTCCTGGGTCACCCACTGCTTCTTCAGCCTTGTCTTCCTTGACTCACTCTCTCAGCTCCAGCTATGTTGGCTTCTGTGTGTCAGTTCCTCTGGCGCAGTTTAAAGACTTTGCTCTACCTTTTTTCCTGTGACTGAAGTCTTGTTCCCTCAAATGTCCACTTAACCTTTTATCTCCTTCAATTTTTCACTGTAATGTTACCTCTTAGGTGAAGTTTATGGACTACCTTTTCCAAATTTCAGTAGTCCCCAAACTCATTTTCTGCATGCCAATTCTCCCTTAATCTGTTCCCTTTCTTTTTCCATGGTACATAAAGCATTTGACACACAGTATAATTCATGTATTTAATAGTTGCAATTATAATATGTTATTTTGTCTGTATGCCAAGTCAATAAATCAGTTGTTGTCACACAATAAGCATTCACTAAATATTTGTTGTATGAATGAATGAATTTTTAAATAATGGTATTGGTATTGACTTAATCCTACTATGAGTTTAGAAAGTGCTGGATTATTGGAAAAAACATTGGATGAAGAATTAGGAGATTTGGAGTCCCCTTTGCTGTTTTTCTGGTCAATTTCCGTACTGAATTTTAACAAGTTACTTAACATGGGCTTTAGTAACACAGTGTTACGGCCAGGTGCGGTGGCTCTTCCCTGTAATCATAGCACTTTGGTAGGCCCAGGCAGGTGCATTTCCTGAGCTTGGGAGTTTAAAACCAGCCTGGGCAACATGGCAAAACCCCATCTCTACTAAAAACACAAAAAATTGGCTGAGCATGGTGTCATGCGCCTGTAATCCCAGCTACTCGGGAGGCTGAGTCAGGAGAATTGCCTGAACTCAGGAGGCAGAGGTACCAGTGACCTGAGATAATGCCACTGCAAGCCAGCCTGGGCAACAGATCGAGACTCTGTCTCAAGGAAAAAAAAAAAAAAGATAATACAATGTTACAACAGCAATAACAAATATAAAAAGGATTGGACTAATTCATTTCTAATTTTTCTTTCTTCTTATTTTCCATCCCCTTACTCAATTATTTTCTATAGTTTTCCATAAAAACCAACTTTGACCAGTCTATAGAAAAAGACTTATTCATAAGATTTTGGGAATAATTACCCAGGGAACATATTAAATGATAATAATGCTCCTTTGGGTGACAAACCCTGCAAAGTATTTGCTGTTATCATAAACATAAATGCCTACATTCTTAATATCTAATATTCTTGACAAGTGATGTTTTGTGCTGTCATCTGAACCCTAGAGAAACAGTGTCAGTGGAAACTGTGGTGTCACATGTGTCTTAGCAAAAGGGTTACCATGATAGAGGATCATGTTACCTAAAGATGCTCCAGAGAAGCTGGAGAATTTGCTTCAGGGTGGGAGGAGAATTGGAGATACAAAAATCACTCTGCTCTACAGGAATCTTCGACTATCTATGCAAGAAATTCCATTTTCGCCTTCAACACCTGGAAAGACACGGCCCACCAAGGTGGACAGGCCATTCACAAAGCACAAGAGGGATGTTATCCAAGCAAGGTGTTCCCTGACTCTCAAAACAAATGTCCTCCAAGTTTTTTAGTGCTTCTATTTCTGAAACTTGTGGTATCAAAACGACTTCCTGGAATTGTCAAACCAGTGCCAAAATAAATGTTTTTCTGCCTTCTAAGAAAAAGAAAATTACACTGCTTATATTTGACATTTGTGTATTAGAGTCTCTTTTAAATGAATAAAAAGGAAAGGATTTGGTGTAATTCCTGACAGGGCATTTTTTTTTTTTTTTTTTTTTTAATGCCATGGTTTGTGGATTGCAATTTTGGTTTCTTATTTTGTTGTTGTAACTGGACAGAAATTTACAAACAAAATCAATAAAAATACCAAGAAATGGTTAAGCAAAAAAAAAAAAAAAAAAAAAAAAAAAAAAGATTTGTTTAAAAAGTGCCTAACAACCAATTTACAAATATTTGCAATGCATAACAAATGGTAAGAGTTGAACAAATATCTGTTGAATAAATAAATGTATGAATGAAAGAAAAATTTAAGTGTATAATTTTAAATATTTAGATGGTAAGCTCATTAGGATACTTTGGAAAGTAATTCTGAGATGAAGCAAAAAGTAGAGGCACTGAAAACTCTCCCACAGTATGCACGTAGAAAGGAGAACAACATTATAAAAGTCATTGATGGGTCACATTCTTCTAAGTGTAATGAGAAATAATCCTCGTGGGAGTGTAGAAAGAACACTTATGGATGTGTGCCATGGTTGTGAAATTCTTTCTTCATCTTGTTAGTCTTGAAAATGCATCTGCAGTTGGAAATAGATAGTAACCTTTAGGAAATAAAGGATGACCTAAGCCTTCTCAATCTTGCTCTGATGAAAATAAGATATTAGTTCAGAAAGAAATGTTGCCAACAATTAGTCCATGTGCTGTATTTCTAAAAACATTGCCATCCTTATCTCTGAAAAAGACAATTACTTTTTACTATATAAATTTGTACTTTTAGTACAAAGGTAAAAAATAATTTGAGTTCTACCTGCCAACAATTGATATCCTTGAAAAGTTAGATAAATGTTATTTTAATGATATTAATATATATTTTTCAAAATTAATCGAAGTTTTTAAAGTATTATTATCAGTAACAACTTGACTCAGAATTAGTGGTCTGTTACTAAAAATTAGTGTTTATGTTATAGGTAAAAACCATCACTAGAGATAAATACATTTAAATGTATTAAATCCATGCATGTAAAGACAATACGTTGTAATGAGAACCATCAAAAATAACATTTAAAGTTATTTTTTTTGTCTCAAATGGGTAAAATATTACATCTGAGTTTTGTCCAAAATATCAGTGTAAACCAGGAAGGAGGATAATCTAGAGTACACAAGAAAGAAAGAACCTGATGAAGGGAATCCTGTGGATTTTTCTAATCAGGAAAAGACAGGAAAAAATCTAAAGTAGCCTGAGGCTCTGAAAATGCAATGGGAAATGGAAGTGAAATTTAAGAAAAGGAAAGTATGTAACATGATTCAAAGTGCTTACAATATCAAAAGAATGGAAAGTGGTAGAGATAGAACAAGTGGGGGCAAAGTGTCTGTGTTTTAGTGATTTAAATAGGGCAGCAAGACAAGCTATTCAGAAACAGGCATGAGCAACCTAAGGATGTAATAAAAGTTAAGCAGGTGGCCAGTGAGTGTGTCTGTCTACGCTGTTGTATGTGGTCATCTAAAGGACGCATGGAGAGCTATCAACCACATAATGTGAGAGAAACCAGACTCAGTAAGACATCTTCCTTAAGATAATAATTATGCTTGAGAGAAAATATATTTAACGTCAGACGACCTGGATCTAGACTTAAGTATGTCTCAAGTAAAAATATATTATTAACAAATAATCTATGAATTCAATCCCTTTTTCTAATCTAAAAAATTAACTAGCATCATAAAAATCCACACTATTGAGGGCTACAATTACATTTAACTAAAAATTAAAACTTACATTTTAATTGACGTTTATTACAAACTACATTATATTAATTAAATGTTGTAACCCTCAATAGAGTGAATTTTTATGTATAAACAATAAGCAGCATTTGCAACTATGAGGGTACCCTTCCCCTGAACTTCAACATCATTGTGTTCTGAATCATATTAGGTATAAGAAGAAATGTTTTATTGGGATTATCGCCACCTATGTTAATAATCACTTAAATAATAACTAATTTATAACATGATTTTCTCACACTGTCATGATTCCCAGCATTTCTGCTGAAAAATATTCCATCCTCTTTTCCTTCTTTGGCTTTTGCAAAGCAGATTCTCTTTTACCCATGTTTCCTCTACACCTTGGACAGTGTCACACACCTGATTAAAACTCAGTAAGTATGTGTTAAACTAAACTAAACTTTGACTACCCTTCAAATGTCCCATAATATCAAAATCAAAATAGCTGCTGCAGATTATCCAGGGAATCCCATCATATCCTGAAAGTAGTAAAATGTTAACAAGTCTGCATGAATATTTTTATGATATTTCTTTGTGTTCCTAAGAGCAATGCTTGAAATAATGACTAGTGCAATTATGTGTTGGGAATGACCCTAAAGCATCACTGGAGGCCAGGAAGACAGAGAGGAAAGGAGAAAAATTTATAATGAAAAGGAAAGGAATAAAAAATATAATGAAAGAGGGATTATTGGTGTGAGCATCTGGGATTCAATCCCTCTGGGGACAGGAACTGTGTAAGATAGACCTGAGAATTGTCCCGTGAAGGATTAAGAGGCTGAAGCATTTATCCATTGACTCCCATTCCTAGGGGGTAAGGTTATCACCAGTGGCCTTAACACTTTTGAACTCCTACCTGACATCTTCAGGTAGTATGAATGGCCTTGTTCAGCTTTAGAAAAAGATGTCAAACAAAAAAGCCAAGAAACTTCACACAACACTTTTTTAGGTGGGGAATCATTTGGCCTACAATGAAGTTCCACCTGAATATTTTGCACCATAAAATCAGAGGTGTGCTGAAGTTATGTAACATGGGTCAGAAAAGCATATGCTATACAAGCAATGCTCACAACGTTCTATATTATAAATGTTATAGACCATATTAATGAAAATATTATGACAGTAAATTAATTGCAAACAAAATATTTTATAAAATGCAAATACACCATTTCTATAAATAAGAAAACATCATCTATACTTCTTATGTTCCATTACACATAGCATGTGTCATATGATACTAAAATATGTATTCATTGATATGTTTATATATACATACGTATTTACTCATACATGTATGGACTGAAGAACAACTATAGTCAGGTACTGTTCCAGATGAAGAGGAAACATATATGGACAAGATAGAAAAGAAAGTACTCTCTTGGAGCTTTTATTTTATCAGATTGTTAAAGCAAACTAAATATGGCCTGAGAAAGACTCTACTTCTGTATTTGAGCCCTTGTGGATGAACTGTAACCTAACTAAACAGACAGACAAAATTGGAAACCTAATTTGGTAGGATGCATCTGTAATAATAGCTGAGAGTTGGCCAATCCCAGCGGCGAGACTTCAACCATTCATAGACTGCTGAGTGTTCAAACTGCACTCAAATAAGGCAAACGCCAAGCTGTAACCAATCTCACTGTTTCTGTACCTCATTTCTGATTCCTGTACGCCACTTTACTTTCTTTGTCTATAAATTTTTTCTGACCACGAGACACCCCGGAGTGGCTCTGAATCTGCTGTGATTCTGGAGGCTGCTTGATTCTCGATTCACTTCTTTTCTTTGATAAATTAAAATCCATCAGATTTAACTTGTCTGAAGTTTTCTTTTAACAGGGTGAAGATCCCAGATTTTATTTTATGCAAAATCTAGAGAACTTTGGATTCTGTCATTAATTTAACTTAGTGAATATTCACAAACTGGCAAAGCCATAAAAAATTCTATTTTCCTAAGTAGAAGTTAATATATGTAATATATTTTATGTATTAATTTATAAATAAAGCACATTGAGTATGCATGTCATAAAAATATATTTGATAGGCTGTGATTTCATTCAATGTTTAGCAATCCAATAGAGTAAATCAAATTAAATGTTTAACTGTAACACATCTTATGCCTGTAGTATTAACTCAATTGAATGATGGCTGCCTAAGTTTAAATATTCCTTGGACTTGGGACAGCAAAAATAGCTTCACACATTATAACTGAAATTTGTTCAACAGACACATAATGTAATAAAATTTATGTAATGAGAACTTTGAAAGAGGTTAGATGAAGTGATAGCAAAGAAAAAAAGTTAATATCATCAATAGTGAGGCTTTAAAAAAAAGAGCTGTAGAGTGTAACTCCCAAGGCTGAAATGTTTTATGCTGGACTCCCTATATGGAGTCAGAATATCTTGTTTCCCAGAAATAATTTCATTTGCAATAAGTTTATAATGGTAATTATACATCATGAAATCTGGGGACCAGGGAGGCGCTGTCACTCCAAGTGTGCATGCGTAGGTGAGTCACTTGCAAAATATACGGTGAAAGCAGCAGCTTTGTCACCTGTCCTCTATTAAGGGAAGCCATTCACCTCTACAGGAAAGAAGAAAGGTGACCTGAACTATGCTGCTTATAAACATGGTAATGACACACTTCCTGTCAAACAAGTTGGCAACATTTGCTAAGCATGGCATCTGAGAAAATGTCATGGAGGCTTTGTAACCCTCTCAGCTAACCGGAGATGTTTCATGACTGAAATATTGTGTGTATGTGTGTGTGTGTGTGTGTGTGTGCATGTGTGTTTAATTTATGTGGCCACAGTTATTAATTGGAAGGCACACATAAATATACACAATGTCAGAGGAAGCACCTGGAGAGCTGTGTTCCTTTTCCTGAGGTTTCCCTGTTCCTTGTGATAACTTACATGCTTGGAATTATAGAAAACTTAATTTTGGGACTGGGCGCGGTGGCTCAAGCCTGTAATCCCAGCACTTTGGGAGGCCGAGGCAGGTGGATCACGTGGTCAAGAGATCGAGACCATCCTGGTTAAAGTGGTGAAACCCCATCTCTACTAAAAATACAAAAAATTAGCTGGGCATGGTAGCGCGTGCCTGTAATCCCAGCTACTCAGGAGGTTGAGGCAGGAGAATTGCCTGAACCCAGGAGGCGGAGGTTGCGGTGAGCGGAGATCGCAATTGCACTCCAGCCTGGGTAACAAGAGCGAAACTCCGTCTCAAAAAAAAAAAGAAAAGAAAACTTAATTTTGGTTAATATCTCTGATTTGTGTGAAGCTAAGGCCATGGGTGATAAACCACCCTTGTCTAGGTCAGGGTTCTCCAGAGAAACAGAACCAAGAAAATGTACATATACAAAGACTCACAAGTCCCACAAAGAGAAGCTGGCAAGCCGGAGACCCAGAAGAGCCCACAGCGTAGTTAAGGTCCCCAGTGCTGGCAGGCGCAAGACCCAGGGAAAGCCGGAATTTCAGTTCAAGTGTAAATGAAGGAAAGAACCAAAGTCCCAGCTCAAAGCAGGCAGCCAGAGTTCCTTCCTGCTAATGGGATGGTCAGCATTTTTGTTCCATTCAGGCCATCAACAGAGTAGATGAGATCCACCCACATTAGGGAGGCCTCACATCAGGAAGCGCAGGCTGTTTTTCTCAGTCTAGCAATTCAGTTGCTATTCTTATCCAGAAACACCCTCACAGACATACTCACAATAAATATTAGCCAAATGTGTGGGAACCCTGTGACTCAGTCAAGTTGACATGCAAAATTAACCATCACACATAGTAAGCATCCTTCCTTTTAAAACAATGATTAAAATGGCATACAACTTTTAATACACTGTACTTTTTTAACTTAAAAATGACTTAGAGAACTCTCCTAAACTGAAATAATGGATATTTATTATTTTTAATGGCTATGTAATTTTTATGGCATTTATTTCCCTAGTGTGCATACCTTGTTTTGTCCATTTTTTAAAATTGATGACCAGATCTGTGTTTATAATTTTGCTACATAAAGATTTGCTGAAATTGCCAGGCACGGTGGCTCACGCTTAGAATCCCAGCACTTGAGGAGGCTGAGGCAGGTGGATCACAAGGTCAAGAGATTGAGACCATCCTGGTCAACATGGTGAAACCCTGTCTCTCCCAAAAATACAAAAATTAGCTGGGCATGATGGTGTGTGCCTGTAACCCCAGCTACTAGGGAGGCTGAGGCAGGAGAATTGCTTGAACCCAGGAGGCGGAGGTTGCGGTGAGCTGAGATCGCACCATTGCACTCCAGCCTGGGTAAGAAGAGTGAAACTCCATCTCAAAAAAAAAAAAAAAATTGCTGAAATTAACATCCTTGTACATATACCTTTACATGATTTCACTTTTATTTATTTTGTAGAGATTTGTAGGTGTCAAGGCTGTGTCTAAAGATCAAAGTGTTTTTTATTTGAATGATTGTCCCCAGAAAAAAATCCAAAAATGTGTGTGGACACTCTCATACTTTACATTACAAAATAATGGACTCTCATACATTAATTGTATTATAAGTTCTATGCAGAATGAACACATTTTAATCGTTTGTGAAATAGGAAGATTTCCAGTCACTCTTTGTTCCATTGCTATTGCAGAACCAATGTATTCTTATTTGTGCTTCAGTGTTTCACAGAATTATCCGTGTAACAGCTTTCTTTTTTGTTGTTGTTCTTAGATTCTTAAGACCTAGCTATCTTTTTTTTTAAGTCCTATGGTTTTTATTTGTAAAATTTGTGAACATAGAATAGCCAAAAGTATAAGAACTTATCAAAAACATGGCATGCATACATGAGGTGTGCACATAACTGTGTGCACAGTGAAACATCATCATAATACAATTTTTGTTAAGGCTACAAATCAAAAAAGACCTAGCTATCTTTTAATAATTTCTATGAAATCAGTGCATAAGGCCAAATGACTCAGGTGAGACTTGTACTCTCTTACAACTATCCTCATTTTAAATTCTGAATATTCATCCTTTATTAAAGTCAGTGGAAAAGTAACTCCTGCTGCTGCACTATGGCGTCCATGGGGACCCTCGCCTTCGATGAATATGGGCGGCCTTTCCTTATCATCAAGGATCAAGACCGCAAGTCCCGTCTTATGGGCCTCGAGGACCTCAAGTCTCATATAATGGCGGCAAAGGCTGTAGCAAATACAATGAGAACATCACTTGCACCAAATGGGCTTGATAAGATGATGGTGGATAAGAATGGCGATGTGACTGTAACTAATAATGGCGCCACCATCTTTAAGCATGATGGATGTTGATCATCAGATTGCCAAGCTGATGGTGGAATTATCCAAGTCTCAGAATGATGAAATTGGAGACGGAACCACAGGAGTGGCTGTCCTGGCTGATGCCTTGTTAGAAGAAGCCGAGCAGTTGCTAGACCGAGGCATTAACCCAATCAGAATAGCTGACGGCTATGAGCAGGCAGCCCGCGTTGCTATTGAACACCTGGACAAGATCAGCGATAGCGTCCGTGTTGACATAAAGGACACCAAACCCCTGATTCAGACTGCAAAAAACACACTGGGCTCCAAAGTGGTCAACAGTTGTCACCGACAAATGGCCGAGATCGCTGTGAATGCCGTCCTTACTGTAGCAGATATGGAGCACAGAGATGTGGACTTTGAGCTTATCAAAGTAGAAGGCAAGGTGGGTGGCAGGCTGGAGGACACTAAACTGATTAAGGGCGTGATCGTGGACAAGGATTTCAGTCACCCGCAGATGCCAAAAAAAGTGGAAGATGCTAAGATTGCAATTCTCACATGTCCATTCGAACCACCCAAACCAAAAACGAAGCATAAGCTGGATGTGACCTCTGTAGAAGATTATAAAGCCATTCAAAAATATGAAAAGGAGAAATTTGAAGAGATGATTCAACAGATTAAGGAGACTGGTGCTAACCTAGCAATTTGTCAGTGGGGCTTTGATAATGAAGCAAATCAGTTACTTCTTCAGAACAACTTGCCTGTGGTGTGCTGGGTAGGAGGACCTGAGATTGAGCTGATTGCCATTGCAACAGGAGGGCGGATCATCCCCAGGTTCTCAGAGCTCACAGCCGAGAAGCTGGGCTTTGCTGGTCTTGTACAGGAGATCTCATTTGGAATGACTAAGGATAAAATGCTGGTCATCGAGCAGTGTAAGAACTCCAGAGCTGTAACCATTTTTATTAGAGGAGGAAATAAGATGATCATTGAGGAGGCGAAACGATCCCTTCACGATGCTCTGTGTGTCATCCGGAACCTCATCCGTGATAATCGTGTGGTGTATGGAGGAGGGGCTGCTGAAATATCCTGTGCCCTGGCAGGTAGCCAAGAGGCAGATAAGTGCCCCACCTTAGATCAGTACGCCATGAGAGCGTTTGCTAATGCACTGGAGGTCATCCCCATGGCCCTTTCTGAAAACAGTGGCATGAATCCCATCCAGACTATGACCAAAGTCTGAGCCAGACAAGTGAAGAAGATGAACCCTGCTCTTGGCATCGACTGTTTGCACAAGGGGACAAATGATATGAAGCAACAGCATGTCATAGAAACCTTGATTGGCAAAAAGCAACAAATATCTCTTGCGACACAAATGGTTAGAATGATTTTGAAGATTGATGACATTCATAAGCCTGGAGAATCTGAAGAATGAAGACATGGAGATACTATGTAGTAAGATCTACTGTGATTAAATAAATGGGTGTCTTGCGATGCATCTACAGTTATTTATTACATGCTTTTTCAGACATTGTAGATGCTGTAATAAAAAGAGATGTGTCAGTTGTTCAAAACACCATAGTTTCAGTTGTTCAAAAATGTGTAATTGTGGGGGTACTATCTCAACATGTTTTTGTATTCATTGTATTAAAGGAATATATTTAAACAACCTAAAAAAATAAAATAAAATAAAAATAAAGTCAGTGGGCTTCAATTATCTCTTTCCTTAGCTTACTTATTTCCCAAGAAGCAATTTTTAGAATGTGACTCCCATTAGCCATTCTGCAAAATTTTTCAATCCTATATAAGAAACTATATAGTGTCTCTTATATAGGATATACAGGCATGTTGCAACTTTGCCTGTAGATACAAGAAGGGGAATAGAGAGAAAAAGCATAAATAAAATGGAAGAAATAAACATAAAAATAGTAATTAAACAAAGGTGAAGAGAGCAAGCTAAGTAATTACTCTGTGAAAGTAAATTTGTATCATATAACTGGAATAGATGAGGTGGCTAATTGATTAAAACCATGTTAACAATTTATTTGGACTCTTTCGTACATCAGACATTAGACATTTACAATCCTATGTGAGACTACATAGTGTCTCACATAGGATTGAAAAGTGGAAAATTACAACCTTTTATAAAACAGTACTGACTAGTTGAGAAGGAAGAGGATTATGGAAATGCTATGAAAGTTGCCATTGTGAAGTGACTGTTGTGATGTTGAAAGAGTAGTGAGATGAAAAAGTAGCGAACAGTTAGAGAGGCACAGAAACTTGATGTCAATTATAATGAAAGAGAGAAGACGTTATATTAGAGTGATAACAAAAGAAAGGAGGTTTAAAGGCTAGAAAATCATAAGCATTTCTGTATTAAAAGCGTTCCATGGAGAAAGTTTTGAGAAGCAAGGCAGAATAAGAAAATAATGGAACAAATTCCCTAGAGATAGAATAGATTGATCAGAGGATACAAACGAAGGAATTAGCTCTGGTCAAAGTGATAGTCAGCTTCTCACTCAAAGATAGAACAGAATAAAGAGAAGATGGATGAAGATGAGGGAAAGTTCCACGCATAAAGGAAGTTCTGAAGTTTGTACTAAACGTAAGTTTTACATTTTCAATGAATTAGCAACCCAGGCTAGCTTTTGAAGGTGAGAGGATGAAATGAGGAAGTGAAGTAACTGATCTCCCCAGTAGAGAGAAGTCTTAGCCTCTTCCACTGGGCCCAGAGAACCAGAGTGTGTTGCTTCATGTATCTGGCCTGGGTACACAAGTTGAGAAGGATGTGTTCTTGGCTGTTGTGTGTGGCATAGATAGAAGGATAAGATAAATGTTTGTGTGGAAAAGCTAACATTCAAACCCACAGATACATTCTAATAGAGCAATCACTCTACAAAGATGACATAAAGAGAAATTGGGAAGGGTGGAAGGTAATAAAATCCAATATTGAGAAACCAGAATAAATATGGTGGGTATAATGTAAAGTTTACTGAAATTCTCTGAGCTCTATGACAAAATACACAACTGTTGTGAGTATGTGCATGTGTGTACTTATATACATTTAAATAGACAAGCTGTTATCTCATGCAATGTGTTGAGGAATCTATTCAGAAGACAAACTTAGCCACGTGCTGTAGCTCATACCTGTAATCCCAGTACTTTGGGAAGTCGAGGCAGGCAGATCATTTGAGCTCAGGACTTTGAACCCAGCCTGGACAACATGGCAAAACTCCATCTCTACAAAAACACAAAAATCTGCTAGATGTGGTTGTGCCTGTGTTCCCAGCTACTCTGTAGGCTAAGATGGGAGGATCACTTGAGCACAGCAGGTTGAGACTGCAGTGAACTATGATCATGCCACTGCATCCTAGCCCCGATTTCCAAGCAAAACACTGTCAAAAAAGAGGGAGAGAGAAAGAGAAAAAAAAAATAGAAGGAAGGAAGGAAGGAAAGGAAGAGAAGGAAGGAAAGAAAAAGAAGGAAGGGAAGGAGGGAAAGAGGAAGGGAAAGAAGGAAGGAATTCAACTCTTATTTGGGAGCTTAAGAAGATAGAAAAGGACACATTAGATTATGTATTAAGGAAAATAATTTAAATGAGTAAAAATTAATAATAAGGAATTACCTAATTCTGAGAGACAGGAATTTTAAGTAGACAATCATCTATATGTACAACTTTCCTTTGCAACTGTTAGCAGTGATGCAGTGGTATCTGAATAAAGCTTCATCCAAACATACCAAGTTTTATGTTTGGTATCATAAAAGATAAGAGAAAAATCAAGGGTGCTCTGGATAGGACAACTGACATGGTTCAATGAAGACAGAATAAGAAAAAAAATTAAGACTAAAAGTAGAATGAAAATCTTTAATACTTGGAAATTTTTTGAAGAATACATGGTCAGATGAAGGAAAATATCAGATACACTAAACATGATCATACGATAAAGGGGAAGGATGAGATAATAAATAGACACAAAAACGTTAAAGTTTTCAGTATGGAAATGGTGCAATTCTGTGTGATCACGAGTGGAAGTCCAAGATCAAGGTGTCATCAAGGTTATTCTTTCCTCAAGCTTCTCTCCTTGCCCTGCACCATCTTCTCACTGTGTCCTCATATGACCTCTCTATGAGCAAGCATCTGTAGTGGTTCTGCCTCTTCTTATAAAATCACAGGTCATATTGGATTAGGGCCCAATCAGATGACCTCTTCCAACATTACATACCTCATTAAGGCCCTATCTCCAATTACAATCACCTTCTGAGGTGGGCTGGGGATTAGGACTTCAAGGTATGAATTTGGGCAGGGGCATAATTTAGTCAATAGTAGTCATGTCATAGCCTTGCCTGTGGATATAAGAAGGGCAATAGAGAGAAGAAGGATCAAGAAAATGGAAGAAATTAACACAAAGATAGTAATTAACCAAAGGTGAAGAGAGGCCAGCTAAGTAATTACTATATGAAAGTCAATTTGAATCATGTAATTTAGCTACATGAAGTAGCTAATTGATTAAAGCTATGTTAACAATTTATTTGGACTGTTTCCTATATCAGACATTAGAATAACGGCTTTATTGCCATTTGCTATGTAATAGTCCTAACAACTTCATGAACTGGGTGCTATTGGTAAGCCTCTCCTATAGATTAAAAAAAAAAAAAAAAAAAAAAACTCAGAAACAAAGACTCAGCAGTTTGTCCACTATCACAAAATAAAACTTGACAAACTGAGATTTAGACCCAGAATGGTTTAACTGTAAAGCCTTTACTATTAGACTCAACTATCAGACACAAAAAGTATATTAACTTATCAAATTTGTCTTTCTTCACTTAAAGACTTAATAGTATGGATTTCACATGATATTTCAGTTTGAATAATATGTCTAACAAATGCTCTTTTAAAAATCATTTGTAACAAATTCCTATAGACTATGCTTTTCCACCTGCTGCATAACCAGCTGAAAAAAAAACTTAAATACGAATTAGGTTGGTTAAATTTTATGTTGCCTATGTCTTTATTCTCTTTCCAAGTCAGTTCTTTCCTAACTGATTTTTATGATCTCTATATTTTTTGTTCTCTTTTATAAAAAATGTTACCAGAGAGTTCAAACAGTTCACCATACTACTGATTCTTCAAATATTTTCTCACAAAAATGTGACATGAAAGATAGCCACAGCACAAATTTAGATATAAATAAAAATGAAATAACATTATATGCATATTTATATATGTATATATGTGTATACATGTGTGTATATTAAATTTTTTTCTAATATTTTAACTAGTGTGATATATACTATAGTACACTATGCTCTATGCTATAACTATGTGTGTGTTTATAATACTGTACTATATACTATAGCATACTATATACTATAACTATAGATATATATATATAGTATATGATGGTGTATAGTATAATTTGTATAGTATGTGTGTTTATGTAGTATAGTTTAGTGTGTATATGCATATACATAGTATAGTGTACTAAATATTATATGACCTCATTAATGATGGGAATAAATAGTATATAATATACCATACACTATAGAATATGATAGTTGTATACTTCATCACTTCATGTTATTGAAAAATTGGTTAAAATTAATTACTAATGAAAAATAATATTTTTTAACTTAATAAAAACTCCTTATACACGTTTGCTGAATACAAGGTAACCAATGCCTCTGTAAACTGAGAAAGAAAGGGAAGAACTGTAGCATTCATCCTAACATTCTTATACGATGGCAACTAAACAATTGATGAAATAGCCACTACTATAATGTATAGTTTATACTATCTATATACAGCATATACTATCCACATGTAGTATATACAGATAGTATATATAGATACTCTTAGTACCTGCAGTATAGATAGATACTCTTAGTACTTGCAGTATAATCTGATATAAGAATTAAATTTTATAGATAATTATTATGATTATATTCCCAAAGACAGTGGCTGTAAGTTATGTGAAAAGACAAAAACAGGTACATAAAGTAATATTTCCAATATTTTGCATCATTGTCTTCCTCATTTTCTAAATTTTCTTATCATAAAACTTCTCAATTTTCTAATTAAACTCCAGAGTTATGTACAGCAAAAGAAACAATCATTCAAGTGAACTGGCAACGAACAGAATGTGAAAAAATTTTTTCAATCTACCCATCTGACAAAGGGCTAATACTCAGAATCTACAAAGAACTAAAGCAGATTTACTAGAAAAAAAACAAACAACCTGAATTCAAAAGTGTGTGAAGGATATGGATAGACACTTTTCGAAAGAAGACGTACATGAGGCCAACAAACATATGAAAAACTGTTCATCATCACTGGTCATTAGGGAAATACAAATCAAAACCACATTGAGATACCATCTCACATCAGTTTGAATGGCGATCATTATAAAATCGAGACAGCAGATGCTGGCGAGGATGTGAAAAAATAGAAACAGTTTTACACTGTTGGTGGGAGTGTAAATTAGTTCAAACACTGTGGAAGACAGTGTGGCAATTCCTTACGGATCTAGAAATAGAAATTCCATTTGACCCAGCAATCCCATTACTGTGTATGTATCTAAAGGATTATAAATTGTTGTATTATAAAGATACATGCACACCTATATTCATTGAGGCTCTGTTTACAGTAGTAAAGACTTAGAACCAACCCAAATGCCCATCAATAATAGACTGGACTAGGAAAATGTGGCACATATACACCATGGGATACTATGCAGCCATAGAAAATGATGATTTTGTGTCCTCTGTTAGGACATGAATGAATCTAGAAACCATCATTCTCAGCCAACTGACACAAGAACAGAAAATCAAACACCTCATGTTCTCACTCATAGGTGGGCATTGAACAATGAGAACACACGCACACAGCAAGGGAAGCATCACACATTGGGGTCTTTTGGGGGTGCTAAGAGAGGGACAGTGGTGTGTGGGGAGGCTGGGGAGAGGCAACATGGGGAGAAATGTCAGATATAGGTGATGGGGGATGCAGGCAGCAAACCACCTTGCCATGTATGTACTTATGCAACAATCCTGCATGATCTGTATATGTACCTCAGAACCTAAAGTACAATTTAAAAAAAACCTTTTTTCTCAATTTCTCAAAAGTCTCAATTTTCTAGTTATTTGATTTTTATTCTGTTGTTTGATTTTCTCAAGGTCCTGTGTCTATATTCACACATAACTACAAAAATATACAATAGGAAATGTATGGTTCACAAAAATAATTATCTAAATTTACTAATTAATGATAATGCAAATATAGAATTAAATGCTATTAATTTTTAATTAATTACATGTTAATGATTTATATGTGCAGTACCTTAGAGATAGAGTGTTACAAAAAAACACAAATATTTTAGAATGATTATATATCACCACTGCCTCTTGATTGTAAGTGATAAGGAGCCAAATGTTAGCATCTTCTGTCAACAGGGGTCTCATAAACCTTCTCATGCTTCTAACATTATTCAACAAAGAGCCTAATTTATTGAGAATTCTGAATTCTAATCAGGATTCTAAATTCTTGCTTTTTCTGATATTTCTGAATAGCCAGCCAACAGAGCTTCTGTCTTTGTTGTTTTTTTCCTCTTATTTACTAAATTTTATAAAAAGAACTTATAATCACAGTCTATTTCAGAGCACAAAATGTACCAAATTTTATTTTTGATTTCTACTTCCACCTGCTAGAATTGCAGTGAAGCATTAAATCAAAGAGTTGATTGAGGTCTGAACAATTCAGTATGCCACAGTTGTCTAATTATATAAG
This sequence comes from Saguinus oedipus, assembly GCA_031835075.1. Lineage (NCBI taxonomy): Eukaryota > Metazoa > Chordata > Mammalia > Primates > Cebidae > Saguinus > Saguinus oedipus. The sequence goes on along the minus strand of CM063186.1, from coordinate 47,115,082 downwards.
AAAAAGATAATTTAATACACTTTTGAGGTTTTTACCCATTATAAACATAATTATAGAATTTTTAAAGGCTCATGAATTTGTTCCTCTTGCTAAGTTTTAAACAATTCATGAAAAAATGATCAGTTTATTGATGCATTTTTAATTTTTTATTTCCAATTAAAGCCTTAAGACACTTGATTTTATATTTTACTGTCCTTTACTTGGCCAAATACTTTTGTTAAATAGTGATGGTTTTACATTTTAAGGAGATGAAATTTTATTAGTATTTATTAACTTGACTATGTTGATTCCACTGACCACTATGTTTTCATGAATGACATATGTATATTTCTTTAATTCACCCAGTATATTCCTGGTGCAAGCTTACCCTATACTGTAATTCAATGTTCTCTAATGCGTTTGTTGGGGTGAACCAAAAGAATTCTAAGAGACAGGAAATTCCTGGGAGAGAAATCATCTAAAAGGATAAGGAAGCCAGACACAATGAACCTGACCTAACTGAGCCCTTTACATTGGACGAAAAGGTCATCGATTCTGCCTGCCGATTCTTCTCTAGGCCATGGGGCAAATTTAACTAAATTCAGAAAGTGCTATCTTTCTATAAACCATTGTAAGATATTGAATCAGAAAAAGCAATACTTCAGTGTATTTTAAGCAACAATAAATGGTCTATTTTATCAAAGGTAGCTTGAGATTTCTAATATGATAAATACCAAAGAAAACAGTTACTTTTTTTTTTTTTTTTTTTTTTTTGACCCTGGAACAAGCTCCTTTAGAATATATGGAGAAAGTCAACGGTGACAACTCTTTCAAAAATTTTTAAAGTAAAATCCAGGAAACAAGTAAGATTATGTCCTCATGAATACTGAGTGGGTACATTGAAGAGCAAGAAGCTTCTGCTTTGTTTTGTTGAATGTCTGCCTGTTTGTTTTAATGAAGGGAGAACATTGAGCCATGTTTTGTAAACATATAATTAAATAGTAGAAATTTGGAAGTCAAGGATCTTGGAGAGAAGCAGTTAAGCAACAGGGCAAGGTGCCAGAAAGGAATGTAGGGATGAAATTTACAGAAGATATGGAGAGTTGAGTCTTTGTTAGAAGCATGTATCCTCCATTGCTGTTGGGAGATAAAAAGAAAGAGGTGAGAGCAAATACTGAAACACTTACAAAGTTGTCAGTGAAAATTTGAGTTGGCATCCACCTTATGACTTCAATGTTCCCTGTAAAGTAAGAAGTGACAGCATTTATAAGACTAATGGTGTACTGATGAGGAAGAAAATAGGGATGACATTGGGAAATTTGAAATAATTGTGAATGGATAGCAGGTATATTTTTCAAAGAGGCAGAAAACAGTATTTCCCATCTGACATGCTCTTCAGCTCTGTGACTTTACCACTTTCCAATTAAGAATTGAAGTCTATTTTTCAGCCTTCCTGAATCTCACTAGTTACAGTGACTGCTTTCACCAGTAAAATACAGCCAAATACTGCCAATCCCACATATAGCCTGTAATGGGAAACTCAGCTTTGACTCTCCTCTTTGGAAGACAGAACCATATCAGAAGTGTGGTTGTCCTGAGACCACCACGTTACAAGAAACCAAATCCATGAGGAGTGATACCAGAGATCAGACGCCAAACAAAGAGAGCTAAAGAGGAGCAACAAAATACCAAACACGTAAGAAAACACATTGAAGCCAACTCATGTGGCTTCAATTAAGCAATTCAAATAAGAATTCAGATGACTCTATCCCCAGACAATATCAATATGCAAGGAAAAGAGATAACTACTAAGCTGAACAAAGGCAATCCATAGAACTATGAGATAAATATACTATAAATTATTAATCTAAACTTTTGAGGGTGGTTGGCTATGCAGCTATACATAATTAGATTAACATTGAATGTATTATTTTGCAGGGTGCTAGAGTGGTTAACAAGAGGAATATAGTAAGATAAATAAAGCACTGTTGAATGTCTACGAAGGTGTTCATTTGGTGAACTCTCCATATATAAAGCCATCAAGCTGTAGTCATTAGCCAGGTATGAACATTGAGCATGAAGAAAATTAGTTTCATTTAATCTAACATTAAAGTTTGTCAAGGCAGGTACAATAACATGAAAATAAGTTTAGAGAGAAGATTATAATAAATAATTATTTGAGTTATTATTTCAAACTAATTTGAGTATCTTATTGGCTTTCATAATTTTTTTTAATTATCTTTACTCAAACTGTGTTCCTGAGTGTTCTGATTCACCATCCTCATCATCCTCATTATCCCCAAACCCACTCTTGAATTGAATCTAATTACAGTGTATTTCCATCAAATGATGGATGGAAATCACTACACTCTTCCTCTGGGCTGCTGTTTGCCATTTCTAATCTTTCTCAAATGACTGGATTAATTATAGATCATTATTCTTGAGAGGATATGTGTTTTTCAATGGACAGATTTGGCACTGAATTTTCTCTTTGTTTCTCCTCAAGTTGATGCTTATAATATAAAATCTAGGAAATTGTATTGGATTATGAAATAGCAGGCAGGCTCTACTTTACAACAGTTTCCATCTACATAAAGTCAATTTTGTAATGTTCTTTCTTTCCACTCTTCTTTTTTTAAATAAGAAACAAGTCCTATGTTGTGTTTTTTAGGATTACACCTGAAGGTTTTATCAGAGATTAGAAAATAGTTTAGAGCAGAAAATGAACTTCCTATATATTCCTTTTTTGGAGCCAGCTCAAGATTATGAAATTGTTAGTCTTAAGCAAGCAACTTTATGATTTTAAGCCACACTTACATTTTCACCACTCTCCTGAACCGTGAGTCACAGTTATAATTGCCAAGAGAAAAAAGAGTGCTTTAAATTTTAATAACTAACTTGTTGTGTTTTCTGTTTTGCTGGCTGCCAGAAAAGAACTGCTAGTCCTTTTCCATGCCAATGAAAACTGAAATAGAATAAGATGGATTTACACTGATGGTGCCAAAGGGGAAGGATGTGAGAAGCTGATATAAATGAAGTTGAAATGTTCTTTCTAGTTCTATTTCTTCTTAGGAAAGAGATTTTCCTAAGAAAATGCAAGAATCTCGGAACAGTAATTTATTTAGAATTCCTTTGTAAATGAATTAAAAATTGAATTGGCCTCAAATATATTCCCTGTGTTCTTCAGCAATGCCTAGAAGTAAATACTTGTTGAAAAATATTTAACACAGTCATGCAAAGAAATATGCAGAACAATAGGCTATCCTTGGACAATGAAAATGCAACCCCACTTTTTCAATTCGGTCATGCAGCCTACACGTAATTATCTAGTTCCCTCATTCTATGCAGTAGTGCAGCCATGGCAGCCAAGCAAGAAAGAAATAGAAGGAAGACAATTGGTTTTTGAGGGAGCTTAGCCAGTAGAATTTATTCCTTTCTGTTTTATAACACAGACCCTATAGATATTCAAGTTTACTTTTATTTATGTGAGAATTAGGTAAGTTCGCATTTATATTCCTTTTTCTTTTACAAAGCTCTAGCCAGTTTTCCGGAATGGTGTGATTTTCTTTTTTAATAAGCCAAGGACCCTATTCATCATTACGATGAATTATAATACTACTTTTGATTGTCTTTTTCTTTCTTTCTTTTTTTTCTTTTTTTTTTTTTTTTTTTTTTTTTTTTGAGATGGAGTTTTGCTCCTGTTGCCCAAGCTGGAGTGCAATGGCGCAATCTCACTGCAACCTCCGCCTCCTGGGTTCAGGCAATTCTCCTGCCTCAGCCTCCCGAGTAGCTGGGATTACAGGCGCGCGTGCTACCATGCCCAGCTAATTTTTTGTATTTTTAGTAGGGACGGGGTTTGACCACGTTGACCAGGATGGTCTCGATCTCTTGACCTCATGATCCACCCGCCTCGGCCTCCCAAAGTGCTGGGATTACAGGCGTGAGCCACCGCACCTGGCCCTACTTTTGATTTTCTCACCTGTGAAGACTTACATCCAAAGATGGAAAACAAGAGGTCCATACTGTGTTGTGGTAAACCCAGAGACGCCTGACATTCCGTTCCTTTCTGTGTTAGTAAACCAGCTTTGAAAATTTGTAGCTAAGTAGATGGGCGTATATGCTGATAGTGGTGATTTTCATTTTCAAAGTGAACAGCACACTGGGCAGTGTTCATCTGTTAAGACTTCGGATCGTTGTCTGCTGTGTATACCTTAGCTCTGACTTGAATAGTAAACTCTATCGCATATGTTTGAGAAGTTGCTCAAGTGGAAAATTTCAGCCTTTGGCTGTTGAATACCAGTCTCGCCTGACACTTGCAATTATATCCCATCCCATAATCCAGACACAGAGCAGGGCTGACTGAGGCTGTCACCGTGGATCCCCAAAGAACTTTCCTTTTGCTGCTTAAAATAACTTCACCCTCACCTGCGTCAAAACAGCTGCTTGAAGATTCTGCTTGCTCCCTTCCATTCTTCACACAAGATTCTCTATCTGCACATTGTTCTGTGAGCACAGTTCATGCACTGGCAGAATTGCTACATGCCAGGACTTTTTATCAGTAACCTTTGCCTCCTGATGAAGTGTCAGATGCAGAAGTAAAATTTCTGACATTTTGAAAAAAGGTCAAGGTCTTAAAGTCTAAACATTGGTTACACAGTAGCATTGTCTTAAAGACCTCAGATTTTTATGGATTTCGATGTCGTATTTGACAAAACATTCTGTCTCTTATAGTCACATATTTCTAAAAAAAATCACAGTAGATAATATTATCTTAGTGCTTTGCGACTAGTCAGAACGTGGGTCCAGAGGGTCAGGGAACTTACGTAGAGCCTATAAATAGAGTTCAGATTCAGATTCAGTTAAGAGCACATTCACTGTGACCTCTATGCACAGATAAGTAGAGAGGGAGAAAGACAGCAACAGAAAGTAGAATGAATTGCATACTTTTTGAGAGAAAGAAACCATAATTATTTTTAAATGTTGGTACATACATGCAATCGTACATGATTACATATAAGGTGTAAGTTTTGGTCAATTCAGGAAAGTTACTTTAGTAAATTAATTATCTATAAAGATGGCTTATAAATGTTCCTTTCTTTGAAAAGTAAAATTAATATGAGCAAGGCATTGTTTCTATTTGAACCTGTAAGTGTTGGGTTTTTTTTTCCAAATTAGCATTTAATCTTTTATGAGAATAAAATTTACTGATAAACGACCCCCCAAATTCCATCTTAAATGATGCAGTGCTATAGTCCTATGACATTTATAAGAAAATATCAATCAAGCATAAAGTGTATTTTTTTTTTGAATTATTCAATACTAAATATTTAAACCTCTAAACCATTTGGATATTATAATTCTATATGATTTTCTAAAACATAAAACTTTATTAAAATTGTGAATATGCACTCCTATCAGTCATTCCACAGATCATGTATAAAAAAATTTTTTTTATTCTATACTTAATTAAATAACAATCTTTAAGAAATTAGCTATCACGATAATTATTCTAATTTGGACTTTTGAATTTATTCTTTTTTTATTTCTATATTTATTATTCTGCTATCTGAATATGTTATTCAGTCTTGTCGTTCTTGATGACTTAAATGTCCTAAGCACTTACAATCACTTCACCCGGTCTCTAATATTAAAGTATCTTTTAGCCTGCTTTCTTATATTACCTGGAACAGGACTGCCCTCTAGAAATATAATACAAATTAATTAAAAACTAATTTTTAATTTTTGAATCTAATTTAATTTTTAATTTTCTTTCATACTATGAAAGTAAGAAGAGTGGGAAATTTACATTATAAGCTAGTTACATAAACTGATATATTCAAAATCTTAGGTCAAATATAATCAATATAAAATTATAAAAGAGGCATTTTACATTTTTGTATTGTATATGAAATTTATTGTATATATTTCAAAGTAAGAAACCAAATTTCAAATTTCTCACCATAAAAAATGATGAGTGGGATGATATATATTAACTTCATTGAGTCATTCCACATTGTATTACTATATCAAAATAACATAATTATAATTTATCAATAATATAATATTTACAAAAAAATTGTGTGTTTATAACACATTATATTTTAATTTGAATTAGACATTTTTCACTTGAAGTGAAATGTGGGTAGTGGATACATGTTGGTAGTGGATACCTTTTTATACAATGTAGTTCTTAGAAAGCTGTCTTTGTGGCTTTAAATTGTTCTTCTCAAACTAGTGCATTAAATCTTCATTAACAATAAAGTAAGTATCCAATGCTGTCACTTTCTCTAAATGTTAACACTGTTTTTAACTTTTATAATAGAAAATTTCTAAAAAATTCAAAAGGTAACCCTTTGTGAAAACATACTAACAGTCATTAGTGTACCTAAAATATCTGCAAATACTTTAATATTCAATGTCAATGTTCACATTTCCAATCATTTCAAAATTGTCACAAATTTTTAACCATACTTAGGAAGATGTTTAAGTAGATGATATTTTTAAGGTCTTTTTAAAAATTTACTCCAGAGATTCCTTCTCTTTTTGTTTCTTTCTCTCTCTCTTCCTTCCTATCCTCTGTCCCTTTCTCTCCTTTCCACTTATTTGTTGAATAAACTGCTTTTGTTTTCATTTTCTCATTTTAAAAATTTTGTTTCAATAGCATTTCTTACATTCTAGATTTTGTTGATTGTATTGATGTAGAATAATGAAACTATGTTCTCTGTTCACTGTGTTCCTTATGCACTGAGAGATGAATCTAGATGCAGGTTTTATATATTTTGACACAACTATTATATAGCACATCTGTGTACTGTTGTGATTTTTTTAAATCAGAAGATGTGTTTTGTATTAAGCAAAACATATTAGCTGGTTGTCATCTTTTTATGGTGCTAGCAGCTACTGGTGATTATTGCATAGATTTATTATTTTATTTAAAATTGTCAAAAGACAATATTCTAATCCAAATATTTACTGTTTTCATACTATCTGCTAAATCCTTATAAAAATAAATTATCATCAATTTCTGCTTGATTACCAAGTGGTATAATTCCTAAGGAACAATACAGAATAAATCCTTCCTTCTTTAAATTAAATGCGTTGAAAATATTTTTTTCTCAAGCTTCAAAAAATATTTTTAAGAAATATAGTCAAATTATGGATATAATTACATTTGATAGTTGTCATTTTTGTGAGACTAAGCATGCGTCATCCTTTGTCAGTGGAAACCTATTAGATTCCCGTGTCTTTGAAAGCTTCCTTTTTATATAATATATCAGATGCTGCAAACTCATCATTTATATTATCTCATCCCTAGTTAAATAAGTCATTTATGCTCAGTATCTTGGCACTTGGTAAAAGTATTATTAATATGGGATAGACCACATTTTCTAGGTGTTTTTAGTAAAAAAAAAAAAAAAAAAAAAAAAAAGATGGCCAGGGAGCGGTGGCTCAAGCCTGTAATCCCAGCACTTTGGGAGGCTGAGGCGGGTGGATCACGTGGTCAGGAGATCGAGACCATCCTGGTCAACATGGTGAAACCCTGTCTCTACTAAAAATACAAAAAATTAGCTGGGCATAGTGGCGCGTGCCTGTAATCCCAGCTACTCAGGAGGCTGAGGCAGGAGAATTGCCTGAACCCAGGAGGCGGAGGTTGCGGTGAGCCGAGATCGTGCCATTGCACTCCAGCCTGGGTAACAAGAGCAAAACTCCGTCTCAAAAAAAAAAAAAAAAAAAGATAAAAAATTTTTGTTATTTTTTTCTTTGCTTATTTCCAAATAGGTACAAAATGAGATTATGATAATAATGCTTCCCATTTGAAATGCAGGATATAGAGTTTATACTCAATCCATTTTACCTTATATATTTGTATCTCCTTTACCTACACTGAGAAGCTCATTTTTCTAGGACATTGGGAGCAAAAGATTTACAAAGTTACATAGTTATTTAATTTTTATGCCTTAGAAATCCTACAATCATCTCAAAATAAAAATACCAACACTAACAAAAGCAATACAATTATTTAAAAAATTTATACCTATATTTGTTCCTTTTCAAATTTATAGTCAAGTTACTGTGTTTTAAATCCAGTTTTCACCTGTATGGATATGATCAGCTGGGTGCATATTTATATGTTTCTTACATTTTACCTTTGATTGTGTTGAGATTTTTATTTTAATATTGTGTAATAACTATATGCAATATTAGCATGACTTCAAATAAAACAAATAAAATTTACAAAACAAATATTATTTTTAAAAGCATAGTTTCTTTGTTTTAATCAAAGTTCCCTCTATTTTATTTCTACCATTATAGATAGGCTTCTCTTTTGATTGTTTATTCCTTCATGTTTTGTTCATTGTAAGTAAGTATTTTTATATTCTCTTTCTGAGAGTAACTATACCATACCATAGATGACATTATAATACTCTATAGACATAAAATGTTAACATTTTGAAAAATAAATCAATTTAATAAAAATGTTTAACTTTTTAAATCGAAGAAAGGAGCAAAAGACTGACATTTTACTTTGCTGTTGTAGTCTTTCTGAGATAGGAACTTCCCAGATACCCAAAAAGATTAAGAGAGTTTATGGTCTCCATGTGAAAGTCTTTATAGTCTTTTGTAAAATTTACACATTTTACTAAGATATATATTTGAACCCAGAATACTCTTTCAGTTTGCTCCTGCAAGGGAAGAGAGCATAGATCTGTTTGACTGTCAAATTCTTTTGAAAGAGTTGGTTGTTACTTAGTTAGAGTTGAAAAATAAAATAGCCATTGGACCTGCATCATCTTGGAAATGAGTATGCTTCTAGAAATATCTTCTAGATATATTTTCTCTGAATTTGAGTATATATTCTGCAAAGTAGGCTGTAAAAATTACCCTCAGCTAGATGCACTTATCTTCCATAACTCTAATTTTCAATTAAGATTGTGTATTAAATAGTGTTTATTAATATCTCTGATTTATTGGATGATAGATTTATGTGAGAAGATTTTGCTTTAAGTAATGTAAACCAACTCAGAATTACCATAAAGTGGTAATTTTGAATTGCTCCAGTCATAGCTAATTACCAAAGACCTAGTTTTAAGTCCTTTCCATTCGTCTTCTCTCCTAAATTTAGCAAAGAGAAAAGATGTTGATGGCAGAGATACTGTGCGATTTTCTCCAATCAGAGAGTTTTTGTCAGGTGTTTATGCTTGTCCTCTCCAGTGAAAGTTTACGTGCCTAAAATGTTTAGAAACAAACTTAGTAGGAATCATAATTGTCATATGCTTTGAATACACATCTGGGAATTTTTAGTGTGTTTCCTTTAACCAAAATTATATTTAAAATTATATATATATATATATATATATATATACATATATATATACACACACGTGTATATATACACATATATATGTATATCTATACATATATATACACACATATATATGTATATATACACACATATATATACGTATATATACACACATATATGTATATATATATACACGTGTATATATATACACACATATATACGTATATATATACACACACACACACACATATATATATATATATATATATATATATATATATATAGAGAGAGAGAGAGAGAGAGAGAGAGAGAGAATTTCTTTAACAACTTGTTATGAGAAGTTCAGAAGTAGATTGATCTACATGCAACATACAGAGCTAAGAGATCAAATACCCTGTCAGCTAGACTACACTTCTTTTTTAATGTAGACATGCAGGAAATCAATTCCCTCTCACCTTTATATTCCTTTATTTCATATTTTGGTACTCACAGATATGAAAAAAAACTTAGTTATAAATGAAAAAATACTTTCACCAACTACCTGGTGTGGTGCATGCATTTATTATAACAAAGAGCACTCATAAGCAAAAGACACTAAAATTTGGGTAACCAACATGTTCTGAAATACAGATAGAAATTGTAAGAAAATGCAACTCTTCTTTAAGTATAGATAATATCAAACTCAAGTCCGTAATAAACCATCTAATTGCAGAGATACATATTTCATTTAATAAGCCATCTTAACATAAACTTGGCCTGTTTAGACAGGGGCCAAAGGATAGCACTGATGACGATAATGATAATAAATTATGCTTTGGAAAATAGTCCATCAGCTTACATTGCTTTTGAGGTGTGCCCCTCCATGATCAATATAAATTATAAACTGGTTTCAGTATGTGATTTTTGGGCATTTGGACAAAGTTTAAGGCAGTTGGATGCAAGTACAAAAGAGCAGCAATATAGCTGAATATGTGTGCATAGGGTAGGCAGGTGAGTGTTAGATAGAACCTCAGTACCCAGTCTTACTGCAAAAAGTACCTATTCTTCCATATTATAACATTAAAATTATATATAATTTATATATATCAAACTAGACATATTCAAATTATACATAGTTTCTATATATAATATAATTATATATTAATAATTATGTATGTTTATTATATAATTATAGATAATTTGAAAATAATGTATATTATATAATATATAATTATAATATATAAATAATTTTCATATGTAATTTAAATATTATGGCAGAATTGGTAAATAGCTTTTGAACATTACCCTGAATAATTCAGAGTTGCATTTATTTCATTTCATAGATCCCACATAATGATTAAAATTTTATAATTGAGACGAAAGAAAAGCATCATACAGAGACCTAAAGATAATCATTACAAAAGAGAGTCATTGAAAGTGGGGAAAAATAAATGAGCCAATTATTCTATTTCTTTCCATTGCCGTCTTCACATTGCCTTTCTGACAATTAAGCGCCTTTTAATTTGGCTTTTGCAGATATTGAATTCTAAATATTGAAAAAACCACATTTCATTGAAAAATGCAACACTTTCATTTTGGAATAAAAGATTTAGTTCATAAGAGATGAGATTCTAATCTCAATTTCCCATTTAATAGTATTACATATCATTATGTGGCAGCTCTCCATATAAGTGAGAATGATAGATTATATCTTTCCAAACTCAGGATATTTAGAGATCACTTGAAAAAGTTTCATGTACTGTTTAAATATGGAGAGTTGGTGTCTGAATCAATGGACTTCTATTTTAAGACTAAAAATAATGTGTTATTCTATTTAAAGTTTCATACCACATCTTCAAATGGGTCATCCACTATTTTCTTTCTTTTTTTTTTTTTTTTTTTTTGAGACGGAGTTTTGCTCTTGTTACCCAGGCTGAAGTGCAATGGCGCGATCTCGGCTCACTGCAACCTCCGCCTCCCGGGTTCAGGCAATTCTGCCTTAGCCTCCTGAGTAACTAGGATTACAGGCACTCGCCACTATGCCCAGCTAATTTTTTGTATTTTTAGTAGAGACGGGGTTTCACCATGTTGACCTGGATGGTCTCGATCTCTTGACCACGTGATCCACCCTCCTCGGCCTCCCAAAGTGCTGAGATTACAGGCTTGAGCCACCGCGCCCGGCCCAGTCATCCACTATTTTCATAGCCATGGTTTCCATATCTGTGGTAGATGGCCAAATTTCTAATCTTAAAACTTTACTAGGCCTCATTCAAGGGAAAAATTGACAATTGTCTTTGCTACTCCAGCACCTGGAAATTTTCTACTTCAGCACCTGGAAATTTTTGACAGAAATAACTTAGATATGCATGGGAGTCATTAGGATCCAACCCATATCATCTATTTTGTCTTTAAAAGTTCTAAGATCAGAGGAAATGTGGTTTCTAGTCAGAGCATTCCATAATGCCTGTATTTGTGAGCTCCTAATTAAGTGCTTACAGAAAATGTAACCTTAATATCTAAATTACTATTAGTATAGGAAGGGAAGATATTATTTTTACTTTACATAAGGAAACTCCAGTCTGAGAAGTGACTCTAAATCATGCTCAGGAAGAAGCAACAGATAAGACAAAACAAACAAACAAACAGGATTTTAATCTGTGACTAATTGGCTTCAAATACAGGTTTCTCACCACAGGTTCCTTGTATAATATTTGAGAAATAGGCTTTAGAAAAACTGAATGCCTTGTAAGATATATGGACATAATTCCACATTCTCTCTTTACCTCCTAGTGGTACACATCTTGGTATTAATTTTAGATCATTTTTGTCATGCTTATTTATATTAATTCCCTCAGGCACTTTTCCAGTGATATTGTTAAAGAAAAATGTATTCTGACACTTGTTACAGATGGTAATGAAGACTTTGTACAACGGACTACTGCAATAGGGTTTTGCATTAGGGGAGGAAAATTGAGCTTATCTCCTAACACAGCATGAACAAGCGGGATTTATAGCCAAGGAAGAGAGAAAGGATCAGTAGATGAGACATTACTAAAGGGAAACTTCTGGTTAAATGAACAAGATTCTTGCTGAGAACAGGACAGAGTGATCACATACCCCTTGGTGGGGGTGGAGGATGAGGAATTTTATTAGATATTGAGAACGAGTGGACATCCAGGGTGAGGCTTCTTACTAAACTTACTTGACAAGATTTTTGCTCCAACGAAGCTATTGACATCAAGGCCCAAGGATGAGGACTAGACAAACAAAAACTCAGAGGCACCTGTCTGGTTAAAGAGTCTTTCTCAATATTAACACTGACCTTTAAGCTAATAATAACAAAAACTGCACCTCAGTCATATTTAGCTTCTGTGTTTTTTAAATCTCATGTCTAACTCTATAAATGTCATTATAGATGATTGAGGAATGTCTTTAAAATAAATCTAATGTTTGCTCTTCTTCCCAACTATTCTATAGCAGCCAGTACTTCCACCATTGCAGTTAAACCTCAGTGATTGATTGCTTTTTTTCACTGAACACCCCAAGTTTACTAGATTTTGGGGTTATAGACATGGTTGGTCTCTTTCCACCAGTCCCTCGTTACCTCTCCCATTGCAATTCCAACACTAGCACTTAAGGAAACATTTTAAATATGAAGTAGAGACATCTACCACAGAGTGACCCAAATCCACATATTTCAAGTAACTTTAAAAATTAGTTTGAATATTTCTATAATACATGTATGCCAAAAATTTCAACTAAACTGTCATGTACAGATTAATGCAGCAACCCACGATGGCACGTGTATCTGTATGTAACAAATCTACGTGTTCTGCACGTGTACCCCAGAACTTAAAGTAAAACTGAAAAAAATGTCTTGTACTACAATATTAAAAACTCTGTGTAACTGATATGTTGCTGAACCAATTGTACTTTATAAAATATCCTGATTTTAAGGTATCATCTCTAGATCTTCCAGATTCCTCTGATGGCTCCATCATATATGACCATTCTTTGAATAATACTTGAACCCCTAAAAACTTTTGCAGACTGCTACTCTCTTCTAACAAAGAAAAATGAGGAAAAGGGTTTCCATTGCTATGTCACATTGCATTTCTGATAACTTCATTTCTGAGTATTTTACTATTTCAATTTAAATCCTTTGATGTTACCACCGTAATCATCGTCCTAATTTTTAAATCAACTTTTAAATACCTATTTGCTATCAGCCACTGATCTTGCTACCCTGCTCTTCATTGAATCACTGTGTTACATCCAAATTTCTGAGTGTTCTTAGATGGGATTTTTTTACATCATGTTATACATATTCTTTATTTGATTTAAGCTAATATTATTTTCTCAATTTGCTTTCAAGTTTGCTTTTCCTTTTCACCAGTATTTACTCTCTTAACTGTTTCTTTTGACTCTACAGTTATTAAATGAATGGCAACTCTAGATATTGCTTAGTCCCTTCAGTAGAGGCTAAAAAGATTGTTGACATCTTCTATAAATCACTCTATTTCTCTGTTGGTGTGGAAGGTTGTTTCCCTCTGGGTGTGACAACCAGCAACCAACAGTCCGTTTTGATAAGGAACTGATGTTGGACACACTTTCTCTATTTTTTTTTGTTGTCTTCTTTTTCCTGTAGCAAAATATTAATCAGTAAGTCAAGAACTGGACTTGGAGTCATAATAGCCTGAGTTTCACTTCATTTTGGGGGGGTGGGGGAATAGAGTCTCACTCTGCACCCAGGCTGGAGTGCAGTGGCACAATCTCAGCTCACTGCAACCTCTGCTACCCTGGTTCTTCTGCCTCAGTCTTCTAAGTAGCTGGGATGACAGATGCCTGCCACCCACACCTGACTAATTTTTGTAGTTTTTAGTAGACACGGGGTTTCACCATGTTGGGTAGTCTGGTCTTGAACTCCTGACCTTGGAATCCACCCACCTTGGCCTCCCAAAGTGCTGGGATTACAGGCATGAGCTACCATGCCCAGTCTATATAAATACTGAAGTTTAATCTCTTTTTCTTCCACTGAAAGGGTCTGTGTCTTCTTCCAGGCAATTCATTTAAAATTTCTGGGCTTTAGTTTCCTCAATCATAAAATGATAAGGTAGAATTTGTAATATTTAATTTTTCTTCTAGATGTATAAAATATTGAAATATCAATTAACCATATTTCTTACCATGTCAAGCCTATATCAAATCAGACAAAAGCAGAAACAAATCTTTTTATCTTTCTTCTCTTTGTGCATGTGTAGCACATTGGACAAGATAAAACCTCCCATGTTTGTTAAATATTTAAATGATTGAAAAATTAAGGAAACTCTTCTTGTTATCTGTTGAATAAAATTCACTTAGGTAGCTAATGGTTTCAAAAACTAAAAAATGTTAAGTCAATAGGTTTAACCTGACATAAATAGAAGGGTGGTTTGACTAGTAAGACCACTAGTAAAATTTATGAAAGCAATATCAATTTTTAGAAACTATATAAATGTTTTTGATGATACAGTTATTCAGTACCTTTAATACCTAGCACATTGTCTGTGCTCATTACATAATTGACGGAGTCATTGAATGCCATGGTAAAAAACATTCAGTGAGTCAATAGAAGCCAATATTTATGGATTGCACATTGGATAATGCAGCCCCATGAGTAATGGTGTAATGAGTAACTCACAATGTTGTTAAGGAAATGTACGTGGCAATAAGAACTGAACTGTTTTAATATGGATTCTGAAATGCCATGGCCTTTTGCTGCCCTTTTTCAATGTGAATGATATGAAACTACCCAGCAACTGAACATATGGCAATTAATTTAAAAATATATAGAGAGAGGTGGTTCCATAACCAATACAGGAAAATATGGACACTGGAAAAATCTTTATGGGCACTGATGGAGTAATAAACAATTATACTAGTGTTTCTTCTGTATTTATTTTGCTAAATCTTTATTGATAAATCGCTATGACTCACATTATTAATGAATATTATAATACATTTATAATTAAATTGTACATACAGGTAGAACCCAGCAAGAAATATTTGTCTGTTCCTAAACACTCTATATGTGACCTTGACTTTGTCACACATGTAGTCTTCTACTCTTATAGACAATGAATTCCATAAAGATACATATTAAGATAGCAGGGGCAAACTAAAACCTACAGCTAAAAAGCTTACGGGTTACAGTAAGTTAAATTTCTAATTAAAAACATACATTGGTGGGATTTTATTATTCTAAGAAATTTCTAATCCAGAAAGATAAGTTGCAAAAGAACATTTGAAAGATGAAGCTGCCAATAACATTATTTAAGAACTGTCAGAATATCCTTTTATCCAAACACTAGACCCCTTGAAAAGTCAGAGTAATCATTCTTTTCTCAGAGATATAGATGGCTGTAATCTTCAAACTCACATCAAAATGCTCAATTCAAGTCACTGTGAGCATTATTTGTAAACCAGCATATTGCAAATGCTGATTAGGATTCTAATTTTTAAAATCCACCTTATATCAATCCCAAACTCTTATAAGCATCCTACCTATAACCTCTCTTCGCCATATGCTACCAAGACCCTACAGAGCTAATCATGTTTTTTGTTTTAGTGACCAATAAACTAAGGGCAATTAGGTGTTATCTTTGGGACTTGACAAAGACTCAGAATTAAAGTTCTTGAGTAAATATTTGAGAGAATAAATCAGGAAATATTTCTTTTCTTTTTTTTTTTTTTTTTTTTTTTTTTGCCAATCATTGAGAGCTTGTAAGGTTGCTGAGGTTGGTTGGCCTTGAACTCTTGGCCTCGCCTTCGCAAGCGCCACGACATCCGGCCGGAGCCACTTTGGGCCCGGAAATATTTCTTTTCTTTGAAAATGAGACAATTTTAAAACATAATAATGATATATATTAAGCAGTATTTTACAATATTTATTGCAGGCTGACTGTCATAAAAGAACTAGTGAAGAGCCTCTGCATTTTAAGATGGTATTTATAAAGGAGAGGTATTCTTATGTGCATTCTTCATCCATAACCTTAATGCAAAAATAATATTGCAAGCAGCGTTCCAAGTAAATTTATCAATAAACAACAGAGAAGTCAGTTTCAGACAACACATGTTCTTAAAATTTTTTAAATCTCTTCATTGTACAATCAGAAGAAAAAGTATGCCTTTTGTTATGTTAAAAATTTTCTTAGCCCCATGAAATTTAAAAGAATTTCTTGAAAAAATAATGATTTGTAAATAGGGCAGCCTCCTCTTCCAGAGTACACTCAGAGAAATTCCAGCTCAGCCATGTGTTGGAAGAAAATGTATAGACAGAAAAGGCAAGTGAGGATAGGCAGAAAACAGAAATGAGGTACAGAAATGGCTGGATGGGTTGCAGCTTTTACCTCATTTGAGCATTGTTTGAACGCTTGGCCCCCTTTCTTTGGTCAATACTTGATGTATCAGCGTCTTGTATCAGCGCCTGCACTTCTTGTATCAAGACTGCACTGGCTATGGGAGTTATTCCAGAAATCAGAGGGAGCAGCTAAAGCTGGAGTAGTTTCCTTAGCATTCTGTTCTGTGTTTTAGCAAATTGTGTCTCCAGCATGGCTCTCCTGTCCTCAGCACTTCTATGGCACAAAAAGATTACAGTCTGTTTACACCCCCATTTAGGTTATAGTTCACTATATACAGGAAAATCTTTAGAATAAACTTAAAATACGTAAGGAGACAGCTTTAGGCTAAACTCAATCAAGCAATTATGAATACCAAATGATTTCAAAACTGATCTATTTCTTTGAAGCTATTTTGAGAACTGATTTCCAAAGTTCCTAATTCCATATTAATCTAATGTTAATCAACATCTTAAAATCTAATGCATTTAACATATAATGTATTAAATACTAATTTTTTTCTTCTGTAGGTTTTATAATTTTTAAAAAGTTCTGGTATTCTTTTTTCATAGATTGACATGGTTTAGTGTATCAAATGTTTGGGAAATGTCAGGTAAGTCACATTTTTAGTTTCCACAGAAATCTACCTGTAATATTTTGTTTCAGGTTTTGGTAACAAATATGGTTATAATGACAAAGGAGAGCTATTCTGTGTCCTAAAATAATTTATAGTCAAACAGAATTCCAGAGATATAAACAGGAAATTATAATACAGTTTAACTGTAACAACAGTTAAAGTGGATATGAGAAGAAAGAAGAGGAACACATATTCCAAGCTTGTGACAGAGAGCAGCATCTTACTTAAAATTTTCTAGAAAACTAGATTAAGATATGAATATATTATATCATGTGGGAGATTTTATAGTTGATGACACCAGTGTTTTCTGTCTGTCCAGTAATGAGGGACAACCACCCATTTATAATCAACAAGACACTAGGATACCTGAAGCTAAAGTATTAAAATACATCTTTTACAATTTTTATTTCTTTCATGTTATATTACTTTTTCTTCTTTGTAATTGTGATTCACTTCCTTTTCAAATATGTGTTTGAATTTCAGATATAAGGCTTTATCTCATTTACTGAGCTTCTCCTTTTTAAATGCATATTTAAATCTTTTTAGATGTAGATTTACATTGTTGACTTCCTTTTCTTCTTCCAAAATGCAAAGTTGAATGACTTTTCAAGTGTCTATCATTAGGCATGTGAATTTCCTTTCGTTTGGAATGAAAGGGCTTTTTCTCCTTCTTCCAATCTCAGAGTAATAACTGGAAATGTGGAACAATTTGTAAATATTTATATGAATTATGTTACAGTTGGTGAGATAATACCCTGTTGCTCACTGTTGGTCAACAACCTCATTTCTTCCCTTAGTAGCTACTCATTAAACAACATAATACCTGTTTAGCAACACCTGTTCTCATTTCTTTGACATTTGTGCTTTTATTTATTTTTTTAAATCCTTGTTATATTAGCATAATTTTTAGCCTCATAAGTCCCATTATCTCAGGAATGAAACTCAGAAATACTGAAAATATCAGGCTCTGTGATAGTCAAGATTCAGAGATATAACGTTGACTTTACTAGTCTGATAAACTCACAAAATACTTCCATTTGGAGGGGATGATTTGGTAAAAGAAAGCGTATCTCCAGCTTTCAAAGGACCTAGTTATTTTAAAGTAGAGTCCCTTCTTGTATCAGTGACTGCACTGGCTATGGGAGTTATGCCAGAGCCCAGAGGGAGCAGCAAAAGCTGTAGTTTCCTTAGCATCCTGTTCTGTGTTTTAGAAAACTGGGTTTCTAGCATGGCTCTCCTGTCCTCAGCACTTCCGTGGACTGTCAAGAGACAAACAAAAACACCACTAAAATTTCCCCTTCCGTTTAATCGGGGTTTTATCAGTTCCAAATAATACCGATTACCATGGCGTCTAAATGATTAAATCATAAAGACTCTCTGACATTAGAAATTTTTTTGTGTGTTGTACTGTATATTTTTCTTTCTTTCTTTTTTTAGTAGAGATGGAGTTTCACCAGGTTGGCCAGGCTGGTCTCAAATTCCTCAGCTCTCATGATCTTCCCGTCTCAGCCTCCCAAAGTGCTGGAATTACCGGCTTAAGCCACTGTGCCCTGCCAGAAAGCCTACTTTTCTTTAAACTATCGTTGCACTCAGAGAAGCAGAACCTGAGGGGCATCCGAAGAAATCCCCAAAAGGATTTTAATTCATCTATGAGTGTATTAGTCACTGATGACTGAATGACAAATTACCCCCAAATTTAGCAGTTAACACATACTTATATTACAGTTTCTACGGGTCAACAATCCAGCTATGGCATAGCTAGGTCCTCTGCTTCACTGTCTCTCAAGAAGCTGTAATCAGGTTACTGGATTAGGATCTGTGGTCTCACTCAAGTCTCAACTGGAGAGGAAACCATTCGCAAACTCACTCAGTGATTGTTGCCGCACTTCGTTCTTCCACACGCTATTGGACGGAGGGCCTCTGTTCTCTGCTGGCTGTTGACCTGAGGTTGCTGGCAATTCTGTGCCATATGGTCCTCTCTCATAGAGCAGTTTGCTTTATCAAAGCATGCAAGTTGAGAAGGTAATTGAGAAAGCATGCTAGCAATACAGAAGTTACAATCTTTTGTAACCTCATCCAAGAAGTGACAACTCCTCAATTTTGCTGCATTCTGTTGGTTAGAAGCAGAGTACTCAGGTGGAAGATACAACACAAGGCTATGGACTTCTTGAAGCTAGAATTATTGGAGTCCCGTTTAGAGGTTGCTTAACTCAATTAGGCATTAATTATCCTACACATACTCTTACACTTAGCAAAAAAAAAAAAAAAAAAGGTTTAAAAATAAGTCCTTATGCTGAAAGCTGTGGAAGGTATTAATGAATAGCTAAAGTAATTTCACTAGTTGTTACTGAGTTATTAACATAGAATAATTCAGCAGGAGATGAAAACGTCAACTATTTGTGTTCAATGCTCAATTCAGAAATTAACAACCTGAGAGCAATAATATAAAAGCAAAAATTAAATCTCTGGTGTAGAGTAAAAAGGTAGTTCATGAAGTAAGATTTGGAAACTCTAGAAGACATCTACAGACACGTTCTTTGTAATAACTGTTTCAACAATGACAGAAAGAAATTACGACTTAATTGAGGATTATTGTAAGAATTGGTTACAAAATAATTTGCATTGCAAAAATGAAACTAGGTGAAGAATCTTAGACAATAAAAAGGAAAACAGTATAGCCTAATGAAATATTTGATCGCAATCAGGAAAAAAATAATTTGACTCATTATTTGGCTTATAAAGGATTATTTTTTAATATTATAGTAATAATATGACATAAAAATATAGAATGTGACTTCCCAAGGACCATCAGAATAGCCTGTTGATCAACAAAAGTTGAGTTTATTACCTGCTGTAGTATGGAAGAGCATCGATCTGACAAAGTTATAACACTGCCCAGGAAAAGGGAAGGCGAGGACAAAAAGTAATGCCATTAGCAATAACCATGTTTTTACTCAAAATAAAAATATGGAAATCTTAGTAAATGATTTTGAAATTGTTCACAGAAAGACAAATATCATGTGGAAGCTAAAAATACATTGAACTCAAGAAAAGAGGAGAATAATGGTTATCAGAAACTGGGAAAAGTAGTAGGGAGGGAGGATAAAGAGGGGACGTTTAATGGATACGAAAATACAGTTAGATAGAAGGAATAAGGTCTAGTGTTTGGTAACACAATAGGGCCACTGTAATTAACAATGATTTACTGGATATTTCAAAATATCTAAAAGAGTGTTGCTGGCAATTCATAATTTCAAAGATACAGAACCAACTTAAGTACCCATCAACCAACAAGTGGATGAAGAAAATGTATATACATACAGCGTGGAATACTACTCAGCCATAAAAAGGAATGAAATAATGTCTTTTACAGAACTTGGCTGGAGCTGGAGGCCATTATTTTAAGTGAAGTAACCCAGGAATGGAAAACCAAATATCGTTGTTCTAACTTATAAGTGGGAGCTAAACTGTGAAAACGCAAAGGCTTAAGAATGAATAATGGACTTTGGAGACTTGGGGGGAAGGCTGGCAGGGGGTAGGTAAAAGACTACATATTGGGTACAGCGCATACTGCTTGGGTGGTGAGTGCACTACAATCTCACAAATCATCAGTAAAGAACTTCTCATGTAACCAAAACCATCTGTATCTCAAAAACTATTGAAATAAAAAGAAAAGAAAAAAAAGAGTGGTGTTGGAAAGTTCCTAACACAAAAAGAAGGATAAATGTTTTAGGTGATAGATACAATGAATATCCTGATTTGACCATTATACATTGTGTGCTTGTATCAAAATATCACGTTCCCCATAAATGCGTAAAACTAGTATGCATCTACAATAATGATTTTTTTAAATTTGCTATGAATCACATTTTATTTCTTGGAGAAAAGTAAACTCACCTTGGTTGTTCGTAATTCTCATTTTCTTAGGACATAGCGTATGTCCTGAGGGTAAACAAGTCAGGGATAAATATAT
The DNA here is from genome assembly GCA_031835075.1 of Saguinus oedipus. NCBI lineage: Eukaryota > Metazoa > Chordata > Mammalia > Primates > Cebidae > Saguinus > Saguinus oedipus. The sequence goes on along the minus strand of CM063186.1, from coordinate 47,093,834 downwards.
CCTGGGACTGGATTTATCAATAAAATGTGTGATTAGGTCCAAGGCTTGCAACTTTATAACATGAGCTTACAGAAACACTTCAACTGCTTATATAACTTAAAGTTGCACAACTAGAAATGGAAAGAATCTCTATTAGAATCCAATATTATCTTATGTTAAAAATATATGTTTTTCAATAGTATGAAATCAGGGATCATCTTGTATTATTCATTGGTAAATCAAACACTTAACAGTTCTGTATATCTAGTAGGTTTTTGCTGTATGTATATACATATACACAGATATGTAACCTTGTTTTCATTAAGAAGTGTGGAAAATAGGCCAGACATGGTGACTCATGTAATCCCAGCACGCTGAAAGACTGAGGTGAGCAGATCACTTGAGGTCGAGCTGGAGATCAGCCTGGCCAACATAGTGAAACCCCATCTCTATTAATAACACAAAATTTGGATGGGTGTGGTGGTGCAGGCCTGTAATTCTAGGTACTTGGGAGGCTGAGAAATGAGAGAATCTCTTGAACCTTGGAGGCTGAGGTTGCAGTGAGCTGAGATCATGCCACTGCACTCCAGCCTGGGCTACAGAGCAAGACTCTGACTCAAAAAAAAAAAAAAAAAAAAAAAAGCATGGAAAATATATTTTATCTCTGAATGCAAATATTGGAAAACTAGGAAACATCACTTTTTATTTTCTCTGTATTGTGGAATATTTGGAATATTTGTACTTTTACGATAAGCATGTATTACTTCATAATTAAAAGTAAAATTAAATTTTATCATTAAGCAAAGTTCTAATAGCACTAAATTCTCAGAAATCATCAGTAAATGATATTTTAAAAAATATCTTATAAAAATTAGCACTAAAATACGTGCCAGTAAATCTAGCTTTACGAATAGAACTAGTATTACTATATATAACTTTTAGGTAAATGATCTTATAAAAGTCAATTCTTTTTAAATAAAAGTCATATATTTTTCTAGGCTCAAGTTTCTCATATGTAACTGAGGCATTTATTTACATCATTATAAATGTCTCTTCCAGTTGTACCATCCTCTGATTCTAATAATAATAATCCTGAATATCCATGAGAAAAAAATAGGAGTAGGGAGGATGGTGACATAAACAGCATAAAAGTTTACATACAAAAACAAGAATCCTCATATCTAAAAGAATGCCTTAAGTTTTCCCCATGATTGTACAATATTTATTGGAGATATCTCCTGACTGCAATTTATGAAGGTCAGGGAAAAGAAACAATATCTTAGTTGAGAGACCCAACTTAAATTCTCAAACAATTTCTCAAACCAGGATCTTCAGAAAATCGGAGGCAGAATCATTAGTGGAAGAGCATAAAATATGCATATCCCTGGGCTGCATCTAAAATCTATTGGATTAGAAAGTGACAGTGGATCTCAATGATCATCATTTATGATAAATTGCCCAAGATTTACTGATAAAATCTGAGAACAATCTGTAATTAGAATTAGTAAAAAAAAAAAAAAAAAAAAAAAATGGCAGCCAATAATAACTACAAAAACAGACATTACAGGCTAACTGCAGATACCATCATACCTGCTTTAATTTATTTTTTAAACAAATGTGCCGTGAGTCATCTATTCTGCATCTAGATGACCACCGGTTCCAAGTTATAGGAGTTTGAACTGATAGCCTTCGAAAGAATGTTGTGGTTCTATAGCTAAAGCAAGATTTTTCAGGTTAGTTTAGAGCTAGCCTTTAAGCTATAGCAACAAAGAGATGGCAAGAGAGTTGGGAGAGAGTGTTTTCAAGTAGTTCAGTGAAACCAAGGGAAGTTTTACTTCTTATAATCACTCCCATAGCAACCTGACTGAAAACTCTCAAAAACAGTGCATTTCCATCGACTTTCTGAGTGTTAGCTGTGGGGGAAAATGTGGCTGCACTACCACAGTTCCAGAGAATGTGTCCAAGCACAAAGTCGGTATTCCAAAATTCTGCATGGTCAACCAGTAAATGGCTGATTTGTCATCTGGTCTGTCAGAAATGATGAAAATACAAATGTAAAACTAAAACATTAATTTTTTAAAAGACCACGTAAAGCAAACCATATTAAAGGATTTTATTCAGCAAATACATCCATTTTATGTCAATAAATATATCCATGCATTGTAACCGATGCAAGTGAGTTAGAGAAAAATATATGGGAGGAAAAATTAAGAAGAATATTTCTATTTGATTATTTCAGTAGAGCAATACATTCGTAATGTATTTTTGGTAAAATCACTTGTTATTCAATTCACAAATGTTTAAAATGTCATTAAAGCAGTGATTATAATTTCACCAGGTGACACACACACACACACTTGAAAAATCGTGAAAAGTTTGGAAAGTGGACAGGCAAAGTGTATATATACAAGATATTTTCATGTTTTTCCAAATCTCTGGAATCTCATTCATGGATCGTTAATTTTTAGTTTGGAGAATGTTTCTGTAAAAATAGTGAAAAAAGTAATAAATATAAACTGATCTTATTAAACATTTAGTTTTTCAAATCTGGCAGAGGAAAAGGTGCTTTACGATTTTTTTAACTGTCAATCACACCAAGCATTAGGTAGGTTGTTCTACATATTATTCATTTAATTTTATCTGTCAAAATGGAAAATATGTGGGTAGTCACTTGAAAGTTCAAGCAAATTTAAATGAATTAAAGGTTCAAATAAGTAATTACTGTCATTGAATAAAAGGTTACTTAGGACTAAATTTGACCACTCCATCTATTTTATCGTCTCCAGTCAAAGTTTAGGTGGCTGTATATCATTGCCACTCTTTTTAAAAAGCTGACATAGGCATTAGTATGCTGACATTGAAACTAATTTTACAAGATATTTTGAATGTAACTAAGCATGAGAACTGTGGTCTAAAGATACCCTACTGCTCTTTAATTCTAAGGACAAATCTCTGACAGATTAGGTGCTGTAAATCTTTTACAGATGCTGTCATGAATGCCTTCAAAGGCCAATTTCCCCACAATTCTGCCAGAAAAGAAAGATCAGCTATGGGTTAATATACAAGGAATGTAGCAAGGAAATCACTTTTTTTTCCCAAGGAATTGTAATGCTGATTTGAACTCCATGAAATGTTAGTAAAATGCCCAAAGATGTAATTAATGATAGCTGAGAATGTAAATTGTAAGCACTAAAGCTTTGACAGTGAAATATTAAAAATAATAATAATAATATAAATATAAGGAACAGAATAAGTAAATTGCAATGTCTAAATAATGACATGTAATTAATGAAAATAAGTTTTGTTAAGCATGTAGTATATGTTGAGTATATTTTATTTATAAAGTTTATTTCATTTACAAAAAGTACGAGGTTTTGTCTTCATTTTTTTGGGCGGGGGCTCAACTTAAGTGCAGCAAAATTAAGAGCAAGAGTCACACAACAGCAAAGTGTCAAGGTCCAGACCCATCTCAAAAGTTGCGTCTTGGCTGGGCGCGGTGGCTCATACCTGGACTTCCAGGACTTTGGGAGGCCTAGGTGAGTGGATTGACTGAGTCAGGAGTTCAAGACCAGCCTGGCCAACATGGTGAAAACCATTCTCTACTAAAAATACAAAAAAAATTAGCTGTTCGTGGTGATGGGTGCCTGTAATCACAGCTGCTCTAGAGGCTGAGGCAAGAGAATCAATTGAACCCGGGAGGTGGAGGTTGCAGTGAGCCAAGATCACGCCATTGCACTCCAGCCTGGGCAACAGAGCTCCGTCTCAAAAAAAAAAAAAAAAGTTTTGTCTTTTTCAATAAAATTGAGATGCTGTAATCATCTAGATTATAATATCAACGACGTTAACTAAGTAACTAACCTGGTTGGTATTTATATCAGTTAACCTTTGTTACATCACAATGTGCCCCACAATCTCCCTCAAAAAAATCAGTGTTAGCCTTAGCAAAACAAACAAAACAATTTTTGAATGAACTAGAACTTTCACGTATGCGGTGAGTTTTCATTGCTTAATTAAAACAGAAGCCTTGCTCCTCCCTACCACATCTGCTCCGCTGCAGTTTTCTATACAACCAGCTGATGGCGACACTGCCCTTCCAATCAGTTCGGCCCAAACAAGCCTCTTTCTGGACTCTCCTTTTTCACATATCTCTTCTCTTTTCTAATCCACCAGGAATTTCTGCGACATTTACCTTGCAAATATGCAGAAAATGGTTACTGCTCACCACCTCCACGACCTACATGCCGGTGCTCGACGCTGTCATCTCTTGTTTGTATTTCTTCAATGGCCTCCTAATTAATTTCACTAACTCCACGCTTACAAACCTACACTTAACCCGGTAGAGTGACTCTATTAGATCATGTCAAAACCTAATACTGGCTCCGTAACTCAGCCAGAGTATAAGCAAATTCCTCACAGTAGTCCACAGGTCCCTACGTAAATGTACAAACTTCACCAACCTCTCTTCTCTCAGTATCTTTTCCTTGAGTATCGCATTTCAGGCTTACCAACATCTCAGAGGTTTCACAAACAGGGAAGGCACACTTCTGCTTTATGAACTTGCAAATATCCTCACAATTTAGTGTTTATCTTCCTTCTAGTTGTTGCTCAAACGCCATCTTCCCAATGAGGAGACATTTATCGGAATCAATACCTTTATAATTATAAACCATGATACACATCCTTGCCTCCCCCATCTCTATTTCATCTAATTTTTCTATCGTTCATAAGATTTATCACATATAAATATGTCACATAATTTACTTATGTGTTTTGTGTTTGTTGTTCTACAAAAGTAGAAAAGAAATATTTGTTGTGTTAAGTGGTTTATTCCAAATACCTAAGAGGTGCTTGACAAATTTTGAATTAATGAATGAATTATCATAATAATCCAGAGGATTAAGATGTTCTGATATCTTAGCAGAAACGAACCATATTTGACTATTTAAATTGATTAAAAAAAACAACCGGAACAACAACAAAAATTTACGTATATGTGAATATATGTATAATATATATACTTTCAAGTAATGATTGAGTGTAGTAAACCAAGCTCCCTCATTTGTGTTCATAAACTTTAATCCTGCTTTTATAGGAAATATTTGAGCACAATCAATATCTCTGATGAGCAACCCATGAGCAATATCATCCTTACTTTTTCTCAAAAATCCCTGCCATCGGTAATATGGAGTCAGAATAAAGTTACAAGTGTAATAATAAAACATTTAATATTCCTTGATATTAAATCAAGGAATGGATAAAAAATCAACTTGAATTTATTTTTATTGTTCATAACTTTCATCTTCTAAAAGTGACACTTACCAGCACATTAATTGGTAATGACTTTTTAAAATGAAAAACAAACTCTTTAATTAGCATCTTTAAGCTTTTTTCCAAAAGATTGCCTAATAATTATATGGTAGATTTTGACTGTTTCCAAGGTAGAGAAGGGAATACGACATTCATATTAATTCTAGTGTGAGCGATTTGTTGAATAATTTTATAATAATTATCTTGAATTATTTTAAGGGAAATAGGAATTAAAATTACCCCTGAACTATTTATAATGAAAACGGTTTTTTTGATAGTATTAAATTATATATTTTTAAAACTCCACCTTTATTTATCCATTCATTCATTCATTTTATTTTCCATATTAAATGTGTCTATAATGTACATTCATTTTATGTTCACTTAGCATTTGCCTGGGAAGCTTCAGAATAAAAGGAGTTATTAAACAAACTTCTACAATAATTAATGCTTTTACCAATATGCTATGTAGAATCAAATAACACTGAAAATGGAGAATTTATCTGCATCTTCATTATCTTTCTCTTGTACATCCCATTGCTTGTATGTCAACCTAGAATATGACTATTTTCTAATTATAGTCTATGTAGATTAAATATGCTAGTTAAGTAGTAACTCTGGTCTGTTAAAGGAGCCATCTCTAACAGCATTTTTCTATTGTCATCTATCCCTAAACAGATCCAGATCATGATCTTAAAACATGACTCCAAATTTTGTGTGTATAAAAACATCATTGGGTACACCTTAAATATAGGGAATAAAAATAATCTTAAAGAAAATAAATTTAAAAATAAGCCTTTATATTCTCAAGTTATTCCCAGCCATTGGAGTCTTTCCATTAGAAGCAAACTATTCTCTCTTTGCCAAATCCTAACTATTGATGCAGAGAATGGACAATCATAATGAAACGGTGAATATTTCAAGCCATTAAGTTCCAGGTAGTTTGTTATACCACAGTGAATAACTGGAACACCAGGTATGTGCCTTAATGACAGATGAAGAGACTGTGTGACTGAATGATTGATTGTAACCTCTGTTCTTGGATCACAATACATTTAACAAGAAATTCAAAATTTTGGATAGAGCTTTGTTGGTTCATTCATCATGAAAAGAGAAATAGATTCTGGTTGTTTGTGAAGGCACAAATCCACAAAATCTGTAGATTTCCTCAACCACCTCACTGATCATGGTCACCAAAGCTGATCATAAACTGCCCTTCTAGATCAGCTTGTCAGGGAAAAATAATGCTTTGATAGATGATATAGTTTGCTTGTGTCTCCACCCGAATTTCATCTTGAATTGCAGCTTCCGTAATTCCTATGCACTGTGGGAGGGAACCAGTAGTAGATAACTGGATCATGGGACAGTTTCTCTCATACTGCTCTCCTGGTAGTGAATAAGTCTCATGAGATCTAATGTTTCTATAAGGGGTTTCCCCTTTCACTTAGCTCTCATTCTTTTTTGGCTGCTTCTGTGTAAGACATGTCTTTTGCCTTCCACCATGATTGTGAGGCCTCCCCAGCCACATGGAACTGTGAGTCCATTAAAGTTCTTTTTCTTTATCAATTACCCAGTCTCAGGTATGACTTTAATCAGCAGCATGAAAACTGACTAATATAATAAACTGTACACCATTGCAATCAGGGGTATCAGGCAAGACCTGAACTAATTTTATAGCTATTCTACAAATAAGTTCCTGTTAATTAAAGAGGAAAAAGGAGGAAGACAAGAATCACTGCTCTTCTCAATACAGACAGTGAAAGCTAACAAGTTTTAGTTGGCAAACTCCAAATCATAATTTTTACTTTAAAAACTATTTTGTTAAATGTAACTTAAATTCAGTATCACCAACAGTGCCTACAGGAAATATTGTAAGGTGTTGAGGGTAATTAAGGAACATTAATAATTTTTCAAATTACTCAAATTAATCAGCAAATAACATAAAGAAATTTGATTAACGTTTATGCTGTCTCAGATCTTTTACAAAATAAAAATCTTTGATCTAAATTTTTATAGCTGTGTTTAAACCAGCAAAGCAAATTATACGAGTAAGTAGATTTAGTAAATATTTTGATTTTAGTTAGTTTTATCTACAGCATTAGTTTTGTTAATAATGCATTTTAATAATGTTCATTTGCTTATAATTTTATTTTTGTTTATATTATATTAAAGGTCCACTATATATAATACCTCTACATGTGTGTAATTATTAATACATGTATATAATTATGCCTTACCAACACTATAGCCCTGTTCTAAAATCAAAATATTAAAAAATAAGGTTACATTAAAATGCATTACCTTCTGAAATTACATAAGAAAGGTTTCTTCATTTACCTATCTACTGTGATGGTTAGTGTAAAAGAAAAACCAGAATTATGATAATATTTCTATAAATACAAATAAGCCATCAGAATAAGAGCTGTTCGCCAAATAAACAAAGTCAAAACCAGATAACTTTGTTTTTGTAATTTTTTTTCCATTACACAGAAATGCTGAAATTATTTTATTTCATTTACACATTCATTTCATTATATATGTTATGTCCTGAGGGACTTAAGAGTTATCTTGTCAGAATGATTTTTGAGAAGTTTAGTAAGAATGAGAAAAGTGTGATATGACCCAAGAGAGTAGAAAGAGGAATAGAATAAAAATATATAGAACTTCCACATAGCACCAAGGCTTCTAACTACAAATAAATGCATCTTCTTGAGGGAACAGGTTGTCTTAATTCCCTTTGTCTATCTACAATATTGGTAGAATATCTACCACGTGACTTCTACTAAATATTTGTTGAATTAAATTGAATTGAAATGAATGCTACATCGTTTTGACTTATCCTTGACCTAATAATATATGACTTCTCATGTTTATCTACAATTATAGAAAGAAAAGAATTACATTTGTTTTCTTGATTTCCTTTTACCACTACTGCTGGGACATAGATTGAAGTCCTCGTGTTTAACAATATTGCTCTCTTTCTATATCTCTCTTTTAAGGGTGGAATTTGCTGGTGTCCATTCTTACAGAAGCATTTTCAAGCTTAGAGGAAAAGAAGACTGTCATCACTTGTGTCATCTCTGTGGCGACCAACTTAGGTGATTCTGTAAACGAAAACCAAACGATTTACAAGGATTTCCTTTCAGAACTTATTCTTGGGGTTGCAAGAATAAGTTAAATGAAAGCTAAATTAAGTTTAGCAAACTAATTTATCTAACTTAAAATTAATTTATCTAACCCTTCTATCACTCTACTTTCTCTTCCATATTTAAAATGGGCTTCCTGTCTCAAATATCCTTGAAAATTTAATTGCCTCTTGTCAGTAGACTATTCCAGTGAGAGAAAGCAAAAAGATTAAAAAGAAGACCTTACCTTTGCGTCTTCATTTATTCTCTTTTCCCTAATATCACCTCCAGGGTTCATTTCATGATAACCAAAACCTAAGAATAGCCTGCCTAGGGGTCGGGGTATAATAATTATTCATTATAAGTACCCCCAGGGTTTCTTGAGCACCCCTGATGAAACTAGCTCATGACCACTGAATCAAATTAAACTGTAATTTTAAATGTCACACCGAACCTAATTTTATATAGTGATTAAAATGACCTACAGCTCTCTCAGTTTTTGCTTTTTCTCCCTTTTACTGAATACCTCATGCTCTGCATTGTGCTTAGCAGAAAAGAAGGACAATATTGAGAAGTATCTTATGAGATCCTTTTCCTCAGGACATTTACAATGTTAATAGGGTGACAAGAAATGTATGCGTAAGATTTTTAAAGCGTCTGTCAAATTTTGGTATAATAATGAAGTCCAGAGAATTACATTTTTGGCATAGATGAGTTTAGTTTAAATAGTGTCAGTTAAATGGAGTCAGATGATGGAAATGTAGTCAAGTGGAAAAGTCCTGCAGGCAGTGGAAAATGCAAGACTGAAGTTAAAAGAATGGTAAAAACTAGAGATTAAGATAAATTATTCTGTTGCATAGAGGTGGGTGAGTCTTTTAAGGAAACTCATTTCCATAGAGAAAAAAATATAGCGGAGATGTATTTTAATAAGATGCATTCAATAAGATGACTGAAGACTGTTGAGAACTTGTAGTCAAACCATGGATTAGAACCTGTTTCTACATCTGCTACAAAATAGGTTTTGACTACTGGTACCACTGAAAAATCAACAAGAACAAAGAAAACTGTTCTTCAAAGAAAGATAAGTCAATTGTTCTTACTGAAAAAAAAAGTCTTGAGTCTTTGCACCACTTCAGAATGGAATGGACAGTGGATGGTATTTACAGGATGCCTTGATCTGTGATATAGTAGATTATTTCAGTTCTTTCAAAGACAGAAGCTAATTGGGTTTGTGCAACGATGGTGACATAAGATTAGTGGACACAGTCAGATGATGGGCTTGCTAAGTAAATTGCTGTGAAATAAGTAAGCTATTTGGACAGGTTAGCAACCTACTCTCTAAGGGGAGACTTGTGTGCCTAAATCTAACTCTTCACTTGGGGAAAAATAAAATGACTTGGAAAAGATGTCTTAGCAAAAATGTAAAATTATTTACAGATTTACAGGCTTGTTTTCTTAGTAAACATTTTTGCAGCAAATAGATAAGTGATGCCAACAATGACACCACTGAGTGGAGTGTTGTGGCCACTGGACTGGGACACCTGGCCTCTATAGCATAGCAGATTTCTTACCTTCGGTTCCAGAAAACAAAGCCAGAGCCCAGTACCAGCTCCCCAAAGTTGGAACACACAACCCAAGAGTGCTGAGCTGAGCCTTGGCCCACTAAAATCTTCCAGAAATTAAGACTAGAACCCACTTTCCACCACAGTAAAACTCCCAACAGTATCAAATAAGGTAAAAGCAAAAACACTTAGACAAAGTATAGCATCTGAAAAGACTGAAGAAACTTCAGCACACAGAGATGAGAAAGAACCAACACAAGAACTATAGCAGCTCCAATAGCCAGAGTGTATTTTGCCTTCAAATGCCCACATTATTTCCTCAGCAATGATTCTTAACCAAGCTAAAATGGCTGAAATGAGAGAAGGAGAATTCAGAATCTGGATAGGAATGATAATCATCAAGATTTAATAATGTGGCACATATACACCATGGAATATTATGCAGCAATCAAAAATGACGAGTTTATGTCCTTTGTAAGGACATGGATGAATCTGGAGAACATCATTCTCAGCAAACTGACACAAGAACAGAAAAGGAAACCACATACTCTCACTCATAGGCGGGTGAGAAAAATGAGAACACATGGACACAGGGAGGGGGGTACTACACACTGGGGTCTATTGGGGGGAATGGGGGAGGGACAGCAGTGGGGGGAGCTGGGGAGGGATAGCCTGGGGAGAAATGCCAAATGTGGATTAAGGGGAGGAAGGCAGTAAAACACGCTGCCATGTGTGTACCTACGCAACTATCTTGCACGTTCTGCACATGTACCCCAAAACCTAAAATGCAGTAAAAATTTTAAAAAAAAGATTTAATAAACAGTCAAAATCTGATCCAAGGAATATAAGAATTCAGTGGAATGATACAGGGGCTGAAAGAAGAAATGGCCATTTTGAGAAGGAACTAATCTTGTCTGATAGAGCTGAAAAACTCACTTCACATTTTATAATACAGTTATAAGTATTAATAGCAGAATCAACCGAGCTGATGAAAAATATTAGAGATTAAACACTGTTCTCCAAAACAACTCAGAAATAAATAGAATAATTGAAGAAAGAAAAATGAAGACTACCTCTCAGAAATACGATACTATATAAAGAAATAAAAATCTGTGACTCACTGGCATCTTTGAAGCAGAGGGAGAGAACACAAGCCACTTGGAAAACATATTTAAGGATAAAGTTTGTAAAAATATCCCCAACTTGCACTAGAACACCAACACTCAAATTCAGGAAATGTAGAGGACCCTTGTGGGACACCACACAAGATGACCACCCCAAGACACATATCCTTGTTTTCAAAGGGAATGCTTCCAGTTTTTGCCATTTATTATGATATTGGCTGTGGGTTTGTCATAAATAGCTATTATTATTTTGAGATATGTTTCATCAATACCTAATTTTTTGAGTGTTTTTAGCAGGAAAGATTGCTTAATTTTGTCAAAGGCCTTTTCTGCATTTATTGCAGTATCAGTTGGTTTTTGTCCTGGTTCTGTATATGTGATGGATTACATTTATTAATTTGTGTATGTTAAACTAACTTTGCATCCCAGGGATGAAACTGACTTGATCATGGCGGACAACTTTTTGATGAACTGCCGGATTTGGTTTGCTAGTATTTCATTGAGGATTTTCACATCAATGTTCATCAGGGATATTGGCCTGAAATTTTCTTTACTTTATGTGTCTTTGCCAGGTTTTGGTATCAGGATGATGCTAGTCTCATAAAATGACTTAGGGAAGAGTCCCTTTTTTTCTGTTATTTGGAATAGCTTCAGAGGGAATGGTACAAGCTCCACCAAAAAGTGGGCAGAGGACTTGAACATTTTTCAAAGGAAAACATGTCTAGCCAAAAAGCATGTGAGGAAATGTTCAACATCACTAATCATTAGAGAAATATAAATCAAAACCACAGTGAAATACCATTCACACCAGTAAGAATGGCTACTATTGAATAAAGTTAAAAAAATGCTCGATAGGTTGCAGAGAAAATGGAATGCTTATACACTGCTGGTGGGAATGTAAACTAGTTCAGCCATCATGGAAAGCACTTTGGCAATTTATCAGAGAACTTAAAACAGAGTTACCGTTTGACTCAGCCATCCTATTATTCGGTATATACCCCAAAAATTATAAATTGTTCTACCATCAAGACAAATGCATACATGTGTTCATTGCAGCACTATTTACAATAGCAAAGAAATGAAATCAATGTAAATATCCATCAGCAATAGACGGGATTTTAAAAATGTGGTATGCATACCATGGAATATTATGCAGCTGTATAAAAGAAAAAGGTAATGCCCTTTACAGCAATATAGATGTAGCTGGAGGTCATTATCCTAAGTGAACTAACATAGAAACAGAAAACCAAACACCACATGTTCTCACTCATAAGTGAGAGCTAAACACTGAGTACATATGGACACAATGAAGCACACTGGGGTCTACCTGAGGGTGAAGGTTGGAAGGAGAGTGAGCATCAAAAACTACCTATCAGGTGCTATGCTTATTACCTGGGTGACAAAATAATCCATACACCAAACTTCTGCAACACCCAGTTTATCAGTATAACAAACCTGCACATGTACTCCTAAATACAAAATAAAAAATAAAAATTAAATTACTTAGAGCAATGCTTGACTCGTGAAAGTTAATTTGATAAATTTTGTCTATATTAATATTAATGTTATAAATCAAAATAATGGTGTTTATATTGCTTGTTATTCTTTCTACTTTGTGGATTTGTGATTGGATTTTGTCTGTAAATAATTTTGGAATGTTCTCAAACATCACCAGTTAGAATACATCTTCCTGTCTCTTCTAGTTCTGATATATCAATTCTGCTTATGAAACACCTTTTGAAGTCATCCCATGTTCATGGATGTTCAGTTCCCTCTTACATTATTACTCTTTTTATCTTTAAATTTTACTTTACCAAATTGTATTGTAACTTCAAGCTCACTGAATCAGTCCTCAGTTTTCTCAGATCTATTTTTGAGCAACAGAAGGCATTCTTCACTTTTATCAGGATGTTCTTGATTTCTAACATTGTCTATTTATTCTTTCTTACAATTTCTATCTCTCTGTTTTCATTATCCATATATTCTTGCTTTTTTTCTTTTACTTTTCACTAAAGCCTTTAAAACATTGATTATTGTTATTTTAAACCCCTCCTGTGATAATTACATCTACTAAGATATGAATCTTAGTCTCATTCACTCTGTTAATTGTATTGTCTCCTCCAAGGTCATTTTTTCCTGCCTTTGGCATTCCATATAATTTGTGTTGAATGCTTGATGTTTTTTACCTGTAATATTAACTGAGGCAAATAGGCCTTTTATAGTAATATTGATGTAAATCTTGCTAGAGATGGGCTAGTTTAAGTTTTGTTGTAGCTATAGGTACAAGTGGTTTATGGTTTTTCTAATGTTGTTGTTTTTGTCTCATTAATTTTGGGCTTTCCTAAGTACTCCTCCCCAGTGGTAATACATGTCTTGCAGCTCTTTAAGCTTCAATCCATAGTCATTATACTGAATTGCTTTGGTGAAAAATTGTTGAAGAGGAGTGAGGCCATCTTAATTCTAAATTCTCAGTTGTTGAATGGGCATATGTCTTGAGACCTCTCAATTGCTTCAGTATTCCCAATCTGTTTTCTTGAAGCTCTGACTCCTATTGACTTTTTTTTTCTTTTAATACTGGCCCAATGTTCCTACAAGCCTGCCATCCATAAAACTGAAGCTTGAGAAACTTACATATGTACAATGAGATGCATCTGTGCTGGGTGCGGTGGCTCATGCCTGTAATCCCAATATTTTGGGAGGCCAAGAGGGGAAGATCACTTAAGGTCAAGAAGTTCGAGGTTAGTCTGGCCAACATGGTGAAACCATATCTTTAACAAAAGTACAAAAATTAGCTGGATGTGGTGGTGGGTGCCTGTAATCCCAGCTACTCTGGAGGCTGAGGCGGAAGAACTGCTTGAACCAGAAAGGCAGAGGCGACAGTGAGCTGGGATCATGCCACTGCACTCCGGCCAGAGTGACAGATAGAGACTCTATCTCAAAAATAAATAAATAAATAAATAAAATGCATTGACTGCCTGCTGACCTCTTCCTTACCCTTCCTTGATTCCTGTTTTCGCATATATGACTACAATAAACTGCTACCCCTCATTTGACCACTTGCTACCTGTTGACCAACTCCTCTTCCTTGCCCTTCTAGTTTTCCCTCCCCACTCTATAAATCCCTAATTTTAGTAGGTAAAGAAAGAAAGAAAGGATGATTTGGGTCTTGTCTCCCATCTCTCCAGCTGATGTTACCCATAATAAAGCCATCTTTCCTGGCAATACTCATCATCTCAGTGGTTGGCTTCTCTGCAGTCAGCCCCAGTGTTTGGTAACATATTCACTCATAGGTAATATAGGAAGCCTAGACAGAATCAGATTTCGAAGAATCCCTTTCCCTCAGCTTGTAAAAGACACTGGAGAAGTCTTTTTCTGTGGAGAATAGACCTTTATTATAGAGAAGGCTCTAGGCATGTTTCACGATTAATTTCACTCACCTACCAGAGTTACAAAGGCATCTTTCCTAGACCTCCTCAGTGTGAATTGGTTGATGTGACTAAGACAAAGCTCACAAAGGGTTGAAACTGTGGCCCCTGGGAATTTCTAGTAGTGAACCACACTCAGCTTCCATCAATTTATACAAATTAGCATTGAAGTGTTTCTATCAGTTTATGGCTCCATGACTTTTGCTCCAGTAAGCTGATCTTATCTGTGACTCCATGGATGCACCTATGTCTCCAGATTTTGGCATAGCATTCTGCTCTACAACCTCATTTATCTGAGGGATCTAATGTATTTGTGTCTTAAAATTCGTCTACTTGCTCTTTTTTGTAAAGAAGAGCATGATCATTTCTGTCGTAGTCTTAAAAATAACCCCTCAAAGATGTCCATGTCCTAATTCCTGGAAACTCTGAATGTTATGTTATATGGCAAAGGCTCTTTTAATATCTGATTAAGAATCTTGAGAGTCGGAGATTATATTAAGTTACTCATGGTGGGTATGATGCAATCACAGAGGACCTTAGAAGAGGGAAGCAGGAGCTCGGAGTCTGTAGTAGGTGTGATGATGGAAGTGACAGGCTAAAGTGATGTGAGGAAGGGTCTGCAAGCCTAATAACATAAGCAGCCACTAGAAGGTAGAAGGGCAAGAAAATTGATTCTTCTCTTCAAAGCCTGAAGAAGGAATTTATCCGGTTGACCCTTGTTTTTAGCTTCCTGAGACTTGTTTTGAACTTCTGACTCCAGAGACGTAAGATAATACATTTTCACTGTTTTAAGGCACTATGTTTGTGGAAATTTCTTTTAGCAGCAATAGGAAAATATTTTAACTTCTAAGTTTTTTATATGTTATAGTGAAGTTGAAAGTCCTAAAGAGAGTATTTATTTCTTCCCATATTGAGATTTTTCTGGTGCTTGTAGAGATATGGAAGTAGGTGTGATCAGGTAGCATTTCGCAAGGATGCATTCCTAAAAGTTGCTTTTCCAACCTGGCTGCCAGGTTAGAATTACTCAGATAACCTGTAACAGAACAAACTGGAGTAGGCAGAATTCTAAGGATGTTTTCCAAAATTCCCATCTTTTGGTTATTCAAACACTGGTCTAGGTACTGCTGTAAAAAGCCTTTAGGTGAAAATAAGTTACTAATTAGCTCACCTTAAAATAAGGAGACGCATTTACATTATCCAGTTGGACGCAAGGTAATTACATGGCCTTAGACAAGCAGAAGAGCATGGAAAAGAATCAGAGTGGTGTAGAGGAAAGAGCAGGAGAGAAGAGGCTGGGGGCAGATCATGGAGATTGGATGCATGGAAAGGGTTCAACCTGGTATTGTGAGTTTTGAAGAGGGAGCAAGCGATCACCCACCCAGGGAATGTGGGTGAACTGTAGGATTTGGGAACAGTCTGTAGCATACTGCTAGCCAAGGACATAAGGTTCTCACTCCCATTACCCACTTCAAGGAATTCAATTCCACCAGCAGCCTGAGTAAGGAAATGGATTAATCCCCAATGCTTCTAGGATCACACCTCCTGACACCTAGATTTCAGTCCTTTGAGACTAACCAGAGAAACCAGCCAAGCTACATTGCACCTAGATGTCTGAACTACAGAACAATAAAATAATGCATTTGTGTTTAAACCACTACGTTTCTGGAAATCTGTTGTGGTATCAAGAGAAAACCAATACACAAACAAACAATACAATGCCTGGCTTGACCTCAGACCAGTTCAACTCTAATCTATTTGTAGGAGCTTGGGCATGTTTTCAATTCATTTTTTTCTAATTAAAAAAAAAATCCCCAGATAATTTGGTAAATGGTAAGAACGACTGCTAGGCTGACCAGCTTGTCGTGATGATCTTACTTTTACCATTCTTAAGAAAGGCCATATTCCTGTGTTAATGGAGACATTTGATCACCTTATATCCACTGCCATAAGTGAAACGGAATCTATACTAAATGTATAAGAGGCTTTTGACATTTTACCTTGGAAATAACTTTAAGAATTCTTCTAATTCCTCTGCAAATCATTTCTTTCTCAACTAATCATGAAATTCTTGCCCTGGCTTCACAATCATCATTTGTCTATTGAACTTCTGTGTCTTCAATAATTTTTGTGTAATTATGTAGATGCCTGGAACCTAATTAAAACTTTTACTGAATATCTTCATTTTCTTGTAGAAGTCCAGTATTGTTTTTGTCATTGTTGTTGTTTGTTTGTTTTGTTTGTTTGTTCATTTGTTATTAGCCCAGCTAATTTTTTATATTATTAGGAGGGGGGGGTTTCACCATATTGACCAAGCTAGTTTTGAACTCCTGACCTCAGATGTTCCATCCACTTCAGCCTACCAAAATGCTGAGATTACAGGCATGAACCACCATGTCCGGCCTCATTTGCACACTTTTTATCAGCCATTATGGGTTGGGAATTTATTAAAACTCACTATTTATAAGTATATAAAACTTAATATTTCCATATACAATAGCATTGCAATTAAGCAAAGATGCACATTACACCTCTTCACATTACACTGAATACCCATTCAGACATTTATGAATTGCTTTTTACTTTCTCTAAAAGAAAATCAGTATTGAATATTACAAAATGTGAAATATTTAAACAATGTAATGTAAACATATGTGTTCTTTTCGTCTATTGGTCAGTAAACACTTGCAGTTTATCTTGAACATGATTTTTTAGTCATTTGTATTTGACTAGTCTGAAAGAATCATCTTTTGTAATGAAAAACATAATATAAAAGCAACTATTTCTATTAATAGCTATACACACTGTAAGTGTTCCCCTTGATCATATCATTCTTTACATTTTCTGTAAAAACTTTGTGCTAAGCTATATTCAAAGAAGCATATGGCAATTACTTGATATCTATCTCTAAATGCATTCTTAGCATGAAAATGACAAGGACATTCATTTGAGACAATTTACATGTTTACCTACTTGAATAAAATTTAGGAAAAATTACAAATCAGGACAATTAATATGTCTGATTGATGAATTTGGACTATATAATCCAAACAAAATTAAAACATAAAAGTAAACTCTGCAAGCAAGTACTATTAGTATTTTTCCGTTTACAAGTTACGATAACAAAGTCAAGAAGAGAATAAAGTCAAGTTGCTTTGTTCTTTTCTAAAGCCTTCAGATGCAACTCTGATGAGAGGAATTATAGGCACTAAAATTAATGCATAACACCCTCATTTTCATTTGAGGATACCTTAACCTATCCTCTGTCATATTCTTCAGGTGGCTCTCAACAGACATCTGGTTTTATTTTATACAAAACGTCCTCGAGGCAGAATACCTACTCCAAAAATTGTTATGCTTCATATTAAATATTAACTTTTTCAAATTTATGTTCTACTTGTGTGTTTTATGCTTACTCTTCGAAAAAGTGAAATGAGGTTAGAAATTATATTTGCCTTTATGTCATATCCTTTCTACATAAATAAACATGATGATTTTGGCTCAATTGATTTTTAGCTCAAGGAAATATAAATATAGAATGGATATGAATATCCTGTATTCTTTTAACCAAAATCTCCCTCTAGTCTCAATTTAGATTGATTGACTCTTAACTTTTTTTAAACTACTTCCAAAAATACCTTAAAATTTCTTTTTTTGAAGGAAGGACATTTATTTACGACACACTCAGATCAAGTATTTGCTGAAAAATTTAATACATTTTTTGCCTTAGGGAGGATTATGTCAATATTATTATATGTGTTTAATTTAGTTCACACTTTTGATCACTCTCTAAACATACAACTTTGTATCAAATTGCATGCCACATGCCTGTTTCCACAATGACATATTCAAATGATGTGAACATATTTAATTTGCTCATTGTGATAGGCTTGGCAAAATCACAAGACTGGATCTAATATGAATAAATGGGTTTCTGTTAGTCTCACTCCATTTTGGTTTTCTTAAAATCAAGGCTAAAAAGATATCAAAACAAAGGTTTGTAAGGTAACCTGTTGTGGTGGGCATATACAAGGTGACCCCTATGAGTCCTGATCCTTGAAAAGTTTTCTTCCTCATGAGTTTGAGTGAAACCTCTGACTTGCTTTTGCCAACAGAGTATGGTAAAAGTGATGGGATAGTCACTCCTATGATTCTTATGTTTTGTAAGACCCCATATTAACAGAGTAGAGCCAGAAAGTCCCTTGCTAGTTTTAAAGATATAATCTGTCATGTTGTCAGAGGTCTGTAAGAGAACCTGAGAAAAGGCCACATGGCAAAAAATTCTGAGGGGCCTCTGGGAACTAAAAGCATCTCCCTGATGACAGCCAGTAAGAAAAGTGAGGCCATACTCCTACAGTAGCAAGAAGGGAATTCTCCCAATAATTGTATGAGTTTGGAAGGGGACCCCCAAGCTTCAGACAGAAATGCAACCTTGCTAATACATTGAATACTGCCTTGTGAGACAGCAGAAGACCAAGCCATTGTTATTCCTGGAATTCTGACCCACAAACTATGAGATACTAAGATATTTATTCTAAACTTCTGAGTGTGTGGTAATGCATTACACAGCAGTGGATACCTATTATACCCAGGCATGCTTTAGTTTATAAAGTGCTTATACATTTTCTAGTAATATCTTAGAACATCCTGATAATTTGTTTTATGCAGTACACAGTTTGTTTCAAATGGATTTTTAAAATATTTCCTCAGTTTTGCTATAATATTAAAATATATCCTTTAATCTTTCCATTTTAAGATTAACAATATAGACTGGGTGCGGTGGCTCACACCTGCAATCCCAGCACTTTGGGCGGCTGAGGCAGGCAGATCACATGGTCAGGAGTTCCAGACCAGTCTGGCCAACATAGTGAAACCCCATCTCTATTAAACATACATAAAATAGGTGGATGTGGTGGTGCAGGCCTGTAGTCCCAGCTACTCTGGAGGCTCAGGCGGCAGAATCAATTGAACTCCTGAGGCGGAGGTTACAGTGAGTCAAGACCATGCCAATTGTACTCCAGCCTGGGTATCCAAGTGACTCCATCTCAAAAAACAAACAAACAAACATATATATATATATAAACAAAAATTACAATAATCATAACATCATATAATATATCAACATTTTATTTGAAAGTAATTTATTTGCAATATTGCAGTTGTTGTACATGCATAATCAAGCATGTACATACCTCATAATCAAGCTCCAGCTATATCTAAATCCTCAACAGAAATATTAAATAACAGTACTACCTTTTGTAAAATCCACACAATTCCTGTTTATTTCTAGAGAATGGCACAGAATAAAATAGAGATAGAGGAGTTCAGCCATGTCAAGTGGGGAAATGGCAACATGTAGGGAGCCAGCCCCCACACCCTATCCGTGGGTACCCCAAGTTTAGTGGCAACAAAAGAATGAGAAAAAGACAAGTTAAGAATGCACATGGTGAGACCAGGGGCCAGTGCATAAACTGGAGGCTGCAGAGGCCCCGAGCTCTTATCTTCCATGGTATTTATTGGTTACAATCACTTTGATATATAGGGTAGGCAGTGGAGTGGTGGTGGAAAGAGGGTGATGTGATGGTGGAATGAATCAGTGAGCCAGAACTGAATGAGTGAGCTGGAACTGGTGTGTCACTCTAAAGATTGATCACAGTGGCAGTTTGGGAGTTTCACAAAACAAGAACATGTGGTTATCTTTAGCCTATTATCTATGCGTAGCTGGTGGAATGTGGGCTTTACAAGGAGCCTACAAGTCTGTTATGTCTTAGTGCTACAAAGGGGTTTTACGTCCTTGAGCACAATGGTTATGGTAGCAGAGCATAAGGCACGGAGAAGTTTGTCTCCCCAGAGGCCTCCCACAGTTTGCCATGGTTTGTTGTTCCCAGTTTATATGTTACTCATAACCAATTTATGTGGGCACTCGGTAAGTCCTTTCTTCTTTGCTGCTTTCCCCAACAGTAACAGCTGGGATTAGTAGTAAGAACAGCTCCCCTGGCAGAGACTGTGGAGCCAGCCACAACCTGAGGCCATTTTGGTTACTCTCGAAAATATCTAAGTGAGCCATTCTCTGCAACTATTATGGAAGAAAGAACACTGATAATGGGGTATCCTTCCTTTACCCAGAGAAGGAAACTTATTTCCACTGAAGAAGCAGGCAGCCTTGCTATCCAGATGTTTGAGTGGACCTAATTAAAATGTAGATTAAAAAATGTATGAAAATATTGTCCACACCTTTATAATCTGGCATCATTCAGACTTTGGATAAGGGTTCCCATGTGGAGAGAAGCAATCCTGGGCCAATTGGTTTTCTGCAGCTCTAAGCCAATCCCTGCATGCCTTCCAACCTATGAATGTCTATCTGCTAATAGCACTTCCAAACAGCTGAGCCAACCAGCCCTTCATAGCGGGGAGGTCGCTTGGTGCAACACAGACTGAACCATACTCTCTAGCCTCCATTTTTGTGATATAAAAGTCAATGATAATATTCTCAGCAGGTTGTCAAAAAATGTAAATGCAGAAATACATATAAAAGGCTTAGTACCTATCTCGGTACATGGTAAGACGTCTGTATTATATATATTACTACTTATATTATTTGTACTAGAGCTATCACATTACTATCATTGATTCAACAGCTTATCAACCTACCAATATATTATTTAGCAAAAATAATTGTATATCCATGTTAGGGATCTAACAATCATAATATATATTCTATATAGCACCTCATCCTAGTCAACAATGCATAATATTCCATTGAAAGAAAGTATAATTCATTTTTACTTTTTTGTTTTTATTTATTTTTATTTTATTTTTAATTGCATTTTAGGTTTTGAGATACATGTGAAGAACATACAAGATGGTTGCATAGGTAATTTTTTTTTAATTTTATGAGCTCTTATAAATAAACATGTAGTTGTATTCATCTTTCTAACTTATAAACAATTTATCTTCAGACATCCTTGTGCATAGTATGTATATATGTGAATATAAATGAAGATGGCAACTTGTTGAATCACCTGTTATTTCCATTTGAAGAATTTCAGTAGCTCTTATGAAACTACCATGCTATGAGTTTTCCCTAATTTGCAATACCAGCACCAATATGACTCTGGACTTTATTACACCCTCACCAACTTCAGGTTTCAAACTTTATTTTTTTCTCAATCTATTATGTAAAATATGATGTCTTACTATTTTAATTTGCATTTCTCCATAAACAAAAGTAGGTATTTTTCATATATCTAAGACATTTTAATTGAAATTTGCAGAGACAAATGGGTATTCAAATTCAATCACTGAACATTCAAGATTTTTCCAGGCTAAACAAATACATATTGCTATTATTTGTATTGTTTATAAATATTAACAAAAGTTATGATTGTTCATGTTGGAGAGCAAGCCAACACAGTGAAAAGAAAACAAAATTATAATAACATAGTACCAAATATGCACTTTAAGACTTTCATTTTGTAATTACTGATACAGTTTGGCTGTGTCCCCACCCAGATCTCATCTTGAATTGTAGCTCCCATAATTCCCACATGGGAGTGACCCAGTGGGAGTTAATCATATCATAGGGCAGGTCTTTCCTCTGCTGTTCTCATGGTAGTGAATAAATCTTATGAGATGTGATGGTTTTATAAATGGGAGTCCCCCTGCACAAGCTCTCTTGCCTGCCACCAGGTAAGACATGACTTTGCTTCTCATTCACCTTCCACCATGATTGTGAGGCCTCCCTAGCCATGTGGAAGGGGAGTCAACTATACCTCTTTCCTTTATAAATTATCCAGTCTCAGATGTGTCTTAATATCAGCATGAGAACAGACTGATATGGTCACAGTCAGCAAAACTTGGTGACTCCCTTTTCTCAGTAAATACATCAAAATTTTTTTTATTTCTCTGGTGGCAAGCAATATAAACCAAAGTAGGATACTTGAAACAAGTATATAATCTTATGCATATATACTGGTTCATAGAACTTACAGGGAAGCTAAAAATACTATTTTCATATTTAAAATAAAAACTGGGTTATCGCCAAGAATATAACTAACAGAAACCAAGAAACAGTTGATTCCAGGTCTCTGTTGGGATTCAGCAGCTCTCACTGTTAAAATGGTGAACAGTTAGCGACTGTTGGGATTCAGCAGCTCTCAGCTGCTCCATTCAAGATACAAGAGAGGGGTGGGCACCTTGACACTCCCTATCAGGACTCAGGATTCTTCAGGATTCTGCCTGTGAATTTCATGGCAAGGATGGCAGATCACAAAGTCTAATTAGCATAAGTAGAGAAATAGTAGAATTGATGTGAGTCCAGCAGCCACAACAGATGCTCACTATATCTGAAATGTAATTTTAATGGTTTATAAGTATTCCACTTAATGGATTACTTAATCAATCACTTTCTACTGGATGTGAACTGCTTCTGATTTTTTTCATTTCATACAATATTGTAATTATCATGCTATAGCCAAGGCTTTCTTAAGATTGCTCCAATTGGCTGATTTAGTGCAATGTAAGCATTTTTCAGCTAATTTCTCATCATAAAATTTGTATGAATTCAAACTTTAACCATGACTTTGAGGTAACATCTATTTTTGAAACAAACAGGAGGCATTTGTTTTATTATTTTATTTCATTGCTATTTCATTTGCCTTCTTTGGATCTGTAATCAGATCAAACATTTGAATATACTATTCCTGATGAGTTTTTCTTTTGTGTTTTCTGGCATAACAGTGGTTCATTTTTTTTTTTATTTCAACTTTGATTTTAGATACACGGGTCCATGTGCAAGTTCATTATATGGATACATTAAATGATGCTAAAGTTTTGGTATGGATCCCATCACCTAAGTAGTAAGCATAATACCCAATAGACAGTTTTGCAACCATTCTCTCCTTTCTTTCTTATCACCCCCATCATAGTAGTCCACAGTGTCTCTTGTTCCCAAACTTATGTCCATGTGTGCTCAGTGGTTAGCTCTCACTTATATGTGAAAAAATGCAATATTAGGTTTTCTCTTCCCGTGTTAATTCACTTAAGATAATGGCTTCCAAGTCATCTGTTTGATGGCTACAACGAATTCCATGGCATATATGCAACACACTTTCTTTTTGCAATCCATCATTGATGGGTACATAGGTTGATTCCATGTCTTTGCTAGTGTGAACAGTGTAGTAATAAACATACTAGAAAGTCTGTCTTTCAATTATTATAAGAGGTCTTTAAATGTTTTCTTTTTAAATCTTTAGATTTCATGTATATTACAATTATTTTAGAAATACTGTCACTAACTGTTCACCATGTTTTACATTATATCCATTATACGGAGGTTTAACATTAAATATAGAGTTGTTCCTGCTTTCTAAGTTTTCTGGTATGAGATAAATTATACAGTTTGTATTTTGTTTTTAATGATTAAATCAGTTTTTCTGCATGATGATGTAGTGATTAATTCATTCTTACACTAGATAATTGAAATATTTTCATCTTCATCATTTAAAAAAATGTATATACTTGGTGTTGGCAATGGACATTATAAGATATATGAGCACATGTAGAATCCAGAATTTCATCTTGGAATTTCCTCTTGTGCCTGAATTGTTTGAAAAAAGAGTTTCTCCCTGAAAATTATTAACCACAACCCTGATTAAAAAACCTCCCTATCTCCACCTTGCAATGTAGAGAAAAATTAGTTCTTTGCAAACTCCCTGACTGGGTGCCTGAAAAACCCAAACATTGTCATGTGGCTATCCAATAGGAATTTCAAATTTCAATGTCCCAAATAAAGTTATTAATTAACCAAAACTCTCTCAAATTTTCACCATTCCAAAAATGTTGATCAAGGAATTTTTTCCATAATTCTCTTACCAGTCTTCTGATCAATAAAATAAACCTGAAATGCTATTTCAAATGTCTTGAGTTGATTGGTTTTCATACTGTAATATTTTCTCAGGCCTTCCTATTCAAATGAGGTTCAAGATTAGTTAACACGCAATAATAATAACAGTGTCTACCTCAAATTCAGTCTTACTTATGTAACACTATGAATCTCCATGCAGCTTTGTTTTAATATAAAATCTATTTCTCTTATTTAGAAATATATATAAAGTTAAAATTTTATAGGTAAAATGTTAGGTGATCACAATTTTTACTTTTTTTTTCTGATTTTTGTTACTATACATACAAAAGCAAAGTAGAGCACACATTTAAAATAACCATTTTAGATATTTTGTTGTAATGTTTTAGTATAATAAAAATGACCATATTTTGCTACTTCATCTCAGTAAACCCTTATGTGAATATAGATACGCTACAAATAAATTGTGAAAAAAAAATTGTATATCTGCTATTTGCAGGGAAAATTCTCTCAATGTATTACCAGCAAGACCAGTGGTGTTCAGGAACTGAACTTATAAAGATTTAAAAGTGCTTGAAGCTATGAATATAAGAAAATGAACTCTTTTGGCTACTCATTCCATTAAAAATATCAATATAATAAGTCTGTTGGTGAAATAACATAAAATTTTGATATTTAGGTGTAAATCAGCTCTCTAGAGTTTAGGTACAACTTACAAAGTATGAAGTATCACAAAATGAACAATCCATTTTTTTCATTTTATTTTATAATGTGAAAATAATAAACAATATTTTTAAAAATATAACTTTAAAAGATCATTCAAAGTAGTAAAGCAGAAATATTTATGAAAAGCATTGTGATAAATTTTCACAAATATATAAGGTAACTACAGAAGTTAATACAAAAGATGTATTTATTTATACAGGACTTTATATTAATACAAAGGTATAACACTTATTTCACAAATCCACATTAATGCCACAAATACTTTTAAAAGAAAATATTGTCTCATTTTTTTCCTCTGGATCAGTCTGATAATCTATACTGTCCTAAAACTTGGAAATTTCATTATGTGGGCCAAATTTTTACTGAATTAATGGTCAGGTTTGACTTCTGTGATCTCATATAGTAGTAACAGCAGTGACATATTTTTTGTCACATGCACCACTCCAGAGTCTTGATAACAAGAATTAACTCATTAAAAAAAATTAAGCCTGATTGTCCTTTTCTGCTTTTACTGTCACCAACACAACAGTACTCAATTCAGAATGTGAACTGTAAGGCAGCAGGTGAACCAGTTTTGGAACCAGAAGTTGCTGATTTCTGTCCCAGCACCTTCTGCTAAAGATGTGACCCATGGTGAAAGGAGTGTGGCATGGTGGATTTAGTGTGGATGGCTTTGTAGGTGGTGGAAATAATTCAAATGTAAGCCATATCTCTTTTTGGCTGCATCAACTTGGCAGGTTACTTACTCTTCTTGAAACTTGTTGTTTTATAAATAGAGTGATTGTAAAAGAGTGATTAATGATTTATGCCCAACATTGCTTAACATCTTAACCAGGAAAACATGTTAAATAATTTGACCAAAAGAAAAAACCCTCAAAATATGTTAGATGTTTCTAACCTTCCTGTCTCTCTTTGCCTCAGTTGCTCTTCTATATATGGTCCTTCTCTATGTTCATATCTAGTGTCTAATTACCCCCTTGGCTTTCCCTGGCCTAAAGCCTAATATTATCCACTCTGTAGAAAGTAGTACCTCTTGAATTCTCATTTTCTAAAAAGGAGACATTCATGTTTCTATCCTTCTCTGTGACAATCTTCCCCAAATTACAGCTCTCATACTCAGCTGGTTGTGCTCTCACTTTTCCCCGTCAAGTTTGGTAAGATTTACATTCTGTATTAAAACCACGGTGATGTTTTCTAGATTGTGTCAATGAAATCAGTCTAAAAACATTCATACCAACAGAAAATACTCACATGCCTATGGCTATGAATATTCCTCAAAGTTGAGCAGAGGATGAGCAAGGATTTTACTTGTTATATTTAAAATTCAATGTTATGTCTCTGCCACTCATGGAGAATGTTGCTGTCACCAAGTTTAAGTTGCCTCTCTGTTTTTTATACATCACACATACCTTCCATCTATCCTTAATATTTTCAGGATGCTTAGCTATATACCATTTCCGTCCATGCTTCCCTTTTAATGAGACACTTTATCTCAACACTGAGTTCCAATTGACACATCCAGGGACTTCCCTCCTCTACTTTCCTTTAAGTTTTTTTCTGCATTAATAATTTCCATTTTCTTCATAAAATGTTTAATTTTCATCTATTAATTTCTTTTCTATTATCACACTGGATATATTACTTGGAGGAATATGGAAACTTAGATGAACAGTTCTTTTTCTAGGGATCTTTAGATGATTTACCCTTTTTTAGCCTCTGGTGTTGCTGATTGGATATCTGCTAACAATTTGATGATCACCACTACGTACAGGTCTTTGGTTTACTCTCTGAATACCATTATCTCTTTATCTGGTCTTAAGTAGTTGAAAATTTCACAATGTTATAATAACTAGTTCTTGTTGTTGTTGTTCCAATAATTGTTTTAAATAATTAATAAGCTATTTCAATTTGCATATGTTCTTATTAAGCAGTGAAAAAAGCTCCATCGATTCTTCCCTCCTCTATTTTCTATATCTGTTTTAGGAAACCTTTTATGTCTGGCATTGAGGTTCCTTATTTTATCCCTACATTTCTTCTCTTTTATTGCCTATTTCCCATCTCTTTGTTATTTTGTTTTTGTTTCTGAAATGAGATTTTCTTGTATTTCTCTCCCAACTTTCTATCATTGTTCATTTTAGTGAAGTCAAAGGGGCTTTTACTGCTGTTCTTCCCTACTTCGTGTTAAACAGTTCCCATTTTGTTTCATGGACGTTTTATTTCCTTTAATCGTTCTCAGGATGTAATTAAGCTTTCTCTTCGTGTCTCAATTTTTTCTAATAACACTAAGGTACTTTATCTCCTCTTTATTTTTTCTAGTTTTTATTTTAAATAATCTCTTAATATATGCATACATTTTGTTGCCAAGTTATTTTTTAAAATTAAATCAGAGATGTGTTTGTCAGTGCTGTTTTGATGGCAGGTGCGAGAAATGAATAGAGATCTAGTTGTTTTACTGAGGGAGCTTCTTTTGGAAGGCTGACGTCAGAAATAACAGATCAATTCTCCATTTATAAATTTTCCATTGATTGCTATGATCTGGGCCTCACTCCTCACCGTTGCCATATATGGTACCTTCTTTCATGTCAATGATAACTTCCCTGGGATTCTACCAGCAGAATTATTAACTGTACCAAAGAGAATTTCCCATTCCTCACCATATTCAAACTATGGCTTCATTTTTCTAGGCAGTCAATTGACATTCTTCTGCCCTCTCTTAATTCCATTGATTTGTTTAAAAATATCCCATGTGGTTTACAATCTTTATTTCATATGGCGATTTTATAGCTATAGTTTACTTATTCCCAAGTATTTAATTAAAATATAATAAGACAACGTTTGCCCAGAGCCTCAATATGGCTTCGCAAACTTGGAAATCACTGAGTTCATCTTGTCTGCACAGAAAAATTTATATATGTACATATTTTGTAATAGCCTCTTCTGCTTTCTCCATTATTTAGCTTGTTGACATTTTTAAAGGGTTCTAATGTTCAAACCAAATGAAAGGAGCTATGCTGAAAGATGGGGTGTCTAATATTTCTGCTGCTGCTTTTACAATGTGCCCTAATAGAGCCCTGTTGAAGAGTATACCTACTTGCTCCTTTTATTTAACAACCTTTAGGATTAATTTGTCTTACATCCTGCTTCTCTTGCTTACATTTTAAAGTCTATAGAATTTATTACTCGGGATCATCTTACTATGTGAAAATAGTTACCAGTTTCAGGATAAGCTTTAATTATTGATATAAGAAAATCATTTAAAATTGATCATCATCTTCTATTTCAAGCTAGATTCACTACTAAGAAATTGATATTTACAAACCACTTTTTAACAAATATTAAATATTGACATGTAAACATGGAGAGAGAAATTGCCCCCTCAAATCATAAAATAAAAATGATAGCAACAAAAACGCAGATAATTAAAACACATACACTTTAATTTAATTTTGGTAAATAAAATACCCAAGAAGAATTATGAAAAAAAAATTCACAAATGATCCATAAACTCCCTTATTTAAGTATCTGATATCAAAATGGCTGGGAAAGAGCCTGTGTTTTCATATCTGTGGGAATTCACAAAAGGCAGAGCCAACAATAAACTGTCTTCATAACATTCTCGAAATTCTAAATAGACCTTGTTGACAAGCTTGGAAATAGCAAAGCAGCGACTTTAACAATCAGGTCCCATGCTGTCCTGAAATGCTAAAATTTGAATGTGAAGCAAAATGAGAGGCTAAAAGTAGAGAAGAGGTCAGATATATAGGAAACGATGAAAAAAGTGTGAATGTATAATTAGGTTACAGATGCCAAGCTTTTTTCCTCTCTCAGTATTTTAGTAGGTATTTGACACTTTGATTGACACACAAGCATATCCTAAACTCTAAAACTTTTATTTTGACATTTTATTTGTTCATTTTGTTCATATTTTTTAAGTAAAATACATTCTTTAAGGCCTATTTAAGTATCTTTTTTCCATAGAGGCTCCCATACTAACCTATTCTATACTACTCAGAGTAGTAAAAAATGTAAAATAAAATTTACTATCTCCACACGTTAGTTTCTTTGTTTTATCTTTTTTTGGTGCTTGTCTGAAACTGAGTAATATTATTATAATCAAAGAAATAATATGTGGATAAATTTTTTAGTCTTTATTGGTTCTCAAAAAATTCTTCATATAATCTTTTGTAAGTTATCCTATATTCTGGCAATTTTGTAACATATATAAAAATTTAAAGAATAGCATAAATCATAGTAGATAAACATCCATGTGCTCATGATCCCACTTCAGCAATTAGTTACATTTTGTCAATTTTTAAAAATTTTTTCTCTCCTTTCTCCGTTGATTGATTGACTATATGAGTACAGCTGACCCTGGAACAACATGGAAGTTAGGAGTGCTGAACTCCTACAGTGAATAATTTTTGTAGAACTTTGACTCTTCCAAAGCTAAACTACTAATACCTCACTATTGTCAAGAAGTCTACTAATAACGTACACAGTTGATTGACCTATGTTTTGCATGTTAAATATATTATATATCATATTCTTACAACAATGGAAGCTAGAGAAAAGAAAATGCTATTATAAAAATAATAAGAAAGAAAAATTTATTTCACTAAGTGGAAGTAGATCTTCATAAAGGTCTTCTTCCTCATCATCTTCTCTCTGAGTAGGCTGAAGAGAAGAAAGAAGAGTATGGGTTGATCTTGCTGTCTTGGGTTGGCAAAGGTGAAATAAATTTTCCATAAAAATGGGTCTGTGAAGTTCAAACTTGTGTTGTTTAAGGGTGGAGTGTATATAGTTTACAAATCTTAAATCCTAGTTCTGGTTATATTAATCCCAAGGTGGACACCACATCTATCAATATCCATAAATTGTGCTTCTCTAAATTTCCTGTCAGTAAAAACCTATATAGGCTATTGGAATAGTGTGTACAAGGTGCCTATGTATTATATTCAATACTTACATAGTGTGGTTATGTACAAGTTACTTAACCCAACAAAACAAGGATGTCGACTGATATACCTCAAAATTAATCAATAAGCTAAACTGAACTTGGCAATAGGACATGAATTATTTACCATTCTCAGTCTTCTAATTCCTTAAACACTAATATTTCTATCACATTGCTTTCATGATGGATTCTTGCTTACACCACACATTCACTGTCAAAATACTTGAACCTTGGAGTCAATGGCTATTACTACAATCTCCACTTTATTATACTAACACATTTTTGGATGCTATCCAGTAAGCTATAGTCAGGATAATACTTCCCCCCAGACATACGCACACAGGAATGTGGCTTCAAATTTATCCTAGCTGGTGATGGTTAACATTGAGTGTCAACTTGATTGGCTTGAAGGTTACAAAGTCTTATTCCTGGATGTGTCTGTGAAGGTGTTGTCAATGGAGATTAACATTTGAGTCAGTGCACTGGGAAAGGCAGACCTACTCTCAATCTGGGTGGGCACCATCTAATCAGCTGCCAGCAGGGTCAGAATAAAACCAGCAGAAGAATGTGGAAAGGCTACACTGATTTAGTGTTCTGGCCTACTTTTTCCTCCATGCTTCATGTTTCCTGCCTTTGAATATTGGAATCCAGGTTCTTCAGCTTTGGGATTTGTACTGGCTTCCTTGCCGTTCAGATTGCAGACGGCCTAGTGTGGGACCTTACTTTGTCATCGTGTGAGTAAATACTCCTCAATAAACTCCACTTTATATATACATCTAACCTATTAGTTCCGTCCCTCTAGAGAACCCTAATACGTAAATTTCTTAGAAAATTGATGAAATTATTTATGAATTTATTAAGATTCTTTATACAAAACATGTTATAGAAATCGTTAAGAAAAAGTATTAGCAAGATTTAAATTTCAGCCTTATTGGAAACCGAAAATAAGTATGCAGTGTGGAGAGCAGAAATTCTGTCTAGTTTTTACTGCCCAGAAAAGATTATACTTTCACAAGTTCTATATAATCTCATCTTACTTTTTATAGTCATCTTGACCAAAAAAAAAGAATATAAAACACTTATCTGAGTGTTCCAATATCTTTTCTCAATCCCAATTCTTTTTTCAATGCAAATGTACTTACTACATCAGCTACTACATCAATTGGACAAACATAGTAATTGTATAAATATGTAAAAATGAAAGAAAACCCTGTATTTAAATGTTATCACTAAAAAGACTCCTTTCTTAGACAATTAGTAAATGCTTAATAATTCACTTATATTTATATATTTTCATTGAAGTACTCACATTATTGTTAATCTAAGTTATGTGAATATTTCAGTACATCAAGTTTTAAAATTCTGAAGAAATAAAATTTCATGCAAGTATTAAACTCACAGAATTTCTTTCTTGCTTGCTATGATCTATAATTTTGTAGCAACCATTTCTTCTTATTTTGAATGATTCATAGAAAAATTGGTAGAGCAGAAAGAATAGTTTATCTTTATATCATTGTTCTCCTCTGTTTTAGGTCATGTTAAATTTCTTAACACCACTGTTTGAAAAATCAACTTCTGACTTCAAGAGTTGAAGAACATCCCTGAAGGATTGTTTGTTTTACAGCTACTTAAAATATGTTTAATCTTCAGATTCCTACAAATTCCAGATGACAATGGCATATAAAACAAGTAGTTTTTAGTTATTAAGGGTGTTGATATAACAAAAATTATTTTTTATCTTAACACCAAATATTTGTTACAATAATATTTTATATTTTTTGATGGCCAGTATGATACTACAACAGAGAGTTTCCAAACCAAATTTTATCTTTTGGTTTATCCTATTCCCAGAGGCAGCTGCTAAAAAACCACTCTGCCCTAAGAAGGAAGCCTACATAATTGAAGACAAGTGACGTAAATAATTTGCCAGGCATAAGTATAATGAAAAGACAGCATGTTACTATTTTTACTTCTAATTACTAACACTGCCATTAAATTATTGAGATCCAGGCATCTGGAATAAGCTTAGAATTATACTTGGTATGCCATGTCATTTTTGAAATGTAGAATCTAAGTTATTATTCTGTCAAGATTTACGTTTGGTGATTGAACATGTACATTGTCAATTTGTTGCTCTGGTTGACCTTCCACTTTGTAAGAACCATGTTATTGGTTCAGATTTCTCCTAGTAATGTAGTGTGAGAATCTGAGCCAAAATTAATGGTCATCCTAATTTTTAAATTTTCACAGAGCCATCCATCTCATCTATGCATGAAACACCTTTCAAGTCCAAAGGACATTCAAAGTTCAGAAAAGATACATAGATGTACAAAAAAAGAAAGGCTGATAGGGGACATAATAGAATGCTGCATTAATGTAACATTCTGAATTAAAATAACTTATTTCCTTTTCAATAATATCTTAGCATATTCATGGTTCTTTAACAATGCATGTATGAATTTAGATTTTGTATGATGCTTGCATAGTAAAACTATTGAGCATAGGAATCATTTAGAAGCAAACTTCACTGGTTATATGATTTTTTATCAGTCTATAGGGAGACTATTTGTATAATAATATCACTAATCTCATACATTTCTCTATCAGAGATGGATTAATAAGATATTAAATTATAATATCTGAAGTTAAACATGAATGTGACTACTGGATGCATCAATACTAGCTTTTTTAATATACTTTATGTTCTGGGGTACAGGTGCAGAAAGTGCAGGTTTGTTATATAGTTATACAGGTGCCATGATTGTTTGCTGTATCCATCCCCCTGTCATCTACATTAGATATTTCTCCTAATGTTAGCCTTCTCCAGTCTCCCATCCCCTACTATCCCTCCACTAGCCCCAATACTAGCTTTTCATAAAACTTCTTAAGCATCTCTGAACCCACCCAAGAAGATGGACTTAAAATATTGATTAAATATATCTTGGACAATGGGGTAACTTTTCAGTTTAATTTACGTTCCTTTTCTACTAAATCTTCATTGGATAAATGGCAATTTTCAGTTACCAATAAAGCAAATGGGATAATGATTCATTCAAAAATCAATAACAGAGTCTTACTGAGTATGTGGTTTTGAATTACATATAAGTACAATGTTATCCTAGACATTGGCAGTACATACTGTGATTGTGTCCCTGAAATAAATTTGCACATAACCTGATCTTTGACATAAGAATCTCTCAATGACGTTTGATAGGTGTACCTGAATGCGACAGAGAGAATGAATCCAAGCTGGAAAATATTCTTCAGGATATTATTCAGGAAAATTTTTCTAAATTAGCAAAGCAGGACAACATTCAACCCCAGGTAATACAGAGAACACCACAAAGAAATTCCTCAAGAAGAGCAATCCCAAGGCACATAATCATTAGATTCACCAGGGTTGAAACGAAGGAGAAAATACTAAGGGCAGCCAGAGAGAAAGGTCAGGTTACCCACAAAGGGAAGCCCATCAGACTTACAGCAGATCTCTCAGCAGAAACTCTTCAAGCCAGAAGAGAGTGGGGGCCAATATTCAACATCCTTAAAGAACAGAACTTTCAGCCCAGAATTTCATATCCTGCCAAACTAAGCTTCATAACTGAAGGAAAAATAAAATCTTTTTTTTTGCCAATCATTGAGAGCTTGTAAGGTTGCTGAGGTTGGTTGGCCTTGAACTCTTGGCCTCGCCTTCGCAAGTGCCACGACATCCGGCCGGAGCCACTTTGGGCCCTGGAAAAATAAAATCTTTTATGAACAAACAAGTACTCAGAGATTTTATTACCACCAGGCCTGCTTTACAAGAGCTTCTGAAGGAAGCATTACACATAGAAAGAAAGAACCAGTATTAGCCTTTCTAAAAACATACCAAAAAGTAAAGAGCATCGACATAAAGAAGAATTTATATCAACGAATGGATAAAACAGCCAGTTAACAGCAAATGGCAGTAATCCTAAATTTAAATCGACTAAATCCCCCAATTAAAAGATACAGCCAAAACCCAACGGTATGCTACATCCAGATTCATTTCACATGCAAGGATACACAAAGACTCAAAACAAAGGGATGGAGAAAGACTTACCAATCAAATGGAAAGCAAAAATAAATAAATAAATAAATAAATAAATAACAGGAGTTGCAATTCTTGAATCTGATAAAATAGATTTTAAAGCAACAAAGATATAGTGGTAAAAGGATCAATGCAACAATAAGAGCTAACGATCCTAACACCCAGATACATAGAGACTTAGACTCAATGAGACAGAAAATCAATAAGGATATCAAGGACTCGAACTCAGATCCGGAACAAGTAAACTTAATAAATATTTATAGAGCTCTCCACTTTAAACACACAAAATAAACATTCTTGTCAACACCACATCACACCTACTCATAGGTTTAAATAAAATATTGATTGGCCATTATTAATACCCATTTCTTTTAGAATAAAGCAACATTTCTGTTCTCTCTCCCTCTGTTTTTTCCTCTTTCTTCCTCTCCTTCACTCCTTTTCTTTTTCTTTCCTTCTCTCAAAAAAAGAAAAAAGAAATCGACTTGTAGACCTCTAGATCCAGGTCGGCAATGTCTCTCTCATTGCCTGATTTCCTTCCTTCTTTTCTCTCTCTCCCTCCCTCCCTCCCTCCCTTCCTTCCTCCCTCCCTTTCTTCCTCCCTCCCTTCCTCCTTTCATAAAAAAAAAGAAAGGATAAAAAAAAAGAATCTCACAATGAAACAGCTGTTAATATTTTATTATCAGATCATCTCTGGAATGAGATAACAAACTAAGAGCAAGGTGCTTTGGGAAGGAAAAACTAGGCATCTTTTACTAGAAACTCTTATCTCATTATTTATATACAGTATTATTACACAGATTTTTTTAATGATTTCAAAGAACAAAATAATAGCTGTGTGCTAAAAGATGGTTTTCATGGTTAGTGTCTTTTTAAAATTATACATTTAAGAAGAGAGAGGCTTTCTTGTGGTTCTACATATATGGTATTCATCAAATACTGATTGTCTGACTGACTTTCCTAATTGAAGAATCAAATGAGGATAAGTGATTTTGATGAGGAATGGCTTCTGTCTTATGTTTTTCTGATTTTATATTCAGAGTTAATGAATTTCCACAGTGTCTGTATCTGTTTGACTTTTCTCATTATCAAACACAGAAACTACATTCTGTGATTTGGTTGTGTCCCCTAGAATGTATATGTTGGAAATTTGGTTCCTTGTGTGATGATATTGGGAGGCAGGATCTTTAAGAGATGATTAGGTCATTAAAAGGGATGAATGTTGCTGTCACAGTACTGGATTAGTTAATTCCAGAGTAGGTTGTTATAAAGCAAGAACATTCTTCACATTTTGCCACTTCTACACTCATGCCCTTGCCTTCTTTTCATGTATACCTTGCACCATTCCCTCACCAGATGCAGATGCCATGTTCTTGGACTTCTCAGTCTCTGGAATTGTAAAAAATAAATTCTTTTCTTTATAAAGAACCCAGTCTGTGGTATTCTGTTATAGTAAAGAAAAAAAAATAAGGCATTTGTGTCAAATCTTGTAAAAATAACCTCTTTCTTATAATTAGAGCTCCTCTCATGTGCATATAAAAATCTAATGTCAAAGCTATCATAATTCTACTGAACCATCAATTTCATCCCACCTAGGTAAGATTATGGCTTCTTGAATATAAGAGTCACTTCCCAAATTCCTTATTCACTGAAAAGAATGAAGCTTCAAGAAAAATATCACAAATCCCTGCTTCAAAATCAATACATCCTTGGTGGAAGTGGGTGATTGGTGTTTTCAAAGAATAAATACAGTCATTCAATCTCCGTTGTTACTTTCTGAAGAATAATGCATTTTTGTTTTTCTTTTCATCAAGGCTTATTTAAACTTTGACAAATATAACATCATATTGAATCACAACACATTATAGTTGTAATGAAATAATGTGTTCCCCAGACCTCTTGTGACCTGCTATTGGAAACCAAGTTAGCAACTGAGGAAAAAAACTATTATTACCATTAAAAAATATGGTAACAAAAAATACGACCATGTCTATTTTAATTGCATCTGCCATTTTATTTGTCCCTCTTTCCAGTTATCTTTCTTTAGAATATTAATCAGTCTAAAGAGAATAAACAATTTCTTATTTTCAGAGAGGTAGGTGTTTTGAACACAGATCTTAGGGTCATGTGGGTCAGTGGTGTCAATCCTCGATTTATCTGTTTACGCTTTTGTCAAATGCCAATTAAAATGCATGCCTCATGGACTTTTACTTATTCATGGTATAACATAGGCAAGAATCTTACCCACAGCTCAGTAGATAATAAATGGTGGGTAAACCCTATTTATTACTAGTTATTCAACAATTCACAGAAAAATTGAAAAATTCACTGTTCAAATTATCACTGATATCAGTGTTTTCTTTATAATATAAGATTATTTGAATTTTATGATATATTTACCATGAATTTAAGATAAGTATAATATGGTTGCTTAAAGTTTTTCCTTTTCAATTACAATAATAAAAATCCCAACCTCCTTATATTTATACACTTCAGATATTTAAAACACAATATATATACAAAGTGTCATAATCTGGTTCCTCAAATCCACAAGCAACTATGAGTTTTATTTTTATGAGAGGTTTTATTTTTATGTGATATTATAATTACTATTTGTCACTCTTGATAACTACCATTTGAATAGAGATCTAATCTGTCTATGGAGGCAGGGCAGGTCATGGGACAGGAAAACTATCCCTGTCTTTAAGTGATGGACCATAGATCTTTGCTTTTATCAGCTTCTGCAACTATCACTTGAAGGTATGACAAATTGCTTTAGATTGAAAGGCATTAGACTGGAAAAGGTGAAAATTAAGAGCTTGTGAACACATTGTAGGCTGAAAGAATTTTTGGAAACTATTTCCCAGTACATATAATACACAGTTTCTAAACTGAACGAAAGTTTGAAATAAGCTTTAAATAAGATGTTGAAAAGATGTAAGTGTAACTGCTTTAATCTTAATCAATGCAACTTGTGATGAGGTAATGAAGAGCAGGCAATCAGTCAGAACCCAATCTACCCAAATGAAATCTCAAACAACAACAGAGGATATATATATATATATATATATATATATATATATATATATATTGCTTTACTTTGTGTTAAGAGAGAGGGGAATGTAAGCACTATGCAGATTTAATGTGCTAATGAAATCAATTCATCAAGATTTAAATTATGTAGGAAATTAAAATAAGAAACTTTTCCTTACACAAAAGAGACTATGCCCCAGGAGAATATCCAGCCTTGGTAGAGAACGACCCTAATGAATTTTAGATTAGATTTACAAAATAAATGTCACCTGTTTTTAAAGACTATATTTTCTTTAGTTTTCCTAGTCAGTCCCTAGAACTTTTATTTAGGAAAGAGCCTAGAAATAGTAATCTGGAATGCGCAACCAACAGATGCTTTGTAAAGTTGTTTACCCAACCAAGGTATTGTTGCTGCTCAGATCACTAGTCTACCACTTGGACTTGGTGCTCAGTGAAGTATCTGGAGACATTCAAGGCTGTGAACACAGATAATTTAAGAAAATTAATTCCTAATTTAAAGAATTTCATCTTTGATGTTAAATATTTCCTAAGAGCCTTTGATGGAACTTCAGGTCCTAATGTTCTGCCTTATTATAATAAACCTCTCCCAGTTTTTCAAAGTAAAATATCTGTCGCCCACCTCTAAACTCACAAGGCAATTGCCTCAAAAACTTACAAAGATCCTAAGCGTCACTAGTGGGACCAATCAAAACATTTCTAATGATTTAAAAAAAAATAAAGAATTTTAACAACAGGATAAAAAATAAATACGTTTGAAAATCAAATGTTTCCAACTATCAAGTTTTCAATGAAACTGAAGAAGTTACCTACTTGAATTGTTTGTCGATAGGCCACTTAAAAATACTATTTGCTGAAGAATTAAAATGAGACATTTACAAACACCTGAAAAGAGTTGAAAGAATTCAATGACATTGCTAGAATAGCACAAGTATCCTCATCTATTTATCTATGTGGAAAAGTTATTTCAATACCTACGTCTATAAAGATGAGTTTATTAGTTCGTTTTCATACTGCTGTTAAAGACATACCCAAGACTGGACAATTTACAAAAGAAAGAGGTTTATTAGACATAGTTCTCATGGCTAAGGAAACCTCAAAATCATGGTGGAAGGTGAAAGGGACATCTCACATGGTGGCAGATGAGAAAAGACAGCTTGTGCAGGGAAACTCCAACTTTTAAAATGAACAGATCTGGTGAGACTCATTCGCTATCAAGAGAACAGTGCAGGAAAGCCCCTCCCCCATAATTCAATCACCTCCCACTGGGTTCCTCCCATGACATGTGGGAATTACAATTCAAGATGAGATTTGCTTGGGGGCACAGCCAAACCATGTCATTCAGCCACTGACTTCTTCTAAATCTCATGTCCTCATATTTCAAAAACCAATCATGCTTTCCCAACAGTTAACTGTTAACTTAATCTTAACTTATTTCAACATTAACTCAAAAGTCCACAGTCCAAGGTCTCATCTGAGACAAGGCAAATTGCGTCTGCCTATAAGCCTGTAAAATCAAAAGCAAGTTAGTTACCTCCTATGTACAATGCGGGTATAGGCAATGGGTAAATACAGCCATTCCAAATAGGAGAAACTGGACAAAACAAAGGGACTACCACCCCATGCAAATCTGAAATCCAGCAGGGCAGTCAAATCTTAAAGCTCCAAAATAATCGTTTTTGACTCAATGTCTCACATCTGGGTCATGCCGATGCAAGAGATAGGTTCCCATGGTCTTGAGCAGCTCCACCTCTATGGCTTTGCAGGGTACAGCCTCCCTCCTAGATGCTTTCACGGGCTGATGTTGAGTTTCTGTGGCTTTTCCAGGTACCTGGTGCAAGCTCTCAGTGAATCTACCATTCTGGGGTCTGTAGGATTGTGTCCCTCTTCTCACAGCTCCACTAGGCAGCGCCCTAGTAGGGACTCTGTGTGGGAGCTCTGATCCCACATTTCCCTTCCACACTGGTGTAGCAGAGGTTCTCCATGGCAGCCCTGTCCCTGCAGCAAAACTTCTGCTTGGGCATCCAGACATTTCCATACATTCTTTGAAATCTAGATGGAGATTCCCAAATCCCAATTCTTCACTTCTGTGTACCAGCAGCTTCAGCACCATATAGAAACTACCAAGTCTTGGGGATTGAAGCCTCTGAAACCACAGCCCAAGCTCTATATGTGCCCCTGTCAGCCATGGCTAGAGTAGCTGAAATGTAGGACACCAAGTCCTTAGGTTGCACACAGTACAAGGACCCTGGGCTCAACCCACAAAACCACTTTTCCTCCTAGGCCTCTAGGTAGGTGATGGGAGGGGTTGCCATGAGGACCTATGAAATGCTTTGGAGACATTTTCTTCATTGTCTTAAGGATTAATATTTGGCTCCCAGTTACTTATGCACATTTCTGCAGCTGGCTTGAATTTCTCCTCAAAAAATGGGTTTTTCTTTTCTAACACATTGGCCGCATATTTTCTGAAATTTATGCTCTGCTTCCCTTTTAAAAGTCAATAGCTTTAACAGCACCCAAGTCACTTCTTCAATGCTTTGCTGCTTAGATATTTCTTCCCTCAGATAGACTAAATCATCTCTCTCAAGTTCAAAGTTCCACAAGTCTCTAGATCTGGGGACAAATGCTGCCAATCTCTTTGCTACAACATAACACGAGTCACCTTTGCTCCAGTTCCCAATAAGTTCCTCATTTTCATCTGAGACCACCTCAGCCTGGACTTTATTGCCTATATCTCTGTCAGCATTTTGGTTAAATCCATTCAACAAGTCTCTAGGAGGTTCCAAACTTTCCTACAGTTTTCTGTCTTCTTCTGAGCCCTTCAAACGGTTCCAGCCTCTGCCTGTTACCTGACTCCAAAGTCACTTCCACAATTTCAGTTATCTTTACAGCAGCACCCCACCCTACTGATATCAATTTACTGTATTAGTTCATTTTCATGCTGCTGATAAAGACATACCCAAAACGGTGCAATTTACAAAATAAAGAGGTTTATTAGACTTACAGTTTCATGTGGCTGAAGAGATCTCACAATTATGGCAGAAGGTGAAAGGCCCATCTGACAGGGCAGCAGACCAGAGAGCTTGTGCAGGGAAACTCCCGTTTTAAAACCACCAGTTCTCATGAGACTCATTCATTACTATGAGAATAGTGCAGGAAAGACCTGCCCCATAAGTCATCACCTCCTACTGGGTTCCTCTCATGACACATGGGAATTGTGGAAGTTACAATTCAACATTAGATTTGGGTGGATGCACTGCCAAACCATGTCAGTGACCTAAAAAAATAATAAGAATAGAATGTATGGCAAACTCTGTCCCATTCTAACAATAAATTAATCATTAATAGAAGTTGCATTCTCATTAAGAGCTATATTTTCAAAAATCACTTTAATGTGTTAAAGTTTTTTATGAAAATCTATGATAAGTTTACATAATCTGTAATAGTTAGGGACTAATAATTACCAGAAAAGACTGATGCAAGAAAGTGATAACTGTAAAACACCATTGCTTGGAATAACAATGCAAACAACCTAAATGGCCACCAAAGGGAAGACTGGTTATAGCATCAACACATTACAAAATACTATGCAGCAGCCGGGCGCAGTGGCTCAAACCTGTAATCCCAGCACTTTGGGAGGCCGAGGCGGGTGGATCACGAGGTCAAGATATCGAGACCATCCTGGTCAACATGGTGAAACCCTGTCTCCACTAAAAAATACAAAAAATTAGCTGGGTACTGTGGCACGTGCCTGTAGTCCCAGCTACTCAGGAGGCTGAGGCAGGAGCATTACCTGAACCCAGGAGGCGGAGGTTGTGGCGAGTCGAGATCGCGCCATTGCACTCTAGCCTGGGTAACAAGAGTGAAACTCTGTCTCAAAAAAAAAAAAATACTATGCAGCAGTTAAAACAATGAAATAGATCTATATGCATTAATAAGAGATATCCTGTAGTACTAAGTTAAAAAACAAAGTACAGAATGTGAGTGTGTTTGCTGGTGTATATATAACCTTTTCCTGGAAGAATACACAAAATATTTAATAATGTTTATCTTCCAAGAGAAGGACCAAGGACTTTCACATTTCATTTTTCGCATTCCCATTCTGCATGTAGATTCAAATATGATGCACATATTCTCATTTGTACTCTTCTTATTATGTCTCTACTACTATCCCACTTAATAGAGGTTATTACTTTTTAATGTTAGTCAGAAAGACAATAAATTTTAAAAAAGAGAATAAATTACTCCTGATTTTTTTTTATTTAGAGATGCTTATGACCACAAATAAAAAATTCTATTAAGAAAATATTTCTTTTTAAATACATATCACATTATAATAATAATTAAATTGGGAGAGTTGATGGAAATTGGTTTGAGGAGAAAAGAATATGACTTTTGACTATTAAACCAAACACTGTTAATGTATTTATAAAGCAGATAATTGTGGATATTACATCATTACTGTGTTTTGATCTCATTGGAAATATTTACAGATATGATTAAAGATCTTAATCCTAAAATGCCAATATCCATGTTACTAAACTAGGTATTAAACTCCATGAAACTATTAAAACTTACACTAGAAATGGTAGATATCTGCTTCAAAAGGTATCTGGTATCTATAATTTATACAAACTTAAATAAATTAAACAGTCCGATTAAATGTTGATTTTGGTGACTGGGATTTGCCTAGGGAAATTTGATGACTAGTAAACTTCCATATAACTACTATAAATGAAAATTGTAAAACTGAATTTTCTACTTTCCTATTGTAAAGTAGAATTCCATTGGCTTAATATACTTACTTCCATTATATCATTCAGCAAAATGTTTAAAGTGTTAAATTTTTTTTCACTTTCTTAATAGGCTACCTATTTTTTTTTTTTTTTTTTTAGTTTTATGGGTTATGTCACTGAAACTCACATTAGCTCTGTGACAGTTATAATAATCTCTTAGAGATAAAGATGTTAACATTTTGAATGGATAATGGAATTTTCTGTGATCATCAAGCTGCTATATAAGTGGAGTGGTTGAGATTCATATCCAAGGAGTCTGCCACCGTGGTGTGTCCTCTTAACCATTATGATTTCATGTCTTGATGTCTGTCAATTTCTGAGACAGTGACATTTTAAAAAATGTGCTTATCTGTGCTGATTACCGTTATGGGTCAGTTTGACCCTGTCACAGGATGAGCATATAACTTATTAACCATTATTTCTGAGTGTTTCTCTGAGGATATTTCCAGCAAAGATGAGCATGTTCATCTGTGGACTGACTAAAACAGATGGACCTCCCCAATACAATTGGGTATTATCCAATCTTTTGAATGCCTGAATAGAACACAAAGGTAGAGTAAGATCATTCTCTCTCTCTCTCTCTCTGCCTGTGTTTGAGCTTAG
Source organism: Saguinus oedipus (assembly GCA_031835075.1). Classification (NCBI taxonomy): domain Eukaryota; kingdom Metazoa; phylum Chordata; class Mammalia; order Primates; family Cebidae; genus Saguinus; species Saguinus oedipus. The sequence goes on along the minus strand of CM063186.1, from coordinate 47,051,257 downwards.
ACATCAGTCTCTTCTTGCCTTTGGATTCAGACTAGACTGGAACTTAAACCATCAGCTCTCCTGGTTTTTAGACCTTTTGGCTTGAAATAGAATGGTATCATTGGCTCTCCTAAGCCTCCAGTTCAACAACTGCAGATCTTGGGAATTCTTAGCCTCCATCATCATGTGAACCAATTTCTTATAATAACATTTTCTCTCTCTCTCTCTGTTTACACACACACATATATGTATATATGTACATATATATTTCTATTGATTCTATATTCTATATGTGTTCTAGTATATATGTGTGTGTGTATATATACATATATATGTATATATACACACATATATATATTTCTTTTCTTTTTTTAAAATTGTACTTTAGGTTTTGGGGTACATGTGCAGATCATGCAGGATTGTTGCATAGGTACATACATGGCAATGTGGTTTGCTGCCTCCATTATTTCTATTGGTTCTTTCTCTTGGAAAATCCAGACACAATGCATTGTTAACTGAACAAATGTCATTCTACCAGCAGTGATATAAAATTGTTTATACAACTGAAAGTCAAATTTGGTTACCCTTCCCTTTTGGTACAACATTTTTCCTGTATGTTTAAGAAAAACATAAACCACATAAATATTATGCTTAATACCTATTTTTAAAATAATTATAGAAATTTAAAAAATAATTATACCTACTTACATACATTTATATAGATAAGAATATTTTCCCATATTATAACTGTAGATTACATATCCTCTTCAATAGGTACAATATAGAAAAAAAGGTCTGGAGCAAAAAAATCTGGAGGAACCACACAAGCTAAATACGAAGAAAAATGTATTTATTATTTTTCTTAAATTTATTTCAAGAATATTCAAAATAATTACTAAAATGAAAAGTTTTTATTAAATTCCAATGAAATCCTTGTTACATTTCAAAGGAATTTTTCCCATCCCCCAATGGAATTTTTCAGACAAATTTGTTTTTTCAAAGACAAATGCCGGTAAATTAGATATATAAATTAAATAGCTTAAATTTATTATTCACCTTGTTGATGGATAGTACATATTTAGAACATATTCATACAGACATTAACAAGTTTCAGATATTACAAATGGCAACTACATAAAAAAAAATAACAGAGGATCAAAATGTGTGTGATTTTCAGTCTTCTGCTTAACTAAGTTACTAAGATACAGAACTGTTCTCTTTTCTTTCATTATTTTTAGATATTTGAACACTTTTTTTAACAGTTTAGGATATTCAGGGTGCTAATTTAGGCCAAATAACTCATTAAAGGTGACTTACTTGGCAATTTTTAAGCCCAGAAAATATTAAACTCACAAATTCTGACATATAGTCTATAACTTCAGCTATCATCAAAAAGAAATTAATAAACTTTTTGTTAGATATAAAAGCTTATAGTCAAAGAAAATGATCTTTGTTGTTCTCAGAAATTATTGGCTGACTGGTCTCTGAAATAATTTTTCGAGATGCAATATATTCCTAGAAAGCAATAGATCACCAGGAAGACCAAGAAAAAGAAGTTACACTGTTACACTGTCATACACTGAGGTATAGGTTTATATACATATATACCTTCATGCGTGTGTGCATGCGTACACATGTGCCCACATAAATATATAAAGGCTAATGGATGACAAAGACAGTGTTATAGTTTCCTTAGAGAGCTGTAAAGAGCAATGCATTAAATCTAATCAGGAATATTATGAAATTTTTTTAGCAAAGGACAGCTACTGCTTTTTGTACTTGCTCACATAGCCTGGCATCTCACTTATCACCACCGCCAAACACAATACAGAAGATTAACCACATAGATAACTCTTCTTTTCATTCTTGATATCATTTACTAAACTCGCCTTTTAACATCCGCTCAATTCCCATAAACTGAGAATCTTCCTTTCACTCAAATGCTTCACTGCCGCCAGTTATCTTTCTAGCATAGATATGATAACAACATTAAGTTTTACATACTTAATTGACTGTCCAATATCTTTGGCATCACATTTTATAATATCCACTACATATGTAGGTGGAAAATTCATTTGAAAGAAGGAAGCAAAAGTGAGTTTAGAGAAAGAAGTTAGCAAACCACTGCAGTAGTCTAGGCAGGAAGTGATACTAACATGAACCAGGAGAGACTGAAACATACAGAAAACAATGAACATATTCTAATGATATTTAATGAGTAAAATAAATAGGGCTTCATAATGAATTAAAAATGAATTAAATAGAGCAAGGAAGAGGACACCAGGAGAACTGTAGCTTTTCTGAACTTTATCATTGGTAACATTGGCTGTGAAACACTTCTGACAAAGTTTCATGGACTCATTTTTGAATAGGTTTAATTCAAGATGCCTCTGGAAAAAAATGTGGAGATGTGAAATACACATTTGAAAAAATAAGTGTGGATGTTTAAAAATAAGTCAGTGCTGGGAGTCATAAGAATCGAGGAAGAAAGGAAGCAGTTAATACAGAAAATTTACTCTGAAAATATTGCAAATTTAGCCAGACTAAATTTTCAAGCTCCAGGCAACATGAATATTTGATGTCTAGGTAGAGATGAATAAGACAGTATGAGAGAAGATCAAGAAACAGAAGGGAAAGCAGGAAAAATGTGCTAACAGAAAAACGAAGTGAAAATATTATTTCAAGAAGGACTTTAATGATGATCAAATCTGGGAGCTGATCTCCAATGTTAACTAACAATTGTGACAGTGCATTCTGCAGAGAGATAAGAAAGTAATCTAGACTGAAACAGAGTGGAAAAAAATAACAGTAAGTACATATACCTTCTCAAGTGATTGATTCTGAAAAATGATGAGATAAAGAAGGTAAGAAAGAACAAGGCTTATATAAGTGCCAATTATATAGAGCTGGTGTATTAGTTCTTATGCTGCTGATAAAGACATACCTGAAAATGGGAACAAAACAAGTTTTAATTGAACTTAAAGTTCCACATGGCCAGGGAAGCCTCAGTAATCATGGAGAGAAACAAAAAGCACTTCTTACATAATGACAGCAAGTGAAAAGTGAGAAAGAAGCAAAAACGGAAACCCCTGATAAACTCATCAGATCTCATGAAACTTACTCACTATCATGAGTGTAGCACAGTAAAGGCAGGCACCATGATTTAAATACCTTCCCTCCGGGTCCCTCCCACCACACATGTGAATTCTGGGAGATACAATTCAAGTTAAGATTGTAGTGGGGACGCAGCCAAACCATATAATTCCACACCTGGTCCTTCCAAATCTCATGTCCTAACATTTTAAAACCAGTCATGCCTTCCCCAAAAGTCCCACAAAGTCTTAACTCATTTTGGCATTAACCCAAAAGTCCACAGTCCAAATTCCCATCTGAGATGAAGCAAGTCCCTTCCACCTATGAGCCTGTAAAATCAAAAGCAAGTTAGGCCTGAGATGGGAGGCCCAGGAGGAAAAAGTGGTCCTGTGGACTGTCATGAATATCTGGCCTGGAGGCATTTTTCCCATTTTATTGGGGATTAACATTTAGCTTCTATTTACTTAGGCAAATTTCTTTAGTTGGCTTGAAATTCCACTCAAAATATGGGTTTTTCTTTTGTGTCATCAGAGTGCAAATTTTCCAAAATTTTACGTGCTTTTTCCTTTTCAGAGCTGAATGCCTTTAACAGAACCCAAGTTACCTCCTGAATGCTTCACTGCTGAGAAATTTCTTCCACTAGATACCTTAAATCATCTCTCTCAAGTTTAAGGTTCCACAAATCTCTGGGGCAGGGCAAAATGTCACCGGTCTCTTTTGAAAAACATAAGTAGAGTCACCTTTGTTCCAGTTCCTGACGTGTTCCTCGTCTCTATATGAGACCACCTCAGCATGGACTTTACTGTTCATATGGCAGTGAGCATTTTGGCCAAAGCCATTCAACAAGTCTCTAGGAGGTTCCAAACTTTTCTTTATGAGCCCCCCAAACTGTTTCAACCTCTGTCTGTTCCCCTGTTCCAAACCCCTGCTAAACCCATTGGATCTCATGAGACTTATTCACTATCACAAGAATAGCATGGGAAAGACTGCCTCCCCACCCACCCCTGATTCATTTACCTCCCCTGGGTCCCTCTAACAACTTGTGAGATGGTTAGGATGGATAAGTTCCTTAGGACCTGAAGATTAAAACTGAAATTAAATCAAGCAATTGACAAGCATTGGGCAGTAGGTCAAATTTCAATTTCTTTACTTTTTCCTTTCTATTCCCAATTATTTATTAGTTGAAGCTCATGGAATACATCTGCATGCCCTTACAATATGTAACTGAGTTTGCAGGCATTAATGAGTAAATGCAAATATTCCAAGGCAAATAGAACGTACCAGAAAGCCAAAGACTGAAAAATTGTTGCCATCATTTACCTAGAATTATGGCCAGGTTAACACAGGTAAATAATTAATGTCATTTATTTGTTAACTACTTAGTTGTTATACTTGTCTATTAATTACATACATACATATACACAATATACAAACACACACACGTATATATATATATATACATATATATGTACACACACACACACACACACACACACACACACACACTCATATATCTGCCTGCTTCTATAGCAATAAAATAGTAAAACAATGAAACTGATGCATAAGCACATTATGAAACAGGCTTCGGTAATGTCTGACATTTATATTCAAACTTTCATTCTAAATTATTGGTATGTTCTTTACATAATGTATGCATAGCAGGTGCTTCAACCTCTAAAAAGAAATTTCTCTGAAGTGGAAATAAAGTAATTGTTCTGCTTCAGCAAGTGCAAAGATTTTTTTAATAGGAGGATAATCATTTTTGCAACCAAAATAGAAATATGGAAGGGAATAAAAAGTCAATCTTATCTTAATTATTGATAATAGACCTACAAAGATAGTTCCCAAGGGCCTATAGTTGGCCAAAGTCATTTGCATTAACATTAAACAACAACAAAAAAAGAGACTCTGACTTGAATATATACAAATACATAGAGCTAAATATTTAAAAATCCAAATAACTATCTAAATCACTAACTTACTATCCATGTATTAGTCCATAGAATATTTCGCTGAAGCTGTAATACTTAGTGAAGAAATAAAATAAAATCAGAGCTTGACATAATAATTTGAAATATTCAGTTACAACTTGCTTTATTTTAACTGAAATTATCACTTATTATTGCACGTGAATTATGATAGTGAAATGCACTTGTTTCATAAAGGAATATAGTTGGTTGACAATATATTTTAAAAACAAAGGTCAACATTCCTTCCTACAGCACTTAAAAGAAAGATGACAGAAATTTTCAAGCAAAAGACAGAAATGTTTCAATTTACTTTACCAGCCAAGTAACTCAGAAATCCTCACTGAAGCATGTAAACAACATATTATTTGGGATTTAGGGGTTCAGATAATGCTAAATTATAGTCATCAAGAAAACCGGAAAAAGTTTTTAGGTAATTTAATGAGATAATTTTAATATTATGTATACAATTCTGTTAAAAAGAACAAAACACAGATCCATTTTAACATAAACCTTGGCTCTTTTTATGGTTCATAAAAGTGAACAAATATAAATAAAAGTAAGACAATCAACTTAGTTATTATTTATCTTAGAACAACAATAAAAATTAGATGAGGGTGACCCATTAATCAAACTTTGATTTGAAATGGTAGAAAAACAAAACATAATGTGCAAAGGCTCATGCCTGTAATCCAGCACTGCAATGGCTCATGCCTGTAATCTAGTACTTGGGGAGGCTGAGGAGGGCAGATGGCTTGAGCTCAGAAGTTCAAGACCAGCCTGGGAAACATAGTGAGATCCCAACTCTACGAAAATTACAAAAATTAACCAAGCATGGTGGTGCACACCTGTAGTCTCAGCTACTTGGGGAATTGGGAAGGCAGAAGGAACCCTTAAGCCTAGAAAGTTGAGAATACAGTGATCTGAGATTGTGCCACTGCACTCCAAACTAGGTGACAAAGTAAGATCCTATCTCAAACAAAACAAAACAAAATACATAGCTCTAGCACAAGATTTGCAAATTAGAATAGGCATCCATAGAGATAATATGTAAATACAGTCTCTTCTTATTATTCCTAGTTTTATACCCTGAACACCAGTATAGCAAATACAGAATCATTGCTCCTAATGAAAATATGGTTAGGTTGCTGCAAGATTCTGCTCACAATATTTTCATCACACTTTTACATCACCTTGTGTTATAAGAGGGATCTTATATAATATATCATGCTAATTCATTAACATTAACTGCAAGACCAACAGCACTACAACACATGCCTAAAGGAAAGTTATACCACACATTATTTACTCCAGTAACAAAAAGCACAAAAATAAAGAAAGCTTGCACAAAAAAATGTACAAAATACATTTACAAAAATATTTTCAGTGAGAGAGTGGTATAATTGACCTTAGCTGAAAATGTGTAATTCAGATGGCTCAAGTTTTTGCTCTTCAGGGGATGTCTGTGACTGATCTTCAAAGCTCTGGAAATATCAATTTGAGGGCTGCAAATAATTTTAGCAAATTGACAAATTTGTACATACTGAATCTGCAGAAATTGAGGATCTACTGCCTCTCCTTTTATGTTGCCAGTCTATGATAGAGCTCCAACGGACATGGGTAGATCGAATTTATGTTATTGTCAAAATCTCTTGAAAGACCTCAAAATATAAAATGAAACATAAGATGCATACTGATTAAGAGTAAATTAATTATAGTTCTATCATTAAACAGAGACATGAAAGACCATAGTTAACAAGTAAAAATAAGCAACACATCTATAATCATTTTTTCATAGATAAATTGGTCATGAAGCTTTTTCTGTTTTGATTTTTTTAATTGTGAGGGATAAATATCATTTAAGAGAAAATGTACACAGAAAGTATGGAAAGATTAATCTGAAACTTGCATTCCCAGACTAAGGTTTGTCTATGCATAAAATCAATATGTATTTTATTGAATTTGGGCTGCCATCTCTAAATGAGTGATAATGGATCTATTTGGTGAAGTTGGAGCACCAGGGCAAATATGAAATGATTTTAAACCTATTATTCCTAAAGTTTTCCTATTCTAAATTTCCAACAACCAAAGTTATAATATGTCACAGCCTTCTGGGTGGGTGTTTCCCAAGAATAAATGTTCATTAATTTAACAAGACACCTGTGTTTATTTGTAGGCTACTGATTTCCAGAAGCTTCTTAAAGCATAGGCAATATTCTAAAATCAGTTTTGAAGTGATTTATATATTCTTATATAAAACAAGTCAGGAATATATATTCTTACATAAAATCTATATTCTTTTATATATTCTTATATAAAACAAGTCAGGAAATCCACTATAAAACAAGTCAGGAATATTACCAAAATCTGTGAGAAGCAGCTTACGGGCCAAAAAATCATTTCTGAGTTCTTTGTACATTTTAATAAAAATTTCACAAAATTCAAGGACTCTTGCAAATGTCAAGGATTATTTGAAGGGATAAAAATGAATTTGTTTGGAAACAATACTCAACACCAAAAAATGACTTGAAAAAAATGAAGATTTAAAATCTTCAAAGATTATCACTAATAAAAATTCTCTCAACAAAGAAAAGTTCAGACCCAAATGGCTTCACTGCTAAATTCTACAAAACCTCTAATAAAGAATTACCACAAATTCTTCTCAAACTTTTTCAAATAATGGAAGAGGAGGAAATTCTTCCTAACTCTTTCTGTAAGGACAGCATAACCCTGATATCAAAACCAGATAATGACACAACACACAAAACTACAGGCCAATATCCCTAAAAAACATATATTCGAAAATCCTCACCAAAATACTGGCAAACTGAATCCAATATACATTTAAAAAAAGATCAAGTGGCATTTATTTCAGGAATAAAATGATAATTCAGCATACAGAAATCAATAAACATGATACATCACATCAACAGAATTAAGAAAAAAATTATTATCTCAATAAATGGAGAAAAGTATTAGATAAAATTCAACATCTCTTCATTTTAAAATTATCAATAATTACATGCAAAAGAAAAGCTGCTCACCATAGTAAATGCTATATGTGACCAACCCACAGGTAACATCTTACTGAGTGAGGAAAATCCAAAAGCTTTTCTTCTCAGAACCAGAATAAGACGAGGATGCCACTCTCACCAGTCTTATTCAGCATGGTACTAGAAGACCTACACAGAGCAATTAGACAAAAAAGGAAAGGGCATCAAAATTAGACAGAAAGAAGCCAAATTGTCTCTCGTGAAGATAACATGATTTTATGAATAGAAAAATCTACAGATGCTACCAAAAACTCTTCAGATAAACAAAATCAGTAAAGTTGTAGTATACAACATCAACATACAAATATTGTATATTGATAAAATGTTACATAGTGATAAATACTAGTGTTTCTAAACATGAACAGCAGAGTAGATGGAAAAAACTGAGAAGGCAATGTCATTTAAAAGACCTACAAATAAGTTATAATAACAAGATTACATTTAAGAAGTCAAAATTTCTCTACAATGAAAGCAATAAGACACTGATGAAAGAAATTGAAGAGGATGCAAACAAATGGAAAGACATCTCATGCTCCTAGATTGGAAGAATTAATATTGTTAAAATAATAATAATACATAAAGAAACCTAAGTATTCAATGCAAGCCCTATCAATATACTCCACAGAAACAGAACAAAATCTTAACTTTTGTAAAATTAAATTTTAAAAATTGTGTTAAATGATCAAATACATTATATACTCATAAAAATCCCTGAACAAAAAGAACAAAGCTAGAGGCATCACACTACCTGACTTAGAATATACCACAAATCTGTAGTAACCAAACCAGCATGATAGTGGCATGAAAACAGACATATGGACCAATTAAACAGACTAGAAAACCTGGAAATTAATCCATCTATCAACTTCCAACTGATTGTCAACATAAGTGCCAAGAACACTTATTGGAGAAAGAACAATCTTTAATAAATGCTACTGAAAAACTGGAAATTCAAAGGAAAAAAAAAAAGTGTAACTAGACCTTTCATCTTTTCCCCTGTGTGAAAATCAACCCCAAATAGATCAAAGAACTCAATATAAGACCCGGAAGTATAAACCTACTAGAGAAAAACATAAAGGAAATACTTTAGGATACTAGTCTAAGAAAACATTTTATGAATCATATCTCAAAAGCACAGGCAACAAAATATATATATATATATGATTATGTTAATCTAAAAAGCTTCTGTACAAAAAGGAAACAATCAACAGAGTGAAAAGAAATGCTATGTGATGAAAGAAAATATTAGCAAACTATTCATCCAACAGAAGATTAATATCCAGAAGATATGAGGACCTAAAACATTTCAATAGCAAAAAAAAAGGATTCCCAATAAAAATTGGCACGTGATTTGAACAGACATTTTTCAAAAGAAGACACACAAATTTCCATTAAATACTCACTAATCATGTCTGAAACACAAATCAAACCACAATGAGGTATCATCTCACTCCAGTTAGGATGGCAATTATCAGAGAGACAAAAATAAAAATAAAAAAATGCTGGTGAATATGTGGAGGAAAAGCAACTTGTCTATGCTGTTGGTGGGAATGTACAGTAGTCCAGTCACTATGGAGAACAGTATGAAAAGTTCTTCAAAAAACTACGAATAGGACTACCATATGATGCAGCAATTCCACTACTGTGCATTTATCTAAATAAATGAAAATCAGTACATCAAAGAGACATCTTCACCCATATGTTTATTACAGCACTGTTAATGATAGTCAACATATGAAATCAACCATGGTGTCTCCACAATGGAATACTACCGAACAGTCATAAGAAAGAATCAAATCTTGTCGGTTGTGGCAACGTGAATCCACTGGAGGACATTGTGTTAAGTTAATTTATCCAAGAACAGAAAGTTAAACTTATTTGGTAAAGTTCCCACTCACATGTGGAAGCTAAAAGAAGTTATCTCACAGAAGTAAAAAGTAGCACAGAGGATACCAGACTGGGGACGGTAGGAGGATAGGAAGAGATTTGTTAAACGATACAAATTACAGCTAGATAGGAGGAATAAATTCTAGTGTTGCGTAGTGCTGTAGGATGACAATAGTTAACAATAATATACAGTTTCAAAGAGTTAGGAGAGGGATTTTGAATCTTCTCAGCACAAATAAATGGTAAATATTTGAGATTATGAACATGCTAATTTTACTGATCAGATCACTATATGTCATAAGAATGAATCATTACTATGTACTCAATAAATATGTACAATATTATATGTCAATTAAAAATAAAATTAAAAGCTGGGCACAGTGTCTCATGCCTATAATCCCAGCACTTTGGAAGGCCAATGCAGGTGGATCACCTGAGGTTGGGATTTTGAGACCAGCCTAACCGACATGGAGAAACCCCATCGCTACTAAAATTACAAAATTAGCCGGGCATGGCGGCTCATGCCTGTAATCCCAGCTACTCAGGAGGCTGACGCAGGAGAATTTCTTGAACCTGGGAGGTGGAGAGGCAGAGGTTGCCATGAGCCTAAATGGTGCCACTGCACTCCAACCTGGAGAACAAGAGCAAAATTGTTTCAAAAAAAAGAAAAAATTAAACTAAATTAAAAAGTTATGTCGACCCAAAAATCCAAAGGGAATATGAAATATGAAATTCAAATATGCTATGACAGGAACTACAGAAATTAAAGTGAATAGCAAAAATTTCCAGACAACCTAGGTAGGTGGACCACATGCAATCATCTTGTCTCCTATTCAAAACTAATATAAAGAAGTTAAACAAAAGTGTAAATTAATAAGTACAGCTGACTCTTTAAAAATGTGAAGGGTAGGGGTGTGGATGCCCTGTGTAGTCAAAATTCCTTATAAAACATTTGACTCCTGGCAGACTTAACTACTAATAGCCAAATGCTCAAATGTGTCATATAATGGTCAACTAGAAGATTTACCTATAAGATAAATAGTAATTAACACATTTTGTATGTTAAATTTATAATATACTATATTCTTACAATAAAGTAAGCCAGAGAACACAAAATTTATTGTGAATATAATAAGGAACAGAAAATACATTTACTGTTCATGATGTGGAAGTGATTGTTATAGAATTCTTCATCCTCTTCATTGTCTTCACATTGAGTAAGTAGACTTAGGAATAGGAGAAAGAACAGGTTGGGTTTGCCATCTCAAGGGTGGCAGAGCAGGAAGAGGTGACGAAGATGGAAGTGGAAGCAGGAGAGGCAGTCACATGTAGTGAAACTTATTTTGTAAAAAATCATTAAATAACTGAAGTTGTGCGGTTCAAGCCATGTTGCTTTAGGGTCACCTGTACAAACCCTAATGAGATTTCAACTTTTTTTTTTTAAATCTAATAGAGATCCAGTAACTGGCATAGCAGAGAAAAAGAAAAAAATCATCTATGAGCAAACTAACCCCATCAAACACCAGGAAGATTCAGCACATAGAGTGCCAGGTAACTTGAAAACAGAAATGAAGACTGGCAGCTTGAAGTTGAGAAGCAAAACAAAATTGGGAAAAGTGGCTCCAGAAAAGTCAAGGAGAAAAATTGAAATTGAAGATTATATGACACATTTGAGCATTTGGAAAACAATATATCCAAAAAGTATTTGACAGTTTTGATGCAGAAGATGGGCAAAACCTATTTAATTAAAAAATAAATCACAATTATACCTTCCCTTATTTTTAGTTCTGTGTAACTCATTGATGAAAATATTAATATAGTGTAAATATCTACATAGCTCAAGCAAATACTAACTCATAATTTGACCAAAAATCAAGATTCTATTTAAGGCAAAATGGAAGTAGGTGGTTAATATTGCAAACTAATTTAACAAGAAGAATATAGGTGTCTGAAATTGAAAACTTAAAAAGGAAGTTTCTGTATTTGAAATCATAGACCTATTATATGAAAGAAGAGCTGACGAACTTGAAAATAGTTTTCTCTAGTACTGAAACTGTTGGTGGAGAGAAGCAAAAATGGAACAGGCAGAAGAAAGCTAGTTTCACATGAGCCTTCCTCATTTTCTAAGGAAAAATTCAAGCCTGCTGCAGAAATTCGTATAAGTAAACAGGAGCCAAATGTTAATCACCAAGACAATGGGGAAATGTCTTCATGTCAGAGGTCTTCGCGGTAGCCCTCCCATCACAGGCCCAGAGGCCTGGAGGAAAAATTGCTTTTGTGGTGTGGACCCAGGGCCTTGAGCTTTGTGCAGTCTCAGAACTTTGTGTCCTGTGTCCAAGCCATGGCTAAAACGGGCCAACATACAGCTCAGGCTTTGCTTCAGAGGGTGAAAGTCCCAATACTTGGCAGCTTACACATGGTGTTGGGCCTTCGGGTGCACAGAAGTGAAGAATTGAGGTTTGGGAATCTCCTTCTAGATTTCAGAGGATGTAAGAAAATACATGGATGTCAAGGCATAAGTTTCCTGCAGTGGTGGACCTCTCACAGAGAACCACTGCTAGGGCAGTGCAGAAGGGGCATGTGGGTCAGAGCCCCCACATAGAGTCCCCACTAGGGCACTGCCTAGTGAAACCATGAGAAGAGGGTCACCATCCTTCAGAACCTAGAATGTTAGATCCATCAACAGCTTATACTGTGTAACTGGAAAAGCCACAGACACTCAATAGCAGCCCATGAAAGCTGCCAGGAGGAGGGCTGTACTCTGCAAAGCCACAGAGGCAGAGCTTCCCAAGGCTGTGGGAACCCACCTCTTATATCAGCATGATCTGCATGTGAGGCATGGAGTCAAAGTAGATCATTTCAGATTTTAAGATTTGATTGCCCCACTGGATTCCGAATTTCTTCCATTTGGATAAGTTGTATTTGCCCAATGCTTATATCCCCAGTGTATCTAGGAAGTAACTAACTTGCTTTTCATTTTGCAGCCTCATAGGCAGAAAGCACTTGCCTTGTCTCAGATGAAATTTTGAACTTGAACTTTTGAGTTAATGCTGGAATGACTTCAGACTTTGTGGGACTGTTGGAAAGGCACGGTTGTGTTTTGAAATGTGAGGATATTGAGGATATGAGATTTGAGAGACACTAGGGTGAAATGATGTTTTTTGGTGTATCCCCACCCAAAATCTCATTTTGAATTTTAATTCCCACAATACCCTCCTGTCAAGGGAGAAACCAGGTGGAGGTAGTTGAATCATAGATGTGGTTTCCCCAATACAATTCTCATGATAGTCATTGAATTCTCAGGAGATGTGATGGTTTTGTAAGTGTTTGATAATTTCTCCTGTGTTTATTCTCCTCCCTTCCACTTTGTGAAAAAGGTTTCTTGCTTCCCCTTCACCTTCTGTCATGAGTGTTAAATTTTCTGAGGCCTTCCCGGCCATGTTGAACTGTAAGTCAATAAACCTCTTTCCTTTATAAATTACCCAGTTTCAGGTATTTCTTTATAACAACGTGAGAACTGACTAATACAGTGTTTCATGGTAACACTCATAGGGCTAGTCACAGAACCAAAAACTTATATTCTCATAATAGATGGATAGATAGATGATAGGTAAGGTAGATAAGTAGATAGAGAGATCATCTTTTTCACTATCTGTTATGCGGCTCCTTCTTTTCAGACTGTTTTCATTGTTTTTAGTTCTGTATTCCAATACTTAAATGTGAGTGCTCCCTACAGCAATCTATACACTGTCTCCTCTGTAAACTTGAATCCTTTCTCTTTTGCAAAATATTACAACTACATCCAGACATGAAGCCTATATTACATCAAATTGAGCTTTAAATTACCCACTTGGATTTTTTCTCTGTGTTTGCCCTGTGATAAAAATAATTTTTTATCATTTCCCTCTTAATTGACTCTTTATATTAAACTGAATTTGGCCTAAGGATACCTTCACATTTTGAGTCCCTGTATAATAAATTGCAAGCTAATGGTACTAACCTAACTGAAAGTCTAGCTTAGGAGTACATTTAAAAAAAAAAAAACAGCTGTCTTGGCCAATCACAGCAGCTAACCTTCCATCAGTCATGGATGGCTAAGTGATCATACCATGTTCAAATAAGGCAAACATGGAGCTCTAACCAATCAAGTTATTTCTGGACCTCACTTCCATTTTCTGTTGATAAATGCTGCCTGCTTCCATTGCAAAGTGCAGCGCTATGAAGTGTTTGGAAACTGAGTGCTGCTTGATTTGTGAACAATTATTTGTTCACATAAACTCTGTTACATGTAATTTATCTAAAAATTTCCTTTTAACAATCTTAAACAGCACTCAGGGCTTTGCTCAAAACATTCTTAGGAGATGATTTTGACATGGCAATCCTCAAGAGATCATTGTCCCTGTGTGAACTAGGACTCTTAATTACTGGTGCTATAAACCCAAAGAAAACAGCTTACAAACAAAAAGGCTTTATCAGCTCACATCCATGAAAAGACCAGGAGTGGAAGAGACTCCTGATATTGCTGGATCCAGGAATCTTTCCTTCTGTATCTCTTAATCCTACTTTTTTCAGTCTTGGCTTTGTTTTCAGAAGGCTTTTCTAACTGAGAGACAAAGATGACCAGGAGAACTTTCACGATTTCATCCTACCAGCCTATAACCCACATAGAAATAGTCCTTTCCACGTAGTTCTGGTAAATCCAAAAGCAGATTTTTCTCTGTTTGTGGCAGTGTTATGAAGGGAAGAATATGCTCATTAACTGGACAGGAGTCATGTAAACACCCTACTGGACTTTCAGGTTCATTTTGCTTTTATTTTATCACAATGGCCTGAGGAATGTGGAAGTGCATTATGAAAGGAAAACTGAGCTGACAAAAGACAAACTTCCATCATAGATCCCTCCGCTACCCGTCTATAATTCTGGTTTATATTACCTCATATTTAACATTTAGCTTATATTACTGTGGATGCATTGTGCTTGCTCATATATATTTATGAATGCTTATGTGTTTTCTCATCTAGATCATCAGTCTTTATAGGAGGCTACGTTTTATACTTACTTTTTATACGCAGCAACCAGTCCAGTTATTTGTGCCAATAAAGGGTTCAATAAACATTTGTTGATAATGCAGAATTATAGGTAAGGATGTCTAGTAATCAGTCAGCATATCTTATACCATCTTGTGCATGAAAGCCTATGATGAGATGTTTTAATAAACATGACCTAACTCATTGTAAGGATCTGTTATGGAGAAATGTTATGTACAACAATGTCTAACCTATTAACTGTGGTTCCACTCTGCTAAAAAACAAAAATTGATTTAGTTGGTAAAGCTGCATATAAACAGGCAGAAAATAATTCTGACCTTATGCAACAATAGAGCATGGTATTTGTAAAACCAAATGTTTTAAAGAAACACATCATGTAATAAACGGGAAATAGTGGTGACATTTTATAGCTTAAATGTGAAATGAAAGGGCATTTCATTGACATTCATGACATTCTAAAAACAAAGGAAATGACATTCTATAAACTGCATTAGGGAGCCAACCACCACTTGTCCACATTGTTGATTATTCATGAGTCATCTGGATCACTCTCATCTGGCTCAGACCTGGCCTTGCCTGGCACCTTTCTCTGTGGCCTTCGTTCACTTGGTCACATCCAAAGCAGCCACACCTCTTTCTCCAGCTTGGCCTGTGCCACTGCTGTGGTTTCTGAAGCCAGCTCACAGTCCAAGGATCTCTGGCTCTGCCTCCAGCTGAGAACTGAGCTGCTGCTTCTCACCCCAGGCTCTGGTATGCATGAACTGAGCTGAGAGTTTGGTATAAGCAGAAAGCTCTGACATTCTATGGCCTGTTTTCATCCTATTTAGTTCTAAAGGAGGACATGCCTGCGGGAAAAGTATCAATGGACCTGAAGAGGACAGGGACTCAGAATCTGTCTAGTATGAAATTAATGATCAAGCTAAAAAATGACTAGGAGAATCCGAAAAAGCTACTGCAAAAGAGCAGAGAAACTCTTACACAGCAGATTAGAAAGACATGATGGAGGGCAACCTATACAAAGGTGGTCTCATGGCATATAATATATTGCAGTCATTCTCAAAGTGTTATATGGGGATCCCTGGGTGTTCCAAGTCCCTGCCATATCATCCAAGAGGTCAAACCTACCATGGTTAATTTGTCCTAAATTTATGATAATATCAAGATGTCATTTGCCTTTTTGAACTCTTATTCTCTCAGGAGTATACAGTGGGTATTTTTCCAGAGATTTATGGCATGAAGATGTCACCAGTTTGAGGACTAATGGACTATGTGCTTCTGTGTTTTGAGTTTTACATATATTAATATAAATGTATAATACAGTGAATATCTAGAGACAGAAACTAGGTACACAGAAGTTCTTTGGGTTCTTCAATATACTTATTCTTTGCCTTGCATGGCTTTAATATTAATGGGTATCTCTTAACAGGATAATGTGCAAGGTGAGAGTTGCGTACAATTTTAAGAGCCTAAGATGGTCTTTAGACAAATGTGCGTAACGGACAAATGTTTGCTCTAGGAATTACAAGACCTATTTCCAATTCCAACTTGTGATCGGACTTGTGATTTGAATGCTGATACTTTGTTTCCAAATATAAAGAGGGGCTAAGGGTTTCCATTTTGTCTACCTCACAAATTATCATGGGTGTTTGGTGGCAATCAAGATCATAGAAATGAAAAAGGTTTTAATAACTGTAATCTCAATTATAACCTCTTTCTAATAACTGCTAATATATGAGTAAAGTAATTGCACTGCTGTATACAAAGGATGTCTTCAAACTCATTTGGCCTTAAAACTACTTTTGAAATAAACACCATTATTACCTACAATTTAGATTTCATGAAACTAAAGCCTACATAGGTTAAGTCACTTTGTTTTGAAATTCATAAACTTTATTTTTAGAAAAGTTTCAGGTTCACAGCAAAATTGAGTAGAAAGTATAGAAAGCTCCCATATATCCCCTGTCTCAAAACAACCACATCTTCCTCCACTATCAACATTTCCCACCACAGGGGTATATTTCCTGCAATTGACGAACTTAAATTAACATGCTATTATCACCCAATACCCATCGTTTACATGAAGGTTCATTCTTGCTTGGTGTTGCACATTGCATGGGTTTGGACAAATATGTAATGGCATGACTCCACCATTGCAGTATCTATCTTACAGAATATATTGTCACTGCCTTAAACATCACCTGTGCTCTGCATTTTCAATCCTTTCCTTCCCCGTAAGCCCTGGTAACAATCTTTTTATTATCTTCATAATTTAGCTTTTTCTAGAGCATCATATAGTTGGAATCATACAGTATAGAGCTTTTCAGATTGGCTTTTTTCACTTACTAATATGCACTTGTTTCTTCTTTGTCTTTTCATAGCTTAATTGCTCATTTATTTTCAGCATTGAGTTGTATCCCAATTTATAAATGTACCACAGTGAATTTATCCATTCACCTACTGAAGGACATCTTGGTTGATTCAAATTGTTGGCAATTAATAGAAAACGCTATAAACACATCTGTGCAGATGTTTTCTGTGGCCATGAGTTTTTGATTGATTTAGGTAAATACCAGAGTGTGATTGCTGGATTGTGTGGTAAGAGTAGGTTTAGTTTTGTAAGGAGGTGCTAAGCTGCCTTCCAATGCGGCCTTACCATTTTGCATTACCGCCTGCAATAAATGAAGAATTCTTACTGCTAAGTAACTTTTTAACTTGTCTAAAGTCATGAAGCTAGTAAGAGGCTGATGCAGAATTTGAATCCAGTTGTAGGCTGGCAGGATTCAGAGTTTAAGATTTCCCCTTCTTCCATACACACATGGGCATATAAAACTGACGCCTGCTCAGAGCTTCGTGGCAATTTCGGAAACTGCTGTCTTGCCTAGTAGGAATAGCTCAGAACACCGTTAGAGAAATGTTGTTAGTAGCTGCATGAAAATAAACCAGAGCTATTTTGGTAGAAATTCAGTCGTATTCTTGTTCCTGCCAGGGCTACGATTAGTGATATGTGTAATGCATACATAGTGAACCAAGCTAACGAGTGGTTTAATCTCACTGCCAGCAGCATTAACCTATCACCCTTTGCCAGTACTTCCCCATGGCAGCATACACAAGTCCCCCTTTTTAACATGGCAAGCAACACTTAGTTACCAATTGTCCAATACAAATTGTACTGGACAGATTTAAACAGACAAAGAAGACTCTATTCAAAACGATTGCAATATGAAAGAGAGATTAAAGTCTACTGCACCTAAACAAACATTTGCTCTGATACCAAATGCTGCCTCTGGGTGACTTTCACTCTGGCTTTGAATCTCATTTGAATATGTCTAGAGATAGCCTTTTTAGGTTGTTTACTTTTCTGGTATTCAAGCCTTTGCTACTGGATAATTTTATCCTTCAGTTGGACACTTTTTTTTTATTCCAAATATTTATTTATTTAAAATAAGAAACTGTTGGTGGCAGTGTAAATTAGTTCAACCATTGTGGAAGACAGTGTGGCGATTCCTCAGGGACCTAGAAATAGAAATTCCATTTGACCCAGCAATCCCATTACTGGGTATCTATCCAAAAGACTATAAATCGTTCTACTATAAGGACACATGCACACGAATGTTCATTGCAGCACTGTTTACAATAGCAAAGACCTGGAACCAACCCAAATGCCCATCGATGATACACTGGACTGGGAAAATGTGGTACATATACACCATGGAATATTATGCAGCAATCAAAAATGATGAGTTTGTGTCCTTTGTAAGGACATGGATGAATCTGGAGAACATCATTCTCAGCAAACTGACACAAGAACAGAAAAAGAAATACTGCATATACTCACTCATAGGTGGGTGAGAAAAATGAGAACACATGGACACAGAGAGGCGGTCTACTATACACTGGGGACTGTTGGGGGAAATGAGGGAGGGACAGCGGGGGGGTGCTGGGGGGGATAGCCTGGGGATGAATACCAAGTGTGGGTGAAGGGGAGGAAGGCAGCAAAACACACTGCCATGTGTGTACCTATGCAACTATCTTGCACGTTCTGCACATGTACCCCAAAACCTATAATGCAATAAAAATTTAAAAAAAAATTAAAATAAATAAATAAATAAATAAAAATAATAAAATAAAATAAGAAAACTAGACCAGGCACAGTAGCTCAATCCTAGCACTTTGGGAGGCTGAGGTGGGTGGACAACTTGAGGTCAGGAGTTCAAGACTAGCCTGGTCAACATGCTGAAACCCTATCTCTACTAAGAATACAAAAGTTAGCCAGGCGTGGTGGTGAACACATGTAATCCCAGCTATTCAGGAAGCTGAGGTAGGAGAATCCTACTTGAACCCGGGATACAGAGGTTGTAGTGAGAGGGAATCACACCACTGCACTCCAGCCTGGGCAACAGTAAAATTCTGTCTCAAAATAAATAAATAAATAAAATAGAATAAAATTTAAAAATAAAATAAGGAAAATAACCATTGAACATTAGACTGTATTGCTGGAGTAACACTGGAATGAAGAGATAGCTTCCTTTCAAAGGATAAAATAAGGTCCAATATTTTTCAGAGAAACTTAACTGTCACAATATTATTTTTCTAAATACTTCTGTAGGACACAATTTACAATTTTTTTTAATGGAAGGCAGCATTTAGCAGGTCAGTAATTGCTTCCTCAGACAAAAATGTCAGGGCTATCAAAGTTACTGAAGTTGACTTTTAGGGAAACTGGTGTAATTGTTATCATTTCTTTCACTAAAGAAACCCAGCCAATAATCTCAGGTATGACTGAGGCATTAGGACGCATCACCACTTTTAAAGGCTAATGGGTCTCCTGTGAAACAGATTTGAGGGATCATCAAAATGTCATATCTTTAGTTGGTAAATTATCAACTGCAAAATGTGTCCTTGAATGCACTTTAGACTCATTTCAAGATTTTTTTCCACATAAAAATGCATATTCAAACATTTATATTCAAGTACAAACTTAATGAGCACAGGCAATGTTGAAATATGACTTTGATAACCAAGCTGATGAGCATATTAAAAAAAGAATCACTGTTTTGTGTTTTCCTAAAAAACATGTACATTTAGAACATTGATTGCTGACAGCATTCAAGAATTTCTCATCTCTCTCTGTTGAAGCCACACACCTCTAATCTCCTGATGATAATGAGAGTTTCCAAGAGGTCTGTATTGTTTCTTCTTTATACCCTTGTCAGTTTAATAGTGCTTGACATGGCTTCAGCACATAAAATTCATGCCTTGCACTTACATAATAAGATAGTGAGTCTACAGCTCAATTTGGATTCTGAGCAATGTTTACCAATATTCTAAGTCTGTTCTTGATGTAATACTCTGCTGATTTCCTGTTAATGGCATTGTGTCCAAGCTATTTCTAATTCCAATAAAAGGAAGCAGATCTGTATTACACAACCAACTCTAATGAATAAATTTTAAACAACTGTGCAAAAGGTCAGAACAATAGTCTGAAAGCCGATATTCAGATATATGTCATATTTCTTCAAGAAATTCAAAACTCCCATAACAATGTTTTGGAGTCTGTATATCATATAATTATGTACTTTACAATCTGTTCTACTGTATATTCAGATGGAAAGATAAAAGTTACCTGAGATTTACATTCCTACCACTGAACTATATTGTAAGCCTCTGAAAAGTACCCAAGAATGGTATCATTTCTAGGCCCTGTTCAATTCAGGTGGTTCTTTAGTCCTTTAGATAAAGTGTTTTGGTTCTGAATATTAATAAGCCTACACTTCCCTACAATTATCCCGGCACCATTTATTGATCATGATTGTGATTTTCACACTGTATTTTGTCTCCTATTAAGGTTATTACCTCACTGTCCCCAACCACCCTCCTCAACTCTATGCCCAGCAAAAGGTGGATCTTTCTCTCCTCCCAACCCACACTTGAACCACATCAGCTTCACTTTTAATGGTTATAAAGGTTGGGCTTATGCATAATATTTCACCAGAAGAAAATAAAAAGTTGGTGGATTTCTGCTAAAACAAAAGTTTGCAATACAATTTTCTATGATATAGTCTATAAATTACTAATTCAGAAAATTGGAGATATATTCACTTTACCTAAGTGGTTTGTATTTGCCTCTTTTAGCAGCCAAAACCTTTTGATTCATTCTAACCCAGTAGCCACAGGCAATACCAAGTGAAAATATAGGAACCCCTTGTTCAAAAGTTAGCAACAATTTCAAGACGGTGATAACAAAGCATAAAAGCACGCACAGGGTTCTAAGCATGAGGCCCTTGGGATTGCACAGGTTGCAAACACATGAAACCCATCCACCCTGACCACAGAGAGAAAGTCTAAAACTATTTTTCTACGTGTTAGATTATAAAAGAGATAGTCTTTAGGAAAGAAATAAAATCATCTATTCAAGTGCAATTCCTTATTCAGAGCTATATCCCTGAAACCTGTGCTGAAAGACTTGAACCACATTATCCATCTTGGAATGTCAGCACAGCACTGTGTGGACAATAAACTTGAAGGAGAATTAGGTCGTTTTTTTTCAGCCAGCTGTGGCAAATTACCTCTTTACAATTCTTATTTCCTTAACTGCAATAAATATCCACATTTCCAATCTTTAGATGTGTAAAAGAGAGTTGTAGCCCAATGGAGGCGATTTCTTGTGAAAAGTAGGGTGAACAGTAGATCACCCTACCAGGATGAAACTCCTAGTCGTTGAAATGAGTGGGATTGTCATTGCATTGTCCACAAAGATCACCCTGTACTTTGAAGGCAATTGCACCATTAAGGACTTTAATTAAGCTAAAGTCATTTCAGTTTCAGTAGATATCAAGCTGGATAAATGATCATAAGAAAACTCTGAATGTGGTTAATATCCACAAAAGGCATAAGGGGTGTAAGGAAAGTTTCCTTCGTTTTGGCATGAGTAGTTTTTATACATTTATTTTATATGCTTTAACAATTTGTACAGTGATCATAAGGGGAAAGAAATTCCATATAAATAGTTTTATGAAATAAATAAAAAACATATGTTGAAAAACCGTAGCTGTTTTTCTAATTATGTAAAATAACACTTTCATGGGCTAACATCAAAATATAGTTTTAACTAAGCTGAGTTGCAGTCATGAAAGTTTTAGATTCCTAGGCCAGTTTCTGTGAACAATAAATTAATTTTGTGGAACATGAGATTTAACTAAGGCAACACTTTGATGCAATTGTAATGTTCAAGTCATTTTGCTATTTCCAAGGAGACACAAACCTGCTGATATTAAGTTCATATAAAGGTATGTAACTAGTTGTAATGCACATTAATATTATACATGTCAGAGTATTCTAGTCAAGGTGTTATGGAAGAGCATTTAATGAAGTGTTAAATTATTAGTTATGAAAAAGAGAATCAGGTTAGTTTTCATAATTTTGGTGACTGATGAGTGAAGTGTTGAAAGATAAGCAGAATTTAGACATTAAAAAAAGGAAAGTTTCATCTAAACATAGAGAATAACTGAACAAAGGCACAGCCACAAAGAAGTATTGACATTTAGAAATTCTGCACACAGCTAAAAGACCCAGGTACTTTTAAAACAGGCATGTGTGGAATATCAAAGAATCTTTCTCTATCACTCCTTTCTCAGCTGCTCATCATCATCATGTGATTCCTTCTGTGTGAAAGAACATGAAGAAATCTAAGGAGAAAAAAATAAAGGTAATCAATTGGGTCATATAATGGATGGCTTTGGGATAAGCAGGTGAATTTCTGATTTTAACTAATGTTGTTTAAAGCTGAACCTTTCTGTTTATCAGATGCCCAAGGAGTAAAGGTTGTATAACATAGAGTAGTTAGCTACAATGACTTTTTAAATTATTCACTAATCAGACTCTTTCAGATGCTTTAACTTCCATTCCTTGCCAGTTATATGGTTTCGTAAATGCTTTCAGTCTTGTAAAATCTTATTGTTCCCTTTCTTCACTCTCCAATGCCATTTTAAAACAATATATGGGACCTTAGGAAGAATCACATAAGGACTGGTTCCCGAAGTTCAAACACATTGCCTTTGGAGAGTTTTTTTTGTTTATCAGTTTGTAGTTAGCTATCCTAACATATTCTAAATGAAATTCCACATAAAGGCTCTAAGATCTAAAATAGTTTAAATGCCTAATGAAACTTTTGCACAATTTCTAATTATTCAAGTATAAATTTTGAACTCAAATTTTACACATTCATGGTAACACCTCATGATTCACCTTGTTTGTGATGTAGTGATTGAATTAATTTATGGTAAGTAAATCATTTCTATAGAGCAAATACATTACTTTTTTGTTTCTTTTTACTAGTGAGGACAATGATGAATGATGTTCCCTGAAGTGGAGTCTGGGTCCATCAACATTGATTCAATTTACACTGAGAAGAAAAGAGAAAAACTTACAATTTTAGATTGAGTAACTTATAAAGATGTCAGTAATAAAGACAGGGAAAACTGAAAGGGAAGTGGATGGAAAGTACAGAGAATGAGAATTCAGAATTCTGTAGAAATCAGATGAGAAACTATATAGAGATACTGTTGAATACGATGCTTTGAGAATAATTTTTCAATGAGTATATGATGTGAATGAATAAGTGAATGAACAACTACAGTTTTAAATCTCAGGAAAGACTGTAAATTTAAGAATGAAGATCGGCCGGGCGCGGTTGCTCACGCCTGTAATCCCAACACTTTGGGAGGCCAAGGCGGGTGGATCACGAGGTCAAGAGATCGAGACCATCCTGGTCAACATGGTGAAACCCTGTCTCTACTAAAAATACAAAAAATTAGCTGGGCATGGTGGCACATGCCTGTAATCTCAGCTACTCAGGAGGCTGAGGCAGGAGAAATGCCTGAGGTTGTGGTGAGCTGAGATCGTGCCATTGCACTCTAGCCTGGGTAACAAGAGCGAAACTCTGTTTCAAAAAAAAAAAAATATATGAGATTAGACAGATTGTCAGACAAATCATGAAAAGAGAGTTGAGAAGACTGACAAAGATAACTGGATGAATATCAACAAATTCTAATTTGCGAGATGAAGAAGAATCAGCAATTGATTGTGAGAAGATATAGGAAGAATGAAGGAGAATAAAAGTAAAGAGTGGTTTATATGACAAACCACATTATTTTCCATATTACAATACCACAACTTTCCATTTTTAGGTCAAAAGTTGTTTAGACAACACTGCATAAAAATTCCTCTGCAGAGCAAAATGGCTGACTAAGAAGCTTCAAGCCCTCATTTCTTTGCAGAAACATTAAGAAAAAAGAACCAGGAACGAGATGGACTAAACTTTGAAGAGTCCAGAAAACAGTTACAGCTCTATAGCTACCAGGAAAATACTTAATCAAGAAAGAGCCACCTTTAAAATAGTAAGAAACATCATGATGTATTTACTCACCTTTGCTTCCTCTACATTTGTACACCAATATTCATAGCAGCACTTTTCACAATAGGCATAAAGTTGGAAGTAAAATGTCAATCAAAGGATGAAAAACGAAATGTGGCATATCCTTACAGTGGAATTATTATTTAGCCTTAAAAAGGAATGAAATTCTGGTACATAAAATAATATGGATCAAATTTGAAAACATTATGCTAAGTGAAATAAACTAGATATAAAATGACAAATACTGCATTATTTCATTTTTGTGAGCTACTAAGAATAGTCAAATCCAAAGAGACAGAAAGTAACAGAGTAGTTACCTGAGTAGTTAGGAGGGAATGAGGATTTTTGTTTAATAGCTACAGGGCTTCGTTTGGGGTAATAGAAAATTTCTGCAGATGGCTGGTGGTCATAGTTGCACAATGATGTAAATGCTCTTAATGCAGCTAAGTTGTACACTTCATGGTTAACACAGTTAGTTTTATGATACATACATTTAATCACAACAAAAAAGTATTCCCAGAACAATTTTTCTTCTGAAGTATCAGTGCTCCCTCACAGAATAGCAGGATTCATTCTTGCAGCTTGATTAATAACCAGAAAAAAACCATTAATAATTCTGAATTCAGTGTATAGATATCAGTTATATTTACTGAAAGGAAATTCAACATTTTCTAGTATTTCCTTTAAGGGTAAAACAGGTGTGGGAGAGTATCAATGTGAGTTTTATTTTCTTTTTAATTTTACCCAGTGTAGTTTTCAATGTAGAAAACAGTATTCAGACAGTATCCTTTAACCTCATAATTTAATATGCATTAAATTTTCAAACACCAAAATGTAATTTACTGCAAGACCTCTTTTAAGTTTAATGTAGAAATATTATTCCATTTGTAAATCTGAAATGTTTTAACCTTTTGCCTATTTCCAAATTTTGAACACATTTTCTTAAAAATAGAAATTACATTATTAATCTAAATGCAAGTAATAGTTGTATCAGATAGAAGCAAAATGTGCTAATTGAAGAAAACTGTAAAACATTTAATATAGGAAAAAAATTATGGCCAAATGGGAACTATTGGCCTTATATAATTACATGAAATTAAAAAGATAATAATAATTAACAATGTATTAATATTTTAAAATCTCATATTACTCTAGGTTGGTCAACTTTTATTTAAACCAGTTTTAATGATGAGAGCATTCATTTTAATAAACTTGTTTTGGAAAAGTCACTGAAATGAAAATAATATTTATAATGTCATTAAAATATTGCCATAGTTGACTAAAATACATTTAAAAATTTTAAATGCTACATTTGAATATATTAAAAATGTTTTAAAAGTTTCTGACACATTAAAATAAATATTCTCTGCTGATTAAAAGGTATTATTACATGAAAACCCACATACTTTAAGTACTCTTTTACAATTTGCTCTTTTTTAAAGTTTTCTTTTCAACTAAATTGCTTTCTACAAATTAAGTTTCTGCCATTTCTCCTGGAAGATGTAAGTGCAGAAGAGTCTGGAAATTTTAGCAGCTGGTTATGGCTGGGGTGTTGAATTTGAGCTATTTTATAGCTCAGGGTTTTTATTTCCTATTGAGTTAGTCCCTGAGTTTATCTGCTGTGTGTGAGCAGGAGTGAAGCAACTTTGTAGGTACTTTCAAATGAATTGAAATCACCTCACAAAAGTTAGGACACAGTAGAAGAAAAAGATTAAAAAATAAGATTTATTCAACTGGGGCTTGAAACCATAAACTTGTCAGTAGCACAATTTTGTAATATTGTGAACAATTTTATGATTCTTATAACTTAAATCCATGACCCAAAAGGCTCTAGTTTAGACACTATTACTCGTTTCCCTCATCAGACTTACCTGAGGTTATAATATTAGGAATGATGCACATAACTTATCTATGCCACAAAGAACTGCTGCGGTGTTTCTGTTCTTAAATTCCATCTTCTGTTTCAAGCCCAGGCTGCTGACTCTCACTCCTCCAATCCTCCTGCCCTTTCCTCTCCCCCTCCTCTCTAGAACTCTCAATATTCCTCTACCCAATGCCTTACCATGTTTTCTTTTTCCTCTTTATTTATTTATTTATTTATTTATTTTTTATTTTTTATTTTTTTAATTTTTATTGCATTTTAGGTTTTGGGGTACATGTGTAAAACGTGCAAGATAGTTGCATAGGTACACACATGGCAGTGTAAACTAGAGGACCACTGAAAACAGGGATCAAACATATTCATGTCTAATTTTTTTCTAGAAGCAAAGGATTTAATTGTGCATCACTACAGCTAAATAGACTGTGCATAACACATGAACTTGGAAATTTAATAAAGAATTCTCAGACATTATAGAGGTTATGAAAGGTCTCAAACATAAACTGATGTAAACTAGACATCATTTTGAGATGGTAACTATTCTATTTGTTGTACTGATCCTTCACCTTGACTTTGAAAGTGATGTTCATTGTGTTTTTTTTTTTTTTTTGCGTTCACCTCCACTTTCTATTTATACAGCTGAACCACTTGCTGCTCCTTACACCATTCTGTTACCTTCATTTTGACACTCTTGATGTAATATGCCTATTAAAGAATCTTTATACTTCCAATTCGGGAGACATAGGGTTGAAAATAACTTTCTATCATTTCCATAAAGCAACTATTATTTATGAATGCCAGGAGTGAAGGATATTCACTTCCACAGTTTTGTATCACCTCAGAGCCCTTATGTCCTTAATTTCCAAATATTCATCAAAATGCAACTTGTGCCAAGCAAGGTATGCTGTCAAAAATGCTGAGTTAGGCTGGGTGCTCACCCCTGTTATCTCAGCACTTTGGGAGGCTGAAGTGGGCAGATGGCTTGAGCCCAGGTATTCAAAACAAGCGTGGCCAACGTAAGGTGACCCCATCTCTACAAAACAATTTAAAAATTAGCCAGGTGTGGTGGTGGATGCCTGTGGTCCCAGCTACTTGGGACGCTGAGATAGGAGGATCACTTAACCCCAGGAGGTGAAGGCTACATTGAGCTATGATAGCACCAGTGCAATCCAGCCTGGGCAGCAGAGTGAGACTTTGTCTCAATGACAGTAACAAGTGTTTTAATTCAGATTCCATTGAAGTGCTGAGACTGGAGATTGGTAAATTTACATTTTCCAAATTCCAGTTCTATATTTCAGAATGTGTAATACCATGTAAGATTACTACTAAAACTTTTATAATTTTTTGGAAGTTTATCTTTCTTAAAATTAAATTGTCATTTAAATTTAAGCCAAAGGATAGGCTTATGTTTTTATTTATTTTGTAACTATTTGAGATAAAAGTAAACTCTTAAACCAATTTTCTGAACAACTGATTTCCTGCTTTTTGAAATATACTTGGAGGGAAACTCTAGAATAATGTCACAATTTGTTAACAAATGGGCTCGAGGAATTAAAATATATATATATATATATATATATATATATATATATATATATATGAATTAGCCCAACTGGAATTTTCAGATCTAAAAAACTTCAGCCTTAGACACAACCAAAGGCTCTTGGGATAAAGTTTTCAAGACGTGTAAATGGGCAAACAAGCTTACTCAGTTTTCTTTCACTGAGGTTCAAGACAGTGTCTAGTGGACATTGAGGAGTTATCATTTTATGTGTATCATTTCCCTTTTGATTTTTTGATATTGATTAGGATATTTTAAGACCCTGTAGGGGTAGAGGTTGAATTGTAAAAATTGATGAAAATTGAAATTCTTATTCATAGCAACGGAAGCAAATTTTTTTTCTAGGGAAGATAAAATAGATTTCTGCTCTGTAAAAAGTATGACCCTGCTATTGCATTTCATTCCCCTATAAACTACAAAATATTTTTAATCTATTAGCAAATTCATTTCAGATTTCTTGATTTTGTGTGTGTACACACACACATGCACTATATAATGTTCTTAAAACTTCTTCTTTGAACTCTTTTTAACTTCATATTAGTTCCTACATTAATTAATGAGTTCAAACGCTTAACACATGTTAATTCTATATTCATATGAGAATCATGCTTTTATCTTTTTAATAATTACAGTTTAGCAGCACAAATAAGTCACAGGTGAGAGCTTTCTTGACCTATCCTTCACAGGCCCTGATCCACATAAAAGTGGTTCCGAAGGTAAGCATTCTTCAAAGGAAAGAATTTAGAACACTTCAAAAGAACTGTGGTGGCTCTCCAAGGAGTTTTTAAAATGGGAACAGCATTAGAGCTACTTTTGCCTCAGAAGCAGGAGTTGAAATGAAGATTAGTTCTCTGCTGTTCTCTTTGTTCATTGATCAGGAAAGTGCCTCTGTTTCTATCCACTAAGAGGCTGACATTCTGGGTCACTTATTAAAATTGAATGGAAACTTATGAGTTTCAGCTGGTTGGTTATAGTCATATACAATATAATAAAATACAAAATCTAGTTTTTCTATCTCTTAGGTGAGTTCTGCTCTCAGGCAAAAGTTCATTTTACATCTTTAAAGAACATATCCATCTGAAACCAAAACTCATATTAAAAAATAAACTTTTTTCTTTTTCAGATACACTTTTCAATTTCTTTTTAAAAGATTATGTTATCTGTAGATATCAGCAATTAATTTATTTTTTCCTAATTCCTGTTTTGTACTCTTGGCAAGCTCTGGAGCTAGATAAGGCTTAAAGATTTTATATTTCTTTTGTTTATAATTGCTGCCTTTCTATTCTATTCTGAAGTCTATCTTTGAATTTCAAAAATTAGCATTTTTATTCTGTTCTTTATATCTTGAATGATTAATTTTTCATATAACTGATTTCCTGCAAACATCAAATCTTTTCTTACTCTTTTACAACATGGTGAAAAGTATTATTATGTTCCATGTTCTTCTAAACTAGATTCATTTTCAACAGACTCCGAGAATATATCCACCTCTGAATTAATGACATTCATAATATAGGATAGCTAAATGATTAAAGTACTTTATATTTTAAATAAATCTCAGTGATATTCTCAAGCTTTTAGAAAAAGGACACACTGGAGAGCCTTTTCATTTATTAATATAATTGGGGAAAATGATAATGTGGAAGACTGACCCTATAAGAGATAATATACAATATTAACATTTTAATATAAAATATAGTTTTGAATGTCTTAGCATTAGCATTATACCTCATTTCACAATTATTTTGGATTCTAAAATAGTCAAACCTCAAAGAGACAGTTTTTTATAAAACATTGTATGTAGAAATACGTTTTTGTAAAACATTACATTTAGGCCACCCAAGCATGGAAATGCAATAGAGTTTTAAGGATCCATACTACCTTGATAAAAACAAACTTAGCAAACACAAAATATGAAGTAAAATTTTTCTTTTGGCTTCTATGAAAAATTTCTTAATCCATAAAAATTTGATATGACCATGCATTTTGATTTCTATTAACAATAGAAGAACAATACTGCAAATTAAGAACACAAACACATTAGCATTCAAACCCATGTGGCTTGCTTAAATAACAAAGGAAACACTTTTATTTGAGAGATATGCAATCTGGGTACATGATTAAAAACATATTGTTTAGCCTTTAAGCCCCTATGCTCAGTCCCACTCCCACACTCTGGCGTGTTCTTTCATTTTCAATAAATTCCATTGTCCCTTCCTTGCTTTGCTGGTGCTTTTTGTCCAATTCTTTGTTTAAGATGCCAAGAACCTGGACACTGTTAGCATATTTTGGAGAGTCACCCAGGAGGAAGAGCAGGGTCGTAGGGGCCACGTAGGGAGAGAGAACCCAGAAATCTGGCTTGCCTGCACAAGGAGACCATCAAACTTCAGATGATCATATAAGAAAGGCGCCAGCCAGTTTCAGGTGAAGACACCACCACTGGCCATCAGGATGCTACCCTGCCTCTACCATTTGGAGCAAGGTGAGAGTTTCATGATCCTCAATAGGTAGGGACTACACCTGGAAACAGCATGAAGCAGATACAGAAAAAAGACCATTAGTCCTTCTGGCTCCCATAAAAATTTATGGGGATCACATCTCTCAGCAAGGAGATAAGGCAGCAAAATAGGAGGTGGAGGCAGGGGAACGTAAGGCTGATTCATATTTCAGCTATGACAGGAAACATCCACTCCATACGACATACACTCGGTAAATGACTTTGTAACTTTACTTCATTGTCTTCATTTACATAGGGCTTATCCCATGTACTGGATATTTAAAATCACAAAAACTCTGTAACAGGGTCTTTGAGCCCCTGTGATCAGGCTCACTCCCACATTGTGGAGTGCACTTTCATTTTCAATAACTCCCTTTTTTCCTTCAAAAAAAATATTGTTCATTCATCATTTAGTCAACAAATACATAATTATTAAACAAATAAATGAATAACATCAAATGGGCATAATTTTCCACATACATTTATTTACTAGAAAATTACTATTTATTACAGTTTAACATTTCTAAGATAATATCCTTTCCAATTTAATAGCATTCCAAAGTAATTTTATAGAAGTTTAAAGTTAAGACCCTAATATTAGTAATAATAATACTCGTAATGATAATGTTTTATAATAAGATTAGAATTAAATGTATAGAATTTTGACAATATGACTCTAGAAACTGTGAAATATGAGCCTAGTAACTCGTTCTGAACCATTCTTGTCATTGGCATACAAATAACTAGAGAAGATGTGTGATAAGCCTGTAGCATACTATTTATTTATCAGATATATTTGAATTGGGCTGGAATAAGAGTCTTCACTTTGAGCCTCCAGTTTCCACAAAATTTTATATTTTCTGCCAGTTCTATCTACCTTTATGGAAATAATAACATTTTTGTGTCTTTCATGAACCAGAGACTACTTAAAACACACACTGAAAAGACACTCAGATACAACAGCCACACAATTGCGTTGGGAGCGGGATTACTCAAACTAGTCCTTCCCATCACCCTGCTGCTCTGCATTTCACTCCACTCAGGTTCAACACACTTTTGTTATTATGGGCAGAGGTAAATTAGTAACTTTTTTTCTATCTAATTTTTTAAAAGTAATGATAAT
This sequence comes from Saguinus oedipus, assembly GCA_031835075.1. Lineage (NCBI taxonomy): Eukaryota > Metazoa > Chordata > Mammalia > Primates > Cebidae > Saguinus > Saguinus oedipus. Next base: position 47,019,757 of record CM063186.1, on the reverse strand, counting down.
ACCAATAACAGGAACTGAAGGCAAGGGATAATTCCTTAGGACAACTGCCTATCAGAGAAGGATATCTGTATAATCTTCCTTAACTATTTATTTAAGAGTTTGAAGTTTTCACTGAACATCTACCTCATAGATTTGTGGGGGTTTTTTTAACCTTAACTACTCTGACAAGATATTTGCCTTAACATCTAAGCCAATAGTTCTCCTATTTTTTGTAATCCTATTTTTATCCTTATAATTTTCTGCATGGTTGACATTACAGGTTCTTCACCTGTAGTTCTGAAATTCAGAAACACTATAATCTAAAATAGTTTTCATAACTCATTTAGAAGCCAAACCTGTCTTGAGCTGACATGAATTTTATAGTCTCTGTTTATTGTACTTTATGTGAATATTCATTTATTTCTCTTCAGAATGACGTATTGAGGCATTGTCCCACAATCTGCTGATGGATGCTAAAGTGTGTATGCATGTTAATAATTTGATAGGGTCCAAAACGTTCTGTAGTTCAAATACATATAGTCCTAAGAATTTTGGATAAAGGTTTTTGGAACTGGGATTATGTTCTAACTTTTTATTTTCATAATCGCTTAAGCTAACAGTTACTCTGAATCTCTGCTTTTCTGATTACAGTAATCCTCCGTTATCCACAGGGGATAAATACTGAGATCCCCCACTGGATACCTGAAACCACTTCTGAGAAAGACAAAGTAAAATATCATGAGATTTAGCTATGATACTCAGAATGGCATGCCTCCTAAAACTTACAAATAGTTTACTTTGGGAATTTTTTATGTAGTATTTTAAGACAGCCATGGTTAAATGTAGGTAACAGAAAGTGAAACTGTAGATATTGGGAGACAACCACACTCTTTCTCTGTTTCTCCCAGTGACATCCTTTGTTTCAGCTCTGCATCCGGTTTCTGCACCACCTATTTGTATTAGCTATTCCCATATAACTATCATAAAACTGAGGGGTTTAAAGCAATAATTCACATACCTGTGAGTTGACTGGGTGCTCAGTGGCCCTTGGCTAATCTCTGCTTCTCACTGAAGCTCTACAGGAAGTTAAAAGGCAGGACAGAGCCTACGTAGCAGCAGTGGATGGGGCAAAGCAGTTTCCAAGTCCCTCATCTTTCTCCTGGAACCAGCAGGTTAGTTCATGCGATTTTCACGGTGATGCTGAGGTGCGAAAGAGCAAATGTTTACTATTAAACTAGGGAGTTGGAGGAAGTGGGAGTAGAGAGGAGAAGAGAATGGAAATTACGGGAGCAAGTGACTGTAACTGATAGATTTTTAAAATAAGACATTTCTGCTATTTTGTTTCCTCCCTGCTATCATTATATCTCTTTGAGCAGAGAGGTAGGAGATCACACTGGCTTATGTGGCCACTTGTGATGGGACTATGAGCACTGAAAATTAGAACATAAATAAAAACTGAAGAATAAATTGCCCTATTTCATCAAAACCAACCCCTACATTTGAAAATAAAGAAATAATGAGATTTTACTATCTAAATAAATATTTCACAATATGACCCTTATATAGATTCACTCCCAAGTTTACACACTGGGATTGTATTTTTTTAAAAAATACTTGCAAGCAGAAAACAAGTATTGATTGTGTTCTGAAAGTCAAGTTGTATATTGTACAAAACATTGGCGTAAGAATACAGTCATTGAACAGATGAAAAAGATTCTTCTATTTTAACGGTCTCATTTTTAAAATGTCTATTTCCAGTGTGTTTAAATGTTGTATTTATGTACATACCACTTAAAAATTAGTTTTTGACAAATCTATGATATTCAATCTTTGCGTCTGGATGTACCAAGTAATATAAAATTTCAACTGAAATTATTCAAAAACTTCCAGTAACAGGTATGTTGGGCCTGGAAAATGCTGACATAGCTTTCAAGTGATGAAACAGTTGCTTCTTTGGGTTTTGAAAAATAGATTTCATCACAGATCGCTGGGTTTCAAAAACTTTTTCTCTAAATGTAATTCCCAAAACCACCAGCTTGGAGCATTTGTTCAAAGTGCAGATGCCCAGTTTCTTCTGCAGCCTACTGTTGATGAAATTATAAAGGTGGGACCTAGGATTTTGCATTTCCATGAGCCCTCTGGCAACTTTTAATCACACTAATGTTAGAGGGCTCTGCAACTTTATAAGGAGAAGTTGTTTGATTTATGTAATGCTACATATTTGCTGGCTCTGGTAAGTGGAGCATTTGTGCTTCAAAATAAAGCAAATTCTGATTAAATCAAGGACAAAGCATAATAACATTTACAAGAATTATCTTTCTCCAAATATATTTATAATTGTAATAGGAACAAAATACGGGAATTAAGTAATCAATTCTACTATCTTAATACACTACAACTGTGTCTACAAAAGTTCTCAGTCATTCAAAAGTAATTTTGTTCTAGTTGACAGCATCTAGTCCAGTTTTGAACGAAATAGAAAAACACTAAGATCTCTGTAAGGACAAAAAATTACTCTTTTCATCTGAACAACAACAACAAAATACTCTTTTCATTTTACAGATAAACTATCCCCTTACAATAAAAAGAATGAAAACTCATTGATTTTCAGTAATGAAACTGGCAAATTGAAAGGTGTTTTTTTTTTTTTTTTCAAATGTGTAACTATAATATTAATTCAAGGAAGAACCAGGTGTTCACTTCCCTGATTCCTAAAAACGGATAAGTTTTGGGGCCGGGCACGGTGGCTCAAGCCTGTAATACCAGCACTTTGGGAGGCCGAGGCGGGTGGATCACGAAGTCAAGAGATCGAGACCATCCTGGTCAGCATGGTGAAACCCCTTCTCTACTAAAAATACAAAAAATTACCTGGGCATGGTGGCACCCATGCTACCCGGGAGGCTGAGGCAGGAGAATTGTCTGAACCCAGGAGGCGGAGGTTGCGGTGAGCCGAGATCGGGCCATTGCACTCCAGCCTGGCTAACAAAAGCGAAACTCCATCTCAAAAAAAAAAAAAAAGTGGATAAGTTTTAAAATGTAGTTAGGTAATAGTGCTCATGGTTTTTCCACTTAAACAGAAAAACTGGTCATTCCACAATTGTGGCAAAATGATTAAGAACAATTTGTTAAAGAAATTTTTTTTTAAAAATGGGTTTAACCTACAGAACAGCCTTGGGAGCAAGTATAAATGATGATTTCTGCTGTGCAGTTAGTTACCATGGGCCATGACCATTCAGTCTTTGTTTTCATCATCTCTTCAGAGGAAAATCAAGGAATAATCCTTTTTCTCATAATCTACCTTCTCATTTTCTTTTCCATTTCAAACCATAACATCTCTCTCAAAAAAAGTTTTAATAAATGTCAAATGTGATATTAAAACTTTATTATTAATACTCTTTTTAGGTTTCCTAACATTATTGCATGTGTACATTACATGTGCATGTTTGAGTCACTTTCTGTTAGAAACAGCAACTAAATATAAATTTCTAAAAATCAGAATGTCCATCTTAGTCACAGTCCAATACTGTATACAAAATTAAGGCATCTACTGTCTGATTCAAACTGTAATTGACCAATGGATCTATGAATCATCTCTGACTCATCTCTCTTTAGTAACTTTCTTTTCCTTTACTCAGGTTTCTCTCCCAAGTCTGAATCTACTTAGCTTCTGGAACAGAATGTAACTGCTGGTGAAATGTGGAAACAAAGGCAGTGGAACTCAGGGAATGTGTTTAAGGTTACAGCCCACATCCAATCCTTCAGAAAAAAACTCAGTGATCTGGAAATTTGGTTTTACTTATGTTTTGCTTATTCTACAGAAGCTAAAAGTGAGAAATAGTGAGGAAATCACATTTAAAATGTAACTATAGAAATTTATTACTTTTGCAAATATCTTTTTCCTTTTTTTGTATTTTAATTTTCAAAAAGACTCATTCATATTCACTGTAGTACTTTCATGGTTTCTAGGATGTAAAACACTAAATACTGTGCTGGAATTTGGCACTCTAGAAATTTTACTACTATCTTGTATGACAGTCGGTTAGGATGTGACATGGGTCGCTAATGTGAGACAGATGCAAACTAAAATATATCTTCTTAAAGGGAGAGTGAGAAAGAAGAGATACCTATTGTTAAGCATGTGTGATTCATTCCAGTTTTACCATAGAAAGTGGGATGTGGTATTGTGGAGGCTTGTGAATCTCTTCACTGTGAATAAAACTTTAGGGTAAAAATTTGAAGAGGTTCCACATTATTTCTTTAGGGTATAGATCAGCGATCAAGACCAGAAAAACAATGACTTTGATTTTTTCAAACAACTTTGTGTCGGCGGGGTGGCTAGGGGCTGGATAGCAGGCGGTGGCAGGATTAGGGAGGGATAACATTAGGAGAAATACCAAACATAGATGACGGGGGCATAGATGGAGCAAACCACCATGGCACGTGTATATATATGTGACAATCCTGCACGATCATACCCCAGGACTTAAAGTATAATAAAAATAAAATGTCTTATGTTTTAATTTTTATTATGTCAATTTTTTATTTTCTACTTATCCATAATCTTGAGCAGACATACTTTAAGCTAAATCAATATGAAAACTTACTTTCTTTAATAGCACAAGCAGCAGCTGGAAGTAATGAGCCTAAAAGAATACTGAGAATTGGGCAATAGAATCTACCGAAGGTGAATGTTAAGCAACTGAGATTTAGAGTCCTGCTGCAGAAACAGAGCAAATGTGTTAGTCCATTCTTGTGTTGTTATAAATAAATACCTGAGGTTGGGAAATTTATTTAAAAATAGGTTTAATTGGCTTATGGTTCATGCTTACAGGAAGCATGGTGTTGGCATATGCTTGTGGTGACACCTCAGGAAGCTTAGGATCACGGCAAAAGGCTGCAGGGAGCCAGCACATGACATCATGAGAACAGGAGCAAAGGGGTGGGAGGTGGGATGTCCCAAACTCTTAAACAACCAGATCTTGCAGGAACTAACTGAGCTAAGACTCACTCATTACCAACTAACTGAGCTAAGACTCACTCATTACCAAGTGGACAGTGCTAAGCCATTCATTTGGGATCCACCACCATAATCAAATACCTCCGACTAGGCTCCACCTCCAATATGGCTGATTACATTTCAACATGAGATTTGGAAGAGACAAATATCCACACTTTGTCAGTGAATTCACAGGCAGCAGCTTGAACTCAAGACAGGCTGTTGTCTCAAAGGGCTGACTGTGTCCTGTGAACAGTTGCTGTCGTTCATCACAGAAGCATTTTACAAATGCCTTTTTTCATACAAGCCATAGTTCCCACATAGCTATATCAGAACCCTGTTGGATGGGATGCTTTTTTAATATGTTTATGCTAATCATCTTAGATCTACTCAATCTTAGTCTTCTAAAGTGATAGGGAAGGTCTTCGTTTAATAAGTGCTCCATGTAATCCCAAAAGGATGTCAGAAATGGAAACCACTGAGACAGATGTTCTCCTACTTATAATCATGTCAAAAAGTAATTACCATAGTACTCAGTGCTTTGACGTTTTTGATGGGCATTGATGTTAAAAATAAGGGTTAAGTTCTGAATGGTGAACAAGTATATTAAATGTTTGAAGGGAGATAACATGAGACACTTGTAACTTAACCTTTTTCCTTTCTATGCCGTTAATTGAAGAGATGTTCAAGAAGACTGTGAAGATAAAAGGAATGCCTGGAATTATATTTGACCAATTAGATTGTCATCATTGCTGTTACAAATGTTTCTGGTTGTCTTTCTGAAATGTGGTGGGAGTGTACTTTTTTATCTTGAAATTAGGCAGCATCATATGGCCTACTTTAGACAAAGACATGTAAATAAGAAGTAAGAGTAAAATAACTATGTGCTTCACTAGAGCAGGGAGCTACTTTATGCAATTTCAGAATCCTTATACCTTGGATCTTTAGTACAGTGCCTAGAAAATCCTCAGTGGGTTTGCACAATTATGCACACATGATTTTGGGCAAATTTAGCTATATGAAGCCATGGAAGTACACATATTTACAGAGAGAGAGAATAAAGATAGTCATGAGACACCTAAGGACCTTTCCTTCTACCCCAGACCATATATACTATGTGGCCCCCTGAGATTATAATGAAACTGAAAAAATTATATCACCCAGTGACAATGTAGCTGTCATGACATCATAGTGCAATTGCCTTATTCTTTTGAAATTTAGTGTAGCCTAAGTGTGCAGTGTTTATAGGTTTATAGTAGTGTATGGTAATGTCCTAGACCTTCACATCCACTCACCATTCACTAAATGACTTACCAGAGCAATTTCCAGCTCTGAAAGCTCCAGTTATGATAAATGCTCTATGCAAGTATGCCAGTTAAAAAATGTTTATACTATCTTTTTAGCTGTATTTTTGCTATGTTTAGCTGTTTCAATTCACAAGCACTTACCACTGCTACAATTGCCTCCAATATTCAGTATAATCACATGTTGTAATGTAAATGTTTGTCAACTCCAAGCAATAGGATAAACCATATAGCCTAGGTATGTAGTAGACTATACTGTCTAAGCTTAAGTAAGGACACTATGATCTTTGCACAATGACGAAATTGTCTAACAGTGTGTTTATCAAAATGTACCGTTATTAATTGATGTATGACTGTATTTAATGCCATCTACTCTACCCACTTTTGTTCTCCATGAGAAATTTCCCAGAATGAATATGAGGTAAAATATGAAAACTTTCTCTTTTCTCAGTTATGTATTCATTCCACAAACATTTATTGAGTGCCACATAGTCCAGCTACTTGATATCATTACTGAACCAAATACAGATTCCTTGCCTTAGGGGGCATATGTCCCAGTGGAAGAGACACACAATACGCAGTACACCTGACAAATAATCACATTATGTGGCACGTTTGAATGGAAAAGCTACTGAAAAGGGAAAAAGTAGAGTGTAATCAGGGAAGATCAGCAGCATGACGGTGTCATTGGAGTACCAGTGATAGCACTAAATTAAGTGACTTTCTCACCCTGTGAGAAACTCAGATATGAGAAAAAATCTGAAGGAGATGAGAGAATTAGAATTAGCTAAATACATGTCTTCGGAAAAAATATTCCAAGCAAAATGGATATCTAGAACTAGAGTTCTAAGATATTCTCCTGCGTTTGTGATCAGTGGATTAGTAGAAGATAAAGACAAATTATTAACCGGAGGTCTTATGGCCATTGTAGGAAGTTTATTTGTTGCTCTGATTGAAATAGGAGTTGACTGTACATTTTAGAGCAGAAAAGTGATAAGATATGGCTTAAATATTTGAAGAAGTGATGGTAATTATCAAAATAAAATAGACCATTCAAGGGCGGGATAGAAAGAAGCAGACCATTTAGCATCCAATTGCAGTAATAGTGACAAATGACTGTAGTAGCTTAGACTAGGAATGTAACAGTGAAATGGAGTTAGGCACAGTTAACTTTTTTTTTAATTTCATGTAAGAAAACAAAGACTAGAGAGTAAAATAGAATTATCTGTATTCAATCCCTTTTTTGTTTTTAATCATTAAAGTATTTCTGAGCTAGAAAACTGTTAAGCAAAATAAAACGCTTCTGAATCCATCTGTAAAATAAACTATTCTAGAATCAAATGAAGTCTTGTGTATCCCTACACAGTGACAGTCTCTATCCACTGTTCCCAGAAGTAATCACCTTTGCAATTGTAAAAGTGAAGGGAAACCTTTGAAAGCTCATTGAAAATTGACAAAATGTGGATTAATAGGTGAAATGGCATGCAAATGTTCATTAATATTCATGGAAGGAAAATCATAGAGTGATTAACCCCAAACCAATGGGGGACAGGTGCTTATGTGCTCTTCTTCTTAGAGGAAAGGGATTTGGGAAGTGTCAATAATTTTAGGGGGAGTAGTAAATGATTTTTAGGGGAATTCTGTAGGCATGGAGAATATACGATGACAAAAGTTTGTCCAGCTGTGTTGACGGACTTTATTCTTTCTTCCTGTGAATGAAGATCCAAGGAAGGGACCAGAAGTAATTGTTTTCTTCTTTGGTGTGTCCAGATTTTAGACAGATAATGAGACTTCAGAGAATAACTTCATCTGTGCTTTGGGAGAGACAGAAGATTGAAAGACAAGGTGAAGGAAAGGTCAGAGAGACCATGAGGCTTCTTCTTTAGTTCATCCTTTAAGTGCCATATTTTGGGATATGAGTTCCTGAGCCCTGGCACTATTTATAAATGCATCAATAAGCCAACATAAGCTTAATTAGTTTATCATTAGATTTTTGTCTAAATGATATCTTACTATATATGTAGTAGGAGATGATAAATATTCCACACGTTATTTCATAAAAAGTATATTATTTAAGATTCACTCATGTTGATAACATAGGTTTAGTTTCTTTGTCTTAATTACACTGTTTTATTCTATTGTATAAATACAATTTATCCATTCTTCTGTATTTAGAAGATGTCACTGGTATTCAGGGAATCGCAATTAAACCACAATGAGGTCATGAGGGTGTTAATCAGGTTTATGCAGAGAAAAACAGAACCAGGTAAAACATATATGAAGATATTTATTGTAAGGTATTGCCTCAAGTGATGAAGTAGGCTGAAGTGTCCCATTATCTGAAGGCCTGGGAGCTGGAGTGCTAATGGCACAGATTCTAGTCCAAGTCTGAAGACCTGAGAACCAGGAGTACCAAGAACAGGAGAAGATTAATGCAGCTCAAGGAGTCAAGCAAAGAGCAAATTCAACCTCCCTCTACTTTGTTGTTCCATCCAGGCCTTCTAGGATTGGATGATGCCCACCTACATTGTTGAAGACGACTTGTTTTACTCAGTTTACCAACTCAAATACTAATCTCTCCTGGAAACAACCTCATGGACCCACCCAGAAATAATATTTAATCATTTATTTGGACATCCCTTGTGGCAACCAAATTGTCACATAAAATAAACTCTCATACATGGTATTACTGTTTTTTGAATTGTTTTAGAAATTTAGATGTTTAAAAAGTGAGCAAAATTACAATCTAGCATTACTGAACATTGAATATTGAGCCATGGGAAATATCATGACTTCTGGGTAGAAATACAAATTTGTTCAACTACATAAGACCAAATTCTGCAGAATTTGTAAAAGTGAGGATTTACATAGTATAATTCCATATAATATACGTGTGAGTGTACTCCCAATGAAACTTCCATATACACATAGGAAGACATAGACAGCATTGTCCACTACTATTTCTTTGTTACAGCAAGAGAGAACTCTTCTAAATGTTCATGGACAGAAAATGACATGTATAATTGTTTTAAAGTTGCAACTTGTAGAACATGAGAAAAAAAGTGCATAAGGGAGAAACAGAGTAAGCAAAGACATAAAGATGGAAAAATTACAGGCATCCTTAGAAGGAACCTACTTCAGATGGAATGAGAGATTTTTAAGGGATATAAGATGTTACAGGTTGAGCATTCCTAATTCAGAAATTTGAAATCCGAAATCTTCTGAAAGCTTTTTGGCACCAACATGAAGCCACACATGGAAAACTCTATACCTGTCTTCATGTGATGGGTCACAGCCAAAATGCAGTCAAACCTTTGTTTCATGTCAAAAAGTATTAAAAATATTGTATGAGACTGGGCATAGTGGCCCACACCTGTAATTCCAGCATTTTGGGAGGCCAAGGTGGGCGGATCTCTTGCGTCAAGGAGTTTGAGACCAGCCTTGCCAACATGGTGAAACCCCATCTCTACTGAAAATAGAAAAAACTTCACTGGGCATGTTGGTGTGTGCCTCTAATACCAGCTACTCTAGAGGCTGAGCCAGGAGAATCAGATGAACCTGGGAGGAAGAAGTTGCATTGAGCCAAGATTGTGCCACTGCACTCCTGCCTGGGGAATAGAGTGAGACTCTGCCTCAAAAAAAATATATTATACAAAATTACCCTTAGGTTATGTTATAAAGTGAATATGAAATGAAAATGAATTCCCTGTTTAGACTTGGCTCCCATCCCCAAAATATCTCATTATGTATTTGAAAATATTCTAATATTTAAAAACATATGAAATATGAGACGTTTCTGGACCCCCCAACATTTCTATAGAAGGGATACTCAACCTGTAAAAAGGCCTGTTAACATCAAATTGTAGGAGGCTTTGCACAACATGGTGAAGAATATATAGTCTGTGGATCATGGATAATAAAAGCAGCAATTCTCCACCTCCACTACAAAAAAAAAAAAAAACAGACAATAAGAAGACATATATGTTCATAATATAAAACAGATAACAAATGTTAGTGAGCAAGTACAGTTGCTATATAGAGCAATAAATACCATAAAACATTGAAGTATATTAGTATTAAGTAGCAAACGTTCAAAGAAATGAAAAACATTTTAGGAAAACAGATGGCTAGTGTGGTTGCTGAGCAGATAAGTTTTTCAGGAGTAATAGCTAAAAATTTTGGAGTTGCTGACCATGGGATTAGCACATTATTCCTGGTATAGCAGATTTGTGTCTATAGTTTGATCATTCCCCGCTTAGAAAGAAGTAAAAAATATCAAATCAGGGACATCTGCTGAAATCATCAATACCTTGTTTACAAAACCCTGTAACAAGACAAGTTTGCTGTAGCTCAGCTGTTATTGTGCTGTCATAATTAGAAAATAATATTTGATTTCATGGGAAATCAAGAAAACAAAAGCAGCGTGAAATACCAAAAATTAGAAACACTCATTGAAGAGTGATTTCAAGCATAATTGTTCTAGTCCTCTCTCTTTTACTCAGATCAGTAACAAAAGAGTCATACTCGGGGGGGATACAGTTATTACATTCTTATAAAGATGTAGTTTAGCTCTGAATGAAAATATTATTTCAATATTATTTTCACCAAATACAGTATTAAACTAAACTTCACCAAAAACAATATTAAACATTGGGCAACATCTGTTAAGACATTCCCAATACATTTTGAATTATTTTGTTTGACATTTGGCCAAATATATCTGTCTTTCATTTGCTATTTTTGCAAGCAGAATCAGTGCCAATGTTCATATAATCAACAAATACGTTCCCATATGCTTTTGAAAGGGCTATGTTTCTCTAGCAGAATGTAGGGCAAACTCAATAATGTTAAACGGGACTTAAGAAGGTAGAAACCACTATCATGACTGTTGTTAAAAGCCATTTATTAAGTTTCCATCTGCACAGCTGCTCTCTGTACACTGCATAAAGTGAATTACCATAAACACTCCTTTGGCCTGATATTTAACCAAGCAAACAAATAACTCTTTTTGGCAAAAATATATATGAAAATGATGAAACTAACCTTTATCGAACGTGAGTATCTTTATACAATTAAGTAAATGTAATCCTCACCATCTCCCTGTGAATTGCTGTCCAACTTCTTTTTGTCAAGATGGAAAAACTATAGCAAGTAAAACTGAAGCCCCTGTCAGTGTACCTAGTGGAAGACGCAAATCCACATTTCTCTGACTCCAAATTTTGACACTTCACATACATGTCAAAATACACTAAGCCAGACATGCTTGAAACTACTGTATTTGTCTCTCTTGCTCCATTGTTCTTGGGATACTAAAAATTCAAATGTTCTCTCTTACTTCTAGGACTTTGAAAAAGCATCTTCCAGATCCTCTTCCTTCACTTTCCCAATTTACTTATATTTCTAGAATGTTTGTTTCACATATGGATTCCTGGATAAAAGGTCAAATATTTTGGTTCAGTAGATATAAATAAGGTAATCAATTTGACTTGTTTAAACCCCAGCAGGTGACTTTGATGCAAATGATCTATAAATCATACTTTGGGAAACAATGTTGTTTCTGAGAAGTCTTCTTAGATCACTTAAGCCTGACAAAGTTGTCCCTCTTGTATTTTCACATATTGCCCTCTGAGTATTTACTTGTAATGCTCACCACACTATTACTGTGATTGTCCATTTACATAGCAGAACCCTTGAGTAGCTTTAAATATTTTGTAGCAGACTTATATATTTTGATCTTTTCTTACTCTTTACCCAAGTCAGACCTTGGGAAAAAGTAGACGCTAAATAAATGTTTGTCTAAGTGACTGGATGAATGATAGAGTAATAAATGCCATTTACAATCGATAAACTACTGGATGAATGAATGAATGAAGGTTTCTGTCAATTTTATCAGTCAGGTTATTTGTTCTAAAGAACAGAATCAATTTTTACTGGTTGAAACCAAGACATACTTAATTAAAAATGCATTAGATAGTGCACAGAATTATTATGAGACTTAGAAACACAGAATTAAGGCTCTGATTCTAGGGAAAAAAGTGTGAAAGAATGCCAAAAAGAAAAAAAAACTGTTTTAATAATAACACTGTTGAGGTTGCCTTTGCTACTGCCTAGCACAAAATTCAAGGACATTGACTGCTCTACAATTACCATGACCCCCACAGAGATGCTACTTCTGAGTTGGAAACTTAAACTTTACTGCTGTTCCTAACACCAGACACCTCTACTACCCCCTGATGGGCAGATAGCACATATCTACCTCATCAGAAAAGTAATTTTCTGCATCTATTATGTGCAAGATATTGATCCAGCGTAGAGGGTAGAGGGGGTGGAACCCTTTTTTCATTTAACAAGACTAAAATCCACTCAGTCCAATAATTAAAATATTACAGTGGCTTTAATGTGGTCTTCCGTGTTGCTGAATTCTTAGAACACCTATATGTTAGGGGAATTGACACATTTAGATAATCATAAGGGAAAATAAATTCTCCAAAACTTTTTATTAACTTTAGAAAATAAACTTGAGTGGCACATTGGTATATAAGGGTAAAGCTCTTTCTTGTCTCCTGATAGTATTCATAAAAAGGTGAAAATAAAAACTTGGAAAGAGTGACAATAAAATTTTATTGCTAGAATGAACTTATTGGTATGGAAATGAAAGTCAAGTGAAAGTTATTTAAAATGAGGGAAAGTGGAGTACCAGATCTTAACAAGGACAAAAACATGCCTAAAACCTGACACACCGAGCATGCAAAACATTCTCAAAGCATTTCCAGATAAAATTCAAAATGCAGCCATAGCGTGCCCAAAATTTCTTTCATTATATTTTCGTTCACACACACTAAAGTTATAGATTAAATTGATATAGGCTATATTCTTAAATATGTATGCTAGTTTTTATGAATTCATCCAGGTAAATTTCATAGTCTGCTCTGAGTTCAACATTTTTCTCCATTTTTTTATTGTGGTAATATATCTATGACACAAAATGTATCACTGAAATGATTTTTAAATGTAAAATTCAGTGGTATAGGTACATTTACATTTTTGGGCAATTGTCACAACTATCCGTCTCCAGAACCTTTTTCATGTTCCCCAACTGAAACACTGTACCCATTAAATATTAACTACTAATTACCTGCTGCCACAGCTACTGACTGTCACCAGACTCCAGATACCTTATATAAGTGGAATCCTCCAACTGTTATTTTGTGACTGACTTATTTTACTTAGCATGCTGTCTTTATTGTTCATCCATGTTGTAGCACATATCCTGACTTGAATTATTGCTACATTCATCCATAACAAATTTCCTAGGAATTCAGGAAGTATTCAAAGTAAATTTTATGTATATATAAATACACACACACACACACACACACACACACACACATATATATATAATTTTTTTTTTGAGATGGAGTCTCATTCTGTCACCCAGGCTGGATTCTCAGCTCACTGCAACCTCCACCATTTGGGTTCAAGCAAGTCTCCTGCCTCGACCTCCTGAGTAGCTGGGATTACAGGAATGCACCACCATGCCCAGCTAATTTTTTATTATTATTATTTTTAGTAGAGACAGGATTTCACAATATTGGCCAGGCTGGTCTCAAACCCCTGACCTCAGGTGATTCACCTGCCTCAGCCTCCCAAAGTGCTAGGATTACAGGCATGAGCCACCACACCAGGTCAAGATATCCTTTATATACAATGTAGAAATTTGTAAGTCATGCTTGATATAAATATGTTTTCTCAACTTCCATATGCAGCCACTCACCTTGTGTCATTCTACCCCAAAATAATTTAACACTGTGTATAGTTCATCTTCATGGTTCCACAGTAGCTTGAGTCAACAAACTCTTTTGCTTATAGTATTAACAATAGCTTTGCAAGCTTGTTTCCTCATTTCCATTCTTCCAATGTCTCTGCATAGCATCTATGGTAATCTTCTTAAAACATGTCATTCCTCAGCTTACAATCTGTCTACATGATTTTCAATGCTCTTAGAATAAAACTCATGTGACTTTGGTCTTCAAGATTCCGTAAGACCTGGTTTCTCCCCCCATTCCCAAATTTACCTCTTGGCAGTCTTGGATACACTAACAACATCCAACAGGTCTTCAACGCTCCATGATTTCACCCTTCTCAGACTTTTTAAATTGTCTTGGTATGCTTGCCATTCAATTCTATTCAAATACCTTTCCATTCCCTCCTTTTCCTGTTTGTTTCCTTACAGGAAATCTAAGCTGTTTGCTTTTTGTTTTGTTTTTTTCTCAGTAACATTTACTGCAATTTCAAAATTTATAATTGTGTGTATATTTGCTAAAAATCTGTATCTCCCACGAAAGTGGGCCAGGCACAATGGTTTTATTACCGTCAGATAGCCAGAACCTAGCAGGACACTTGGAAGATAGCAGACACTTCATAAATGAAAGTATTGGTGGGTGAAAATTTTGATGAGTTTAATTGATAAATAACTGATGTTATGCTATGAAGTTGAAGAATGATTTTCTCTAACAATTAGTTGGTAAAATCTCATGTAGTTCCCGGGAATTCCAGATTCATTTCAGGCTGCAAACCCCTTTAGACTACTCACTTGAGAATTCATGAGCTGTATACTCTTCATGATCCTCACCTTAAAGCTTTTTTTTAAAGTCATGGGTAATGTCTTTCTTACTGCACATATAGTTGCTACGATTAGAAATTATGGTTAGAGGTCTCCATAACTCTCTTTGATATGCTGAACTAAAACTCTGAGTTAAATAAGCAACCAGATGCCCAATGATAGAAGAAAAAAAAAGGAGGCAGTAACATAAAGATTTCTTTCTTTATTTAAATAAAATCAAATTTATTTTTCTCAAAAAAGGACTCTTGAAGCAAGAGGTTTTTTCCGATTTTGATTCTTTCCTACTTCGTAAAATTCAAAACACCAATTATTTGTGATTCTATTGACTCTAATATTAAACGCAACTGGCAATACTTCCTTAAACTGCCTTCTTAGATTGTTGACATCATTAAAACAAAAGTGACATTTTATACTATTAAAGTGCTTCACAAATATGTTATGATAACATGTCTGTGTGAATGAGATAAATTTCTATAGGACGGTAATGACTTTAATGTATTAAACTGGTGCAAAAGTAATTGTGTTTTTTGCCATTAAATGTAATGATAAGAATCTCAATTACTTTTGCATCAACCTACTTAAATCATTGCTCCTTTATGGCTAACAGGTAGGACACTTAAAGGAAGAATGCATACATTTTGATTTTTAAAAGAATAACACTGTAAAATAACGGAATCCTTACAGGTTTGTTAAAAGATAACTAGGTCAAGTCATTGATTCTGCTGTTGATCTATTCCAAGGATAGTAGCTGAGAACAATTGTCACGTTCTATCTGACATGCTCTATTTCACAATATAATTCCCAGTTTTCCACTTCTACTGAGGGTTATGCAGACTGTTTTCATTAAAACTATGGTATATTTTGATTTTCCTCTTCAGTTATCCCAAGGAGGGAATGTCTCTGAGACCAGTCATTTGTGCTGCATTCCCCCTTGAGAAGCACCACTATTAATTGGAACAAAAATGTTTGAATAGCAAATGTCATTGAATCTCTCAGGATGTTTCAAGCCTCTGCAGCAATGAGAAAACATAAAGCAAGTCATCACTGGATTATCTGGATGAGCTCAGGAAACAAGAGGACGCTTAAATTGTGCCAACATTTTACAAATAGCCAGAGAACTTTTATTGAATTAACCAGTGAATAGCATTTATCATGTATCTATTATGTCTCAGGCATTTAACCTAGTTATAAGGTTATAAAGATGAGCAAGAAAGGGCCCCTGTCTTTATTGGATATATGATCACTGAGAAAGAAAGACAATATCAAGTTAAAATAATGCGGAAAATGGCAAATGAAGGAGTGCAATGTGTTGTTGGTAGACCAGCGTAGATTAAATCTGCCTTAGGATTTAGTACTTGTGGACTAGTTAGTTATGGCTGGGAAACTCGTCACCAGAATTTAGTGATTTAAAACAATAGGCATTTAGTTAGTGTTCACAATTGCAGAACAACTACCAACTGGCCTTGCTCATGTGTCTGTGGTTGGATATGGTGATTCTCATTGGCTTAACACATCTGGGACTACAGCTGAGAAACTGAGCTGACTCAGTTCCAATCCATGCAATCAACATCCTTCTGCATGTCGGCCCAAACTTGTTTACATGTAGGCACAGGGCTAATAGAAATGTGAAAGGACTTGAAATCTTGACATAGACTGGCATTATATCATGCTCACAACATCCTATTAGTCAAAGCAAATTACAGGCCCTGCTCAGAGTTAAGGGGTGGGAAAATTGACTCTACCTTTTGTTTGGAAGAGCTGCAAGGATGTGTCGGAAAGGGCCGTGGATACAGAAAAAGGTAAAAGGGTGGCTTTTCTTCAAACTATTTACTAGAAACAATAAACAAATAAGTGATTTTTGCCTGTGTCTTGAAGTTTGCCAATAAATTAGAGAAGGGAAGGGCATTCTCTGATAATGCTTGCTAAGCACAAGGATGATTCTGAGTTTTATGTATTTTATAAATCCTTTTATTTCATCTTCACAGCTATACTGTTCAGAGAAAATTAAGGTTTTATGGTGAAGAAAACTGAAATTTAAAGAATAACTTACTCATAGAAGCTTTACTGATCGTAAATGGCAAGTAATAAACTGGCCCAAGTTGATTTTATGCCAAAAGTAATCACATTTCAGTTTTATTGCACCATTTGTTTACAAACAATACAGGAAATCTCCCAAAATATAATGTGATCCATATAGTTTGCCCTGAACCTTCTGAACCTTCTTTTTTACTAATTTTCTTCTTATAAATCTAAAAGAATTATTTATATTATTTGTTAGCCATGTATTACTTGTTCATTTCATGTATTTATTATTTATATTGGGCATATATTTACTGTATTGGAATAATTATTTCTTTTTTTTTCCTTCTTAAAGGAAACCATAATTTTTCTATTTACTAATCCCATATCATATATGACTCAGGATCTCTATTTTTATCTGCAGAATTGTATTGTTTGTTCTAAGCCAATTATAATGCGTGATATTTTAATGGTGACTCTTATTAATTTAAGAGTAGGCACATGGCCTAAATTGAACACATGTAGCTGAAGACAACAACTTTGGAAACTTGCCTGTTAAGTAGAGACAATGAAAGACACAATTGTCTTTCTATTTTGTGAATAGAAAGGAAGCCACACATAGATTATTGCTACCTTATGAATGGGTAGATGGATGAAAATAATTTTTGACATTAATAAACAATTGACTTTACTTTCGTTTTACCTCTGGACTTCAAATTATAAAACACAATACATTAAAAAATTGTTTAGTCTAGTTTTTCTTCTCGTTGTTGTAATTGATGGTATTGCTGCTACTGTTTGTTTGTAATTACTTACAGACAAAGTGAAGATCTGCTGATCTCTGTCTTGTATTGTTCCTTGTACCATCTCCAAATTCCCAGACTACCAGCACTTTTCTTTTCTGTTTGGGTTCTTAATTTATTCCATGCAACATATTGACTTTCCTTGTATATCCCTTTGCTGATCCAAATTCACCTAGAGTGATTGCTTTTAGTTTATCATCTTTAAGGCTTTCATAGTCTACTCAAGCTCTTCCTAGAAATTTAACTTTTTGCCTACCTTAGAATTCATGATTTTGTAAAACACAATACAGAGATTAATATTAGCAAGAAAGAGGTGAATGGGAATGAATTAATTTGTGTTAGTAAAGTAAGTTTAAGCTATTTGTGAAGGGTCTCATTTAACATTCTAAGACATTTTGACTTCTTTCTGAAATAAGAGTTTAAAATTATCACCATTAATATGAATACAATTGGGGAATGTGTTTTAAAAGGAAATGTATGAACCCTGGAAAATCCTAGGGGAAAAAGGGGATATTATGGCACTTGGGAACTTTCCATTTATTTAAAAATATAATAGTAGGTGTGAATAGACACTATCAAGATAAATGATATAATGAATGAATATAAATAATATACAAGTCTAAGATAGGATGATTCCAGAGTAATATAGCAGTGAAGACAGAAATTAGGGAAAAGATTGGAGAAGTGTTTGTTACTAATTTCCTATAAATTGAAAGATGTAGATGAAAATGGAACAACACATATGTAGCTCTTACATTAATTATATATATCAAAAGCTAATTTATCACATCAAAACCTGCCAAATTACATTTCATTGAAAATTTCAGATGACAAAACATAGATTTATTATTCACATCTCTTAAAAACTATTTATCATTATAGTTTTATCATTATAGATATATTTATCAATATAAATTGCTATTAAAATGAAAGTTCAGTATGACCTTATTTACTGCCTATTATTTGTTTTCTACAATTCAGGGTAAAACTTGTGTCTAATCATATAAACTTAACAAAGATACAATTTGACATTGTAATTTCTAACAAAACTTAATTAGAATGCTTTCCACAATGTTGACATGTTGTAATTTAGGAATTTGAGTTTGACGAATGAGTAAAACTTATTCTTACACTGATCTACAGCAGTCAATCAATTCTCTTGTATACAAAGCATCAGAGATTGTATTGTGTAATTTTTGAACCAGCAAAATAATTTCTAACTAAAGCAAATATGCATAAAATTTGTTTTAGTATCCCAAAAATATAAAGTTATAGTTTTATTATTATTTATTCCAAATTATCCCAGTGATCATTTATATTTATCAACTAGAGAAGATATTGTTAGAGGTATAATGGAAAATATGATGATTATAAAAACTACATAGTTAAAATGTCCTAGAGATTCATGAACATTTTAGTATAATATTACACCAATGTATTAAAACAAACTTGGTTTTAAAGGTAAGTAGGCTAATTTTAAAACTAAACAAAACAAAGAACAACAGAATCCAGGAATCAAGGATTCCAGTGAATAATACATTTCTCTGTGGATCCAAATGTCATTGTATTTATAAATTTGTTTTGACAAAAACTTATCTAGAATTCTCTCCTTTAATTAAACTTATGTAAAGTGATAGAGCATGTTTCAATCTAATACATTATTTTCAGAATAAGACTTTTATTTTGGGGCTCAGAAAGATCTGGGACTAATTAAATGCTGAAGAACTGATCACAACTTAAGAAAGTGAAGTATGTCTCTGTGAAAAGGAAAATCTTAAGAAGCATAATTAGCATAAATCACTTGAATGTATGAATATCTAAAAATAAGTTTAGTTGGAGTCAGAAAATAGAAAATAGAATGTGACATGCGTGAAATCATTAAAAGGGTATTTAAATGTTTAAATGTAAATTGAGGCTAACACAACTGAAACAAATGAAAACAATAAAACAAATGAAAACAATAAAATAGCTTTATTTTTCCAACATAATTAAATAATAAAATCAACATACTAATTAAGAAAGCTAACAATGATCCTCCATGGCAAATAAAAAATAAATGGAGAGTCTTGTTTGTATAAAAATTAAGCATAAACTTTTTGCATATTTGTATCTGATGAAGAAATGGCATTTATAAAAGGGCAAAGCCAAATTCTGGATTATATTGAAAAGCCAACTTTCACAGCTTACTTAGATCCTGTTTAAGGCTAAACCATTTACTTGTTAGAAACGGCTTTATTCTTAACCCTCATTGATGCTTAGCAAAAACAAACAAATGTTGCCCTCTCCATCTCCTGTACTGGGAGCATTCTCTTCGAAAAGATGGTTCCTTGGCTTTTAGTTAACAGAGTGTTTGTTATTCACTAAAAGTCAATGAATGCCTTGGATATATGAACAATGAAATAAAGGAATTAATAAATACATGAACTATGAGCATTCTGTCCTATATGATTAGGAAGGGAAAAGCAGCCAATTTCTTGAAACAGTGCAGCATCAATGCAACTGATGGTTCCACTGTAATACCACTTCCCTAACTTAAAAAAAATACTGTAAAATTCTCCCCAAAAGGCAACTGTTAAGAGTATACATATATATAATATGTATATATATATATATACACACACACACACACATTGCTCTCTTTCTATCTCTCTATACATATATATACATGTATGTATATATATATGTATACATATATATATATGTATACACACACATTGCTCTCTTTCTATCTCTCTATACATATATATACACGTATATGACCAGAAGCCCCACTGGTAACTCCTATAGTCAATTAATGCATATTTTGTACCTTGAATGTATTAGGTACTGTGTTCTTACAACAAAGAAAGCTAGGAGAAAATAGAATGTTATTAAGAAAATAATAAGGAAGAGAAAATATATTTACAATTTATTAAGTAGAAGTGGATAAACTTAAAGATCTTCATCCTCGTTGTCTTCATGTCCAGTAGGCTGAGGAGGAGCAAGAAGAGGAGAGGTTGCTTCTGCTGTTTCAAGGGTGGCAGAGGCTGAAGAAACTCCTCTTGTAAGTGGATTAGAACAGTTCTAACCTATGTTGCTCAAGTATTTATGATTTTGCCAATAACTAAAAAACAAAAAAGCAAAAAAGAACAACATGTAGATTGGAAGAAACAACACAAGCATTAAGTAACCAAAGGCAATAGACTATGTCACACATTTTTTTCTTTTCTATTTTTGACTTTTTTTTAGGCTCACAGATACCTGTGCAGGTTTGTCACATGGGTAAATTGCATGCCACTGGGGTTTGGTGTACAAATGATCCCATCATGCAGGTAGTGAACACAGTTCCTGACAGGTAGTGTTTCAACTCACACTCTGATCCCACCTCTCTCATCAAGAAGTCTCCAATGTGAATTGTTCCTATCTTGGTGACTATGTGTACTCAGTGTTTGACGCCTGCTTACAAGTGAGAACATGTGGTATTTGGTCTGCTATTCTAGTGCTTCTTTTCTTAGGATAATGGCCTCTGGCTGAATCCACGTTCCTGCAAAGAACATGATTTCATTCTTCTTTATGATTGTATAGTGTTTCATGGTGTATAGTTACTACATTTTCCTTGTACAGTCCACCATTGATTCTATGTTTCTGCTATTGTGAATAGTACTGTGATGAGCATACGAGTGAATGTGTCTTTAGGGTAGAATAATTTATTTTCATTGGGTACATATTCAGTAATGGGATTGCTGGGTCAAATGGAAGTTCTGTTTTAAGTTCTTTGAGAAAAGTCCATACTGCTTTCCACAGTTCCTGAACTAATTTACATTTCCACCAACAATGTATATATTTCTTATAATTTTCTTTCTTTTTATTTTATTGTGCTTTAGGTTCCGAGGTACATGAAATAACTATTTTGACTAGTGTGAGATGGTATCAAATTGTGATTTGGATTTGCCGCAATGACAAGACCCACTGGTGTGCTGTATTTCTCTAGTAATTAGTAATGTTGAAGAATTTTTCATATATTTATTGGCTACATGTATATCCTCTTTTGAGAAGTATGTGTTCATGTCCTCTGCACACTTTTGAATGTGGTTATTCATATTTTGCTTGTTGAATTGTTTTAGTTTCTTATAGATTCTGGATACTAAACCTGTGTTGGATGCATCGTTTGTGAATATCTTTCATTCTGTGGGTGGTCTGTTTCTTCTATTTATACTTTCTTTTGTAGTTGAGAAGCTTTTTGTTTTAATCAGGTTCCAGTTGTCAATCTTTGGTTTTGTTGCAATTGCTTTTGAGGACTTAGTCATAAATCGTTTGCAA
The DNA here is from genome assembly GCA_031835075.1 of Saguinus oedipus. NCBI lineage: Eukaryota > Metazoa > Chordata > Mammalia > Primates > Cebidae > Saguinus > Saguinus oedipus. Next base: position 46,997,734 of record CM063186.1, on the reverse strand, counting down.
AGGCCAATGTCCATTATGGTATTTCCTAGGATTTATTCTAGGGTTTTTATAATTTTAGATCTTACACTTAAATATTTACTACATCTTTAGTTAAATTTTGTTTATTGTGAAAATAAGCCATCGAGTTTCAACTTTCTGCATATGGCTAGCCAGTGATACCAGATCGATTTATTGAATAGGGATTCCTATCTCCACTGGTTGTTATTGTCAACTTTGTCAAAGATCAAGTGGTTGTATATGTGTGGGTGGATTTCTGGGTCTTTATTTATTTATTTATTGTACTTTGGGTTCTGGGGTACATGTGAAGTTCATGCAGGATTTTTGCATAGGTACATACATGGCAAAGTGGTTTGCTGCCTCCATCCCCCTATTTCCTATATCTGGCCTTTCTCCCCATGTTATCTCTCCCCAACCTCCCCACCCCCTGCTGTCCCTCCCCTAGCCCCCTCAACAGATTTCAGTGTATGATGCTTCCCTCCCTGTGTCCATGTGTTCCCATTGTTCAACACCCACATACTAATGAGAAGATGTGGTGTTTAGTTTTCTGTTCTTGTGTCAGTTTGCTGAGAATGATGGTTTCCAGATTCATCCATGTCCCTGTAAAGGACATGAACTCATCCTTTTTTATGACTGCATAGTATTCCATGGTGTGTATGTGTCACATTTTCTTTGTCCAGTCTATCATTGATGGGCATTTGGGTTTGTTCCAGGTCTTTGCTATTGTAAACAGTGGCACAATGACAAGACTCATTGGTGTGCTGTATTCAGGAGACCCATCTCACATGCAGACTCAAAACAAAGGTATGGAAGAAGGTTAACCAAGCAAATGGAAAGAAAAAAAAGCAGAAGTTGCATTCCTAGTCTCTGATAAAATGGACTTCAAAACAAGAAAGACCAAAAGAGTTAAAGAAGGGTATAACATAATGGTAAAAGGATCAATGCAACAAGAAGAGCTAACCATCATATATATGCATATATATATATATATATATATATATGCACCAATACAGGAGCAACCAGATAGATAAAGCAAGTTCTTAATGACCTACAAAGAGACTTACACTCCTACATAATAATAGTGGGAGACTTTAACACTCCACTGTCTATATTAAACAGATCAATGAGACAGAAAATGAACAAGAATAACCAGGATGTGAACGCAGATCTGGAACAAGTGGACCTAATATGCATCTACAGAACTCTCCACCCCAAATTCACAGAATATACATTCTTCTTGGCACCACATCACACTTACTCTATAATTGACCACATAATTGGAAGTAAATCACTTCTCAGCAAATGCAAAAGAACAGAAATCATAACGAACAGTCTATCAGACCACAGTGCAATCAAATTATAACTCAGGATTAAGAAGATCACTCAAAACCACACAACTACATGGATTTCTGGGTCTTGTATCCAATTTTATTGATCTAAGTGTCTGTTTTTGTTTCAGTATCATGCTGCTTTGGTTACAGTCACCTTATGGAATGGTTTCAGTGATGACTTTAGCTTTGTTCTTTTTCCTCAAGCATGCCTTTGGATCCATATAAATTTTAGAATAGTTTCTTCCTAGTTCTAATAAATTTTTTTTAAGTTGAAACTTAAATTAAGAGTTTGCTAGAAATGACAAGCAATAACTTGCTTTGGGTGGTATGGTCATTTTAATAATATTGACTTTTGTTATTCACAAAGAATGCCTTTTCACTTGTTTGTATTATTTCTCATCTATTGCAGCAGTGCATTGTAATTCTCATTGTAACTATCTTTCACCTCTGTATTTAGATGCATTCCTAGGTTTTGTATTGTTTTTGTGGCTGTTGTAAATGGGATTTCATTCTTAATTTGACTCTCATCCAGGACATTGTTATGGAAATGCAACTAATTTGTATACATTGATCTTGTATCCCAAGCCTTTAATGAAGTTATTTATCACTTCTAGGAGGCTTTTGGCAGAGTAGGTTTTCCAGGAATAGAATCATATCCTCAGAAAACTTCCTTTTTTTATTTAAATCCCATTTATGTCTTTCCTTTGCTTGATTGCTCTGACTAGGACTGCTAGCACTATGTTGAATAGTAGTGCTGAGAGTGGGCATCGCTGTCTTGTTCCAGTTATTAGAGAGAATATTTCCAGCTTTTTCTCATTCAGTATGATATTAGCATGTGTCATAGATGACTCTTATTATTTTAAGATATGTTCTTTTGGTGACTAATTTGTTGAGGGTTTTTAACATGAGTATATGTTAAATTTTTTCAAAAGTATTTTCTGCATCTTTTAAGATGACCATGTGGTTTTTGTTTTTAACTTGGTTTATGTGGTGAATCACATTTATTGATTTGTGTGTTGAACCTGCCTTGCATTCCAGGAATTAAGCCTACTTCATTGTAAGTAATTAATTTTTTGATGTGTTGCTGTATTGGTTTGCCAGTATTTTGTTGAATATTTTTGTATTTATGTAAATCAGGGATATTTACCTACCTAAAGTTTATTTTTCATTATGTTTCTGCCAAGTTTTGATATCAGAATAATGTTCCCTTTGTAGACAGAATCTGGGGAGAGTCCCTTCTCCTTGATTTTTTGGAATAATTTCAGTTGGATGGGTACTAGCACTTTTTTGTACATCTGGTAGAATTCAGCAGTGAATCCATCTGATTTGGGCTTTTTTGTTTGTAGGGTTTTTATTACTGTTTCAATTTTTGAACTCATTGCTAGCTAAAATGACAGACACAGAATCTGAATCTGGATGGCAGAGAGGCTCATGAGATACTGAGTAGGTTGAAACCCTAACAATGAAAAGGATAAGATAATTTAAAAATTGAAATGCAAATTAGTACTTTCGAGAAAGAAATAAATGAACTTCCAGAATCAAAAAACTTACCATAAGAATTTTAAAATGCAATTAGAACCATTAATAACAGAATAGACAACCCTGACTAAAGAATCTCAGAGCTTGAATATTCTTGTACTTATGTAAATCAGGGATATTGACCTACTTAAAGTTTTTTTTCAATAAAACACCTTTTGATAAATACAGGCAAACAAAAATAAAGGAAAAATAGAATTAAAAAAATAAACACAACCTCTGAAAAATATGGAATTATTCAAGGAGACAAAACCTAAGATACATTGACATTCCTAGAAGAGATGCAGAGTGAGTAAGCAACCTGGAAAACATATTTGAGGATTTGTTCATGAAAAAATTCCCAATGTTTCTGGAAAGATTAACATGAAAATCCAAGAAATTCAGAGCACCCTTGCATGATGCTATGTGAGATTACCATCCCCAAGATATATAGTCATCAGATTTTTCAAGGCTTTCTGAAAAAAAAAATGTTAAAGGCAGTTAGAGAGAGGGGGTAGATTACCTACTAAGGGAAGTTAATCAGGCTAACAGTAGACATTTTAGCAGAAACCCTACAGGAAAGGAAAGACTGAGGACACATATTCAACATTCCTTAAAGAAAATAAATTCTGCCCAGGAGCATTGGCTTACACTGGTAATTCCAGCACTTTGGAGGCCAAGGTGACCAGATCACTTGAGGCCAGGAGTGATCAGTTGGAGATCAGCTTGACCCACATGGTGAAAACCCATCTCTACTAAAAATACAAAAACTAGTCAGGCATGGTGGCACATATCTTTAATACCAGGTACTCAGGAGGCTGAAACACAAGAATCACTTGAACCTGGGAAATGGAAGTTGCAGTGAGCCAAGATTGGTGCTGCTGCACTCCAGCCTAGGTGATAAAGTGAGATTCTGTCTCACAAAAAAAAAAAAGAAAAGAAACGCCAAGCAAGAATTTCATGTCCAGCCAAATGAAGATTCAAAGTGAAGGAGAAATAAAATATTTTCAGACAAGCAAATGCTAGGGAAATTCATTGTCACAAGACCTGCCTTATAAGAGGTCCCTGAGGGAATGGTTAACATGGAAATGAAAGGTTATTACCTACCACAACATAAACACAGTTAAGGACACAGCCCCCTGACACTATAAAGAAACTTAAAAAAATCAACTATACATAACAACCAGTTAACAACATAGTAGGATCAAATCCTTGCATTGTGATACTAACCTTGAATGTGAATGGGTTAAATCCTCCACCTAAAAGACACAGAGTGGCAAGTTCAATATAAAAGCAATACTCAACTGTATGCTGTCTTCAAGAGATCTGTCTCACATGCAATGATATTCATAGGCTCAAAGTAAAGGGGTAAAGATAAATCTAAATAAGGAGGAAATTGAAAACTAAATACAGCAAGAGTTGATATTCTAATATCAGATAAACAGACTTTAAACCAACAACAACCAAAAATGAAAAAGAAAGGTATTACATGATGATAAACATTTCAACTCAACAAGAAGACCTAACTATCCTAATTATACACAGCCAACATTGGAGCACCCACATTCATAAAACAAGTTCTTAGAGATCTACAAACAGATTTAGACAACCACATGATAATAGTGGGAGACTTCAACATCCATAGACAGTGTTAGATTATCAAAGCACATCTCAAAAGTTCCAAAAAAATGAAAATTATACCAATCATATTATTGGTATTCTTTAATCACATTTAAATGAAAATAGCAATCAATACCAAGAAGATCTCCCAAAGCATACAGTTACATGATTTGAAGCTAATAAAGTCAGAGATACAACATATCAGAATCCTCATTACACATCTAAAGCAGTGTTACAAGAAAAGTTTATAGCACTGCATGTCTATATCAAAAAGTTAAAAAGTCTCAAATTAACAACCTAACATCATACCCAAGGAAACAAAAAAAAAAAGAGCAAACAAACCCCAAAGCTTGCAGAAGAAAAGGAAAAATCAAAATCAGAGCTGACCTGAACAAAATTGAGATGTGAAAATTCATACAAATGTTCAGTGAAAACAAAAATTGGTTTTTTGAAAGAATAAAAATGACTGATACACTATAATCTAGGTTAAGAAAACAAAAAAGAGAGAAGATTAACATAAGCAAAATCAGAAATGATAAAACTATCACTACAACTGGCCTCACAAAAATACATAAAAAACATCAGATACTATTGTGAACACCTCTTTGCACACAAACCTACAAGTAAGGATGAATTCTTGGAAATACACAATCTCCCAAGATTGAAACATGAAGAAATCAAAATTCTAAACATACCACATCTTAACACATAGCTGTCTTTATTTTATATATAAATAAAATCTACAAAACTAGCAATCACCTACTGCCTTGTTATTTTGATATCCAAAGAATAAGAAGGCTCTTTTACTGGCAAATACACAGATATAAAGGAATTGGCAAATATATATATTTATGTATATACATATTTAAAGTGATTGAAGTGTGTACAATTTGAAAACATGAGGAATATAAATATACAAAGTCAAGTACATATGAATTTTTAAAGATATTTTAAGTGTATATTTGAAAAAGGAGACAATATATTTCAAAAACAAATCTAATAAATTAAATATTATAAAACTTATAGTTGTTAAAAATGTTTTGCATATGTGCAAGAAGAAGGAGACTTGCAATATTTGTTCAGAAGAATAAACAAAAGAGATTTATAACAAGGGAGAAAATCATTAGAGCATTTGTAAGTAAAGATTTAAAAGATTTAAAATGTCAGAATCTGTGACATAAATGCCTATTGATTTGGGGGAGTAAAAAATAACTCATCATTCTTCCCTCCATGGATATATAAATGTACAAATTTGTAGGTCATTATTCTTAGTCTGTTATAATATCTCTATTAAAAGTATTAGTTATCTATCACCACATAATTAATTACCATAAAATTTAGTGAAGTTAAGAAAACAAATACCTATAATCACACAGTTCCTGATTATCAGGAAACTGAATGTGACTTAGCTGGATGTCTCCTGTTCAAGGTCTTTCCAAAGCTATAAAGAAGGCATCAACCAAGGCTGCATTTATCCCTGGGGTTGACTGGGCAAGAATCCTCTTCTAAGTTCACTCTCAAAGTTGTCGTCTGAAATTATCAGTTCCTTGCCTTGTGGGCCTCTCCGTGAAACATCTCACTATGTGAGAAATTGCTTTCCCCAGTATAAGAAATCTGAGAGACAGAAAGCCTAAACCAAGGAAAAATGGAGAGAGTGGGAACAAGAGGAGAGATACAGTCTCTAATGGTCTTTTATGGCTGATATGGTTGGCTGTGCCCCCATCCAAATCTCATCTTCAACTGTAGCTTCCACAATTACCACATGTCATGGGAGGAATCTTTCCAGTGGGAGGTGATTGAATTACGTGGGTGGGTCTTTTCTGCATTGTTTTCCTGAATAGTGAATGAGTCTCATGAAATCCAAAGGTTTTAAAAATGGGAGTTTCTCTGCACAAGCTCTCTTTTTTCCTGCTGTCATTCATGTAAAACATGACTTGCTTATCTTTGCCTTCCACAATGATTGTGAGGCTTCCCCGGCCACGGGGAACAATAAGCCCCAATATGTCCATTAAACTTTTTTTTTAAAAAAAAATAAATTGCCCAGTGTCAGGTATGTCTTTATCAGCAGTGTGAAAATTGACTAATAAAGCAAATTGGTACCAGTAGAGTGGGGTGTTGCTGAAAATATACCAGGAAATGTGGAAGAGCCTTTTAAACTGAGTGACAGGGAGTGGTTGGAAGAGTTTGGAGGGCTCAGAAGACAAGAAAATGTGGGAAGTTTGGAACTTCCTAGAGACAGTTAGGTGGGTTTGACCAAAATGCTGATAATAATATTGACAATAAAATCCAGGATGAGGTAGTCTCAGATGGATATGAGGAACTTTCTGGAAACTGGAGCAAAGGTGACTCTTGTTTTAGCAAATAGACTGACAGCATTTTGCCCCTGCCCTAGAGATTTGCAGAACTTTGAACTTGAGAGAGATGATTTACGGTAATTAGCAGAAGTTTCTAAGCAGCAACGCATTCAAGAGGTGACTTGGGTACTGGTAAACGTATTCAGTTTTATAAGGGAAACAGAGCATAAAAGTTCGAAAAGATTGCAGCCTGACAATGAGATAGAAAAGAAAAATCCCATTTTCTGAGGAGAAATTCAAGCTAGCTGCAAAAAAGTTGCATAAGTAACAAGCTAATTTCCGAGACAATGGGGAAAATGACTCCAGAGCTTTTCAGAGGTCTTCACAGCAGCTCCTCCTATCACAGGCTAAGGTGGAAAATCTAGTTTCCTGGGCCAGGCCTAGGGTCCTCATACTATGTGCAGTCTAGGGACTTGGTGCCCTGTGTCCCAGTCATCTCAGCCATGACTAAAATAGGCCAAGGTACAGCTCAGGCGGTGGCTTCAGAGGGTGCAAGTCCCAAGCCTTGGCATCTTCTATGTGATGTTGAGCCTGGGAGGGCACAGAGTTAAGAATTAGGATTTGGGAACCTTCCCCTAGATTTCAGAGGATGTATGGAAATGCCTGGATATCCAGGAATAAGTTTGCTACAGTGGTGGGGTTCTCATGGAGCGCCTCTGCTGGGGAGTATAGAGGGAAATGGGTCAGAGCCCACCCTCAGAGTCCCTACTGGGGCACTGCCTAGTGGAGCTGTGAGAAGAGGGCCACCATCCTCCAGACTCCAGAATGGTAGATTCACTGACATGACCTCATTTTAACTTCATAACTCCTTAAAGACCCTAACCTTAAATACTGTCAAATTCTGTGATACTAGTGGTTCGGACTTTAAAAATATAAATTTGGGGGAATAAAATTTATTTGATAACACTTGCATATCCACATGATTTTTAAGATCAATTGACTGTGTAACAAATACAGAGTTTTCACATGGATCATTTGATTTTGGTAATATCGCCACCTTAAAAATACTGTTTTCTGATTCAAAACTTGGAGTGTGTTTCCATTTAATTTGATCTTCTTTAATTCCTACCAACATTTATTTGTAATTTTCAGTGTAAAAATCTCAAGCTTGTTTTGTTAAAATTATTTCTAATTCAAGATGTGATTTGGGTGGGGACACAGCCAAACCACGTAATTTCTCCCTTGGTCCCTCCCAAATCTCATGTCCATTTCACATTTCAAATACAATTATGTCTTCTCAACAGTCTCCCAGACGCTTAGCTCATCCCAGCATTAACCCAAATTTCTAAGTTCAAAGTCTCATCTGAAACAAGGAAAGTCCTTTCCCACTATGAGCTTGTAAAATCAAAGGCAAGTTAGTTATTTCTAGATACAATGAAACAAGGTGCAAGCTGTCAGTGGGTATACCATTCTGGGGTCTGGAGGACAATGGCCCTCTTCTCACAGCTCTAGTAGGTAATACCCCAGTGGGGACACTATGTGGGTTCCAACCCCACATTTTCTTTCTGCACTGCTCTAGCAGAGGTTCTCCATGAGGACTCCACCCCTGCAGAAACCTTCTGCTTGTCATCCAGGCATTTCCATATAGCCTCTGAAATACAGGTGGGTTTTCATACCTCAATCGTTGCCTTCTGTGCACCCACAGGCTCAACATCATGTGGAAGCTGCCAAGGCTTTGGGTCTTGCATCCTCTGAAGTAATGCTCCAAGTTGTACTTTTGCCTCTTTTAACCATGACTGGTGCTGAACCAGCTGGGATTCAGGACACCATGTATTGAGGATGCACAGAGCTGGGAGCTCCGGGCCTGGCCCTGAAGGGAAACTATTTTTCCATCCCGGAACTCTGGACCTGTGATGGAAGGAGCTTCCTGGAAGGTCTCTGACATGCCCTGGACATATATATATATATATATATATATATATATATATATATATATATACACACACACACACACATACATATATACATATATATATATATACACACACACACACACATATATATATATATTTTAAATTCTCTTGGTGACTAGCATTTGGCTCCTCATTAATTTTGCAATATCTGCAGCAGAATTTAGAAAATGAGTTTTTCTTTTCTACTGCGTAGTCCAGCTGCAAATTTTCCAAACTTTTATTCTCTGTCACTTCTTAAATGCTTTGTTGCTTAAAAGTTTCTTCTGCCAGATTCCCCAAAGAATCTCTCTCAAGTTCAAAGCTCCACAGATCTCTAGGGCAGGGGAAGAAGCCACAAGTCTCTTTGCTAAAGCATAGTAAGAGCTTCAAAGCCAGGCATTGACTTCTCTCTTCTAGCAATGGAAGTCCTAGATGTCATCTTCTTCTAATCGAAAAGCTGTTTGATCTACTTTGAATATCTGTTGATTAGTGTAGCCACCTTTATCAATTATCTTAGCTAGATCTTCTGGACAACTTTGCTGCAGCTTCCACTTCAGCATTGCTGTCTCACCTTGCACTTTTAGGTTATAGAGGCGGCTTCCTTGATTAAACCTCCTGAACTAACTTTAATAAGCTTCAGACTTTTTGTTTGCAGCTTCATCACCTTTTTAGCTAAGGGAATGCTGAGAGCCTAGTTTAATCTTCTGTCTAGACCACCGAACTTTCTCTCTACCAGCAATAAGGCTGTTTCGTTCTCTTATTACTTATGTGTTCACTGGAGCAGCACACTTAATTTACTTCAAGAACTTTTGCTTTGCATTCACAACTTGACTATTGGCAAAAAAAAAAAAAAAAAAAAAAAAAAAAAAAAAAAAAAAAAAAAAAAAACAAGCCTAGCTTTCACCTTATCTCGGCTTTCTACACGCTCACCTCACTTGACTTAGTTATTTCTAGCTTTTGATTTAAAGTGAGAGACCTGTAATTATTCCTTTCACTTAAACATTTAGAGGTTATTGTGGAGTTATTAACTGGCTTAATTTAAATATTGAGTATCAGGGAATAGAAAATAGAAATACTTGAGGAGAGGGAAATAGATGAGGGGATAAGCTGATCAGTGGAGCCGTCAAAAGCATACACATCTATAATTAAGTTTCCCACTCTATATGGGCACTCTTCAGTTTATGTTTTCTGTTTCTCCTCAGGAAAGAATTACTCTGTCTTGGGTGTATTGTGCTGTGCTGTGCTGTCGTTGATCAGTCAATCTGGTCCTTGTTAATATCCATTTTACTGAAATGCTCTAAATACCACTTGCAGCAGCCTGTGACGGACATGGAAAATTACCTCAGTGGTCATGTATGCCAATACTCTTTTACTATGCCTCCCTCTACTGCAGAGGCTGGAAAGTTGAAAACAAAACAAATTAAAGCCTAAATTTCCTAAGTTCACTTGCAATTTGGGTTCTACAAATTATATTCAAAAGTGACTTGAATGGGGAAAGACAGGCTGGGTAATCATGAAATTCATTTTGCTGGTGAGAATCGTAGCATAGATGTTCTTGCTCTGAAGACCACAGTTCTGATGGTGGTCTCTTAATCCTCAGATTGTAGCAAGGAACTGTGTTCCTGGGGTCAACAGGCAATAATTATTATGCTGGATTAATTATAGTCTGGGGAGTCATTACTTGAAGCCAACCTAAAGGCTGCTATTTCAGACTTTCTAACAATCTTTGCCTTGACCAAATTCTCTGTAGTAAATTATTTTTACTTAAACTGGAGTGTAAATATGATTTTTTTCTTGCAAACAAGATTTGCCTGACACATATCTCTTTTTTTTTTTTTTTAGAGTAGTTTTAGGTTCAAAGCAAATTGAGTAGAAACTACAGAACACTTTTTGACATTCAGTCAAGTTTCACAGTTTCATTTAATTTTTTTTTTTTTTTTTTTTTTTTGAGATGGAGTTTCGCTCTTGTTACCCAGGCTGGAGTGCAATGGCGCGATCTTGGCTCACCACAACCTCCACCTCCTGGGTTCAGGCAATTCTCCTGCCTCAGCCTCCTGAGTAGCTGGGATTAGAGGCATGTGCCACTGTGCCCAGCTAATTTTTTGTATTTTTAGTAGAGACAGGGTTTCACCATGTTGACCAGGATGGTCTCGATCTCTTGACCTCGCCCTCCCGCCTTGGCCTCCCAAAGTGCTGGGATTACAGGCTTGAGCCACCACGCCCGGCCTAATTTTTTTTTTTTTAATTTTTATTGCATTATAGGCTTTGGGGTACATGTGCAGAACGTGCAAGATAGTTGCATAGGTACACACATGGCAGTGTGTTTTGCTGCCTTCCTCCCCTTCACCCACACTTGGCATTTATCCCCAGGCTATCCCTCCCCAGCCCCTGCCCGCTGTCCCTCCCCCATTTCCCCCAATAGACCCCAGTTATACACATATATATATATGTGTATACACATATACACACACACACACACACATCTCTCTCTCTCTCCATATATATATAGATATACACATACACATACATATACATGTTTTATAAAAATTATAAAACATATATAGCTCAAAATATACATGTTATGAAAATTATACTTTGATGCATCCTTCGTATTATATGAATTTAAATATTTCATATTTCAATTTATGCTTCATAAATTTATCACTATGAGATGGTATTAAAATTGTGCTAAAATTGAAGAGAAAAATATTACCCTAATAGTCACACACTCTAGGAATAATGGTTTATATTCCATTCTAAAGTTGACACTTCTGACTTTGAAGAGTCTAGGTTTCCATTGTCACTTTATTCAAGTACAGTACCTTGACAGTTGCTGAAGGAAAATGCACTGCCTATAACCATCCTGATTAAATCTAAGTGAGTAATTTTGACTCAAAACTTACGTTACAACAGACTGATTTGAAAAACATAGTTTGCTGAAGTGTCTCACTGGATAATATCAAAGCATTGCCCATCTGTTGTATATTTGCTTATTGTTTCCTGATTTTGTCAACATAAAATTAAGGTGTAGAGAACATAATTTAATTTGAAAATGCCCTACCTAAAAAAGAAACAAATTAGAGACTCCTTGGGTTGCATGTAACTTCATATTCAATAGTAATTTTGAAGTAAACACACAGACATATCTTAATAAGTTTTAGAAGCAGTCACAAGAAAATTATGGGGATAATTAATTTTATAAGAACTTGAGAAACAAGCTAATTCTGGTTAATGACTGTCTCTTATGCTCAGTGCTTCAGAGATAAAGTTTAGAGTAACAAGGTGATTACACAGGACTGAAAAGTAAATGAAGCTCATGTACACATAGCCATATGCACTGCGTGACAACTGGGAGGCTCAATTTACCAACTAACTAACCTAAATTAAGTTCTTGGTATTAAATCTGCATTTATGGAGTTGGACAAAATTCTGATTTCTAATTATATGTTGAAAAATATTGCTTCAAAAGGGAATATTTATATTCAAATTAATATAAAATTTGATGAAGTCATTGTGAAACCCACATTAGATGACCAGAGCTACATGTAAAATTACTGAAGTTTATTATGTTTTTCTTATGTTTGGACATGGCAAAAACTATTATATTTGAGGTAGGACAACTATGGATAGATAGCAGCTTATTGTAAAGGAAATTGCTAAAGATGGAATACACTAATTGATAAGTGATATTTCCAGATTAGACTTTGCTTATTGTTTATACTTTCTTAGGGTCAAACTATTTTTGAATGGAAGAATGGTGGCCGAAATCATGTAAAAACGGCAGACACTTTTGGGACATATCCATGCACAAGCCAGGATTGCAGCTGGCTCCATACTAAGAACTGCATCCAAGAAATATAAAAAGAAAAAAAAAAAATACAGAGAGGAGCATGTACTGGGGTGTGTGTGTGTGCCTGTGTGTGTATGTGTGTAAAAGTGGACAGTAGGCATGAGAATAATTGTAAATGAAGAAGAGTGTCAGGGGAACTCCACAATCTGCTTCTGCACTCAAATGTGGGATTAAAACTCTTCTCAGCTTGTACTGGACCTTAATGAAACATAACATTTGTCAATCAGTCTTAATCATGACCTAAGATGACTGTCTCTGCTTTTGTCTTTCTAGCATATTCATGTAAATAAATGTAACCAGTTTGGGTTGGACTATGATTAAAATGAAAGACATTAATCAAGCAGGATACAAATACTAGTTTGAAACTGATTACACACAATTAAATTTTTAAAACACATGGTATTTTACTATGAAAATCATGAAAATACATTTCCTAAAAATTGAAAATGTAAAGGTCACACATCCCCTAAAATAAGAATGCATGATTTAGATTTCCCTGGGAGTAGCTGGAATTTGCCTTCTAGTTACAGAAACATCTTTTGATTCTAATATTTACGCACATATTCATTTTACGTGGTGAATTCTCATTTAATTCCACCTCACAAAATTGCCCGCACCATGGCTGAAAACATTTTATGATTTTGCCTTTCAGGGCATTTTAGATTTACAGAATTTTTATTACTGAAATAAAGTAAGAAGAAAAAATTATTTTACTTCTGGATTGAACTTTGTTTTACTATCATTACGACAGAGTCTTGCTCTGTGGCCCATGCAGGGTTGTGATCATGGCTCACTGCAGCTTC